>CM060985.1:114637047-115257463 GCA_030765065.1 Deroplatys truncata
GTATGCCTTGTCGACATCAAAAGGAGCCATATCGGCATGTGAGCGAGTTCGAATGGGACAAAATGATCGGTCTCCGGAAGCGGGTTTGTCATACCGTGACATTTTGACTCGTACAGGGCATGCTGCTACGACAGTGATGCGTGTGTGGAAGCAGTGGATAGATGAAGGTCGTATGCAGCGAAGATCGGGTGTTGGACCACGGAACATGACCACAGCACGGGATGACCGTCATCTTGTCCGCATGGCCACAACGGACCGTAAACCTTCATCCACAGTGTTGGCTCGACGCTGGAGCACTGCAATAGGTGTGAACTTGTCTGCATCAACGGTTCGTCGCCGTATGTTGCACTGGTTGAATGCATGCCATTACGTCGGCTTCCATTCTCCATAAACCACAATATCCTCAGACTGCCAGGGGCACGTGAATAACGTCATTGGGGTGCTCAGTGGCAAAATGTAGTCTTTTCGGACGAGTCCCGCTTCAACGTGCCCTACAGTGATGGCCGCACACGTGTCTGACGGTACCGCTGTGAGCACAACCTGGAGGGCTGCATTATTGAGCGGCATAGCGGACAAACACCAGGTGTGATGGTTTGGGGTGCCATTGGTTACAATAACCGATCTCGCCACCTACGAATTGAGGGCACTTTGAACAGTAGCGGTACCTAATGGTGGTTGTAGAGCCTAAGGTGCTCTCTCTGCTTCAGGTATCTACACAAACCACATTGCAACAAAATAATGCCCGGCCACATATTTGCGAGGAATGTACAAGCGTTCTTCAAAGAGCGACGGGTACCATTGCTTCCCTGTCCTGCACGTTCGCCTGACATGTCGCCCATCGAACATGTATGGGATATGGTTGGTCGGCACCTGGAGCGTCACGGTTCTTCAGTAACCAGTGCCACGGATTTGTGGGCTCGAATACAAACTGCGTGGAGGGAAATCCCTCAGAAACTTATTCAGAACCTTTTTGATTCAATGCCACGCTGTATAGCAGCTCTAATTACAGCGCATGGAGGCCACACCAAATACTGAATATTAGGGCTCAAAGGTCATGTATAGATTTCAAAAGTTTATCATTTGTTACTTGTCCTGAACCTAACCTGTGGTATTAAATTCATTGAATTCAAGCGTTTCCTTCTTGATGTTGCAATTTTCACAAACGGCAGTGTATGTGTTTGGGAGTCAGGGAAATGTCAGTTCGTGAGAGCTGCTAATGACATTTCAAATTGAATTAAAGCTTTTCTCCTGATTTTATAAATAAATTTATATCTTTAGTACGCAATAATGAAATTAAAAGCAGGCCCCAATAAATTTAGTTTATATAAGAACCATTTTAATCTCTTTTTATGTTTGAACAGTAATGTTCCAGAAAACAGACAAAAACCTTATTTCTTTGAAAGGGATAAATGATAGCATTAAAATGGTCAGTAAGTAAAATCTTTGATCTCAAATCTGTGACGAATGGACTCTTAAGGCTAACAATTCCCCAAATTCATAAATATGGATTTTAGTGTTATTAAACACTTAAAATCATGTAGTTTAGTGCTATACACTTTTTATAGGTGTGTCACATTTTAGTACATGTCCATTACAGATTTAAATATCTGCTTGTAAGCCTAACTTCCTATAAAATTATAGGAAAAAGTACGAGTATGCCCACATCAAAGTGAACAAACCATTCAAGGAACGCTTCCAGTAATTGTCAAATACTAAATTAGCTGCAGAGGAGCAGAGAGAGACGGAGGGCCTGTATGTGTACTAAATGCTTTTTAAATAGTGTTAAGTCGCAACGGTGTTAACTTATCGTTATAGTCTTTAAACATTCGTTTCTCCGGTTTTCATTTGTCAGCACGTTCTCATTTTTGCATTGTTCCAAAAGATGTACTTTTAGCTAAAAATAAAATAAAATTCTATATAGTTCCTTAAAAATAAGAAAAAATATGTCATTACGTTTTTGTTAACATGCTTAGTTATTAAAGAACAATAACCATAATGTAAAAACAAATTAAGCAAAATGAATGAACCATCATATTTACAGCATTTGTTTTCTAGCAAGGTGGTACAATGATTGAAAAATAAATTATACAATTTATTAATATGCTATTAAGTAATTGAATTATAAAAAAATTGTTTTTAACTGCATCGCATACACCAGTATTTTCTAAATCCCTAACACTGCGAAAAATTTTGACAATAGTTAATTTTAATTCGATCAAAAAAGGAGACTTCACAGTGTATTCATAGAAAATTCAAGATAAGCATTTTATTTATATAATTAAAGATACGGCATGTTAATCAATATCGTCAGTACCGTTTTTGAGAAAAAGATACAAAGTAAAACTTTCATCTAAGGGGCAGTTTGGGATAGGAGGATTTTCGTGGAAAACATTTGTGTCGAATCGTTGGAAGATGCTGAACTTAAGTTTGGTATTTACTCGGTTTTTCGTTTTCGAGTTCTTCTGTGCATAAACACACGCACACAAAACGTGAACGATGAACCTGAAAAAGTGTATTTTAAATGAAATCCCGATATCGATATTTTTGAAAGGAACTCATTTTGGAATTTATTCTTCCTTTCATTGTAAGTAGTAGGTAAAGAAAGTAACAATACCTAGTTTATTTTTAAAGCAACAACGGTACAGAAAATCTAACTTCCGCTACAGGGCTACTTTTATTATTAAATTTTTAACGACATGCACAAACTGAATTCACAATTCTGGTTATGAGAGGACACTGATTCACAGTCATAATAAGTTAATGTTTTTCTCACTCACGTTCTCCGCTCTCTCTCAAAGTTTTATACATTTCTCTATATATTATTCTGTCTACTTCTTGTTAATCCAGATAAACCCTCATTACACAGTTATTATAGGTTTAAGAAAAAACAGCGGGATGGTTCAGGCGGAAGTCTGTGGCCAGCATTCGGGAGGTCCCGGATTCGATCCCGGTAAACGCCCACTCTGATCCACGGTTTTTCTCGGATCGCCAGGCAAATGCTGGAGTGTTTTTTTTTTCATCCCCCAAATTTCCTATCCCTCCATTTTGATCCATTAATCATTTATTTACCCTTCACCCCGTTTGATCTGTTTTAGGGTTGGAAGTGTCGGCGATGGTGTTTCGGTGGAGCATGACAGAAAAATAATGCTCTGTGTGAACTTTCTCCGTCCCAGCCTTCAGCTGGTTTCCGAGTTATAAGGAATGCTCTTTGGGGGGGGGTTGGACCATGTGTGAAGTGGGGTCCCCGGTCTGCCTGTACGACTGCCGAGGCGTCTATATCTGGAAACTGTGGGAACCGTCATTGCTGTCTGTCACTCCTGGTTCCGGCAGCTAGGAGTCTCCCTTCACCTCATCCCTCCCTCCCGTAGGTGCCCGCGCGTGAGGCGTCGGCACAATATCCTCTTTCTTGGGTCGGTGCCGAATCCCCTCCACTTCACAATCCAATAGATGTAAGAAGAATAGAGCAAAGATTGTCTCGAAAAGGATAAAACTACAAAATATCGATACTGATTCTGTACTTAACAAGTACTTTTAGCGTATTAAGATTTTGTCTATTTATTACGGTATACCAATTATATAAAAGTCATTCAGAATGAAGAGAGCTTCGCAGGCCCCTACCAGAAAATTAACATTTTATTTATCATGCAAATATCTCATTCTTACCTATAGTATCTTAATTAAAATCGTTAAGAGCTGTTCGTGAGAAAACAAAAACAAAAAGCCGAAAACTTTTCCATATAAAGGGGATAGTTTTTAAAATCTTTGTGGCGTATTCTTAAATAAGTCACGAAGATTAGTATCAAGCTTGGTATTTAATCGACTTCCGTTTTTTATTTATGCTGTTCACAGATGTCGTCCTCCGTGAACTGGTGGTATCAGGCTAGCCTCTAGTTCCCAAGGTCGCGGGTTCAAACCCGGCGGACGGCGATGGATTTTTTTGGGCGTAAAAATCCTTAGCATGGCTTCCTTGGGAAGAGAAGTAAAGCCGATGGTCCCGTGTCGTAGATTTACGACACGTAAAAGAATCTCAAGCTTGATAAAGAGGCCTCTGGCCCAATATGAAATGGGACGCTAAGGACCATAGTAGTTTCTTTTGTATTTAGAGAAACTCAAAGCTTGTATTTCAGGTGAAATTTCTCTATCGAATTTTTTAGTGGAATTCAGTAATTCCTCTATTTAGTTCAGGTAAGTAGGGGAGAAATTAAAAATTACCACAGTTCAATACCATGTGTTCATTTCAAACGGACATGTACGTTTCTCTTTTCAAGCAGTGTTACTTGAATTTTGCTGGGTGACCTTATTTTACCAGAAATGGGCTACTCCGTTAATGTAAATGAAGTTAATGTATATTCATAAATAGAAAAAATTATTTTCATGCACAACATGTTGGTTGCGTATGTCAGCATGGGGATGTCGGATGCATTAGCATATATTACTGCCAATGTTCTAGCATAATACCACAAAAGCCATGCAAAAATCGGATATTAACGGTATTAGCTTGTCCATGTAGAGAAATGAAAGGGTTATAAGCGTTTCTGGACTGGGAGTTATGACCAAAATTATGAGGAAGTGTTTGAAGCATTGATTTTGAGCTTTGAAATTTACGTTTAGTGGAAAATTGTGTAAGGATATTTTTCTTTTTCTTACTTACAGTAAGCAGCATTCCTCCAAAAATTCGATATGGAGATTTCATCGAAATGTATACTTTGAGGGCCCAAGAAGGCTTTATTAGAGGTATTCTGTGTGTGTGTGTGTATGTGTGAAGAGCATAATTCATAACGAAATGTAAAATACATGTTAAATTCAGGATATTCCAGAGATGCGAAACGAAAGTTTTCAAGAAAATTCCCCACCTCAAACTATCCTTTACATGGAAAATGCTTCGAAATTTTCGATTTTATCAAAATGGCTATTAACGATTTGGATTACAATAACATTGCGCAGTAGCGGACGCGTCAAGTGTACGTTTATCAGCTTCTCAGTCGTTGCTTTGTCTTCGTGTTGTGAAGTGTTTCGACAATACGTGTGTTGTGTATGATTTCCTTAGGAGTGTTATTCTCTTATTTGTCCATGGAAATGACTGCCAACAAATTCACACTTGAGCTGCGTATTTTTATGTACGATACATACGTGAAAACTGAATCATGTAGTTTCAGCAGCAATTTCATGGTTATCCAGTCCCAGGTAGGGACACTATGAGATGTTTGGTCAATAAATTTAGAACGGGATCGCTAAACGCTAAAAAATCAGGTTTATAGGAACAATCCCCATACAATAAACAAGCTTAAGCACAATATAAAAGCAGAATTTACGAACATTACGCAAGAAGAACTTATGCGTGTGAATGGTAATTTCATCCGACGATGTCAAGAATGTCTTCGCTCAGATGGTCACCACTTTCAACTACACTTATAACAAGGTTAGTACTCATTACATATGTTACTAACAGCGGGAGTTACGGAACGGAAAACCCGTAATGTATAGACTGTGTGCGGAGCTGACATTCGCGCGATCCGCGGCTTTGGCATAGAACGAAGGTCTGTACTTCAGGATTGATGATCTTACTCGGCGGCACGCGCAGCTCGCCCATGCCTTTTAACACCGTCAAAGCAGCAGTCCTCTAGAAACCATTCTCCAGATAAACACTGAAATATAAGTATGCCGTTCAATGTAATTTTAATATTCATATAAATTGAGTTCATTTCCTTTGTTTCAGTATCCAATATACGTTACCTGCAAAAATCGATAAATACGGCCTGGACTCGACAGAACTACCATCTGTTGCAGTAAACACAAACACGCTCAAGGTGTGCCATCATGTTGCCATTCGATTAGTGTTTCCTTACATAGAATTAACAAGTTCAGATCTTTTTGTAAAAACCCAAAATTTAGAAATTATAGTGTGGACAATCAAAAACGGTCGTTTGCAACTCGAGTGTAATGGATAATTAAAACGCTGGTATAAATGTTATGAAACTCCCTCCGCTCGTTTCATAAACGTACTCGCGTCTTCATTACCACCATTAAACTCTAAAATATGCTATTTTAGACTGTATGGCCTAAAAGTAGAACTTCTAACACAGTGCACTCGAGCTGAAAGCTTTAGGTTATCGAACTAGTGCGATAATCTGCATTGTGACTAAATTTGGTTTCCATTCGAATCGCATGGCAATTACCTACTGTATTCGCACATATTTAATAACTCAACTTGCTTTATTAGATTTTACTTTTCATTACTTTTCTTACATGATTAATTTCTCTTAGCGGTCGCATTATCTTTTCACAATACAAACCGTCTGCTTCAATTTGTGGCAATTCATTGTGGAGTAAACGTATACGCAATATTGGCAGCCTGCTGCTTTTCTTTGATCTATCATTGGGGAGTGTAAGGCAAAACATGTTGAAAACAACTTCACTGAAAATGTCTGCTAACGAATCAACAAAACATTACAATATCTGACATGTCGCTTTTTTAACGTTGTTTCTTTTGTTTCAAGAACCGCTTTCTAAACGTGATCTTACGAACCCATATAATATTGAACGCTATCTAAAACATAGTATATGCCACACATGTTAATGGTTTTACCCCTTGTATCAAAATCTGTTACAGCATTATTCATTTCTGAATATTCGTTAATATTGGTTTGAACTATACCCCTTGTATTTACAAGATGTGTGATGAAACTATTTCTCCAGAAATCAGGTTTCGTAAGAAACGTGCGTAGAAGTTCTATGGAAATAAAATGGGAACAGAGGGTGATACGAATGTAACACATGATATATTTTTATAACTCATTTTTGCAATATCTGACAAGGGATTGTAAACTCTTTCCCGCTGAATACTATAAATTTCGAATGCTGAAACGATTTGTCATATACAGATGTAATCTTCGGGTAGGTTTGTAGGGTTTTGTTACACTTTTGGCCCGTTATTGACGTGTTGCTCAATTTTTTTACTTTCTCTACTACGTATAGTAAGTAGGGGAAGTATTGTATTCCACCCAAAAATTCGATACCGAGATTTCACCAGAAATACATGTTTTGAAACCCCCTGAATCCAAAAAAGACATTTTTGGAAACATGTCTGTGTGTGTGTTTGTGAACAACACAACTCGGAAACGAACAGTCGGATAAACACCAAACTTGGTATTTCGGTTCAGTATTTTCCAGAGATGCGACACGAAGGTTTTCAAGAAAACCCCCCACCCCAGATTACCCTTTACATGGAACATTATTCGAAAATTTTAATTTTCTCAAAAATGGCTCTAATGATTTTTATTAAAATATCATATGTTTAAGATATTTTCATGACAAATAAAATGTATATGTTGAATTTTTTGGGAATGTCTCCAAAAGTATTCGTCATTGTGAACTACTTTTCCATAACGGGTAAACCATAAGAGACAGACAAAATTTTACTACACAAAATGTAGATCTCGTTAAAATACACAATTTATGTCATATACATTTTTTTGTTGAGTGAAGAATTTTCGAGATATTGCTTGTTATTCCCTTAAATTTTTCAATAATTAATTTTTTCAAATGGGAATTCGTTATTCATATTTTTGTCTTGGATATGCAAAGAGTATTAATCTGTAGCAAAGAGAATGGTGCTGCGCTTGGCATATATGTCTATGCTTAAAGGCTACTGTATTTCTATATTGCTCTTGCAAATACAAAACAAGGGGAACATAGTACGCCTTAAGCGATAGTCAAATATTTTTAGAACTGGTTGCTATGTGTAAAATGTAATTCTCTTTGCATGTCAAAAGATCCTTTCTACAAATGTTTATCTCGTTAATACGAAATAGATGGAGTATAATATTGTGTAAAACTAGTTTGTACAAGAGTAGAGTAAGTCATGTGAGTGTAACACATCAGAATTTTTTTTGTGGAGGAGGATCTGATAACAAAAATAGGTGTATAAGTTTTCTTATGAAAAATAACTGTTTTACGTTCATATCACCTTTCCCATTTCCACAACTATTCTTATACAAGCTTCGCAGTTAACCAATAGTTAATGTCACACAAATTGGCATAAATGTTGTGTTTTTATTATATCCACAGTTTCTCTTAATAAATTTATGTTCACTCAGAACGAAAGAGAGCTTCAGCATGTTATTTATCATACAGACATTTTAAATATATAATATTTAACCAAAATAATTAAAACCTTTTTGAGAAAATAAGTATGTAAAAGGCAGTTTGGGGTAGGGAAATTTCTTCGTGTCGTATTTTTACGATTTTGAACTTTATTTGGATATTTGCAGGACTTCGTTATACACACACACTCTCACACAAGGACCTTTTTATTTATTTATTCATTTCATTTTTTTTTATTTTATTCACCCAACATTCAGTGTGGTAAACTTTTGTTTCAAGTCCAATCAATGGCAATTACCCTTTGTATTTGTACATATTTAATAACTCATCTTGGCTCGATTAGGTTTTACTTTCCATTATGTGTTCTACATGATTAATTTCTCACAGCGCTCGTGTTATCTGATCACAATACAAAGCGTCATGCTTCAGTTTATCGCAATTCGTTGTAGAGTTAGCCTATATGCTATATTGGTAGGTTTCTTTGACCTAAAACGTTAATCTTTTATCTAACCTACTAAAGATTAAATGGCAAAAAATATGAATTCAAAAGAAGTTGAAATAAAAGTGAAATTACAGAAACAGCAGTAGAAGAACACTAGTAGTACTTATCCATAAAATCCACAAAGCAATATGCTATAGCATTTAATCGCTTCATCGCCTAGTGTAAGGCAAAATACGGGGAAATTAATTTCGCTGAGAATGACTGCTAGCCAGTCAACGAAACATCAAAACGTTTGACAGCTCTCCTTTTAACGTCATTTCTCTTGCTTCAAGAACGCGATTTAAACGTGATATCTGTTAGTTTCAATAATGATAGCAGTATTGATATTTTACAAATTCGAGTGCTGTCTAAAAAGTAGTAAGTGCCACACTGTTAAAAGTGGTTCTACCCCTTGTATCGTAATCTATTATTATCCACAACATTTAACAATGACTACTTACCTACCCTCATATCTCTGTTTTAATGACATGCATAGTATAGCATGTTCACAGAGGCGAAGTATTTGTAAGATTGTGTTTAAAGCTATGAAAGCAAAGTCTTCTCATATACGCATTACGCACTGTCTTAGCTTTGCAATTTTCATATAGCCTCTTAGGCCACTGCATATTTTTGCTCGATTTATTTCTCAAAAGCGATGCAGCAATAGTGGAGGCTGATTCTGTAACATTTCTTCTGAATCGCCGATTATTCCGAACGAATTAGCTAATTTTTCTTGATTTCATATTGAAGTTGATAGTTATTTGTTGTATTGTTATTTGCCCCAAATTTTGGGAGCCAATTTGAAAAAGTTTTGTTGCTGCTACGTATGGTAAAAAGTTTTCGGTAGCCTTCGCCCCAAATGTACTTTCCGGTGGGCTTTGCCCCCCCCCAAAACATTTAAAAAATATTAACATTGTAATTTTGACTGTTTCTTTAAATAAGCTGCGTCAGTATTTATATATTTTTTTTAGAGACATGAATGTCTTAACGAGGCGTGGTGCGGCTGAAGAATGTAGACTTACACAGATTATAATTTGTACTTCACTCTATTTATTAATTCTTTAAACGAATTAATAACAATTCACAGAGAGTTGTGATATTCGTTCATTAATTACTTGCAGCTTTTAACACGTAAACTATTTTCCTCTCACACTGAATACGTATTAAACTTCTCGAGGACGCGTTTCGCGTCTGATTAGTAACACTGTCTGCTAGCAACTAACTTGGTTTCTACCGCCTAAATTTGTAAATTTCTGTATTTCAAGTCTCTGATTGGCTATTCCTACTCCAATAGAATACTTTCATTTAACTTAAGCTTCTTTCTGGTTGTTGATTGGCTATTTTACAAACTGTCTCAAAAATTACATTATTGTTTCCAGGAAAGACTAGTAGCATTATTAAACCTTCTTACTCATTATTGTCACAATGTTACCTCATTGTTAGCAACATTTTACCTATTTCTCACAGCTCCTAAATTATTAAATTACGTAATACATTCACATAACATTATTACACATGTATACAATAATATAAACATGTACAATGACTGTAATATATACATATATTGCTTTAAGGCGGGCTGTTATTGTATTTATATATTATATAATTAGACTGAAATCATTTAAGTGTTAAAAATACTGCCTCAATATAATATATGCCATCCTATTGTTTTCTTCAATTAATATCGTTGCATTAGTTGTTTATTTTCTAGATGAACTTTACTATGATCAACAGAATAATGTTAGGTACCTTTAAATTTAAACTGAATCACAATTTATCAGAACGTGACCTGGATGATAATGCTGATGATGCTATTAATATATCAGCAATCGTCATCATAAACGCAGATAAGATAAGTAGATATTATTAAATGGTCGCAGATACAATACTACCTGTAACTACTGGATGAGCCTAATTACAATTCTCATGTAATTAAGAACTCTGTTGATGCCTCGTACTTGCAATACTTATTTAAGCGGTAATGATGTTCACATCGCATTAGTAGTATAAATAATACCTACTATTGAGTGGTATAGAAAATACTACGACGAGCGGCTGTGGCCCAAGGTTATCAGCGATAAACAAAGATAAGTAGCGCTCTCGCCCGGCATGAACGCCAGAAACGCTATCGGCAGATAACCAAAATATCCTGAAAGTTTCCTTTCCCCGCTTCCAGAAAGCGTGTTCAGATAGTTCTAGAACGCTCTATGGAAGATTCCATTGGCTATATAAGCGAGCGACATGAAGTGCGGTTCTCCGAGCGAATTGGTGACAACTGTGACGTGCAGTGAGTGCTGCTGTGGAGAGTGAGATTGTAGAAGTCCAGTGTTTGACTTCCAGTGAGTGAACCGTCCTGAAGAAGAGGTTACGTTACGAAGAAAGTGAAGGGAAATTGAACTATTTCATATTAGTGAAGTGACAGTGTGTACTAAATGAGAACCCAGTGAAAGTTGAACCATATTAAAGCAGTGGCAGTGAGAACTGAGAGAAGTGACAGTTGAAAAAGTGGGCAATATCACAATACTAAGAATGTTAGTTGCTGAAAACAAAACTATAACTATTATTTTAAGATTAATAAAAGCTTACAACACAGACCAAAGTTTATATTTATATCACGATCCTCTTGGGGTACCGTGGTTCTTGTAACCTTCTCTTGTATACTCTAGTATGTAAACATCTTGATTGATTACATACACCACGCAAGCGGTCACAACATTACCATATTTTGGCATAGCTTTATTATAGTGTGGTGTCTTATTCCACAATCAGGATGACGTCAGGAATAATCGCTTAAACGCACGCAAAGCGCCACATGCTTTGACAATTCTGTCACTTTATCGGAGTAAAATCTGACCAAACATTGCAAAACTCATTAAAAGTATACGGCAATTCATTTTAAAATCCACCATAAAGCTTATAATTTTTGGTGGTTACTTCCCAATATCTCTTAATAAATTTTACGAATGTTATTGCAGTACTTCCTTAACAAACAAAAACAAAAAAAAAACAAAAAAAAAAACGCATATGCATAATTCTTGCTTATATTTTCGAACGTTTTCATTTGACTTTTATATCTTCTGGAGAGATGTTATGAGTGCACTCCTGTGACACGAATTCGGAGGTTGTGGGTTCGATCACTGCGGACGACCTTCCTGACCCACGGTTTTTTTCGGGTGCTTCCACTGGTCACTAGGTGAATGTTGGGAGGGATCATTAGGTCCCCCTAATTTCCTGCCCTTCCATTTCACCTCCATTCGCATTTCACTTCACCTTTCATCCGCTTGGTTTCTTTTAGGTTTGCTGGATTCGACCGGAGGTCTCGGCGTGTACATGGCAAGGCAAAAGGATGCCCTGTGGAAACCTTCGTCCCCCGGATTGGGAACGGTCTTGGAGTCCAGGGTCCCTCAGGAGATGTGTAAGCCCCACAAGGGAGAAATGATCCTCTAGAAATTGTAAGGACCCGCCCTCTGTATGTCGTGCCTTTTGGTCCGACCGTCCTCCGTCCCTTCTCACCTCATCCCTCCCTTCCAGGTGCGCCCCGCCCGGGCATAGGCACAAAAGATCTTTGTTCAAGGTGCTAAGCCCGCTTCCACTTAGAATCCAAATCCTAAGGGTGCACTTTAACATTCGTAACTTTCCTCTATCACTTAGGTACCTAGGTGGAGGAAACATCGCATTGGAACCAAAATTCGACATTGCGATTTCAATCAGAAAAACATATATTGGGATCTTCCAAAACAAAACAAATAATGACTCAAATTCGAAGGGTCTGATAAATGCCAAGTTCCATTCTTCAGTTAGGCAACTTCAAAGTCAAACGAATATTTACCAGAAAATTCCTCCATTTAACAGCCATACAACACAATTCAACACCGTTTTGATTTTCTCTAGGTGATTATATAGTTGTGAGTGATAACGCATCGCTCACCTCTACAATAGGACCATAGTTATGAGTTTGGAATGCCAGACGGTGGGTCCGTCAGTAATTGGAGTACAGCACCGCTCGGAGGAAGGGATAAAGTGCGACCATATCCGGACGACGATGTGCACTAACATCGTATTAGGTATGCCTAATAATTCCAACCTGACGCCAGCTAGCCCTGCCTTGACCAGTGTAGATGAGGAAGTAAGGGACCCCGACAGTCACGCCAAGCTCTAGGAAGAAATCTTTCAGAGCGAGCGCAAATTTCACCGTCGCCTGATGCTACAATCCTGAAACAAATGGAGGTGCCGGGTCGTGGATCGCGCGTATGCATGTTCCGTGCACCATCTATTTCACTAGGGTGTTTTCCGTTTTAGGGCGGCGCCGTGGCCGAGTGGTTAGACCGAGGCGGCCCGGATTCAATCTCAGGGACCCGCATGTGGGATTTGTGGTGGACAAAGCGGCGTCTGGGCGGGTTTTCTCCAGGTTCACCGGTTTCCCCTGCCATTCATTCCACCAACTGCTCCATCGTCACCTTTCCTTTCATCCATTTCACCATCATTTTATTTCATCTACTTCCTTCCTTCCATACCAGGCATCGGGCTGATCACCCATCCTGGATATCCTGTCTGATTCTCGACGGGCCTCTGATCCCAGGCATCCACCTGTAAGTCCTGGAGGGTGTAAGTCCTACATAAGAGAAGAAGTTACTTACTCAAGAGTGATATTAACATGCAGTGCATGAGTCCTAACATTTTTATAAGCTGTATTGAAAGCGGTGACCTTCTGCATTGAGACATTCCTAGCATCTTTGGATTAACTTTCACTTGTTTAATGGTTACGAGGTTGCAACTCAGAACTTAGTCAACCTGTAAGGTGTAAATTTTAAACGTTTAGCACCTCTCTATGAACAGAGGCTTTTGAAACACCCAGTCGATTCGCAACACTTCTTTGGAATGTGTTCGAATGATACAAAAATTTCAATTTTTTCATCTCTAGAGAATTTCTTTTCGCTTCTTAGGTTTAACGATCGCGTTGTCCCAAACATTAAGCAGAAACCTAATAATTTCTCGGCCTTAAACTGGAGTATCAGGAAATTTCTCCTGAAATTAGCTACACACCGTCTAAATGATTCGATTTTTACTTCCTCTACTACTAATAAATAGGGTAAGTATTGCATTCCACCCAAAAAAAATCGATACCGAGATTCCACCGGCCTCCTGAAACCAAAAAAGCACTTTTAGAAAAAGGCGTGCGTGTGTGTCTTGACCAGCATAACTCAAAAATGAAAAGTCGGATAAATACCAAACTTTGTATTTAGGTTCAGTATCTTTCAAAGACGGGACATGAATATTTTCAAGAAAATACCCCCGCCCCAGGCTACCCTTTACATGGAACATTTATCAAAAGTTTTGATTTACTCAAAAATGGCTCCAACGATTTTGATTAAAATATCATATATTTAAGATATTTTCATGACAAATAAAATTTATATCTTTAATTTTCTGGGAATCTCCCCAGAAGACCTCTTCTTTCTGAATGGCTTTTGCATAATTGGAAAACCGTAAGAGATAAGACAACATTTTTCTACACAAATAAGGAGCTCGTTAAAACACACAGCTTGTGTCGTATACATTTTTAGTTGTGGCGTGAACCATTTCCAAAATATTCCTTGTTATTTGCTTGAATTTTCGAATACTTTTTCTCAAATGGGAATTCGATATATATATATATATATATATATATATTTATATCCTATACATGGAAAGAGAATGGAATGCTCCACATAGAAACGAGCTCTGAAAAGATTTGATTATCAATTAAAGCCTACCATATTCCCCTTGTACTTACAACAAAATTAGCAATAAGACAGTTTCTGCAAATGTTTATCTCTGTGTATATCACACAGATGTGTTGAACAATTTTTCATCATCTTTGAGGTGCACAATGAAAAAACACTATCTTTACAGCTCGAACTGTAGGCAGCAGCTGATACAGTAATGAAGCTGATAAATGTGAGCGCCTTATTTACCGCCAGTGCACTGCAGAAAAAATAGTGAGGTTTCTACACTAAAAGGGAACTATACATATACGCGATCTGCGACCTGGCTATAAATCGAATGCATGGTAGAAGGCTAAACACTCCAGCTTTTGCTTAACGACCAGGGGAAACGACGAAAAACAATGGTGAGGGTGGCCGGCCCGGCGGGAATCAAACCCATGACATCCTGAATGCAAGCCTCACAATTTACCAACGTCAGATGCCTGTCATGGGATATTAGATGTATATAAACCTCAAAAACAAAGAGGTTCAAAATTTTTCCTTAGTTCACTCCTTTCTTTTTCCAGTCACCTCATCAATTCCATACGAATGGTGCCTCAACAATGAATCGAGTACTCACCAGAAGAAACCGAATGCTTTAATACCTGAAACACGCGATGAGATTCTTTTGCAGTAGAAAACAAAACCAACGAGCAAGTATTGCACAGCGTAGTATAGCACGCCAACGCAGTGACGAGATTAAAGGTGACATTTCATTTTGCTGCAGGACGGGGCTTTCGTTCCACTATCAAATTGATTTTGTCTCGAACGGTGTTCGTGCAGTCCTTTTTATGAAGCATTTGGTGTGCCTACTCACAGATTTGTATGCATTGGAAATTAAGTATGTCTGCGTCCTATGTATTTATAGTTCCTTGATCTGTTCAGTTTGAACTATAAGAAGAAATGGTAGAGTTTTAGCATTAATATAAGAAACGAGTTTTCCGTATGAAATACTATGAAATTTGTCGGCTTTCAACGTGAACCTGATATTTTTAACGTTGTTTCCTAGAAAGGCAGAAATTTCTTCCTTACGGTATTTCCTTTTCCTTTAATTGCACTAGAAATAAAACTGTAAACGAAGATACTGGAACGAAGAAAAACCTAGTTTTAGGAAACTTTACTTAAAGACCGTAAGAATTTATTGCAGATTAGTTAAGAAGCTCAATTCTATCCAATAACATTGTTAATGCAATTTAACTACAAAAGTTAAGGATGTATTAAATGACATGTAGTAAGAGCGAGTTTGTTACATAATGGCACTCTCTTACTATAAACGTGCTCTCTTACTGCTGTGCGAGGGGTCCCGGGTTCGATTCTCGGCTGGCATGGTTATTTAAATGTAGCGAAGGTATTCACTATCCTCTCTAGAGTCTGGAAGTGTGAATGTGTGTGTGATATAATGTGCAAACTCCAAAGAAGTTTACAAATCCAACGAAAAGTGCATACGAGTTAACACAATTGCCAATAGGCAATATTTTCCAAATGTAACAGTTCGCGGATATGACCATTGTAGTTAAAGGCGGGGTATAAATGGAACAATAAACATAATATAAAATAGTTTCCATAGAGACAGCATACTCCGGGCTTTTCAGGAGACATGTCCTCCTTTTGGGGTCTGAATATGTTATATTTCTAAAACATTTGCTACCGTACATTTCAAAATTTTGGAAGCAATTCTTGTCTTTGTGTAGTTTTTATTATGTTCAACTAAATAGTGTATAATAAATAAACTATAAATTTATTTATAACTAATTAAACTATATAGTGTAACAATTTGTTCAATAAATGGTTGTCTCGGGTTTAATCCACCTGCACACTGCAAAATATGCATATAATTGAAATCGTTTCTGTACACACATTTTTACTTTGTCTACCACATAAATATTAGGTAGAGAAGTTATTTCATTCCACCCAAAAATTCAATACCTAGATTCCACCGGAAATGCATGTTTTGAGGCACAGAAAAGGCGTTTTTTTAGGAAAGAGGGAACAGTATAACTAAAAAAAACGAAAAAAGGTGAAACACAAAGATTTTCAAGAAAACTCTACAACCCAAACTACCCTTTACATGCATCACTTTTAAAATTTTTTTATTTTATCGAGAACAGCTCTAACAATTATGATTAAAATATCATATATTAATGATTTACAGGAACAAATAATATGTATATATTAAATGCCCTAGGAATAGTCTTTGAAACCCTCTTAATTGGGAGCAATTATATATAATATTACATAGCTGACAAATGTCAAGCGACAGATCAGAACTGAACAAAAGTGTATATCTCTTCAAAACACACAAATTATTTCAAAGAATCTGCATTTTTTTAGAATAATCCATTTCCGAGATATCCTGTATTAATGGTTCGAATTGTTCAATACGTAGCCGTTCTTTTAAATTACTATCAATTTTAAGTTGGTTCTAGCAATATCATGGAAAAAGTATGGAATTCTAAGACCAGCGTCCAGTTTTAAAACATCTGAGAGCAGCTATTCCTTTTGTGTCTATTACAAAAACGTGTAATGCAGCTATTTCCGGAAATGCTTAACTGAATTAAAACGAAGTATTTGGGAAAATCAGCTTTCGTAAGAATACTTTGTATACGTATTTATAAGCTGTAGAAGGTAACAAGGTCATTTTTTTAATAACAAGTGAGGCAGTATTTTTATCACTTAAATGATATCAGTCTGATTATAATATAAAACTAACTAACAGCCCGCCTTAAAGCAATATGTGTATAATATGATATATAAAGTGTGTGTTACAGTCAATGTATTGTGTTCATATTAATATGTACATGCATAATAATGTTATGTGTATGTATTAGTTAATTTAACAATGTAGGAGCTGTGAGAATTGAAGCAAGCTACTTTTCGTAGCAAACAGAATTATAAAGTAGAAGCCGAAAGTTGCTAACAATGACGTAACAATAAATTAGAAACTTTAATAATGCTACTAATAATTCTTGGAACAATAGTGCAATATTTAACAGTTTATAAACACGCAATCAACAACTAGAAAAGCTTTAAGTTAAATAAAAGTATTCTATTGGAGTAGGCTTAGCCAATCGGTAACTTGAAGTAGGGGAAATGTGAAAATTCAAGAGGGAGACACTAAAAGATAGTCAACAGTCAGATTTGTTCCGGGTTCAGTGTGAGACATAAAAAATTATTGCGGTGAGAATAATATAAAATTTACGTGTTAAAAAGTGCAATTAACAATAATCTCTCAGCTCTACAGAAGGATACATCAGTGAAGTGTTATTTAATCATCTGAAAGATTAATAAAACAAAGCTAAATACAATTATAATTTGTGTAAGCCTTATTCTTTAGCCACACCAGCCCTGCTAAGAGATACGTGTTCTGCAAATTACTACTGACGCAGCCGAGGCAGACATATGTAATATTTAAATAAGCATTAAAGTTACAAAGTTGATTTTTTAAACGTGGGGGCGAAGGCCACCGAAAAGTTTGTATCGTACGTGAGGCGAACATTCCAAGAAATATATCTCCCGCAAGACGTAGTGCAACAGCTACAATTAATTAAACCATTACACAAGTGATGGATGTAATAATGTCAACGGTTTGTAGAGTTGTTATAAAATAATATGGTTAAAAATAATATGATTGTTCGAATTAAGTCCACAGCGTGTACTTCGTCATTTCTTCATCAATTAGAGTGTCAGCAAATATTTCTATCAACACAGAGCTTGGGTACGTGGTATTTACTGAGGTATTTACTAGGGAGGTTTATGAAATTTGCAGGGACTGAATTCATTTTCACTTACATCTGGGTTTATTTTTACAAGGGATACTCATACAAAAATGTAAATTGGGCAATGAAAGTAAACAACGGGACGAGCTCTCGCTTTCCAGCAGTGGATTCGCCTTGGGATTTTTTTGCACAAAAAGTAACGTTTTAACAAGAACCTCATTACTTCTGAGTTTAAATTCAAACCACAGAAGACGCTGGAAAGGAAACTGTTGTGTAAAATGTACGCCAAACGGCTACAGGAAGGAAAGATACGCGATCTCTGGCGAAGTTCCATAGTTCTAGCATCTGTACTCAAGCAGCGAGTGTGACTTCTTATTATTGGCTAGCACTGAGAATTCCCATAAGAAATGCTTAGTGTCTCCCGAAACAAAACAGCTATTGACTGCCTCTGCGGCCTGGTGGTTAGCATACTAGCTTCAAAATCCAGAGGTTCCGGGTTCCATTCCCAGCTGGAGAATGGGAAGTTTTCTTTGGCCATGATTATTCTCTGTCCTCCCTGGAGTCTAGAAGTATGATGAGAGAGTAAATGCGTGTGTGTGTGAATGTAATCATTACGAGGAAAACCCAATCTAAACAAATTAAAAAATACACAGTAGTAAAGAAGTAAACATCATTGCCAATGAGCAATTGTTCCAAAGAACTTGGTGCTAAAGGTGGCATATAAATGGGGGAGGGCAGCTGTTAACGTTTAAAGCTAAACTTCTGCTTAGGAATCTACCAGTGGATAAGCATTCCGAATTAATTATATATTGCAACGTACCTCCTCTCCACACGTTACGTAAATTATTTGACGAGGATTTTTGGAATCCCCTAACTTTCTAGGTTGTTAACTTGGAATCGTACTGGGTCTGAGAGGCTAAGGAAACTCCGGGATCGATACGGGAACATAAATAATTTAAAGGGTACACTGGTATGATAAATAATTATTCAGCAACCATATGAATACAATTTATAACAATTTAACGCAAAAGTATAGTAAGGTGTGTATGACATATACAAGTTATTTATCTGCGGTCTGGGCAGTCAACTATTTGGAACTAAATACTAAAATGAGCTGTGGGCTATATACAAATGAGAATGCAGTGACATGAATTTAGATGTTCAAGAATCGTGTTCCTATTCCTTACATTTTGTATAAATTGAGCTAGCCAAAGTTATACATAAATAATCCTCGTATGTAACATAAAACAAATATTTACAAGGGAGCATTCAATACAAGTGATTCGCTGAGCCGTTTGGATGCTCCTCTTCCTCCTCCTCCCCATTTTCTCCAGTTATCCTCGTAGCCTTGCTACATCCAGAGATTTTGGAACCGAGTAGCGGTGACGTCATGTGAACCTAGTAACATCCCGGTATAATGTCTCATTGGTCGAGTTGATGGCCAATCACACGGCGATAGCCCTAGCGGACGATGCAGAAACACCACAGAGGAGGATTTTTTCAGAAGGTCGAAAAATGAGGACAGTTAGCCGCCGTAAGAGAGGCCAATCATGTACACGTCTGGGTGACGTTCGCGGTGGTAATTGAGAGACATCATATATGTTTCTTTGTTCTTGGACTTGTCATAATTTTCATAATTTGCACGTTTCGGTGAGTAATACTTTCAAAATTATTGCCAAAGATTCGCGATGGTAGATCACGGGCATAGTGGGGAAACGAAAGATATTCAGTTGTAAATGTAAAGGGAATATGGCATGTGAAGAGAACAATTTTGTGAACTAGTTTCAAGTAAAGAGTAAAATTATACAGTTCAGAATAAAACAAATATTTGCTGCCTTAAAGGTTTTGCGGGAGGAGTCAAATTATATATACTGTTAAAGTAACAGAATATTACAAATTATTGTTGGATTTATACAAATGTATATATAGTTAAAATTGTGAAAGATCTTTGGTTGAATTTGTAAAGTTTGAAACGTTCTCTTTTGACTCAAGAGGAAGTGGATTAAATTTGGAATAACTGCAGATTGCTACTTGAAAATATATTCCATAAGTTAATTAACAAGCCGAATTTCTTCCATTTAATAAACTCACACTTCAATATCATAGATAATTACAATTTACAAAACCCTTACTCGATCACCATTCTTTACATTCTTTACGGCTTCAATGCTTTAAATTAAATTACAATAATTACAGAATTGCTTCCTGCTCTCATATTTAGTGATATATTTCAAAACTAACAGCAATAATTCTATAGTTAAGACGATTAAGCTTTTCCCGGTGAAGAATTACGAAACAGAGTTTTGAATAGGTTAAGCCAAAAACGAATTTCGAAATACCGTCCAGAATGCCTTCTATCTAAACGTTCTCCTGTTGTTTTCCTCGTCCTAGCTCGCCGTCGAAGAAAGACTGTGCAGCCTTGTGGACAGCACATTGAAAAATAGCTGGAACTGATCCGGCGCCTGCGCACTCGACGACCACAATCGCCTGACTGCGTGACTCAAAATAACTGCGCCCTTTCTTCTTGTTGTTGTCATCTCCTTGAGAACAACTACCATAGTTGTTTCACTTCTGTTCCCGTACATGTCAGCCTTCCTTTAGTACAGCCCAGTCGCCAAAATTGGATTTCTCCGGGGAGGGTCAATTTGGCACAAGTCGTTTCACGCTTAGCTGCTGTATCGTACAAAGTTAAATGGGGAAAAAAATCTTGTGTGAGAATAAATTCACACCAATATTCCGAGTTCTGATAATAAGCAAAAATATACTGCAGGCTCAACTTTTAATTGTCAACTTAATTTTCTGGAAAATAGAGGGAGACACATGTTCTGGAACATTGAATACTGTAATATACTTTTTTCCTTTATATATGACATGTAGGTTCCGATCCACTCTTCTAGGAAAATCTATTTAATAAGCTGATATATCGTTAATCCCTTAGTGGCATATACCTATAACTACACATAAACGTATACTACTAAATTATTCAAGTTATAAACACACTATAACTATTGGCTCAATAAAAATCGAGTAAAATATATAACTCTCAATAACAACTCGCGCATTAAACCAATGAAAAGCTGAATTTAAGGTAACTAATACCGCATATAATGTAATTCACTACTTGGTCAACCCAATTCAAAGGAGATAAAAATTGAATTCGCAGTGAGTTAACTGCCCCATTAAATCATGTCTGTTAACACAGCTCAATAACAAGTTGCACAAATTTTAAAAGAGCTGAAAGACTCGCCATGTTATCCTTCCACATTAAATCAGAAATTAGAATTTTGAATGGTAGACGATACCCCAATGAGAGATACCCAAAGTGTACCAAATTAAATACAGAGAAATACATTACCAAATATCATGATCTAACGTGGGCTCACTCGTATCAACGACGTCAGCAACTGGCCAAAGCCAGAAGTGCTTGACTCATCGAAGGTTGGAATCGGACTCTCTGTTGAAAATCAGGGCAGGTCAGCCGTACCGACGGGAGGTAGATAGACGGGGTAAATTCCACGTTGGAATGATCGGCGTAGCTCCAAAACAAGTAGCGAAGAGTATATACCGCCACAAAGCATCTACAAAGTGGACCATTTAAGTTGAGACTGTGCAATATCTCCAAAACTAAGTGTTGTAGAAAGAAAGATCTTGAATAAAATTTGTCTGATTTTATGGGGGAAAGTAAATGCCATTATTCGTGTTTTATTTGGAAGACGTGTGACCGGAAACAAGTGGGGGAGGGGCATCCGAATGACAGTTGATTATAGAAAACGTCCGCAGTTTCTTGTTGCATTTACTAGCGAGGTTGAGGCCAGCAAATGGAGTACGGTTTTCATTGTGCGACTGTACATTTCCCTATCGCCTTGCCGCTCTGATCCCTAGCCTTGATTACCAACAAAACAGAGTGGCGTCTCCATCAAGCGCATTCATATCGTGCCCGACAAGTAATGACGATTTAAATAATCCTGAGCGGAGGGCTGATTGAGCGTTTGAGAGTTTTTCTTATATGTCTGGCAATTTTTCCAAAATTTCTAAAAGTCTGTTTGAAAAATTCACTGAATAAACCCTTGTGAATAAGTTTCCGAATTGTGTGTTTTGAATAAAGATTTACATAATTTAATACAAAATGCATTAACTTTCAGGCTACTTTTTATGAGAAAATTTTCCGTTGCTTTTCCTCGGATATAATATTTTAGACTTTTTCTGCACTAGAAATGTTTCTTACAATGCAACCTTTAAACTATTCCACTGAAAATTTGGAAATGCGTTTCCAAGTATGTACTCACTAAAACTTGCTGTATAGGTATTAGTATAAGGCAAATGTACGAGGTGTGTTCAAAAAAAGACTGAACTTTTGAATATAGCGCGTCAATCTGCACAGGGAGCGCGTTGCTGCTATTGAGCGCATCTAGCGGGAGGTTTAAACAACAAAATGTCATTTACCTCATTTTACTATGACAGTTAGTTGCAAGTTACAGCCACTGAAGTGAGCACGTCCACAACCTGTTAGTCGGATTAATAACAGTCACAATGAAGAGCTTGAAGAACGCGCGCAACTGTGTGCGTTGTGTGCTTTTTTTTTTCTACAATGAGTTGTACGCAGTGCTATAAATGTTGTAAGGTTTTGAGCACAGCAGAATGTCGATCAGTGAGGATCCTCAACTGGACGACCTTCCGCATCAACAGATGATGAGATGTCGAGATTGTCCGTTAGGAATTTATATCACGTGGTCAGATGGTAAACAAGGAAGTCTATCAGGAAATTTGAGCGCGTTTGAAGGATGCTGTGCGCAGGAAGAGACAGAATTGTTGGAAAACCAGACTTGGATGTTACATCGTGACAATGCGCCGTCTCACGCGTCGCTCGTTGTTCGTAGCTGTGTGGCAAAACACCAGACTCCCGTTGTGCACCATCCACCCTAATCTCCGGACCTAGCTCCAGCGAACTCTTTCCCATTTCCTAAAAGCTTAAAACCACGTTGAAGGGACGTCATTTCCAAACCATAGAGAAGATTCAGAACAATGAGAAAAGAAGAAATCTGCGCGCCCTCCCAGAAAAGGCGTTCCAGGAGCTTTTCTAAAAATGGAAGAAACGTTGGAATGGTGTATTGCCAGTAGAGGGGACCATTTTTAGGGGGGCAGTGCTTGCAATGTTGTACAATGAGTAATGAAGATGTTATAGCAAAACTTCAGTCCGTTTTTGAACACTCCTCATGTTCGCATCCAAGCTTATTAAGTACTAATCAGCCAAGATATGAGTGCGTGTGGTGTGAAGAGGAACTAAACGGAACAAGTGGGCGTGGCATCGGAATAAGTAAGATATGAAAACATCCGCAATTCCGAGTTGTTTTTACTAACCAGCCTGAGACCTGCAATGTAGTACCGTTTTCATTGTGTGACCGTACATTTCCTTATTGCCTTGTCCCTCACTCCCCTCTGGTCCTTATCCTTGATTGTCAACAAAAACCAGTGGCGCCCTTCTCCAAGCGCGTTCATATGATGGTCGAATAGTATACATATTTTTGCAAAGTTGAAACTCAGCAAATAACAAAAATAGTTTTTAAAACCTATTCCAATAAAATTACATCTCTTAGAATAATTATTTCTTAGATCAATTAGAAACATAAAGCCAAAATGTTACTTCAAAATAATGAAAATTGTATTATAAGGAACATTTTGTGTAGAATGCCTTAAATTTATGTTTTAAATCAGGAACGACTTCACAAACTTTGCAACTGCACATCTCTATAGAGATAGAAGATTGATAATTTCAAAACACTCAGTAGAAAACTTCAGGGAATTCACGCAACGGTTCCTTTAAATCCTCTAACTTTTGATACATTTATTATGTCATATATATTTGATAGTGAATTTTACCATTTAAATTTTTTGGGGGGTCTGTATCGTTTTAGGATTTATTCATGCAGTAGCCACAAGCTATTCATTTTTTTTATAAAAACGAGGCGTGGGATCGCAGTGAATCCCAAATGTTCGTGACTTTGTTACTTGAACCATGTTCAATAACTGTTAGTAATTAATTTTATTTTCACGCAAGTACTATTTCCATTATTCACTATGTCGAAAAAGTAGTACGCAATAGACATGCATCAAGTGCATTGGAAAATCTGGAAGTATGGGATGAAATAGTTAAACTTCGTCTCGTATTTTCAAAAGTCTTCTTTCTTCCACAATGATATGCTTACCACACTTGTATCGCAGTATACTATTATAAAATGTTTTAGCTTCCATTTTCACAAGCTTGTGGCATGAAGAAAACGCGAATTTTAGGAAGTAGTTAAGCTTGAAGTATAATTCGCCAAATAATTTTTTTTTGTTTATTTTGACTAATATCAAATCGTAGTTGTCTTGTATAGATGTTCCACTTAATGTATTTTTTTTCAAATCCAATCTTACCGAATTTTCTTTTCCTTGTATCTACGACGAAATGTGTATTCAAAGCATTTCTACAAAGACTTATCCTGAAAAGCTGCACATGCAACTTTTATTAAAAGTGGGATTATAATCAAGTTATTATGGATTCTTAAGTTTGTGATTCTATGATTTTACTAGAAAAATAAGCTTTCGTTAGAACAATTGCAAAATCTATATAAAAATAATGAATAATGGGTAGAGAAAGTTATCTAAATGTAACTCTCCAGGAATGATATTCTGATGCCGAACGTTCTTCCTCTGGCCATGGTGTTGCACCGTTATAATATGTCACTTACTTGTGGATAAACCAGAAATGTTTTAAAGTAGAGTCCATTGTGCAATAAAACAAGAACTGCTGAATATTTTGGCTAACTAATCACTTTCTCTACCACGTGCCTAGGGTACAGATTCCGCCCAAAAATTCCATCTCGAGATTTCACCGGAAATATATATTTTGAGGCCCCTGAATCCAAATAAAGCATTTTTAGAGAACCATCCGTTTGTGTGTGTGTGTGTGTGTGTGTGCGTGCATGCGCGCCTGCGTGTATGTCTGTGAACAGTATAAATAAAAAATGTAGAGTAGGATAAATACCAAATTTGATATTTAGGTTCAGTATGTTAGGAAAATTGTCAAGAAAATCCCCCACCCCAAACTATAGTTTACATGGAAAATTTTCCAAATTTTTCACGTTCTAAAGATGGCTCTTAACGATTTTGATTAAAAGACCATATTCTGAAGATATTGACATGACAAAGTGTATATTTTGAATTTTCTGGGAATAGTCTATGAATTTCTATTCCTTCGGAAGGTATTCTGTATATCCTTGTGTAACTGATAAACTTTAAGCCATAGACGAAAACCTCCTATACAAAGAACGTAGATCTCTTTAAAACCCACAGCTTCTTTCAAATACGTTTTGTTTTTTGTCTTTTTTTGGCATAAGCCATTTCTGAGAATTCCATTATTAAAGGTTCCAGCTGTTCATTTCTTGGTCATTATCTTAAAGGCTTGTAAATATTTTCGCGATTGCATGGGAACAGTATGGAATTTCAAGGCAGCGTATAGCGTCCAGTTCTTAAACATTTGACAAGGGCTATCCATAACGAAATGCGTTATAGAAATGTAGAGATTTCTACAAAGGTTTATTTGGAATAATATGTAGTAGAAAAATAAGGTTTAGTAAGAATAGTTCGTATGCTTACCCACTAATAAACAATAGAAGGTATAGAAAGCTATGTGAATGTATCACATCATATTTCTTTTATTCCGTTCTATATACATAACTTAGGATTACTTTGCAAACAGTTTCTGAAATCTACCAAGAATTTACCTCTGAAAATCAGCAAGAGCATAGATGATGCTGTTAAACATTTAACATCTGCTCTATAGCAAGCTGCAAGGGATTCGAGACCTGTAATGCATTATGCATTAAAACAATATCCACGTAGCATTAAAGCAAAGGTAGAAGGGAAAAGAAAGCTACAATGAGTATGGCAACATACCCAACAGCCTGAAGATAAAAACGCTTTTTACACAGCTTTCCGGGATTACTGTTGTACAAAAATGAAACAGTTGAAAAGTATTTTCAGTATTTGACACCAATTGCAACACCCGATCGTAAGCCTTTGCTTTGGAAAACCAAGACGATCGCAACATTCTAAATCATATATTACATCCATAAGCAATGACCACAATCCTTGGACTCGAAGTGATAAGAAAAAGGCCGAGTGAGTTGCAGAACATTTATATCCGTCTTATAACCGGCAATTCAGAGAAGCACTTCTGTAGAAATTAGCGCTTACCTCTCTGTTCCATTACAACTGTGCGGGCGCTGCGGACCCTTAGCACTCGTGGTACTTCTGACGTTACCAGAAGTACGCCGGGCCGAACATCTGAGCCCCTCCCGAATGGGAGTTGTTCGGATTGGGTTGGACTCGGCGGGGCAGTGGTTCCCGATACCCATGGGTGATTGGGTACGCCTGGCTATGTTAATTCCACCCAGGCGGGGTTGTGAGACGCCTCGAGAATCTCCGTCACCAGCCATGAGGGATAGCTGGTAGACGGTTGCTAGAAACTGTCGGCCCCACCGAGGTTGTTCGGTAGTCTCCCTCAGTTAGGGTTCGCCCTGCTGGCCTGACGCGCGTAAGTGGCGTATCCACTTCCGTCCCTGCTTGGAAGGGTCGGTGCGGGAGGTGTCCTTGTCCGATTTCGACCAGGCAGGGGGGCGGTATATAAAATAGGCACCGCTCCTAATGGAAAGCCCCACGAGTTTACTCCTGGGTATGCGAGGGTGTGGTCTCTGTGTTGACAGACCCGGTCCCGTCTTTAGTTCCATTACAACTATCACCTTCTATTCAGCTGTTCTCCTCAGATAAAGTCAAAATCACAATAAAATGACTACCTCACAAAAAGTCCCGGTTATGACCACCTTACTGGCAAAGTTTTGTCGTAATCTCCTAAAGAGGCTCCTGAATTTATTACATCTATTTTTAATGCTAATCTTCGTTGTGACCATTTCCCAAGTCAGTGGAAAGTGGCGAAATAATTAACATCCTCACACCGAAGAAAGCCCCGACTGAAGCAGCATCGTGCCAACCAATTTATTTATTGCCTGTTTTATCCAAAAGTATTTTAGAAGCTCCTTTTTTAACGATTGAAGCTTCTATTTTCTACAATAATACCCAATACACAATTTGCCTTTCAAGCAGCGTTTTGACTTAATCGTCCTGAAGTGTTTTAGATCAATGCTCAGAGATCTGTGGGGCAAATCACAGATTTATACCTATTGTAATTGAAAGAACTTTTAACTAATAATTTTCTTAATTGAATTTAAAATCATATCAAATCCTTAGATCACTATTTGACAACTGAACAAGGCCATGAATAGTAAACATAACAGAATCCTTTCAATTACAACACTACTGTACTGCAGCCTCCTTGATATACAGCAGGCATTTGACAAGGTATAGCATATCGGCCTTGTACATAAAATAAAACTGCTACCTCCTCATCCTTATTATAATGTCAAAATCTTACCTCAGTGATAGATATTTCCGAGACGAATATAAAAATGAACTTTCCGCCTTCCATGACATCAAATCCGGAGTACTCAAGGTAGTGTTCTTGGGCCGATTTTGTACATTATCTACATTAGGATCTAACAACATCTGAACATACTAGGACGGAAATATTTGCGCCTATTCTCGCCTAACATGAAAATCCTCATACAGCCTTAGAATATCTCCAACATTATTTAGACGTGCTTCAACAACGGCTAAACAAATGGAGAATACAGGTAAAACCAGTAAATTTCACAATATGACATTTTTTTGTCGCGGAACATGCCCTAAAGTAATTCTAAATCATGCAGAAATTGCACTTATACGAGGGCCGATCAGGAAAGAGAAGCTGTTTTTTCACAGATAATTATTAGTCCATTGCAATGTTGACATGATATTTTTCAAAACAGTCCCCTCCTACTTGAATGCACTTTTTATAGCGTCTCTGCCAGTCCTCGAACACATGATATAGGCCATTTTTGTCAGATCTTTGAGAATCACCTCACTTTTCTTCATCACTGCTTCAGTACTCTCAAATCGAATACCCTGGAACTTTGCCTTTAGTGATAGGAATAAAAATAAATCACAGGTGGCAAGATCGAGACTATAAGGCGGGTGCAGTACACAGGTAATGTTGAATTTAGCCAGAAATTCCTGAACTTGATTTGCGACGTGAGGCTGCGCGATGTCATGATGAAGTCGCCATTCCGATGAACTTCTGTGCGTTTCCTTGCAATGTGCTTCCTCAGTGTAGCCAATACTGGCGTGTAGTACGCTACTGTAAAAGTGGTGTGAGGGGGAACTGAATGCTGGTAAATAATTCCATTACAGCCGAAAAATGTGAAACACCAAGTCCACCTTCCTTAGCACAGAGGACTCGCCCTTCTTTGAAGTCATGGAACTACTGTTGCACGAGGTAGTTCATCTTCACCGTATGCTTGCTTCAGGTTGTCGAAAGTTTTCAGAGGCTGCATGATTTAAACGAAAACAAATTTTATTGCGCTGTATTGCTGCTCATGTCACCTCCATTTTGCGCTATGAAAAATTCAAGTAGGGTCAACAATATACAGCATTACCATCAATCTACCGATACGAGAGTGCTGCCGCCTATGGGCATTATACATGAAACTCCGCTCTTTTCAAATATGCACAATAGAGACAGGAAACTATCAAGGAGGCTACAGGAAAAAGTTTGTCTTTGTTGATCAAACCTCGTATGAACACCAAACATGGAAACATCATATCCCGACGTAAAGAATAAAGCAAAATTAAAATTCCAGCAATTATATTGGTTACTGAACAAGCATTCTCATCTGTCTCTACAACAAAATATTAATATACAAGAACATGATTATACCGTTATGGACATATGGTATCCAGCTTTGGGGAATTGCCAGTGATTCCAATATTGACATCCTACAAAGATTTGAATCCAGAACTCTTTGTTATCTGGCAAACGCACTACTGTGGTATGTGTCCAAAGCCACACTATATAACGATCGCTACAACAAATGAAGAATTCACTTCCCTAGTCTTCGGGATCATCAGCACTAATGTAACTATCCAAACTCTATTGTCACCAGTCTACTAGACAACAGTACCACGATTGACTGTCCTCAAGGCTGTAACATTTTGGACTTACCATTACGCTTTAGCTACCTTAATTTCCAGACATTACTTGTAACCCATTTACAAAACGTTTTGTTCAGAAGAGGTTGCAAATTTGCCGTTAATTTAATAAAAACAAAGCTGCTATAATCAATTAAATTCTCATTCTGGTATAGAACAAACGTTGATGACTCCTCCTAATTGATGTTCGCCGCCAGTTCTATAAAACAATCCTGCAGCTTCTAAGCTGCATGTTTTCTGCTTCCAAGATTTCATGGTAGAGGAAATTACATTACGGATATCGTTGGTTGCAGGGGATGGAGACTGAAACTACTGATCCGGAAGTCAGATCTTTATTACAGTGTAACTGAAAGGGAACCATTGTAAATCTGCAAGTTAATATGATATTAGCCAAAACCGATGTCTCATTATTTATGTCTTTCATAAAGCGTTCATATATGCACCGCATATGTTCCCTAAGAGATTATCATAGCTAATTTTGGAAACAGAAAAATGTAATTCCAGAAACAGCTACTCGTTTATAAGCTAAACTGGCAGGGAGTTTCTAGAAAACTTATGCTATGCTAACACAAATATTCGAAAACCATTGATAACTGATAGAAAAGTTGTATAAAGTTTGAAGATCTGGGTAAAAAATAAACTATTGGAAAATGCAGTAGTCTGTACTTTAATGTAAAAGGACTTTGGTTTAAAAATACCCCACTTCATACGAAATTCACCAAAGTTTGTGAAGGACTTCAATGTCACTCTTAGTGCTTTAAAAATCTACGATATGTAATTTTTTACCTTGAATATAAATATGTCTAGAATAAAATATTTATCGTCAAAGCAGCGAATTTAACATCAAAAGGCACGTATCAACAGAATTGTATCGCAATAGTCAAGGAATTAGCACTGCTGACAGGCGCCCATCGACAACCATCAAAGATATGTAAATCCTACAAATAACCTGGAAATATGTTCAGACAACTCATCTGTTCCGCGTTCCCCAATTCCCGTTGATCAGAAGGCGGGTGATGTGTCACTAGTGGCCAGAGAATTCGTAATGCGTCGAATTTAGTTGCGAGAGACAAAATCCGTACGATTGTGGCAGTGATTTTACATACATTTTATTCTCCGGACCTAGCCGAACAGGAATGTAATTTCATCCTTTTGCGGCAGCAATCTCCACTGGCATTCATAACTTGTGCTCCGTCAAGTGCGGTTGCATTGGCGGACTTATTCCTAACTATTATGATTGGTCAAGTCAGTCCTGAGACAAGAGGTTGAAAATCAAAGGTACATTATAAAGCTCTGGTTTGTTTATTCACATGATTTTCTCAAAATCATTATTTCAATTGCTTATTCCTCTAATTACTTCTGTTAATACAGATAAACATTCATTATATATTTACAAGTTTCAAAAACATTTTGCATCTGAAAGGTATTTTGTGGTTGGAGGATTTCTTGAAAATCTTCGTTTTGCATCTTTGGAAGATACTGAACTTAAATAGTAATTTTGGTATTTAACAGAACGTGTTTGAGTTAAATTACCAGCGAGGTAATGTGTGCGATTCGTATTCGAGAGGTTCCGGGATTGATCCCTGACGACCACACACTCTAACACATGAGTTTTTCGTGGTTCCCCGGGACGATAGGTGAATGCTAGGGTGGTTCATCTTCTATCACGACTATCCTGCCCTCATTTCCTGTAGTCATCTTGTCTCTTTCAGGGATGTAGGACCAGGCGACGGTGTGCGGCAAGTTGTGGTTGGGCGGTGGCTCTGTGGAGGTTTTTTCCTGACATTATTCCAGGGACAGCTCGGTTAGCACCCGCTTCCAGATGCTTTCAGGCAGGCGCTCCTTTGGGATCCCCCGGAGGCTCGGAGCCTATGGGTGAGCACGGTTGTTGGATGTGTTCAGTCTGGAAATATTGGGGACTCCATCCATTCTTGCGCCCGTCGTTATCCGGATCTGGCCATCCTCTTCGCTCCCTCCTAGGGATCACGGTAGAATCACAAGGGCATGTTTCTAAAATTTCTTTGGGGTTCATCCGGCCTCAAAAGATATGTTTTCGGAGTACTTTCTCAACTTACTGTAACTACGTAGTAAATAAATAAGCCTTCGTAAGAATAGTATGTAGAAGCCGTACAAAACTGAAGTATAGCAGTTAGAGAACGTTATGAGAATGTAACACATCAGATTTTTTTAAATTTCACTGACTATTATTCTTCCAGGAGCGGTATGTGGGTGTAAAACAAGTGAGGAGGTGGAAGACTAACAAGCTCGCTATTTTCGTTTTGCACCGAGATGGCTTAAAATAAACATTGCACGTTTTAAACGTACCTAATTAGCTTTCTGCTTTAAATGTACATTGATTTGCTTTACCAAACCTATTACTCGCTTCAGTGATTCAACCAAACAAGCGTATGCTGGACTCGTGAAGCTAATTAGTAACCCTATCATTGCACTTCACTACTTGAAGCCTTTGTTTTTGCTGTTAATTATAACATTGTCCAAATTCTTAATTTCATTTCCTTGGATCTGAGAGGACTCATGTCCACACGTTGAAATGTCGTTTTGTTGACTCAAGCATAGGGTTTTCTGCAAAATTTACATGAAAGCTTTAATATTAAACTTTTCCACTTGCTGCAAGCACAGAGTAGAAGAGGAAACGTTAATTGGAAAGTTGAGTTATTCTTTCACAGAAGAGTAAACAAAATAGAAGCCATAATAGTTTACCAAACGTTCAGTACCTCCCACTCACAGGGGTCAATTCTGTTCTTTTGATATAGAACTCGTACCAGTCAGTTGTGACGACATGAATGCCATGGTAATCTTGCTAACTTAGCCTGCTTGGTGTATGCTTCGCATTCCACATGACGAAGTCTTATACTCGTGTACCAGTTGACCACGGTTAGAATGCCCTTAGAGGAAGCGGCCAGTGCTTTTTAGAACACCGTCTAACGTCATCAAGACTACAAGTCAGAGGGGAGTGAGGGACGACGCGGTAGGGGAATGTACACCTAAGATAAACTAAATGAACAATAGCCAGAGGAGTTATATTTGGAAAACGTGGGAAACATTCGCTAACCCTGCGTTAAAAATACACGATTTAATATCATCCTGCGTTCATTTCAAAGCATGCGATAAGTAGGAAAATGCTTTCAATTTGATTGTATGCATGGTACCCGAGCGGCAAAATGAATGTGCGTTGTATGTTTATTATTTTTGGTGTATGTTAATTATTATTATTATTATTATTATTATTACTTAAATTTTAATTTACGTATATGGCAATACCGTATGTTTTCCATGCATAAGGATCTATTAATTTTAAGACATTCGTGTATAGAAACAACAATTATCTTTTCTTTTTTCAAAATAAGTGTCATACAAGTAAGAATTCTAAGGTGGAAAATTAAACCACACATTCTACTTAATATTGGATGTGGAAACTACGCCATTCTTAAGTTATGAATGGTTCTGGCGTGATAAGCGCTCGCAGATTATAGCCTTGGAGTTTTGCATGCTCTGACATCATACTGACATTTGTATGGCTGAGCGCACATGTAAAGACGAAGCTTCAAGGAGATCGTCCCTTACTTTAGTGAATGTTGCTGGAATCTCTATGTCGCAGGTTTTGAAAGAATCTTGAAGTCCCTATATATACGCTACAGGATGGGTGCGGTTATCCAGGGAAAGGATTGTTCGTCGTCGATCTGGTTAGAGTTGAAAACGTTTTCCCCTCCACAGGAGGGCACTGTATTTCTAGAAAAGGCAGCCAGAAATCTCTTCAACATGTGTCTACAATATAAGTACATCTAGTTTACCTCTGTCGAACCACACAGCCTTGCGTCGTTTGATTACAGCAGGGCTCTTTGGTCGATCGGCAGCTAAGAAGCAGCGTCTTACAGAGGATCACAGACTATGTCGCCTCGTATTTACAGAAAAAAATGCCAACCATAACTGGAATAGGTTATATTCACAGATGATGACATGACATTTACATCTACAAATGAGAAGAAAAGCAATTGGCGGTAGAGGAAAACTTATGAGCTAACTATGTTACACAAATATATCGCCAAGTCGTGTAACTGTGTTGTGTTCAGGTTGATGTTACGAGATGGTATAAGTGAGTTGTGCAGCTTGATGGCACATTAAAATATAGCCAGCAGTATAAAGACATTCTCTAACAGGGCATAATTCCTTCTGTAAGGACGAGACATCCCGATGGAATGATTCAATTCCAGCAGGATAACCACCCTGTCCACACAAGTCAGTAGGCTTCAAACTGGTTCTCGCAAAAGCAAGATATCACAGTGATTGAATAGCCTTTTTCCTCGCCGGATTTGAATCCTATAGAAAGCGTGATGGCAGAGGTGAATAGTTTAGGAGTTAAATTGGTCTGCAGGACACCTCGAGGCAAAAGAAGTTTTGTGGGATGAAATACAGGATGCTGTATTTGTTTTCTCAAAAATAGCTCTTACGGTTTTAATTCAAAGTAATATATGTTTGGATATTTGAGTGAAAAATAAAATACATATCTTGAATTTTCTGGGGATATCTGTGAAATCCTTGTTATCCTGGATGACTTTTGTACATTTGGTAAACCATAAGGACTAGGAAGCTCTACTATACAAAATATAGGTCCCGGTAAAGCACACGATATATTTCGAGTAAAACCATGTTAACCATGCTGTTAACCATGTCGGACATATTTTTATGTTATTGGTTTGGATTTTAAAAATCTCGCACTTTAATCAAGTGGGAAGTCGCCATTCGTTTTTGGGTAACTAGTTAATTTATTTTTCCATTGTTCCAGTAACCGTCATTATCGCTGGCGTATGAGGCAACATGAATGTGTCGACAGTTTTGCGGCTGACTTCCACGAATGTAGACAAAAACCTGATTCTTAAACGATTGGACGTTGTAGGGTTATGCAAGACAGAAATATATCGCGATTGTTTATTCTATTTGACGGTTGATACTGGAGCTATGGTCTTTTATTTTGATAACAGAAATTATTTCTGTATCTTGCTGTTATTTCTTTATTATTATTTATATCTTCCTGACCTTAATTACGGTGTCACGCTTTTGCGTGTGACATTGCCAGATGCGTATTTGCTTTAGGTTTTGTGATTAGTGCCATTACCGTATTAGTATTCTTCGGATTGAAGGCCGCGCTTGCTAGACAACTTCTCCGCTACAACTGTATACTACGTTAAGTTCTTTCCCCTACAGCTGACACTCGCTTCAAAAAATTTACCCAAATCATGATGCTATGACACTTTGAACACACAGTATATGAAATGGTTCGTGAGTTTTTTCCTGCTTACAGACAGACAAGTCGACGCTAATGGCTGCGAGCGCTTGAAGAGAATTCTTAATGTGTTGAAAAAGTGGCCTCACTTACAGAGAAATAAGCTGCTATCACTTCCTTTTGATTGCTTACTGTCTCTAAGACGTGTATAAATGAAGTGATGAGAAGACGCCGATCCAATAAAGCAGTTAATGAAATACGTGAGCATTTCGGAGCACATAAATCGACGTGCTTGTCTTCAAAATTCCCTCTTCCTTTTCTCTCGTCCGACTTGTCAACTGCCTCCCCCACAAATTTTCTGCCGGTGATGTAGCACCTCCTTTCCACTGCGGAGGCAAGTGGCTGGCATTAGCGGGAAATCTAATGCGAGTGCGTGGAGTGGCGACCCAGTGGCGTGCACAGAGTGGATAGAGGCCATTCCTCCTGCACAAGTATTTGCTCTAACATCACAACATTCCGCCTCTATTAGGACCATGGTTCCCAGTTAGCGGTATACTGCAAAAAATGTTTTAACATTCACATGCTCTTCTATACTCACTCGTTTACAAACTATTCTTCCAAAAGCTATGTGTTACATTCTGGCCGCCGGGGTAGCGCAGTTTTTCGTTTCCGGGTCTCGTACCGAGGAACCGGGGTTCGATTCCCGACTGTGGTGCGACGGTTTTAATTCGGCCCTTCAAACGCCTTCACCTCTAACTTGTTCATATGAAGTATTCCCAAGGTCGAACGTGGTTCGGAGTCCACGGTAAATGCTGTAGGTCCCCTCACTCCACCGCCATCCTCATTAGCCTACTATTGGCGGCAACGATTTCCGCCTGCTGGGTGCCCCACTCCAAAAATACGTCCAGTCATGGCTTGGTAGAATGAGGTGACCCCCCAAAGGTCATAGGCCATATGGCGCTAGAGACGACGATGATGTGTTATATTCACATGTCCACCTCTGCCCAATCTTCAGAAAAATGTTATCACGAACGCTCTTCTTATATCTGCTTAATGTTAATCAATATAAACCTTTGTAAAATGCTTTTATTGCATATTTCCTTTTAGGTGCAAAGGGATTACGCGGGTGGCTCGGTAGCGCAATCGCTAGAGCACCTGCCTGCATGCAAGGGTTCCCGGCTTGGGGTGGGAATTTTTCTCTTCCCAAGATTATTCTCTATCCTCCCCAGAGTAAGAACGAGTGTGTTAGAGTGTGTGTGTGTGTGTGTGTGTGTGTGATCTAATGATTAAAGAAATAACCCTAAGTGCAAGAAACCCAACGACAAGCGAATACGAGTTAACAAAATTGCCTTAGGCAATAAGTTTCAAAGGAAAGCTCGCCGATAAGAACAATGTAGTAAATGGAACTAAAAAGGGGAGGGCACTACGAGCATAGAGCAGGATTAAGGGATAGTCAAATCTTAGGAATCGACGTGAAGCTTTTCCCTATCTTGATAATGTTAACTTAGCACACTTTTCTCATAGACCTTTCACCCCAGTAAAATCAAATTTGAACCGTATGCTTGTTAGTAACGTACTACAGTAAGAAAGATTAAGAATAGATTTTGTAAAAGTATTTAAATTGTTATTTGCCTTAAAAACGGCATATTTCAAATTTAAGAGCCTAAAACTCCATTATTTGTAGCCAAATATAGATTCTATACTACAATTTATTTAAAATGCATACACAAATGAAAGGTTTTAAGCATGTAATATTTCTAGCTTAGGAGAAAAGTGTACCAAAAGTTAAAACAAAATGTTTTGGAAATACGCGTTTAAAGTTTAAAGTAAATTTTTCAGATATGTGCATGATGATAATACAATCCTGTTGATAGCAATGTTCCTACTATATTTGTCCTTCCAGCTTTCCTTTGGCATTCCTCCTCTTCATTCTTGCTTCCTTTGTTAGAATAGTCATGGTTTGCACTTCAAGAACTCGTAGAGCATCAATTAGCTTGAGAGACTATCATGTTTTCTCCTGTTTTTAGACAGGCACTCAAACACTTTTATATACCATCATTGAAACATATCACAGCATCTATGCCACCTATTTGTAAAACTTCTAGCATAAAAACACTGTTTTGGGTATCCGTTACAAAATTCAGTAAATAAAACTTTCATTTGGATTTTGGGTCTTCCCATAAGCATACAGGTTTTGTTCCTTTAAGTCCCTATGAACTAGCTTAATTGCGTCCGAAACAGCATGTGTTAATGTATTTTATGGCTGTATTGCTCACCCATCAACTGAGCCGTTTGAAATTTGCACCTTGAGTCCACACCTTTTGGTCAGAAACCAAGGATTATCATCAGTTGGAAACTAGTGAAAAAGGTGACCCACATAGCTCTCTTCATGTCTTTCACATTCCCTGCATTTCTTCTAATTGATAATCTATAGCAGTTCTGCAGCAAGACTATTTCGGGTCTGTAAGTCTACCCCGATTTTCCATCAAAAATTCGTCTTGTATATAGGTAAGCAACTTTCTTATTTGAGCCACAAACCTCTTTTGTATATGCTCAACATATTCCAAATTCTTTATATGTAAATTTTATTATGATAAGGGGCTGTATTGTAAAATTCGTTGCAGAATGTTCCAAGAATGTGCTGCAAATGTGTTGCTTGAGACAGTATTTCTGACCTAAAATTATCGTTTTTATTTATAATATAATCAAATAATAACCCACCTATAAATAAGTAATAATTTATATCAATCATATATTACAATCATTATGTAATATATATTTGTTATACATATACATGTTACTGTGTTTAAATGTATTTTTAGTTCAGTAATTTAGTAACATTGGAACTCTATGCTAGGAATAAGAATTTGTTCAAGAAAACCGTCATAAACTCAAAACCCTAGGGTGACAGATGCTAAACACAACCTTGGTGTAGCCGAACAATAATTTAGAACTTTTAATTTATTATTATTATTATTATTATTATTATTAGATATATAATTAATTGAAATTAATTATACTTTTTACAGACTTTAGCCGGTCTTGGCAAGTTATTAATAGAGTCAACTGAAAAACTCAATGTCACAGCCGGGATTGGAACACGGTTCTCCCACTCTCAGTGTGGTTGCTCTAACCATTGAGCTACTGTAAGCTGAAGTAAATACAAAGGTGAACACACTAGATGAGAAAAAATATCTTATTAATTTGTACACATCTTGTCAGGGTGAATTCCAATTTACTTTTTGCTTGCTGTAAAATTACGGTAATAGTAGTTATACCCTTCTGTCCTAACATCCAGGTGAAAGAGTGATTCTATGTGCGAAAATAAGTGAAACGTTGAAATGCCATTTACTCCTGAGCTCTTGTTTCGGCTGAAAAACTAATTCATTATATCTAATTGAAATAAGCAAATACTAAGGATATACTTAATTGCCTGATTTGGTCATGGTCATAATTCGGTCATAATTTACACCCTTGTTAATTTATGAGAGTTATTCAGCGCGTGGTTTCAGCTTATCTATTGTGTTGCCATAACGTACTACTCGATCCAGACACTTGTGGTACCACTCTCTAAAAGATATCGTTTCCATCACGTTGCTAATTTTGCTTTTATTATATGTAGGTTAAATTAACATATGGGAGTAGCTTTTATCTCCTGTATTAAATGTTAAAATAATAACTTTTAATTGTTTTATAACCTTATAAACTTCTAAAATCTATGCTGGGAAATAAAGCTTACATTTTTATTATTTGTTTTTTGAATGTTTAAGTAAACTCGTGAATACTAAGATAAGACGTTTTTGACCCTGAGAGTAAAACCTCTGGTGTGCGTGTGTGTGTTTCTTTTCCTTTTTGTTCCTTTGCTCAAACTTTAAGCGAATGTTTCGATTAAAATTCCTTTAATAAACTGGCTGCAGATGCTCGAAAGAATTAAATAAACAAAAGTTAATATCCTTCCCGTAATGTGGACCCAGATTCGTAATCTCAATACAGTTTCTGTTGTGGGGCAAACGTAACTACCCATACAACGGAAATTCTCATTCGCCTACATGCTGAAGCCCGGGGTTGCCAAAAGTTCCAAGATTTTCTTCTAAGACTCTGTGAAAGATAGAAGAAAGTTGTTCACTTCCCTTCCATTGATTTATAACGGGGATTAAAATTCTCTTTCTTCAGTTCTTGTGACTGCTTTTTTTTTGTACTCATTTATACATATCCCATGCCAATTAAGTCATAGCTGGCATGAAGTATTAGATCTTTTTAAATCGTTGACTATGACTCAGCGTTCTTCGTACAACTTTGTATTATTGTAGTTTTATACATTTTACTTTACTACTTATCTATGGTAGGTAGTAGTAGTATTGCATTTTGCCCAAAAGTTTGATACAAAGATTTCAGCGGAAAACACAAGGTTTAAGGCAGTCTGAATCCAACACAGAATTTTGAAAAAGTTCATGTGTGTGGGGGGGAGGAGGGGATGTGAACAGCATAACTCTCTGATAAGAACAAAACTTGGCATGTAGGTTGTAGCGGTTCCGGTCGCCTTATCTTGCATCGTTGTCGCTCTTGCCGCTACTTCATAGGGGCGGGAGTCGTCTTCAGGAATCGATGTCACCGATGTCAGTGGGAAGCGCTCGACGTATCTCAGGGTCAACAGGCGAATTGATCTGAAATTCCCTACCGTGATTATGTCAGGGTAGGATGTGGGAGTGGAAATACTAGGATGATGTCTAGAAAGAAACACGGTTTCCACTTTTCTCACTCCGGCGTTTCATTATGCAAGAAATCCTGCAAGATTCTCTTGTTTTCCCTAACACGTGTGGTACTTTAACACTGTCTTCGCACTATTATCTCTTGGTACACTAACGTCTGCTCCGGCTAATTATTTAATATCTCGGTGCTCTATCACCGTTCTTTAGATCCGCGCGAACTTGAAGTTGTCAATTGGCAGATAGTAAATCGTTTATAGATTTGGATAACAATTATCTCAACGAATACTATTAGCACATTAATAAAGTATTCCACATATATCACCTTATAGTTACATAATCACGTGGCACTTAGCAAACTTTGGAACTAAGCATCTTTTTCTGTTACTACGTGTTTCCTTAGCGGAGTATCATGACAAGCTGTGTAAAATTCACGCTTACGTTTACATACGAGGGGCGTCCAATAAGTAAGTTTCCCTTACATTACACAGAATTGATCATGGTGAACTAATTTCTTCTGTTACTTTTCTACACAGTCCACATGTTTTCCAAGCATTTTTGGGGACGTGACACAAGTTTTTCTAGGCCAGTTTTGTACCAGATCGGGCCCTGTGTTCGCAACCAGCTGTTCACTGATTTGACTTTATCATCGGTGTTAAAAGTGCTTACCTTTGAGTTGGAGGAACATGTGAAAATCTCTTGGGGCGAGCTCCGGTGAATACGGAGGATACGAGAAAACTTCAAAGTTGAATCTTGACCCAGGCGGGGCTCAGAAGATTCAACTGGAAAGTTTTCTCGCATCCTCCATATTCCTTTTCCCAAGTGATTTTCACATGTTCCCCTGACTCAGAGGTGGTCATGGAGGTAGGCACTTTAACACCGTGACGATCAATCGGAAGTGAACAGCTGGTTACGAGCACAGGATCCGATTTCTGGTTCACTTCTGATTTATCTTCGTCGCGGTTGAAATCCAAATAAAGCATTTTTGAAAGCATGCCAGTGTGTGTGTGTATGTGTCTATCTGTCTGTCTGTCTGTCTGTCTGCGAACAATTTAACTCAAATAGAAAAGTCGATAAATATTAAACTTGGTATTTTTGAGTTTAGTATCTACAAGGATGCGACACGAAGATTTCAAGAACATTTCCCCAACACAGGCACCCTTTACATGAAAAATTTTTCGAAAATTGCTTTTCTAAAAATGGCTCTAACGATTTTGATTAAAATATCACATGTTTAAGATATTTTCATGATGAATGAAATGTATGTCTTGAATTTTATGGGAATGTGCCAAAAGTCCTCTTCCTTCTGAATAACTTTTGCACAACTGGTAAACTGTAAGAGATGCACCAAGTTTTACTCCACAAAAAATTTAGACTTCCTTAAACCACATATTTGTCACTTTTGTGTGTCTAGTGGACCATTTCAGATATATTCCTTGTTATTTACTTGAATTTTCCAATAATTTACTTTTTCTCAAATGCGGTTTCGTTATAGGTTTTATTTTTGTCTTTTAAATGTTCTGAACTTCCAAAGATAATGGAATGCTTCATATAGCAACCAGCTCTTAAAAGATTTGACTATGGCTTAAAGCCTATCATGTTACCCTTGAACGTACAAGAAAATTAGCAATAAGATTGTTTCTGCAAATGTTTATCTCAACTAACATAAATAGGTGGAGAATAAGCGTTTGGAAAAACAGTTTGTACAAGAGTAGAGAAAGTCATATGAGTGTAACACATCAGACGCATTCCAAAATTGATTCTTTTGGATTATTATTTCCAGCGATATTTCAATATCGAATTTTTTGGCTGGAATGCACTACCTTCTCTACCTTCTATGTACCTGGTAGAAAAAGTAGTAAAAATGATACACGGTTGAGTCATATGAATGTAACATATGAGAAGTAGAACAATATACCTTTGTAAGAGTTGTATGTACGGTACTTCTCAGGTACGAGTTGGCTGGTCGGTATGTGTTTGTGTGTAAATATAACACATGTTAACCGACCGACCGTCCAGCCATAGTGTACGCGAGAAGCACTGTAGAATGGAAATTCAAAGGCAGTGGAACGAGATTCGTTGTGACTGCTACAAAACATGTTTTTGCTTTACTTAGCGATCCTTATGCCTCTGCTGTTTCTCTTTAATAATGACAATGATGTTCCAGCTCTGGTTCTGGTTATTGTCTCTCTCCTACTTCATAAAAACTGACTGCTCGGAGTCCATTGCGCTAAATATGGAATCAAATTAAGAAAAGAGGAAGCGACAGTTTTTAATAAATGTGATACCCGCCACTGCGTGCCGTCGAGGTCGACTAAAAAAAAGAGGAGTTTGTGTGCGACACATTTCTCTAGAGTAAGATCCAGTCTTCGCCACGAAATGGTGCTAGCATCCTCTGTAGCTCCCCAGCCGTCAACTTGCAGCACGATGAGACGGCTTTAATGGCCACCGGCAAGGGAATTGGCCTCCATCTTGCTCTGATACCTTTTTCTAGTTCCCCGCGCAATTGGGTGAAACCGGAATCTCCGTTTACGCATATGGACAAAATCTCCTCTACGTTTCCGTGGAGGAACGATTGTATTACTTCTGCAATACTCGTGTTTATACGTCAACACAATCCTCTCTGCCCTTTTGTACAAGATTCACCTACATGAGATTGGCAACAGCAATCCCCAGAGACATCTACCGGGTGTAACAAAATTAAACTACAAGCATAGCGTCTGTTCCAGATCATTAGAGACATTCTTCTCAATGAAATTATTATTCGGAAAAATCATGATAGAAACTCTGCTGTAAAAGCAAAAGTAAAAGACGGCATAAGCATTTCAAATAATGTGCAATAGTGGGGTATGAAGTTAGCCCCTACTTGGAATTGAGAGCTCTAAACCCTGTTTCTTATAACCTTGCCCCGCAGACATGAACGAGAACGGATTGATAAGTCAGTGACAATTTATGGAACATATTTTTTTTCAAAATATAAATTTTATTCCTCAACATAGTCCCGACGGCGCCGTGGCCGAGTGGTTAGACCCAGGGTTCAATCCCAGGGACCCGCGTGTGGGATTTGTGGTGCGGCGTCTGGATGGGTTTTCTCCGGGTTCTCCGGTTTCCCCCTCCATTCATTCCATCCACTGATCCATCATCGCCTTTCCTTTCATCCATTTCACCATCATTTCGTTTCATTACTTCCTTCCTCCCATACCAGACATCGGGCTGATCACCCATCCTGGATATTCTGTCTGATCCATGAGTGTCTGCTCCTCGACGGGTCTCTGACCCCAGGCACCAGCCTGTAAGTGCTGGGGGTTGTAAGACCTATATACCAGGAGGTTAAACAGAGAAAGAAGAAGAAGAACATAGTTCCCTTTCAACTCAATACACGTCAGGCAACGTTTCGGCAATTTTTTTAATCCTTCGAAAAATATGATTTTTCGAAGCTTGCAAATTATGAGTTGATTCTGGCATGAAGTGTTCACTGGACGTGAATTTCTCCCAAGCGAGCCAATTTTTCAAGGTTGCGAAGAGCCAAATCTGAAGAATATGGTGGGTGAGGTAACAGTTCGTAGCGCAATTACACAAATTTTGCGAAGGCAATGGCTGACTTGTGTGCGGGTGCATTTTCCTGGTGAAAGAGAACCTATTTATTTTCCAAATGGGGTCGTTTCTTTAACAATTCCATGTGAAACTGATCCACCATTGCGACATAATATGAACCTGTGATCGTTTTACACTTTTAAGGTAGTGGATGTCTATCACCCATTGTGAATCCCAAAAGACAGCAGCCATGATTTTTCCTTTGGACGGAATGGTTTTCACTTTCTTTGGTACAGGTTCGCCGAAGGAAATCCACTGCTTTGATTGTTGTTTGGTTGCAGGCTAATAGTAATGGATCTAAGTTTCATCAGCCGTGATATAACGCCTCAAACTAATTTGGGTTGCGCTGGAACATGTTCAAACATCCCTGTGAAATGGTCACACAATTCTGCTTGTTCTCAACTGTGAGCGATCACGGCACCCATCCTGCTGACAGCTTTCTCATACACAAAAATTTGTGCAGAATGTTATACACCCATTCACTCGAGATGTTTACGGTCTTGACTATCTCGCGAATTTTCGCTTGGCGGTCTTCCAACAGAATATCGTGAACTTTGTTCACCATTTCTTCTGTTGTGATTTCAACCGGCCGTTCTGTGCGCACGGCACTTCTTGTGTTCGAACGGTCACATCGAAATTCTGTGAACCATGCCATGTGATGGAGCACAGTCACCGTAATACTTTTTCAGCTTTTCTTCCGGTTTCCTTCACCGTCTTACCACGCAAGAAGTAGTGGTTTTTCAGAGCATGAAACTCACTTTTCGCCATTTTCTACTAAGCAACACAAGTCTGCTTATTTTAGACACTCTCAAAAATGTTCTAATAAAAAAATGGCGAATTTCTGCGATTATACCCACAATAGGTGTAATACTTGGAGGCAAACAAGAAACCTATGATTAAAACGCTATTTCTCGTCAAAGTCATGGACTTATTTACCAGCTCTCGTATTCTTCCGCGCTGCGTTTACTTCCCCTTTTCCCTGGTTGGCTAATGTACACATTCAAATGGGGACAAACAAGCCATATGCAGTGCAAGAATAGGCGATAAAAGTGTTATAAACACATTGTTATGGTAGATGCACATGCTTTCGTCATACGGAGAGGGAGGTTTAACCCGAAGGATCCTTCCATCTATTTGTTGACAAGAAGTTACATGCATTAGACACATTATCTCTGTTACGTAACCTATTTAATTTATGCCGTTTATTAAAATGTAAATTTGACAGTTACCTTGGAATATATAAAGTAAATGATAGTTTTAAGTAAGGAACTATTTTGTATCGCATAAGAACCTTTAGCATGATACCAGTTAATGAGAGGTGACTAGTACACGTGGTTAAGAGATACGGGCAAAGTTAATATGGAACAGACCTTAGGAGCTAGTGTGTGTTGTGCGAGGGGTGAACAATGTGTGTCCCATGAATAAGGTAAAGGAAAACTAAAGTATGTTTTTATTTTATCTACTACTTACCTACAGCATGTAGTGGAAGTATTGCACTACACCCAAAATTTTGATACCAAGATTTCCCCGGAAGCATACGTTTTCATGCTCCCTAAATAAAAGAAAATGGAATGCTTAGAAAAAGATGTATGTTGTAATAGCATAGCTCAAAAACCAAAAGCGATTAAATACCAAACTTAGTATATAAATTCAGCGCCTTCAAGGAGTGCGATACTAAGATTTTCAAATAAAATTTCACCCCGTACTATTCTCGCCTACATGGAAAACGTTTCGAAGTTTTTCACAAATACAGCGTTTTCTTGAATTCTCTGTGAATAGCCTGTAAAGTCATTTTCATTCTGAATGACCGTCGTATAATTTTAAATTCTAAGAGGAAAAATCGTGTTGCCCAAAAGCGTAGATCTCGTTAATGCATACAATTTTTTTTTAAAACTCTTTGTGTGGCGTTAACCAATTCCGAGTAATTGCTTGTTATTTGTTTTAATTTTCAAATGCTTATCCCTTATTCTCGTGGTCATCGAAATAACACAGAATTTGAAAGCAATCCGCTTTCTAAAAAAATTACGATGTTATACATTCATATGAATTTCTATACCCTTTATCGTTTATTAGTTAGTATACCATCTATTCTTATTAAATCTTATTTTTTCTGTCTAATTCATTTTAATCCAAATAAACCAAACGCGAGAAAAACTGAATGTTAGCAGGACTTGAAAAGAATGACTAAATAATAAGCAATTCGAAATATTAACAAGGATATCTCAGAAACGGCTTATGCTATAAAAATGGTTATTTGGAATAAATTAACACCGATATAAACCCAGTAAAAATTTATAATGTAACCTTTAGAGAACAAATAATATAAATAAATATAAAATATAAAGTGTTGTAATTTTATTTTCCTCTTAACGATACACCTTTTTTACAAGTATAAGTACGCAACATAACTGAGATATCAAAGTATGTTCCCAATTAAAGCCGCCAGCCTACGAAGGTTTTTTGCTTCTCCTGAAGTTCCAGAATTAACATTTAGGTTGTATCAGATTGTAGGCGTATTCACATAAAAAATCCAACCAACATATTGCGAGATTAGACCTTTATGAAGCAGATCCACTGACATTTACAGTATGAATAGACTACTGGAGAGTTATGCTGACAGCATTTCTTCAGAATTTCAACTTTCGCTTTACTTTGGGTTACACAAGATTTTCGCATACTTACACGCTCTGCCCGTGTAGAATAAGAGGCTCGCATAAAATCCCTTTGTTCACTTCTGAACCACAGAGAGTCCATTAAAAACCGCATAACTCCAGCACCGAGTTTCATCTGGCAGCCGTGCCGGCGAGTGGTTTTGTGGTGGTCCAACGGAAGGGCGTCATCCAGCGGAAAAATATTAAATAGGGCACGGAGAAAATGCCTACCACAGCTTCCTCACTTAAAGATAATTTCTTACGGGGGTGAGTTTGCCAAATATCTTCGATTAGCTTTCACTTTCAGCAAGTTTCAGACGTGTATCCAGAAAAAGGAATAACATGCCTAATATTTGCCTCATCACATTCATCACCATAATGGTAAGCTCCCATATCTCTGTAACCCTCTGGCTGGTAGATTAGTATTTTTTTATTAATCTGAAGAAATCAATTTTTAAAATATACTGTGCCATTTTTTTTGCAGTTTTCGATTTTTTCGCTTAAATTAAACAATATCTTGTCAGTTTAGAATATAATCTATTAGGGAATAACCTGCAACATATCTAGAAATTTCATTCTGCCTTTCCTTTTAATGCTCTATCGCTCTATTCATGTCCCAATTTTTTGCTCCTTATTGTGACGCACCGGCTATGGTCTCAGGTTATCGGGAGGTAGTCGGAGAAAAACAAACATAAGTCGCGCTCTCGCCGGCGTGAACATCAGAAGTGCTTACGGCAAATAACCAGAATCTTCTAGAAGTATCTTTCCCCCGCACCTCAGAACGTATATCCAGATAGTTCTAAAATATTCTCTAGAAGATTCCATTGGCTGTATAAGCAAGCGATCTCGCTAGAGGAGTCACTGAAATTGACTGAGTTGGTCAGTGTGAGTGAGCCAGTTGGTGAGCGCATTTCTGCTGCGACATGAAGTACAGTTCTCCGAGCGAGTTGTCTGCTGTACGTACTACTGGGAAGCGAGAGATTGTAGAAGGCTTGTGTTCGACTCCCCACCGAGTGAACTGTCAGGAAGATGGGGCTTGTCACAAAGAAAGTGAAGTAACGGGGAAATTCAACTATTTCAAATTCGTGAAGTGACGTCATGAGCTATGTGATGTCATGGTGAAAAGTTAACCTGATAAAAACTGATAGTGAGAAGTGAGAAAACCTGGACAAAGTCGCCATAATCTCAGAACAGCTATAACTATATATAATAATGTTTTCTGCTTCTCCTACCACGTACATAGTAGGTTGTAAGGGCTCTGATGACCTTAGCTATTTAGCGCCCTTAAACCGCATCTCATCATCATCATCATCATCATACATAGTAGGTAGAGAAAGTATTGCATTCCATCCAGAAATTCGATTTCACCAGAAATACGTGTTTTGAGGCACCCTGGATTAAAAAGAAGCATTTTTACAAAAAGGTCCATGTGTGTGTGTCTGTGAACATCATTCTAACACGAAAAGTGGGATAAACACCAAATTTGGTATTTAGGTTCAGTATCTTCCAAAGATGCGACATAAGTTTCTACAATAGTATCCTCCGCCCCAAACTATCCTTTACATGGGACACTTTTTCGAAGATTTTATTTTCTAAAATTGCTCCAACGATTTGAATTAAAATACCTATATTAAAGATATTTACATGACAAATAAGATGTGTGTCTTGAATTTTCTGGGAATACCCTATGAAGTTCTTCATTCGGAAGGAATTTTTTGTAATCTTGTATTGCTGCTAAACGTCAATCGGTAGATGAAAACGTACTACACAAAACTTGTATATTTGAAACGCACAATTTATGTCAAAGAACATTTTGTGACATAAGCCATTTCTGAGATAGCTGTTATTAATTGTTCGAATTGTTCATTACTTGGTCATTCTTTTTAGGTCCTTTCAACATTCAAATGTTTCTGTGGATTACATGGAAAGAGTGTGGAATTTTAAAGCCAGTATCTCAATTGAAATGAAGTATATATAAAAGTAAGCTGTAGTAATATTAGTTTGTGTACTCGCTAATAATCGTTAGAGGATAGACAAGGTCATGTTTGTGGTTACATTAGATTTTTGGGAATTACATTTTCTATATTGTTTCAACGGTTCCGCATATAATTTGAAATTTATAGTTCAACTCGTTTTCCCATTTATAAGACGTGTAAAACACTAAATAATAAAGGCTCTGAACTTGTTCAATAATTTTATTGTTGTTTTAATATTATTTTGGTGTTAAGTATTTTTCAAGCATTGTATCGTTTTACCCCTTAAGATGTTATATTTTCCCGTAGTTACGTTTAGTAGTAGCGTGGCTTTTTGTAATGTAGTTTGAGATTCCTTGCAAATAACTGATCGTTCGCATGCACAATAGGTGTGTCTAGTATGGTTGTTCCTAGTTTAAAATTGTTACCTAGCTGTGCGTGCTATTCTGCAACAAGAGCGCCTAAATATATGTGTGAAATAATGTCGTTTACAGCGAAGAGTTGTCTTACTCCTAGAGTTTCTTTTTAAAATTATTGGAACAACCATTATCGTGTGTATAACATTTTGTATCTTAAAAAATACTAGGTAAAAGAAAACATATGGTGCTTGATCCGGCTCTTATCCCTGCCAAAGCACAGCTCTAGCAGAGCACGTTTCAAAGGTCTGCGTCATCTCGAGCTTAGTGCTTAGTGAGGTATTTAATTCATGGGAGTGACTTCTGATGTGGTAAACCAGTGTTAGCTGACTGATGTTCCATGGTGTCAGAGAACACATTTCTCTTGCTCCCGGCAGAGAGAAATTAAATTGAGTTTCATTTATGGACGCTCTTTAACTACTATTGTCCTTAGCGTCCCATTCTACATTGGGCGTGAAAGACCGGAAATTTTGCTCAGAGGTCTCTTATCAGGCTTGAGGTTCTTTTACGTGCCATACATTTACGACACGGACCACAGGCTTTACTTCCCTTCCAAAGGACCGGCAGAGAGAGAGGAGCTCTTAGAAGCTTAGAGTAGATGAGGTAAAGGGAAAGCTAAACTAACTGTTACACTCACATTACTTTCTCTTCATACTACGGTTTATTTTTATGCTGCTTCTACAGACTATTTATAATAAATTCATTTTTCTTTCTACTTCATTTTGAAATAAATCTTTGCAGAAATAGCTTCATAAACACATTTCAAGGGCGACGGGCGAAGCCGAATCGATGCCAGATGTTTAAAAGTTAGTCGCTATAGCTGGCCTTGAAATTCCATACGCTTTCCGTGATATGCGAGAAAGAACTGAATAGTGACAGCGCTTTTAGGAAATTATAAAGCTTTGAAAAATAGAAAACAGTAATAGTGGATAGCTCGTATATGACTGAACCCGCAGAAAAGGTTATTTAAAACAACTCGTGTGTTTTAAATGGATCTACTTTTTTGTAGTACACGTTTGTCTATGTCTTATGGTTTATCCGTTATTCATTATTATACATAATATCTTGGTAAAATAAACTGAAAGAACTTCTTGTAAAGGGTGTTTTTGGTTTTGGAGATATTCTTGAAAGTCTTAGTGTCGCATATTTGGAATATACTGAACGTATATACAAATTTGGTATTTAGACGCTTATCGTTTTTAATGATGCTGTTCATACATACACGCACGCACACACACATACACACATAACGCTCACATTGACATTTTCTCAAATAATGCCTTTTTGGATTCAGGGGACTTCAAAACATGTATTTATGGTGAAATCTCTAAATGAATTTTTGGCTGGAATTATAGAAGTAGCAGTTAGTCTTCTCTTCCCATTCCAAACTCAGAACAATTGTTCTCCGAATTCACTCTGTTGCTGTGTTCTTGGGTAATACAGGTTCTGACACGTCACACATAATTTAGTTAGCAACTCGTGATAATTATATTGGCTGCCAACAAAAGTAACAAAACCAAATCAAAGAAAGAGAGAAGGAAAATCAGTCTAGGTTTGTCGTCTATGACTGACTGCTTTAAGCACCATAGGCTGACTTGTCTACTTTTAGAATGCACTATATCCGTTAGCTACCACAACAGTAATGGCAAAGCATATCACTGATAGAAAATAGGCATTCTTATAGTTCGCACAAATTATTTCATTTGAGCACTGAATTACTCACTTGCGGGTAAATTTGGTCACCCCTATGCTATTAAAAACAATGTAATCCTGATGCATTTCCTAACCATAGCCACCATAGTTTAATTCGGGAGTAAGTGCCAATATTTGTGACAGTAATGAGCAAATAAATGCACAAAATGAGAATGAGTAGGTATTAACGTGCGTTAAAACTCTTGGGTACTGCTAAATGAAAACGCGTAAGAGATAACGGTGGGTTAAGCACCTTGTTGTAGTACCACGAACATTCTCTCCACAAATTGCCAAGATTGCCGCTGTATATACGCATTAACGCGGCCGAAAATTACCCCATTTTGTTAACTGGAGTAGATAGAACATATAACTGTTCTTAGATGGAAATAGAAACACCGTAAATTTAAATATGTGTAACACATTGCAACACACTTTTACTCCACAAGTCATGCTTGGTTAACTATACGTTTAAACAGGGAGAGTTAAAGCTAGAACTGCTAACGCAAGATTAAGGAATTAAATTTATACATTAATGCACTAGTGCCATAATTTTTATTCCTCTCTATAGGTAGGGATTACTCAGTGGTATGAGTAACTGCAACCTGCATAGATCGGTTGTTGCTACCATCCCCATTAGGAAGGAATAAAGTGAAGGACCCACAGGAGGCTACAGGCCACAGCCAGTTAGGCCATATAGACGCGCGGAAGTTCATAACAGGATTCGAAGATCCTTCCCACTGCTGGAGTTTCCTAAGGATGAACGACCCATCGACGAAGCTGCCCTCTAGTATCCACGGCGTTTAGTGTCTCCTTTGAGCAAGCATTTGCAACTTCTATCCAGCTCCGCCATACGCCACGAAACCTAGGGATACGCCTGAAAGATCTGAAGGAAACAGAATGAAAGGGAAATCATATTATGGTGGATGACTCACCCCAGCATTCGTCTTCCGAACAGGGAAAACCACAAAAAAACCCAAGCACAGAGATAACTGTGACGAGAATCGAACTGAGTATCTCCCGAATGCGAGTCTCATACGTTAGCATGGAGCTATTCCGCTCGGTTAAGCTTTCATAGGAATAGTTTTTAGTAGCAATATATAAATAAACGTTAGAAAGGAGAGAAAGTCAAGTAAATGTAACTCTTCAGATTTTTTTCAAATATTAATTGGAGCATTAAACAAAGACAAAAATGAATGCATTCAACAGAAAATGAAATGTAAATGTATACATGACTAAATGAGCTAAAACAAATTATACCTGAGACACTAAATGAGACCATTGTGACATGCCATAAAAAAACTTTTGATGTGTTTATTTCGTTTAATTTTGTGAGCAGAAGAAGAATGGGTGTTTTACATATTTTTGCATATTTGCCGGTTTATTTTGTGTACGTTGCAACTGTGGCAGGAAATCGCGGTTGTTATTCATTGCACCCATTCTCCCTTGTTTTATCTTTCAGGGATTCCAAAACCGTTTTCTGTAATTAAGCCCGAGTTGAAAATAAATTAGGCACTTTTCCTTGAGATAGATTTATCTTGGGAATAAATTGAAGCGGATATATCCAAGTCGCATCCCTTTGATTGTCGAACACAACGAAACATTGGTACGCATGCGCCAAGAGCCAACGGAACGACAAGCACGTCATTTGTTTCATACTTGACAGTAATTCAGGCCTGAATGTGCGTGACAGGAAGGCTTGCCCCGTTATTTATTTACTCCTATGATTAACAAGTACCCAGTACAGTCCTTACACAGTACAAATGTTGCTTCATTTGACTTCTAATGGCGAGTTACTCATCACAGGGTCAACAGTGAAACAAAGAATACGCAATTATAGCAGTGTTAACTTATCGAAATTTCGTCGAAAATGTTTTTACAACCACTTAGTTTAAAAAGGGCATTTTTATAAAGAGGTCTGTGTGTGTATTTTTGAGTGTGTGGACAACGAAAGTAAAACATAAAAGTCGATTAAATAACAAAGATAAAGACACTAATATTTTCAGGGTAATCCCAATTTCATTAGCTAACTGTGCATGGAAAAAATTTTAATTACCTTCTCTACTACGTATAGTAAGTAGGGGAAGTATTGCATTCCACCCAAAAATTCGATACCGAGATTTCACCGGAAATACATGTTTTGGGACCCCCTGAATCCAAAAGAAGCATATTTGGAAACATCTCCTTGTGTGTGTCTGTGAACAGCATAACTCAGAAACGAACAGTCGCATAAACACCAAACTTGATATTTAGGTTCAGTATCTTCCAGAGATGCGACACAAAGGTATTAAAAATCCCCTTACCCCAGATTACCCTTTACATGGAATATTTTTCAAAAATTGTTATTTTCTCAAAAATGGCTCTAACGATTTTGATTAAAATGTCATATGTTTAAGATATTTTAATGACAAATGAAATGCTTATCTCGAATGTTCTGGGAATGTCTCCAAAAACATTCTTCATAATGAACGACTTTTGCATAATTGGTAAACCATAAGAGATAGACAAAATTTTACTACACAAAAATGTAGATGGCGTTAAAACACAGAATTTATGTCATATACATTTTTTCTGTTGAGTGAACCATTTTCGAGATATTGCTTGTTATTCCGTTAAATTTTCCAATACTTATACTTTTTCTAAAATTCGTTACTCATATTTTTGTTCTGGTAATGCAAAGAGAATGGAATATTCCACACAGCAACTGGCTCTTAAAACATTTGATTATAGCTTAAACCTTACCATATTCCCCTTGCATCTATAAGAAAATTACCAATAAGATTAACATCTCGATATATCGATTAAGATGAAGCATGTGGAAAATAAGCGTTTGTAAAAATAGTTTGTACAAGAGCAGAGAAAGTCATGTGAGTGTAACACATCAGATTTTCTTTCTATTTTTTCAAAAACGTCTACAACAATTTTGATTGAAATACCTTTTTAAGATACTTGAAAGACAAATGAAATGTTTTGTTTTGAATTTTTGAGAATGGTTTTCAAGTCTCTTTATTATGAATGAATTCTGAATAATCTTTAAACCGTAAGACAGAGACAAAGCCTTACTCCACATAAGTGTGGAGTTTAGAATACATAATATATGGCAATTGTTTTTGTGGTTTCGTTAAATATTTAGGAAATATTCTTAGTTATTTGTTTGCATTTTCAAATAATGTTTATGTTTTTTAAATGCAAAGTTGCTACTTATTTTTTTTCTCCTCGTGTTCATGAAAACGAAAGGGATTTAAAAGCCGTCACATCGCAATGGATTTGAAGTACCGTAAGTAACGTCCTAATACTTTGCCACTGCAGTGTTGCAATCGCAATTTTGAGCATGCGTGATCTCATAAATTCATTAGGAAGCCAGACGCAGCTGTGAGGGATCGTTACTTTGTGTTTTCCTGTTGTTCGAGCGTTTCGAAATGTTAAAAACAATCGAAAGACCCGCTGACTGTGAAGTCACATCAGTGATTCATTTGTTGAATGCCAAAAGTATTACACTAGCTAACATTCATCGCCAATTGTGAGAGGTTTATGGGGAAACGATAATGAGTGACAATGCCTGGCCACACACAGCCAAACAAAATCAAGATCTGATCGCATCATTTCGAAGGGAACAATTCGACTACTCTCCCTACAGCCTGGATTTTGATTTCTGAAGAAATTTCTTGGTGGAAATCATTTGAACGACGGTGTTGTGAAAAAAGAATGAAGAACTTGGTTCTGATCACAGGTAGCATCATTCTTTGACGAGGCATATAAACACTAGTTTTCTGTTACAAGTGCCTGAATAACGGCGGTGGCTATGTGGAGATATAGTGTAAGGTGTAGGTTAATGAATGATACAGTATTTGGAAAATAATATTGTTATTTTTTTTAAAATTATTGGTACATGGAACGAAATTTGTAATAAAACTATTTATGAAAATGTTTATCTCGTTTAACATAAAGTAGATAGAACAATAAGCATTTGTGAGAATAGTTCGTGGATGAGTGAGTAGATAAAGAAATGTGAATCCTACAGAGATTTTTTTTATTATCCGGTTCCTTAACGAAATCTGCCTAAACCAATATATTGAGTGTGTGTGCCTTATTAGCCACAATACAGGATAGGATATTTATTTTAAATGTGATCATATAACACGCATGTATTCGAATAATTTTAAAATGCATTTATATTCTGTTAAGGTTAAATTGTGTCGGCGGGAGTAGATTGCAATAGCTTTTATGATGAATCGAGACCCAAAAGCACAAATCAATGTTTTAAATTGAGTTATCTTGGAGACTTTGACTTGTGACTTTGACCATACTAATTTTAAGTTAAGATACATTCTTACAGGTGTCAATACGACATAGAGAACACTATGTATAATCAGCCGGTGGCGGGTTCATTTTATACATTAGCAATCATCTCACGAACGTTTATATGCGAATTCATGTTGCTTAAGACGATTTTAGGTACAGTGTCATTTGGATTTGTTTCGGCTTCTGACATAACTTGTACCACCATTTATAATTTTGGGTGGGAATAGTATAAGGTAGGAGGATTAAAATGAAAGAAAGAGTCATTGTAAATTCCATTTATGAATCTAAATTGTCGTCCTGTGGTGACAAGAACAACAGATCCCAAAGTTCACATTTCACCAAAACTCCATAGTAACAACATATATGCTACAGGGGTCACTACCAAATAAGTCGCCTATCAGGAAGTCCCTTAAGTAGGTTGTAGAGGAAGGCGATATGCATTTAAGACCATCTGAGTAGCACACAGTCACTCAGGTGAACATGAGAGTAACGTTGCGATATGGCCAAGAGATGGGGGCGATATTAAACAACCAAAAACAAATGTGTTACACTCACATGACTTCCTCTACACGTTGTGGTTTATTAGTGGGTATAAAAATCATCTTTACAAAAGCTTATTTGACCATCTGCTTCATTTCAATCCAGATAAACCTTTGAGAAATAGCTAAATTACACATTTCGTTATTATACAGATAGAAATGGAACAGCGGTAGTCTGTTTAATAACTGGACACTATATGCAGGCCTTAAAATTCTATTCTGTTTCCATGTAATCGCGAGGAACAACTGAATGTCAAGAGGACTTTAAGGAATGACAGAGTATTGATCAATTTGAACCATTAATAACGGATACCTCGGAAATGGCTATGCCAACAAAGAGAAAAGAGATTTGAAATATATTGTGGGTTTTAAAGAGATCTACATTTTTTCTGCAGTACGTCTTTGTACGTTTACCACTAATACAAGTTTATATAAATACTTACGATAAACAAACTATATCAAAACGATATATTTAATATAATATATTTTACTCAAAATCGTTAGTCATTTTTGAGAAAACAACAATTTCTACAAATGTTCAATATAAATGGGGTGGAGGATTTTCTTAAAAATCTTCGTGTTACATCTTTTGAAGATGTTGAATTTAAGTACCAAGTTTGTCCTTTATCCGACTGTTCGTTTCTGAGTTACGCTGTTCACAGACACACACACGGACATGTTTCCAAAAATGCTTTTTTTTGGATTCAGGGGGTCTCAGGGGGACATATTTCCGGTGAAATCTCGGTATCGAATTTTTGGGTGGAATACAATACTTCCCCTGCTTACTATACGTAGTAAAAAAGGTAATAAGCTTACCTAATAAGTACTTGTAGCAGAAAGACTGCTACATATAGTTTGTCTACACTTGTAAAATACAATCCTATGAACCTCGTGACCGTACATGCTCTCCTGTCCCTGGGATCTTACAGTAAGAATATAATACTAAATATATACTTGTGGTAACATAATGAAGGAAAAATAAAGAATGAACGCTCGAACGAAAAAAGTACAGAAAAATTATGAGTATGAGTTAAAATTACTAACATAGCATTAAATATATACACTGCTCTGACCTTTAAGAACTAGCTCTTAGTACCCTCTTTCGTTATCTACAGCATTAACCTCCTTTGTTGAATCCTGGATATAAAGAACCGTATTTTGTGGTACCCAGCGTCCAGCATTACATCCAAGAAGGCCTCCATTCCCCTACTGGACTCCAGCGACTGTGATGGTAAATATTGTTTTCTTAGTAACTCTGTTTTCTGCACTCAGCCAGAATATGATTCCATTTTCCACTTCACTAACAGAGTGGACATACTCTCACTGCATTGTTATCAACAAATTTGTTGCCTTTCCAGGCTTCTGTCTTGGCCATACCAAAACACTTCTTTGTTCTCTTCTACAGCCATCTAAATAGGCCAGTCACGCTATATTTGACACCAAGTTATGTTGCAATAATGGTTTATGCAAACTATATAAAAGTAATCTGATGTGTTACATTCACATGACTTTCTCTGTTCTATATCGCATATAAGTGGTGTACAAATTATTTTTGCGAAAGCTTATTTTCCTGTATATTCAATTTTAATGGATATAAATCTTTTCGGAAATAGCTGCACTATACATTTGTTACAGATACAAAAGTAATAGCGGTATCAAATGTTTTAGAACTGGACGCTATACGCTGGCCTTAAAGCTTCATATTGTTTCCATGACAGCCAGAAAATCAACAGGACAAGGCCAAGTATCAAACAATTCGAACCATTAATAACAGATATCTCGGAAAGACTGATGCCACAAAAATGTTATTTGAAATAAACTGCGAGTTTTAAAAACATCTACATTTTTGTGTAGTACGTTTTCGTCTATCACTTGAGTTTACCAGTTATACAAGCTCATATAAAATTCCTTTCGAAAGAACTGGACTTCAAAGGCTATTCTCAGAAAATTCAAGTTATGCATTTTAAAATATAAACATGTTTAATATAGTGCATTTTAATGAAAAACTTATGTAATTTTTGAGAAAATAAATTTTGAAAAATTTTGCATATAAACGGATTTGGGGGTTTTGGGATTTTCTTGAAAATCTTTGCGTCGCATCTTTGGAAGCTGCTGAACCTAATGTCAAGTTTTGTATTTATCCGAGTTCTCATTTTGAGCTATGCTGTTCAGGCACACAAGGACGTTTTTTCTAAAAATCTGATGTGTTGCACTCGCAAAACTTTTCTACTCTTGTACAAAGTATTTTTACAAACGTTTATTCGCCATATGCCTCATGTTAATCGAGATATCGAGATGTTAATCTTATTGCTAATTTTTTGTAGATGCAAGGGGAATTGGTAGGCTTTAAGTGATAGTCTAATATTGTAAGAGCGGGATGCCATGTGGAGCATTTCATTCTCTTTCCATGTCCAGGACCTTAAAAAGAATAATAACGAATTCCCATTTGTGAAAAAATATTAGTGTTGGAAAATTCAAGCAAATAACAAGAAATACCTAGGAAAATCAGTTCACTCCACAAACAAATGTATGCAACATAAATTGTATGTTTTAACGAGATATACAATTTTTGTGTAGTAAACTTTTGTCTATCTCTTAAGGTTTACCAGTTATGCAAAACTGGAGGAGGACTTTTGGGGACATTCCCATAAAATTCAAGATATACAGTTCATTTGCTATAAAAATCTTAAGCAGATGATATTCTTTAATTAAAATCTTTGGAGCCATTTTTGAGAAAATCAAAATTTTCGAGAAATGTTACATGTAAAAGGTAGTCTAGGATAGGGAATTTTCTTTAAAATGTTTGTGTCGCATCTCATACTGATAAGATACTGAAGTAAATATCAATTTTGGTATTTATCCGACTGTTCGTCTTTGAGTTAAGTTGATCACAGACACACACACGCCAACCTTTTTATAAAAATGCTTTTTTTTATTCAAGGGCCTCAAAACATGTTTTTCCGGTGAAATCTTGATATATAATTTTTGGGTGGAATTCAAAAGTTTCCTTACTTACTCTACGTAGAAGAGAAAATAAAAATGTCTTTTCTGCTTTCAGCGGGCATCAAAACATGTATTTCCAGTAAAATCTCGACATAAATTGTTGGGTGGAATAAAATACTTCCTCTGCTTACTACACTAGTATAGAAAGTAATAATTGATAGTGCCAGCAGAGCCATCCCTGTAGATCTTGCTTATACAGCAAGTTTAGGCATTAAGCAATTAAATCCATTTCGATAAAGGTGTTGATTGCATTAATATAAAGTGGACAATTTGTATGAAATATTATTTGAGAGATTTGCTCCATCGTTAAGCCATTTAATCCCGCTCTGAAAGTCGCAGTCAATTGTAATTGAAAGCCAAAGCATAAAATAAAATTAATGAACCATTCATACGCGTTTTAGTATAAACGCGGACTTAGGATAAAATGTTATCTGCCATCCCAGGTCTCCGAATTTCTCGTAGCAAAAGGAGAGGAGCAGTTGCCAGGAAAAGTAGGTTCAACATGCAGTGGTGCTCTGCGGGATGCCTGCTGGCAGGGGAAGGAAATAAATTACTGGCTATCATGGTCAGTCTTTTGGCGCTCTCTCTTGCAAAGTTGGCCGCGAAGATGTGGTGTAGGTTGGGACCACAACCATTCGTGCTCCAGCGAGCTCTGCGCTCACAGATATTTTAATGTTCACCCATGGTTCCTGAATCCTCCAACACCAGGGGTCAAGGATTCAATCCTAATTTATGCTACTGTAATGGGTTAACACCTCTTTTTGTGTTTTATTAAACGCGTTTCTGTGCTGAATACTTCATCTCAACAGATATATAGCACAAAAAAGTTATGAATAACATAAAAGTGACTTTCTCTCCCCCTAAAATTTATCTACATACTAGCTATTCTAGAATTATTCATGTAAATGCTTATTGGACTCGGTCTACTCTAAATAAATATACGTATTATAAAAAATCTTATGTGTTGCATTCAGATTATATTATTTTTATACAGGGTGCTCCGAAACTACTCGTTCAAATACTACAGTGGTAGAGAACATTAAAACAAATATATTTCGATAGGGAAAATATGGTCCCTGACAGCAATTTCTTATGCTAGGGACAATTTACACAGAAGGTAGTTTAGCAAGCTAATTGCAGCAGTGGCACTCACTGGTACTGCTTAAATGCGCGACCATTGGCACTGTATGCACGCAGTACATCGTCGGATCATTGATTGTCGTGTCTGTACGAAAACTCCTGGCAGGTCCACAATGGTACAAGCAGTGAGGCAATTCTAGCTACGAGGTCTTCTTTTGTTTTCACGTCGAATTTATACACCAGCTACTTCATATGCCCCCAGAGGAAGAAATCCAAACACGTGAGGTCAGGTGACCTGGATGGCCAGGCCACAGGGGCACCTCGGTCATACATCGATTCCCGAAGATGGCGTTCAGATGATTCCTTACAGCGATCCTGAAATGAGCTGTCGCCCCATCGAGCTGGAAGTACATCCTTTGTCTAACATTCAAAAGGTACATTCTCCAGCAGTTGTGGCAACATATGTTCCAGGAAGATGTGGTATCTCCGTCCGTTGAGGCGAAAGGGAGGAATGTATGGTCCAATCAACCTATCACCGAGAATGGCGACCTCAGAACCAACTGTTTGTACACAGAGCAGATTTGAAGGTCAGTACACATTCCCAGTCAGCGACACCGACACAACAGCTTACATCAGCACCACTCACAAACAGTTCCTAACATCACAAGTTGTCTTCAGAGACCGTATATTTCTTTTGAGGTTCTTTGCATTCTAACGAAAACTTATTCCGCTATCCACTTCATGTTAATCTAGATAAACGTTTGTAGAAATAGTTTCATTGCACACTTCGTTAGATAAAAGAGGAATAGAGGAAACCGGATCGATAGACAGGTGAGTAGTTATGTGCTATATCGACTTCGTTATGAAATCATATCACTATTGCCAGATGTTAGGTTCCTCGTAACTTTTCGGAAAGACGATTTCCGTCCTCAGCCGTTTGATGACTGCAAGCTGCTCTCTCCCCGGTCCCCATTACATGAAGCCAAAAGCGAAGCTACTGTGTCCGGGAAACAGTTATGTGATTCGGTAATGAAGTCGACATAGCGTATTACGACAATGAACTTGGCATCACTTTTAAATGTTGTTCTGGGTGGGTCAGTTGGTTAGGCGCTGGCCTTCTGATCCCAAAGCCTTGGATTCAAACTCGGGCAAGACCGATGGTTTATAAGTGTACTTAAAAGCGGCAGCCCCATATCAGTAGATTTACTAGCATGTAAAAGAACTCCTGCAGGAAGAATTTCCAGCACATTGGCGGCGGTGATATGATCCTGGCAATTAACAGCGTTGTTAGCAGACAAAATAATTATCACTTTTAATATTGCTCCTTCTCGTTACAAATTGCGACATTCAGGTATTTAAAGACGGCCCGCTTCGGCTATAAAATTCCATACTCTTTCCAACACATCCGGGGAAACAAGCAAATGAGGACAGAATCTTAAATTAATTACGAAGTATTAAAACTTGAAACCAATATTAAGTGATATCTCGGAAATAACTGATGCCACAAACAACTTATTTTAAATAAGCTGCATGGTTAAACAGTTTTATATTTTTTTTCTTTGTACCCTTTGTGTATCCCTTAACGTTTATCGGCAATTATACAAAATTCTTTCCGAATTGAATGAACTTCACAGGCTATTCTCGGACAATTCAAGATTTGCATTTAATGTATCATGCAAAAATCATAAATTTTATTCTAAATCGTTACATGTATCTCAGAAAATAAAACAATAAAACGTTCCATGTAAGGAATATTTTGGAATGCGGGATTTTCTTGAAAACCTTTGTGTTGCATTTTTTGAAGATGCTGAACTCTCAAGTTTAGTATTTACCTGAGGTTTTGTTTCTGACTTATGATGTTTAAACACGCGCGCGGGTGCGCGTACGCAGGTTATTTTCTCTAAAATGCTTTTTTTATACGGGATCCTCAAAATGTGCATTTCCTATGAAGTATTACTATTGAGTTTTTGGGTGAATTGAATACTTCCTCCACTTTTATAGTTTAGTAGAGAAAATAAACAACACTTGAAGCATTTGAAAGACTACGAAATCTTTAAGCATAAATAAGTCCACGTGGTGAGCTAACATTTTTGAGCAAGAGGAATTTTGGTATTTCGCCGGAGACAATGGCATTTGATGGGGATTGAGTATTTATTGACCAGTATAATTTTATGCCAGAAGGTAAACAGTTTAGCTGCTTAATTACGATAATGATGGATTGAGACCCCAGAGGCGCTTAAACTAAACTCGAGATAATAGTGTGGTGACCCCGGACATCGTGACAGTAGCAGTGTTAAAGACATTAAAATGTGCAACAATGTGCTGTGCGGAGGCCCTTTTGGTCATAAATTAAAATTAATCATTCACTTTTCTGTTATCACAATTAGAGATGACTATTGATCCGTGAGGTATTACATATATTTCTTCTATTCTTCTTATTGCTTCAGAAACTAAAAATAAAAAGTTAAATAAGCCGGGCATGCTGCATAAGAGTACTAGTTGTAACATCATGCATGCGACGGGGTTATCTTTGTAAGGTTCTGCAGGTTCCAGGTACCGACATTTTAAATAGTAGCCTGCATTGTGCAATTCCCATACTCGATGCTATAGAACAGAATTAATAACTCAAAAATAATTTTAAATGCAAAACATTTTGTGAAATAACATTTGCTCCCGTGTTTCGGCTCCATTCCGAAAACTTGGCTGGCGATTACACTGGGATTCCATCCGCAGCTTTCCCTATAACAAAGCAGTTGTACTTTTTTCATTTGTATTTTAAGTGTTATTCAGTCGCATATTCTCTAAAGCGGAGAATAAAGGCTTTCCGTCAAACCTGTTCAGAATACACTGTTTTTAAGAGAATATTCTCTTAAAAGCAGTGTGTTCTGATTCCTTCGATTCCAGACACACCTAAAGTTTCCTGAGAAACCCTCTATAAATGTATGAAAACAATAAACAAATCCGTTCAGTAATTTTCGACGAGTTAGCGTGTTTCTACCAAAGAACATTAAGGTATTTGGAGTGTTCTTTTTATTTATTTACAGAAACTACACCACGCTGGGTTGGACATATGGTAAAAATCATCCCTTAAGCAATACCATTGGGAGATTACACTGCACACTGTGTTTTGTTTCAGCTGGCAGTAGCGTATGGGAACAAAACAAAAGAGCGAAACACATGCACTTCTCTCTCGCGGCCACTGTCACTACCTTTAAAGTATCCATTTTTTTCTCCCGCTGTTTTGAAATGCTACGTGTGTATGAATAATTTTGCATCCTATTGACCAGATCCGGGAAAATATGAGCCGTTTTTATTAAACATTCGACGTAGTGAGATAGCAAACATAGGTTATAGCAGCTCGAGTGCGTTCAGAGTAAATACCTCTCTTTGTGTGCGTTTCCCAATCTATGACACATGGACCACCAGAGACAAACGTTAAAACATTGCAAAAAAATACTTGCTTGCAAAATTTCATACTAAGCATGTTAGCGGATCTTGATTAATTATTAATTCTATGTATTATTGCAGATAAGCCGAAAGCAATTAATTTACTGCGAAACTTAAGTGGCGAAGGCGATCATGTTTCCATGGAAATGCGTGATTGTCACCTATTGTATTGTTAATGTCAAACACTGTGCACAAATCTAGCCATTGTAACTCAATGCCTAAAAGTAGCGATCAATCAGCCTTCTTTATCTGTTATTGAAGATTTTTAACGACTTCTTTATCCACTGTTGAAGTCGGTAAATTCCATAATGCCTGACGCACAGTTTGGCTTCCAATCAGCGTATTCTTATCCTCTGAAACCTCGTGTAGTGGATGTGTTACTCTAAATACTTAAGAAAATTTGTTTGTCTTGGGCTATGTCTGGATATTGAGAAGCCATTTGATAAGGTTTGGGCACCCTGGACCCGCAGCGAAGTTACTGCTCATAGACATCTTGTTTAGAGTATGCAATCATTCCTCTCTTACAGAGATTTCTCCCTTAGTTATGAAAACACACTGTCTCCAGTACTTATGTCATAAAAGCTGTGTTCCTCAAGGAGGCGTATATACTCCATTCTTACCTAATATACACCCACGATCTTCCAAAGGGTGACAATCTAACCATAGCACAATTTGCAGATGACATCCGTATTCTAAGCAGAGACACACCGAAATCATCGGCGATAACCTCCTATGATTTGTTAACCTTTACCAAGAATTGGAAAGTTACAATGAATTCCCGCAAGTCTAATGTAGTCTAGTTCACTTTAAAGACCGAAAATCAATATCAAAAAATTGGTTTCGAGGATGCGCATATTCCCACTGAGCAATCCAATCGTATCTCGAAGTTATACGGGACAGCAAACTCGACTGGAGGGAACATACTAACAAGTTAGTAAAAAGACTAGGCTTGAAAATTTTCCAGTATAAATACCTGTTTTAAGGAACATTGCCACATCATTTAAAAAGAGTAATCTATTTCTCAATCATAAGATCGATTTGGCATTACGGCTGCGCAATGTGGAGTTCGGCTTCAAACTCGCAACTAAAAATAATCCAAACGATCGAGAATTGGATTGTTCGCCGGATACCGGATGCAGCTTGGTACATCCACAACGAAGCTCTTCACAAGTATCTGGACAATTCAACAGTGAATTTTAGTTCTCTCCTGTTATACTAGCCTTCATCGTTTCTTCCTACATCACTTCAATTAACTGCTGAGCAGCATTCCAACCCCCATTACACCACCGCTGCATGTTCGAAGACTGAAACTCAACACTCATATTTACTGCAAGATTCACAATTTTCAACACTACTGTAATGATATCCACTGATGTACAACCTCGAGACATGTCATGCATATGTCATTGTGCTGTTTCCGCAGAGTTGTATTATAAAATTTACTAACATAAAAAGTATTTAAAATATGTCATATCCACTAAATCTTATTTTAAATATGTGAAATATATGGAATTGAATTTTGATTCTAAGAAATTTTGATGTACGAAACAAAAGGTACCAAATAAGATTATATTTTTACTATGCTGTCACGAGCCAAAAACTTTTAATACCATAAGGCACTGGAAAGACAATATAAAACATAGATAATTAACTTTAGGCAAATAGTATGAGTGTGTTTCAAAGATCGGTTGCAGAGAAAAAATAAATTCGAAACATAAACTATAAAAAAGCTGAATATTCAGGCAAAAATTCTGGAACAAATCAATTTTGCTTGGTCATCACCTATTCTCTCTGAAAATAATTATTGACGGTATTTTAAAATCTAGAGGCCCGAAAAGTTACACTCGTCTCTTTCGTAAATTAGAAAAATATGAAGAATTAAGGCTCTCTGGATCTTATACACCCGGGCACATTGGTTATCTTTATATCTTCCGCAGAAGTGATTTAAGACATCTTCATAGAGCGTTGTTAACAGGATTTTGATCTGCGGCTTTTTGAAACTTAAGCTAAGAAAATTAAGAGCAACGCACGCTTGCTAACCCTATGTATGTATTTTGACATTATTATTAAACCTACAAAAACTGTTCTTGTTTATGAAAAGTATTGCACAGCAGGGACAGAAGTATTATTCTTACTCTTCGGCTTGCAAAGAACGAAAGAGAATAGAGGACCAATCTGGCTTTGAGGTTTTGCACTCGAGAACCATTAGTCTGGACCTATCCAATTAGGGGAAAGGTTTCTAGGTTAACGTTGCTGTCATAATAGGTTCCTCATACTAAGGTCAAAATAATTTAAAATTTAGCATAACGCGATTTAAACTCCGCATATGTGCAAGACAGGCATGACACCACATTACCACACGCTCTGTTAATGTTGCAGCGATAAGCAGAAACTTGAACACCCTATTGAAATTCCGCTCTCTAATTGCAAGATCTTCTGTAAACAGTTCCAAATTCAAATCTCAGCATTCTTTCCCATAACTTCTTAAATAATTGAATACCTATAAGTCGCAATACCACCTCATTAAATTTCGTTTGCATGTGGTTTCATTCGAAAAATATTTTAACTAAGTTAGGAAAAGTATGTAAAATACAAGCATTGGTTTCTTATTTTTTTCATGCTGATTTAATTTAAAATTAAACTTATTTTGAATATTATTATATTTAATATATTAATTTAATCCAATTTCATTATGAAGTTGCAACTATTTCAAAATACTTTTCCCTTAGATATCTGTTTCCTCATTTGCATATATCATGGAATGGGTGTAAGCAAATGTATGTGACTTCAACTCATAAGACGTTTTTATTTAAGACCACCAAAAAATGTATAAAAATATTCCACTAAAATAATACGTGTGTAACATTACTCCTTTATACTGTTTCTTTTCTTCCATCAAAAACAACTCGTAACTCATAATGATGATAAATAAGGCAATATAATGACTAAAGCTTGGAAGTTGAGACTTTGTGTGCTTAGGCGACCAGTATTCAACGTCAACAAACACCTCCTACCACCATAGAAGTACTGTCACTGTGTACACGTTGTGTTGTAGCTTTGTTTATGTTAGTCGCAGTTGACCGCAGGGCACGCCAGGTCCCAAATTCCAAGCCTTAATAATGACTGTGGAGCAGGTACTCAGACATAACCTGTATCAGGCCGGCGGCTGTGCCAACTAGTTATTAAATGATTGAAACGTAAACACACTCGTATTCAATGCCAGACTCTGGACGTATCGAGGAATCTTTTTTGTCAAAGAAAAGCTTCTCTTGCCCAACCGGGAATCAACCCCAGGATCCTTGGAACAGCTAGGATGTGCTCTACCAACTAGGCACAAGGGTAGTCAAATGGAATGTTTTACCCACGCTTTGGCCTAGTTTCATCTCGATGCAAAGTGCAACCGTCGTTTTATATTGGAATTTCAAACACAAGCAACGTGATGCAGGTAGGATGGGGTTGCGTGCGACCGACCGACACTTTTGACACCATTAGTATAAGTTCTTTATGAAAATTACGATCCTAAGGAGACTTAACTGGTGCATTGTGACAAACGTATTGGTAGCACAAAGCATTGAGCAGGATAAATCGATTAAATTTTCTTAGAATTGTCTACAGCTTTGTGCGTTGTTTTATACATTACAGAATAATATGATAAATATTTTAAATAAACCAAGTTTTCATTGCTTTGAGGGATATAAACAGCTACTATCATATTGTGTTCCGTGTAACATGTTAGAATCACCAGTTAAGGAATTGAAATATGAGGAGGTCCGTTCCAAACCATAAGTCGACCCAAAAACTGTATTTTACATAATTTCACAGTTATGAGTATGCTTTTTATTGTGAAGTCTGTTTTCATCTAACTGCATTAAACACTTCAAAAATGCATGAAACTTGGTGTTCATGGAAAACTGTATTTTCCAAAACCATTCCATTTTATTCTAAAGTTGTGTGTCGAATATCAGGTTTACTGTACTGAGAAAAATTGGTTCCAATTGGCTATCGTCGACGGTTCAGTGACACTAAGGTCACCCGAAGGAATTAAAAGGCATTGAAACCTGTAGTACTCTACATTGTAAGGTTACTGAAGGAACTTTGTCACATTGTTGCAATTATTATTATTATTACTATTATTATTATTATTATTATTATTATTATTATTTTACCAATTCATTATTGTAATTTCTTACGTTTAACAAACTCGTGTTTTGGTATTTCTAGGAGATAAACGGAAACATTTAAGTAAATACTATAGGCTATTGGGAAATTACCGGAATTAGTAGTGTACAAATTGAGCTCTACTGAACAAAATATGTCAAATGTGAGTCAATGTTATCTAGGAGTAATTAAATTGGCTACACACTACTTAAACAATTTACTTTGGTTGAATGTTTAGAAATATTGAGTTGAAATTTATTTTATCTCTTGTATTCAAGTCATACGTGTTTTCTGAATTTCAGGACAAACTGATGTATAAGTGATTTCAAATACAATGGATAAATAAAGTACTTCCAGTAATTAATAACTTTAATATTTTCACTTACTCCCATAGTTCACATAAAAGATTTTTTCTACAGAAAAATTTACATCCCTGTTTTAATGGACCTCATATTTACAGGGTTTTTCATAAGTAAAGAATAATACGAATAAAAATAAAATTAATTAATTGCTTTAATAATGCTCGGACACTTCAGATTTAATATTTGGAAAGGAAAGTTTACAAAAAATAGACAAAAATTATCGTCATTATTTATCATCGACAAACATTTTAAATGCAAACATTACTTTCTCATTTCTTTTCTGAATGGTGGTTTGCTTATGTGGTTTCATGGACAGTTTCTTGTTTCATACAAAAGGATTGGTTGCTATAGAAACAGTTTCATTGTTGACTCGTTTAACAATTTTCACCACAATTTACACAACTACGCTAACAAATGAATTTATAATTATTTAATAAGTGTTTGCTCCCCGTTCAGAATTTGCCAGTGGCTAATCTAAACGTGAAATGTTAAACATTTTCAACCACTGCTGATGGTATACCTCTGTTCTTTTCTGATCCTCATTTTTAACTCTTCCATATTAGCAGGTCTCATAACAAATACTCAACATTTCAAGCGTACCCAAAAAAGTAATCAAGCGGAGAGACATCTGTTCCTATAGCAACCACACCTTCTGTGTGAGACAAATGAAAGTATTTATGCAACTAAATAAGGTAGCAACATTTTGGAAAAAAAAATCAATGCAGCGGCTATGGCTCAAGGTTATCGGGAGCTCTGAGGTAAACGGAGATAAGCGAAGCATTCGCCCACCGTAAACATCGGAAGCGCTGTCGGCAGATAACCAGAGTTTTCTGGAAGTTTCTTTCCCCCTTGCAGAACGTGTCTCGAGTTAAATCTAGATTGTTCTGCGGAAGATTCCACTGCCTATATAAGCGAGCGTTCTCGCGAGAGGAGCTAATTGAATCGGTCAGTGAATAAGTAAGCGAGTTGGTGAGTGCGGTTCTGCTGTGACATCAAGTGCGGTTCTCCGAGCGAGTAGGTGAAAGCTGCTGTGACGTGCAGCGAGTGCTACTATGGAGGAGCGAGAGATTTCAGAAGTCTTGTGCTCGATTCCCCAGCTACTGAAATATCCGGAAAAGAAGGCTGCGTCACGAAGAAAGTGAAGTCATTGTGAAACTGAACTAGTTCACATTCATGAAGTGACAGTGTGAACTAATGAAGTTCCAGTGAACTTGAAACAGATTAAAACAGTGGCAGTTCAAAAGCTGGACAAGGTCACAATATGTTACTATTTAAATTTTTTGTCTGTAATATCACACCCTGTACAATAAAGACGGATATTTTTTATTTAAAACATAATGTTTGACGCGTCCCAGAATTTTCTAAACATGAGTTAATTGTAGTTTTATTAGCATAATTCCTAACTTATGATAAACCTTTAACCCCTCCGCTTTATATACTGTATGTATGCCAATTTGTAGCTGGTATAGGATTTCCACTGGTTAATGACTTCTTTCTCTCTTAATTTCCGAATATGTATTGAGTGGTGTTTGCCACGTTGTTCGATAGAGGTCTTCGGTTTGTTTGAAACGTACTGAAACCATGGGGTGCATCTAGGTGGCTGTGGCATAATACAAAGTTTCTATCACTCGCACAGCACTCGATTTGAAACACAAAAACATGATGTACTTTGCATCAAAGTAACTGTTATTCAATTTGACCGTATGCTACCACAAAACCACAACAAAACACGGTGCTGCGAATGACATATTCTCCGATGTGGCCACAGCGTTTGATTGATTCCCTTAGCACTTGTTTGCGTGTTAGGACTGCTGCAAGCTCTTGCTAATAATTCAGAAGGGTTCCAAGGTGGTGGAATTGCCTGGTTAGCAATGGTCGTAACGCTAATTTGCTCCACACCGCAGTTGTATGAACTAAACTTTAAACAAGTTAACACTATGAGATACCGCCCCTATTCCGCACGAGGTGTTCACAGAACGAGGCAAATAGAAATGGATGCATTTGCGAAAATGATGCTAGGAAAACGCTCTAAAAGAGGAGTTTAATATGAGTTGTTTTAAAATAGAGAATCCGTGAAGAGGCATTTCAAATTTTAAAGAACCAAGGGTATTATAAAAGTAAGGCCAGTTGTGCAATAAAGTACCTACTTTCCATGTTTTACTTTTACTTTCACTACTACGTATAGTAGGTAGCGGTAGTATTGCATTGCATCCAAAAATTCTAAGTTGAGATTTCACCGGAAATACAAGTTTTGAGACACCTGAATCCTTTAGAAAAAGGTCCATGTGCGTGTCTGTGAATAACATAACTCAAAAACGTAAAGTCAGATAATTACCAAACATAGTATTTAGGTTCAGTACCTTTCAAAGATGCAATAAATGATTTTCAGGAAACTCCCCCCACTCCAGACTAACCTTTAAAGATTTTTCCTGGAAGATTTTTTAATTTTCTAAAAATAGCTCCAACGATTTTGATTATAAAGACAATTGCTGGGAAATAAAATGGATATCTTGAATCTTCTGCGAATAGCCTATAAAAACACTTCATCCGGAATAAGTTTTGTGTAATCTTGTATGACTAAGTGTTATGCGATAGACAAAACCTACAACACAAAAATGTAGAGCTCCTTAAAACACACAATTTACGTTAAATACGTTTTGTTGTGGCATAAGCCATTTCTGAGATCCGTTAATTCATGGTCATTCTCCTAAGGTTCTTTCAACATTCAGTTGTTTCTCGCGATTGCATGGAAACAGTATTGAATTTTAGGATCAGCGTATAGCGCTCAGTTCTTAAAATTTTGACTTCTCTTTGTATCTGTACAAAAAATATGTGTAATATACTCGTCTGCACTTTAAAAAATTCTAACATCCAAATTAATGGAGGGCAATTCTAATTTATTTTACAAAAAGGTCAATTGGAAATAGGTTTACGTATTTTGGCGGTTTTTAGATGGTTTATTTTAACAACTTTATACATTTTTAAAAAAAAACATGCCAAAATATGCAGCTCATTTGTACGTGAAGCTTTCAAAATTATAGTCCATGCATTGATTAGAGCAATTATTTTTATTACTTGATTATGCGTAAAAATAGGACTCTATTTAACGGAGGAATAAAATGTTAAAGTTGGGAATTTTTAACGTTTTTTCTATAATTCCTCATTTCGGCTCACTTTTACGATTCGCGAATTTATTTGGCCATCAATTTGATACCTTTCTATGAACGTGTGTGAATTTATGCATAAAAAGTGATCTACTCAATGCATGAAGGATAAATTTCAAAACAACACGTACAATAAAGTTGCGATTTTGGCATGTTTTAAAAAATGTATAAACCGATAAAATGAACGATATGAAAAACAGCTAAAATACGTAAACTGCATTACCATTTTGTTTTTATGTCCAAAAAACCTAGAATTTTCCCCTATTCATTTGGCTGCTAGAATTGTCTTTAAACGCAGACGAAGACTTGTTTGATGGTGTAGCTATTTCTGCAAAGGCTTATTTGCATTAAAATCTAGCAGAATAAGCCTTATTAAGGATAGTTATACACCCACTAATAAATGATATAGGGTAGAGAAAGCGTTGTAGAAAGAAATTTCTTGACTAAAAGTTGCCTGATATTATGAGGGAATGTAAATGTGGTTAGTTCTGTTTTGTTTGGAGCATGTTAGGATGATCACTTTTGGGTCAATTTAAATTTTTAAAAGGGAACCTAACTTTTGTATGTTGTTTTCTCATTAGAAAATGGTTTAAAAACTGTTTATTTTGTAATGAGAATAAGAAAACAAAATAAAATAAAAATATGATGTGTTACACTCGTATGACTTTTGTCTACTCTTGTACAAACTATTTTACAAACGCTTATTCTCCATGCTTCATGTTAATCGAGATATCGAGATATTAATCTTATTGCTAATTTTCTTGTAGATTCAAGGGGAATTGGTAGGCTTTAAGCGATAGCCAAATATTTTAAGATCTGGTTGCTATGTGGAGTATTCCATTCTCCTTGCATTACCAGGACAAAAAAATTAATAACGAATTCCCATTTGAGAAAAAATATAAGTATTGGAAAATTTAAGGCAATAACAAGCAATGACTCGAAAATGGTTCACTCAAGTAAAAAAATGTATATGACATAAAGTCTGTATTTTAACACGATCTACATTTTTTATCTAGTAACATTTTGTCTATCTATTATGGTTTACCAGTTATGCAAAAGTCGTTCACAATGAAGAATACTTTTGGGGACATTCCCAGAAAATTCGAGATATACAATTCATTTACCATAAAAATGTCTTAAACTGGTGGTATTTTATTCAAAATTTTTCAAAAATGTTCCTTGCAAAGCGTAATCTGGGGTGGGGGATTTTTTTTGATAACCTTAATGTCGCATCTCTGGAAGACATTGAACCTAAATACCAAGTTTGGTGTTTATCCGACTGTTCGTTTCAGAGTTATGCTATTTACAGACAGACACAGACACGGACATGGTTCCAAAAATGCTTTATATGCATTTAGTGCACCTCAAAACTTGTATTTCCTGTGAAATCTCGGTATCGAATTTTTGGGTGGAATAGAATTCTTCACCTACTTGCTATACATAGTAGAGAAAGTAAAAATGTTGGTTCCCAATCACGAAACGTAACTTGACCCGCAAATGACCATCCATGGAAGGTCCAACTGTTCATTGTGCTCTTCGTGTACAGCCTTTCAGAATATTCGTTGTTATTTACGTTAGTGTAAGAACAATTGCAAAGTGCTTTATATGAAAGTTGTTTAGTTTTTTATGAGGGATAAGGAAACAATGTAAAAAGAGTAGGTTACCATTTAATAAAATTAAATTTAACCTAAAATGACCACCACAATATTCTCACAATAAAACGAATAATGGCATTTACGTTTCCCAATATTATCAAGCAATTTTTATTCAAGGCATTTCTTTATACAACGCTTTTTTTTGGACATATTGTAGTCTCAACTTAAATGGTCCACCCTATATGAAAGCTTTTGAGGGCCATAAATAATGAGCCCTCCTTTTTGACTAATGTCACATTAATTTGCAGATTGCAATTGTTTTCTTACAGCAACTCTGTGACAAAATATGTGAATTCCAGGCTACTAATTTGAATTCCCTTCCTGAAACTAACGATAACAATAACAGAAATTTATTCTGCCACGGAACCTTAGACATCTTAGAAACCACTAAAATTTATTCTACGCCAGAATTTAATTGATTCCAAAACTTGTGTGGAATTAAGCTGAAGGTATATACAATGTAATAAAAATTAGTTAACCAATATTTTAGTAGATAGCATACTTTAGACATCCCTCGTACCTAAATAATGAAATTCCAATTAGTAGTGCTTATTTTTAAAGCAATGCACCTGTGAAGTCGGGCGAGAACCGTGAAAACTATCCTTTGTAGGTTTTTATTTATTGTAAATATTTAAAGATAGGTACCTCCATTTAAATAATCTTAAACTTTAGTGCACATTCCAATTTTAACTACCGCTTTCCTAAAAATCTCCTTCTCAAAGTTTTCATTACTACTTAAAATATTCCATTCTTAACATATGGGCCGATTAACCTGTAATTTTGAGTAAAATTTAGGAATAAGTACTCCTGCTTTTTAAATTCCTTAGTCATGTTACCTTATATTAAATATTTTCATAGCCTGACATTCATATAACCTAAACGCACACAATAGCTTCATTGTAGTTTTAAAAAACTCCAATGTTTTATTGTTTATAACTATGTTAAAGCCAAAATAGAATAGATGTCACAAATTGTTTCAGCAGACAAGCATTTTAATTAACATATAAAGCTTGATAAAATAAGGAACAAAAAAGTTAATACCCCTGAAACAAATGCACGTAGTGCATTGAACGTTTTGACACAGACTTGATATTCCTTTATCCACTGTGATAAAATGTGAAGTTTTGATTAAAATTGTGGATTTTAAAGGAGTCTCTATTTTTTATTTACTCTTTTTGTTTTGAGAACTAATTATATGCTTACAGCAGACAAGATTTGATAATGTATACTATATTAATAGAGATGGAATACGTATGTTTCCACAGGATAATCTCCAAAATCGCTGAGAATGTTTTCATCGTAAAAGTCACTTCTTCCAGACGAATATAGAATATAAAATAGTTCCGAAATATTTGTATTGGTTACGCAAAGAGATTTTTGCGAAAATAGGGCATGATATTTTGTTTCCTTATCTCAAAAAGGGGTCAAATGTAGCGAAATGTAAAACACTTTCTCAATATCTCACTTGTTATTCAGTTACTTTGAAAATATTACATAACAAAAGTTAAGAAATATAACTTTTCCGACAAGTTGGATGACAAAAGAAGCATTTAAGAAGTTATACAATGATTTCCTTATTATCATCCGTGTACGTAAAGCGGTACCACGAGATGAAGTGTGGGTACCCGTATAGTAATTCCGATCGCAATGCAAGCATAAGGAAGATGCACAAGCTGTGAGGCAGTATATTTAAAACTTAAATGATTTCAGCCAAATTATATAATATGTAAATTCAATAACAGCCCGCCTTAAACCAATATTTGTATGTAACAATATATAAAAAGTGTATATTACAGTCATTGTATATGTTTATATTATTATATTCATGTGTAGTAATGTTATGTGAATATATTACGTAATTTAATAATGTAGGAGCTGTGAGAATAGTAAGTTAAAAGTTGCTAATAATGAGTTTGAGAGTTTTATGATACTACTTCTGATTTTTGGAGTAACAATAATGTAATTTTAGTGACAGTTTATAAAATAGCCAATCAACAACCAGAAAAATCTTTAGTTAAATGCAGGTATTCTATTGGACTAGGATTAGCCAATCAGAGACATTAAATACAGAAATTTACAAATTTAGGCGGTGGAATTCAGTTCAGTTGTCTCCAAACAGTGCTCATAACCAGACGGGAGATGTGTCCTCGAGAAATTAATTACGTATTCGTGCGAGACAAAAAATAGTTTACGTGTTAAAAAGTGCAAGTATTAAATAAAAGAATCTTACAGCTCTCTATATCAGTGAAGTGCTATTTAATTTGTGTCAAGTATTAATAAAAAGAAGTGAATTAAACTTAAAATCTTTGTAAGCCTACTTTCTTGTCGTACCACAACCCTACCAAGAGAAACATGTCTCCAATAATACTGACGCAGCCGAGGCAAACATAAATACTTAAAGAAACACTTTAATTACAAAGTTAATTTTTTTTAAACTTGGGGCAAAGGCCACCTGAAAGTACATTTGGGGTGAGGCTACCGGAAATCGGGTACCAGACGTGCTGTTGCAACAACTTCATGTTCGGCTCTCCAACAGTCGAAATACGATACAACTCCTACAAAATCAGCTTTTCCATACATGAAACAATAAACTTATTTCAGCTTTGTGCTGTAAAAACTTGTCTCCGTTTGAATTAACAGTCTGCAAATAGCAATTTTATTACCAGTTTTAAAAGGTGACATGACATTTAGTTTGCACAAAGTGGGAGATAGAGATGGACAGAAGGCGACAGAGGAGGAGAGTGAGAGAATGGAAGACAGAATAAAAGAAGGAAATGTAGAATAAATGGCGAGAGGAAGAGGAAGAAGTATGAACGCTGAGAGAGGGGGGGCAGGAAGTGACAAGAGTAGCTAACAGAATAACGTGAGAGGAACTGTAGATTCTACCGGGTGTCACAGAGCAACCGTATCACCTATATCAGTCGTTTTGTTGTTATTTTTCTTTATTTATAGTCGTTTTGACTAGTAGGTCATATCGCGACTTACATCCATACATAGGAGTACAATAATAATAATAATAATAATAATACATTGTATACTTTACATTAATTAAATAATACAATAATTGTAATACATTGTTATAAACATTTTACATTATTAAGTCTTGTACGCAGCTAGAACAATATAACCTATTACTAATTATACATTTTTATTTGATGTGTTATATTTAAATCTTGTTATACAGTTTGATATCTTTCAATAAATAAATAATGTTTTTGAAATGGGGTAGGGTTGTTTAAAGCTAAAAATATATCTGCAGGGATGTTATGTCTTCTTCTCTCCATGGTATAATTTCTGCATTTAGTGACGAGGTGTTCGATGGTGATACGGCAATTGCAGGTCTTTCAGTGAGGAGCATTTTCTTTGGCGAGTAAGAAGGAATGGGTTAGGCGGAATGGCCTATTCGTAAACGTGATATAATCAGTTGATGTTTTGTTTTTACAGTCGGCAATGTGCAGGGTTTTGTGAAGCCTTTCCTAACTATGTGGATTTTGCTTGTTGTTTTAATGGTTCAGTTTTGCTCCCATTTGACAGTTGGTCTACTAAACAAAAAAATTTTGAGCATCTTTGTAGGGCACTGGCAATTCTTCCACTGGAGGTAGCAAGGTTGCTTTTTTTTGACTTCCCTATCTGCTTCATTTCCTGATATTTCACAGTGGGACGGAATCCAGAAGAATATAACTTCTTGAATATTTGTAGTAATTGGTTGTACACATTTTGGATTCTCTAAAACTATAAGACACCTTTAGTTCGTAAAAAACCCATGTAAAGAATCGATTGGTGGTAGTTTCATTTTCCGGAACAAACCGGAAGTAGGGGCACTAGTGGGCAACTATGAAATTTTAAATGGAAACAAGGGTTGTTTAAGGTATCATTGGACAATGCTTACATTCATTAAAGCCGAAATTATAAAGGAATAATTATCATAATATTCTAAGAAGGATAGCGATATAAAATAAGTGATAATATATTTAAAATCAGTGTATGTATAAAAAGGAGAAGCATTGTGAAAATTGTTGACTGTAAAAGCGGCAGGAAGACCAGACAGGCACAGTTTTGTTAATTAGGAACCAGCCTCAGGTAGAAAGGGTAAATACCATTGAAGGACGGTTTTTCCTGGTACCAGCCGAGTGCAGCTGCACTGAGCATGATCAAGACCACTCTAGGCATCATGATGCTAATTTTGAGGGGAGAGAGGGGAAGTTTAGGCGTTGGTTTTTCCTTGTGCAGCTTGGGTAGATCAGTCTGTTCTGAGTGCCTGCCGAGGACGGGCCGCCATTCTCGTCGAGTTGTGAACATTGGCGGCGAACATGCTAGAGGGAAGATTGCTTAGCCGTAGTTAATAATTCTTCGGTCTTGGTAAAGACAAAGTAACTTCATATGCATTTAATAGTGATCGGCAAACCGCAGTATTATTTTAAATAGTGAATAAAAGTGTTCCAAGACAGCGTTTGTGTATTTCTCTGTACACACCCACGCATACCCTGAGGTTAAGGTTTCATGCTGGAGCAGCCGTGGCAAAAGAAGTACCAACTGGGAGGAGACAAGCAGCAACCGTGAGGCAAAGGTATTGCTTCATTGTTGGAGGACGTAGCGTACCTGCGTCATATTGCGTCTAAACGTGGGCAGAAAGAATTACGGCAACATAAAACATATTTTACCAAAACTTTTTAATATTATAATGTTTACTCACATATGAAAGATAAAAGTAAACAAATCAATGACATCATCTGAGAAATTCTGTACGTACCGATGGAAATAATTATGAACACTCACTCTAAATGTTGAAAATGTCCACCACCCTGTGCTACAAAGCGCTGTGATATACACGTAACATCACTGATGGCACGCAGAAGTTCATCGCTGCTAAGAGACGCACAGGCTGTTCGAATTCTTTCTTTCATATCTTGTCACCTGGTAATCGTTTGGTGTTAAGTCAGGAGATCGGGGCGGCCAACGTACTGGTGCTCCTCGTCCAATCCACTATCCAGGAATAAGTGGTCAAGAACTTGCCAAGCCATAGGTGAAAGTTGAGCCAGACAGCCATCCTATTGAAGCCACATTGATAACCGTACAACCAGAAGAACACCATCAAGCAAACACTGCAAGATGTTGACGAAGTCTATGGTTGAGTTGTGAGTAAACTTTAGTAGATAGAAAAAAGAGTTTTGGTAAAAGTTGTTTTATTTTAACAGTAGGCACTATCCAATGATACCGTAACAACCCATGTTCCCATTTAAAATTTCAAAGTTGACCACGAGTACCCCTACTTTGTTTAGTTCCGGAAAATGTAAATACCACCAATCGATTCTTTGCATACGTTTTGGTTATGAAATTGTTTTGGTGAACAAGTATCTTATAGTTTTAGAGAAAAAGAGCTGATACCCAATACTAGTAAATAAAATAAAATGAATGTAATGGTTAAGGCACACTAAGCAAGTTAACAAGTGCTTGATTCTAAAGCTAAACTTGCCGAAAGCAGTTTAAGGACGTTATGTAAATAAAGTAGGAGTGGAATGCCTCTTATGCTCTAGTGGTTAGTGTACTGGAGCGTGCATGTTTCTAGCCCAGTTGGAGAATTTATTTATATTTCATCCTTTTTGCAGAATTATTTTCACCCCTTCTAGAGTAGATTGTGGTTAGGGGTGCCAGTTTTCAAACTTTAAAAACAAAGAAGTGAAAAACAATGACTGCAGTGAATTATAAAGGATTGAACTTCATTGTGGATGGAGAAAGAGTAAAAGCTGTCTATAAATGCTTAGATGTTGGAGTGCTGGATGCTATACGTATTATACTTTGGAAACCAATAAATAACAGGGAAAGGCTCAAAATGTTTGAATCTATGGATAAGGATACAGGTGACTGCAGCTTTATTTTATATTCTTCCCCTCTAAGCTGAGAAGTCACATCCTAAGGTCCTACTAACCACAATATTGCACAGAAATTGAGGTATATCAGCACATTTTTCATGTCTACGGAGTAGACTGAATTTAATAATCGGATACTTTACCACGAGGCGTGTTTTTAAAGTATCGATATAAAGATAGCAGAACATTATTTTTCAAATAGTTTATTATCATGAATTACCTTCTATTTCTTCACATAAACCTTGCGTTATTCAGGCACTTGTCCAGTTTTGTATGCATCGTCAAAGAAAGATGCCGCCTGTAATGAAAGCCAGGTGTTTCCCAACATCGTCGTTGATATGTTTACCACCAAGGAATTTCTTTAGATGAAGAAACAGATGAAAATCGCTTGGTGCTAAATCCGAACTGCATGGAGGGTGTCGAATTGTTCCCAACCAAATGATGCGATCAGATCTTGAGTTTGGCTGTATGTGGTCGGGCATTCTCCCTGATTGTTTCCACAAACCTCACACAATTGACGATGAATTTTGGCTTAACATTTCTAGAATTCAAAAAACGAATTAGTGATCTGACTTCACAATAGATGGTTTGTTTGATTGTTTTGAACATCTCAAACGCTCTAAGAACAGGAAAACACAAAGTGGCGATCGCTTGGAGCTGCGTCTAGCGTCTTAATGAATGGAAAAACTGATCATGCATGCTGAAAATCGCGACTGCAGCGCGGCAAAATATTAAAAACACGCGTCGTATATCAGAAGGGCGAGTATCTAAGTACTGTCCTGCAGACAAAAATTCGATCTCAAGAAAGCATATTTGGAAGCTAAAAAAAAGAGTTTTTGTCTGTCACTAAAACCTAGTTACAAATAACAAACTTTGTGTTTTAAGTACAGCATTCTCAGCCTCCTTCCAAAACAAACACTCTGTACATGTGTTTCTTTTTTTTTTAAAAAAAATGGGTGCAATATTTTGCTTAAGGTATTTTACACGACTATCAAATTTAAATATTGTGGTTTTCTATGAGTAGCTGTGAACTCTTCTTGTTTCTGGATAAGTTGAATGCTGCCACACAAAAAATGTAAATGTTGCTTGAACTCTCCATTTAGGTCAAATGCATTTTTGTTGCCATCAACCATTTCCGAGATATTCTTTGCCATGGATTTGAATTTTGAAATTATTTTATTTTTTCACCTGCTAAGCCACAATTCATTTGCTTCTCGCGATATAATGAAAGGAGTATGGTATTTCAGAATACTGAATCCCCTTTGTACCTTACGAGGAACTGTATTATGAAATCACTTCTACATACTAACTCGAGTAACATAAAATACAGAGAAAAATAAGCTTTTCGAAGAATAATTGTAGATGGTGGGTAGAGAAAGTCATGCGAATGTAATAAATCAGTTGACTTGTGTATCGGCTTCCTCAGTTCCGCAGGCACCCTTGCTTCTTAGGCCGCTCCGCGTTTGTGCCCTTTGGTGTTCTTTATATATAAGATTGGAGGCAATTCCGATGCTACATTCACACTTCATCTATTCACTCTTCTACAAACTATTCTACAAAACCGTATCTGCTTCATCTTAATTCAGATAAACCTTTGCAGAAAGGTTGTACAGGCCATTGCGTTGTAAATAAAAAACAAAACGGTACAGTAGGCTTAAGTGATAGCCAAATCCTTTAAAAGTGGATCGCTATATGAAGGCTTTGAAATTTCCATGCTTTTTGCAAGGTGCGACAGTACCACCTTCTGTCCGAAGTTGTTCTGGTTCGTAATGCCCGTAGCTAGCGGCTTACCTTTCTGCAGCCTCCGCGTAGACTCCGGATGTTCGACATTGGCGATTCTCTGCGTCTCTATCCTCGGCTAACTGTAGTAATTACTGAAATATGTAAGAGCAGGGACTTTTCCTCGGTAAAGGAAACGTAGATCTCGGGTGTGGTAACGGAGATAAATGGACGTACTTCAGTTACAAAAAAAAAAAAAAAGACATCACTGTTTTCTTTATTTCGTTACTTCTGGCAATTCACAACACTGAAATTGTCGCTGTTGAAACGGCGCTGATATGACGCGAAGTTTATATATTTAACGCATCTCTTTACTTGTAGCAATGCTTATGTGTGTAGCAAAACCTGTCTTAATTCACTAAGTTTTGGCGCGACATCTCTTTAAGTATCCGGCAGCATCATTCTCTGCCTGCAGTTTCGGAGTAAATCCCCGATTTTTGGTCTTGGCAGATCTATTTATGGTGGCGGGGTTCTTAGGCTAGTTAATTTCCTATTGGTGCATTTTTCGCGCCACTCAATATGTGTCACTATTTCATATCGATTTACTTGGATCTCATTGGTCCTTTTCCACCCCCTCTTGCTCAATTTTAACATGAAATCGCGGTTTTCCCTAATTTTACCGTTAAGCTTGTTGTCTCACTCACTCCAGTCACGGCGAATTACCGTACAAAAGGACAATGGCTCTACACCCTCGCTGTACGAACAATACTTTTGCTACAAGAGAGACATCATAAAACTCACTTGTTGCCTTCGGAGACACTTTTCCTGCATCTAAAATATCTCGTCAAGGACAGTATTTTAACATAGCGCTTAAATTATTTACATTAAACAATTTGTTACTCAAATATTAGTAACATAAATACAAGCATGTCCTTAAATCCTCCTCCTTAAGCTGCATAGGCAGTAAAAAGAAAAATAATTGTACATAGCATAATTTAATTTCACTAAAAAGTAATTACCCGAATTATTAATAATTCTGTACCTCGGGCTCGGCCTAGAGTTGCCGTTTCAAAGACCACGGGAAAAACAACGGAAGCGACTTGCCAGTTGAAAATAGTATTAGCATTTGAAAATGGAAGATAGTCGAGTCCACAAAAAATTATATTTTACTAAAATTGTGTGTTATAATGATATACCGGGTTGCACAGATCCCCGTATCAGACGTATTTCTCTGAAACTATAAGATTCCTGTTGTTTGCAAAAACAGTTTGATAACCTAAACATATGTAAAGAGTCGATTGGTGCTATTTCCATTTTCCGGAACAAACTGGAAGTAGGGTTACTCGTGGTCAACTTAGAAGTTTTAAAGTTACTCTCATTCCGATGTATGCCTCCTACTTCTCTAGACTGTACTGTTTAGAGTAGCAAATAAGACAGCGCGTTGACGTCTTTGTTTACATCAACAGTACTGTGTTTACGGAGTTCTATATAAGGTTGCACATACATTGGTTGCTAACTTGTGTCGATTCTTAGCCCGATCCGTGGTGTCATGTATAGTAAGAAAGAGCGTTAAACATTACCAAAGGACTCCACATTACAATATAAAAGAAGTCATTATAGGTTTTTATAGATCCTGAATCAGACTCCGTAGTCTATCTTCCTCAAGTTCAGTTTTTGTTCTGCTTCTATGTATCCTATTCCAGAATAAATGTTGTATTGCTCTTCTCATCATTTAAGTGTTGTCAATCTTAGAGTATGGAATAAATATTTCTCTCTCTGTTCTACAGGTAAGGGACATGTATGGTATTGCACCTACTCCAATACAAAATTCAGCTAAAGGGCAAAGGAAAACATAAGGTAGGATGACGTAGACAGTTAAACTTTTGGGGGTTAGGTTTAACTTTAGCTTACCTACCTTAAGAACCGCTCCGTTACTTTGGCAACAACGAATACATATTTCTTTTTGGAGCTGTGCCCAAAGCTGGCATCCGAGTTAAGCGGCAATTAAATAACTTGGCACTGATAACAATCAGGATATCCATACAAATATATCACTTAATGGTTATTATTTTCTTGAAAAAAGTAGTTTAATATTCATTTTAGTATTAGAATGTACTCTTAATTTGATATATGACTGAATCATTAAAAAATAATAACGTGATTGATAGCATGGATAAGTGCTACTGATGTGGTGTATTGACATAGTCGACTAAAGCTTACATAATATGTGGCTAAAAATTCAGAAGTTGTCAGAAAACGTACTTGTAGCAACTGGTTAATTTTAATACAGAAATTTCCAATAACGATAATCATTATGGTTATCAAGAAGCAGAGGATTTCCGTACTTAAGCACACAGTCCCTTATTGTGCTTCTGGAAACCTCAAGGAGGAAGGGGTGAAGTGTAGGACACGAGCGGCAGGTTCGGATACAGGCGTGAACCTAGAACCTCCAGTGTTACATCCTGATGCCAGTAATACTTCCCACAGGCCTCTCTACCTCCCCTTCCGCATATAACTCTACAGCAGAAGTTTCACAAAACAAACTGCACCGCTCGCCTGATCCTTCGAACCTAATACATCATAAAGGATATCAAAGTGATAGGAAATGGGAGACAGAAAAATTTAGGGGTTATTTAATCCACTCCAGCATTCACCTACCATCCAGAGAAAAGCATGAAAAAACAAGGTCAGGCCAAAGAAAATTGAACCCGTGACCTCCCGAATGCGAGCTCACACATTACCGCGGAGATACCATCCCTTGTTAATTAAAGAAGTGAAAATAAATGTAATTAGTTTGTCAAAGAGAAGCTTTTCCGTGCAGAATTATTTTTAGAACCAGATTCCTGAAGCATGATGTATTCAAAAGCTGTACCACTGAGGAATTCAGTCTACGATGCCAAGTTTCTCTCTCTTTTCTCCCCACCCCACATTATTTAGGTGACAGATAGGTTATATCGCCGTTAAACATGGATTGAGATAACTTAACACTTCAAAAGTAATGAGACAAGAATGTGGAATGCCACATTTTCTGTTATAGTGGCTTTCTGAAACTACTATAGATCTATGGGAATTGAATTTTAGAATACCACTGTATGTTCTTTACGTTTTGCAGATGATCAAGTAACCTGGGTATAAGAATGTCGTAATGTGGTAAAAACAGAGGACAGGAATAGCATGGCTTAGGCTGGGAGGCTGGAAATCTCGTAAGATTGTTGGCGATGCTGGTAGGAGGTTTTGCCCATTATGCGGCGAACAGGAAGACTAGGCGCATAATTTGCCAGCATGCGTGCAGAGGGCGGTCGCTAGGAAAAAAATATTACCGAAAGTATTTGACTTCCAAAAGATGGAGCATAGCATCCTGGGACGTGATTCTAAATAACCAGAACCGGCCAAGCATGTACTAAGAGATAAGGTGTCTGTGTGAATTTTATAAGTATATGTGGTGCTTGAGCATTTGCTGTGTGTGATTCACAGGATTTTTTGTTTATGTGTACAGAATTTTATTATAAAATAGGTTTTTTATGGTCGACTCAGCAGGAATTTTTCTAGAGACCAACCATGTGCAGTCTTTTGACCCTGCGATTGTGTTACGGAATTAATGTAATATTAAGTACTTACTACTACTACTTCTACTACAACTACCACTACTACTATTACCACTATCACTACAATAGGTTCTATATGCATCTCTAAAGTTCAAATACATGCTTACTGGTAATACAGAAAAAATCTGGTTCATTCAAGACATTTAAGGTAGTAGAAGATTTTAAATGCTAGTCTTCTTTAATGGTTAAAACCTAGACTGGTGAAAACGAGTGTACAATTGTGTGGTACAAGTTTATAATACTTGAACTCATGACATCACAAGAAATACTAAAATCATAATTATATTCCAAACGGTGACACAAAGCCAAGCCGGCTGACGCCCCTCTTTCAAACTACGATCTCGGAAACGAATTGTTGGACTGAAAATTGTGGAAATTCCTGTGTAGATATGCGTGAAAGAGCAAAATAACAATGAAATATATAACTAGGAAAGACAACATGATAAAACTCCGTAAAGCAAACACGACATAAATATTATTAAAGCGGTATGAAATCTGGGCACTTTTTGGGACCCAGGAAATAAATCTAAAAAGTGGCGAAATGAAATGTTAATATGTACCCCGGTATACCAGGTAAAATGAAAACACTAACTTCACCAACCGAAACGAACTTCAGATTTATAATTCAGTTTTCCTGAATTGACATCCACTTTGCACGAATAGGCAACCCAAATGACTTTACTTTGCGTAGGACTGATTGTTTCTGTTGCAGTTATTTTATTTAAAAGCGGTCTGTTGGTGTTAACATATCACTGCAAACGAGGCAAGTGCATTTATTTGGTGTACTGCATTAGCGTTGATAGTTACATCGAGCTATCATACATGCTGCTTTTGTGTGATTAATTGTATACTTCGTAGAGTACAGTGCGTTCGTTATGTTGCCGGGCCGAGGATCGAGTTTGTGCGGGCTCCGAGCTATCTCTCTTACACTGGGCGGTTTTCCGTACTAAAACTCCCACGTTACTTATTCACTAGTGATAGTAACATACACTATAAGTTGTAACCTTGTTGTAAATTATAAGTTGTATCTGCATTGAGACATTCCTGGGCATCTTCAGATGAAACTTACATTCATACATTCTTCATCGTCGTTAGATTGTATTTCATGAACTATAGTCATTCTGTAGAGTTTAAGTTTTAAACGTTTAATAGCTCTATGAACGGAAGATTTTGAAGCATCCAATTGTTGCTTAGACACTTCGGAGAGCGTTCGAATTATGCACAAATTTCGTCAATTTTTTCCTCCTTTAGAACATTTCTTTTTCGTTCCTTACGTTTAGCGGTAAGCGATCCCGTTATCCTAAACGTATTAACGAGACATGTAACAGTTTTGCTACTTAAAACTGGAATACCAGAAAATTCCGCCTGAAATCGTGTGCACAGCTGACCACATGATCCGGTTTTTACGTATGCGTCGCATAGAAAAATTCATGCGTAAATTTCTAGGCAGGCATTTCAGTGGACTATTAAGAATAATCTAATGTAATTCAGCCAAAACACCGATATCATGAATAAACTTTCACTTTTGAGATACACAATGAACAAACACTAGTCCTTATAGCTCAAACTGAAGGCAGCAACTGACACTATAAAACGGCTAAAAAGCGTAGCCTTGAGTGAGTCATTCACCGCTAGTGCGCAAACACCGAGGTCAAGGCTGTGAAAGAGAACTACCATATATGCAGTCTTTGGCCCGGCTATAAATCGAATGCATGGTATTATAACGGTTATTAAATGAATACTAATTGAATATTTCTAATACAATCAGTGTTATTGTAATAATAATAAATAACAGTAAATAATAATACACATCGTCCGTCATGAAACAGGCATCTAAGGATTTACCCTTAGGCAGCTGCTTTGGTCTATATGTCCACAGTTTTGTCCACAAGTGGTTAGAGCGGCAAGTTTCTAATGCAGAGGTTCCGAGTTTGAGTCCCACTCTCAGTGTGTGTGTGTGTGTGTGTGTGTGTGTGTTAGTATGTTGTAATTTTTATTTTATAATTGCACCACGGCTGCTATATTTTGTGTCGGAGAGCACTTGTGTCTTATCAGGGTTGGGTATGGAAAATGTTAAAACATATTTGCACATACGTATTCTGTTAATTATTTCACTTGTATATTAGATAAACCACATATGATATCCATAATTCACTATTACATTTGTCATGTTAATATATGTATAACTGGTAGACTTTAAATACATAGTCTTAGCGTCTATTCTAACACGAGTTTATACACCACCTTTCTGCTCGAACACTTCTGTTAGCGTTCCTTCCAACCGTTCTTCTTAACGTAGTATTTGAATTATAGGCATGTATTAATGTAACTGATTGGTGCTAGCACCCAATAACATAAAATAACAGTTTGTTACATATATATGTTTACAGACTTCCATCATCTTAATAATGAGTCCAAGGTTCGTTAGTAGGTACTACTGCATTTCTGGTAATTTTATATAACTGGTTATATAGCTAACAATGGCCTTTCTCCCTCATATTATATTTTATATGTTATAACGTTATATACTGGTTCTCAACCATGTGTACATTATGAATATATGTGTTTTAACATTCTCTTAATTATTATATGTACAATATTAGCAAAGAAAATATATAACACGTAAAACATAGAACAAAAATATTAAAGAAAGAAATTATTAGTATGTTAATGCTGAGAAGCTGTGAATTAGATAATTACATTAATGAGTTATAGTATTAGTGGAATTAATTGTTCTTCCACACAAGTACTTACAACATTGTAGGTCGCTATTGGCATATAATTTGAGATCTCCTTGTGGTTTACCGGGAAACATGCGAATCAGTTGGAGAATTTAATGTCCTACCGGCATGTTGCCATGGTAGCTCAGTGGTTAGAGCAACCAGACGGAAACCGGGAGATCTGTGGTTCAAATACCGGCTGTGGCATTGAATTTTTCAGTCGTCTGATTCTACCTTTTCAGTTATAGTATTAGTTTGCCCATGGCTGATACAGGTTTTTGTGGGAACGTTCAAGATGTTCGCGTATTTCGTTTGTTTCTTTCATTAACACTATATATCTTCGCATGTGTTTCTTGCTTTTCACTGAACCAGTAGTCTCAAATGTATTCACAAATCCTGATTTTAAGTTCTGAAAGGAGGAAATTGTACAGGAAACTTCAGAGATGAATTCTTTAGGAACACGACGAGCTGATTCGTATTTAAATTAACATTTACATACAAAATAATATAAGTTGTTCTACAGGTAACTGCCTTTCCATCTTCGCAAATGAAATTGGACTATTGAGCTAATGACTACGTGGTAAGTGAAGGACAGAAAGCCTGTCGTGAGTGTGGAGTCAGCCGGCGTTGGCTCTGATACACATCACCGTGCAAGCGGTCATGTTTTATGTAGAAGATGTAGTAAAAGAAAAGCACTAGAAACAACGTGTTCTAAGAAAGGACAATAATAATAGAGCTAAACAAACCTACTGGAAGGAGGGTTTAAATTCGTTAAGAAATTTGAGTAATGGTTAATGCTATATTATGTTTAATAATTTTTTTGGAGTAGGATAATTAAATTGGATGCATTTCAACTCTTTACTTTATTTATTGACCTTCACTTAAAACTATGTACCAATGTTGGTGAATTTATTAGAATTTTCGGCCCAGAATGAGGTAGGAAAACAATTTAGAATCCTGAGAGAGAGGAGCAGACCTTTTGGGTGGTAGAAAAAAAAAATTTGAAAGCATTATTACATATTACGGTTCAATTGGACATTAATAGCAATCACTTAAAAACTGAAAACTTCTTTAAATGTAGATAAATAAACTATGTCAACCCAAATGTGGTAGATTGTAACTGTTCTTAAATTTATTTTAGTGTACCGGTTAAGAACTCAGTATTATTTAAAAGTTGCACCAAAGTAACTAAGACTAATATGGTGTGCCTACCTTTGTTTCTTTTGAGTCAGATTAAAGTAAAGTAAAGTAAGGTAGTACTAGACTTATACTTTTGGTAATTTTCCATGGAATACACGTATTGGAATTTGCCTGATGTATATTTATTTGAAAATAACGCATCAATAGTATCTATCTTTTCAGATATATTCGCAGTAAGAAGAGGTAAATCATCGGTAATATAATTATAAATTAATTGTCACTAAATTGTGTTACCGAACGATTCCTCATATATCTGACGGGACTTAAAATGGGGAGTTTTAACTTGAGAGTAATAACATTTTTAAGTTACGGGCTATTGACGCTGGTACTAAGCTAAACAGGGTTAAAATATGTATTATATTAGGCGTATAGAAGCCTGCAACATATGGGAGCCATTGCAATCTGCCTCTGAAGCCAGCAGGGAGGCCTTATCAGTTGGCTGGGAGAAGGTTACCTGTCAGACAGGTATTTCATAAGCCTGTATAGTTCCATTCGTGCATAGTATTCGGTATAAAACAGCTTGATCATAAACTATTATTATTACATATTATTATTATTATTATTATTATTATTAAACAATGACAATTATTGTCATTTTTAAGCCACTTACTTTACCTGCTTTGTTGTTGATTCTGCTGCCGTGATCTCGTAGCTCGTTTTGTTGTCTCGTGCGTCAGTTGCTCTAGTGGTAAGCTATGAGATATTTCCCTCAGGTATGTGTGGATGTATTGTTAAAGGACAACACTAGTTTAACTTGAATAAGAAATGTAATATGATCTGATACTGGAGCTTTTGAAGCGAGTTGCCAACCGTTTGAGTATAAAGAATGAAACTTATTATGAATTGTAGCGCTCGAAATTGTAAGAGCTGAAGTATTATACCTGCCAACTTCTGCAGTATCGAATTTACCGTTGGAAATAACTGTTACCGCAATAAAATAAACTAGAAATAATCTGCCGTGAGTGGCTAAAATGCTTATCGGCAAGACCTCTATCAATAGCTGCGATTTCTTACTCACACAAACGCGTCAATTAGTCGCTTAAAATATCATACGAACATTACGTACCGCTGACGGTATCAGAGAGAATAATGTGTGCACTAAGTTGTGCACGAACGAATGTCTATCAGTATTCGTGCTGTAACCAGAGTAACCCTCTAATTAAAATTCCACGCACTTATTACTTTTGGATCCACCCACTTCATTACTACCCACTAACATTATTTTCACGCGTAACCAATACTTAAATCCTACGTATGCCTCTTAAATTTGTTACCAAAGGGCCTAGCTAAATTCTCAGAATGTAAATGCCTTTCTCATTTCCAGAAGTCTACTTAAGTGATCCTGTAAACCTACTGAACTTACAACCTAACTGAATTCCCAGAATCTTCGGCTGCGGCTAATAACGTTTGCCTAGCTGACTTCCTAATTATCTTCGTCTTTCCGGACAAATTTCGATTCAAGTTTGCTACTTCATATCTTGATTTAATATACAGAAATTATTTATTGCAAGTATTTCTCTACCTTACTGTTACTTCTTTATTTTAATTATTTATATATCCCCGCCAATAATTACGATACAAATTATTATTTAGGAATAAACACATGATTCCCTGCCACTGGACTAGTATGCTAATAGTTGTGAGTTTATGACCAAAGCTAGCACAAATATCCTTTGGTTTACAATGCTTGCACGCAGTGGGTTTGTATCGACAGTACGGCGAGGGGAAAGGGGACAACTTGGAAGTAGTCAGTGGTAGAACAGAACATAAACACTGAGCTCGCAGAGAGCAATTCTACGATAGTAGTAACGCAAACTACTGACTGTGGATTGTGCAGCCCTGGGTTTTTGTATTCAGTAAGACATCACGTATACTATGTAGGGTGGTAGTTATGTTGATTCCTTCGCTCAATGGCTATTTGTCCTAGCTCTATTTATGACATACTATGAAGTGCCTACAGCTCTGAAATCTCGGATTCCCTATCTCAAATTACCTGACTAAGGGTCTTAAAGTGGGAGGTCAGAGAATTTCTAATACGCTTGGTTTAAGAGCGTATTAGAGAAACAAAGATTATCTCATAATCTTGGTTGTATTTTTTGGTTTGGACTTACTGATATTGCGGGTATGGAAGCTAGGCGTATGAAAACAGTAGAACATCTAAATGCTGCAAGCATAGCGTTCCACCCCGTCGCATGCACATTATTGCCAAGAACATTGCTAACCCGGTTATTAATATTAATGTTTGAGGAGATGAGAAGAGCCTTCTTCTTTGATAGCATAGAATAGGCCTTCCGGCTTGTCTCCAAACCTATAATTAATCCCTCCAACGTCGTCTTGTTCTAATGAACCATCTTTAATAATGAAATATGCTTTTAAATCATGATATTTCTATTTAACTGTATGTATAGTTATTGTTTCTAAGATACATAAGAAATTTATTATATTTCTAGTTTAAACATGTTTTCGATTGAAAAAATCAGTGCAACTTCCATTCTACGTTTTTGCTGTGCTGTGAATGTTCGTAATGTTGATTAACATTGGGAGTGCCATTTTTTCCTTCCTCATTCTTTTCAATAGAATATGTTGTATCTGACATCAGTATATTTACCTTAATTGTTAGATAAGCTACTGCCTAATTAATTTAAAACACTGCCCTATTGTAGTATGGTTATTTATTGTTTTGTCCCTCATAGGGCAATAATCTTTGTCACTCAATGTATAGACTGCTGTTTATAAATTAGCCCCAGTATTATCTGGTCATCGTAAAATAATAACATGAATACCTGCGCAAAGTTGCCGGCAGGCCGCTGGTAGGCGCATTCCGGCCCGAACCTGGATAGGGCTCTCGAACGGCCTTCAGAACAATAGAACCGCAACGAAGCCATTAAATGCCGCTTTCCCAAAGCCTTTGAGACTTCTGAATATTCCCTTCAACTGTCTCCAATAGCTTCCCCTTCTAGAACATTCCGCTTTGTATGCAAGGCTTATATAAAGGGGCTGCTCTTGCCCGGGAGTTGTTAATAAGTTAAGTTAGGAAGTTAAGTGCAGTCAGAAGTCGAAGAGTCAAGGGTGCCGAATGCAGTTCATTTAAGAGTTGTGACTATGCATTTCAATTAGTTGTGACTCAGCAGTTCAGTTGTGATTTCTTCTGAGTGTGTATCAAAAGTGCCTCAAATGTAACGTTTGTGCTATGCTGAGCACCTAAGTGACAAATAAAGTGTGTGTATGCGGTAACTAGTGTTTGCATTTGTTACAATATTGTATAAGATGTATTTAAATTATCTGCCTGAGACGGTTAATATATTTCGAAAGCTACGAGTATCATGTTTAGGGTAGCCTATGTTTTCACCAAGTTCTGCAGTGTAAATGCACAATTTATATCTTGCTTTTCCAAGCAGTGCAGTTTTGTATAAGGGGTTGAAAAGAAGTGAAAGAATAACATGTTTAATAAATTAAGGTTCTATAGGACTGATCACGGGAATTGTGGTAGTTTTTGGAAGTCTAAGTAACCATATGATTTTCTGCAGGTCCTATAATGCAGATGTAGAATATTTTCGCCACGCGGTTTAAACACTGTAGATTTCTACATAAACATTAAAAATATGGAAGAGGTTGTCTTTGACAGTTATAAGGTATTTGACTTATTAATTTTCGTTGGTTCCAAGTGACAATGTTCTATATAGACAGTTTTAAAAGTACTGATTTGTATACGCAAGGGGTTACAAATAAGGGTAGCGGAAGGTTTCGAAAGTTGTGGGATAGCTTATTGTAAAATCCAGAGGAACCAGTTTTCGCAAAACCTACAAAAATAGTTCTTTTTACCAAATGTTTACAAAAAAATCTTATAATACGCACATGACATTCTTCCCTTCGCCTTCAATAACCCAGTTTTACACATTTTAAGCCCCCTCCTTTTAGTTGTCTGTGTAAAGTTCCTTAAATACCTCCATTTTCGAAATAAAGGGCTAAGAAATGTTCTGATATCATACTGAACGAAACGGTACTGAAATTTGTTGACATGGATATGAAAATTGCCCTAAATTCCCAAATTTGAACTTTTTAGAAATAGCGTGCAGCTTCTGTCGATCGGTAAAAATGTGGCTTTTCAATGGAGAAAGAAATATAAAATTCGGACGGATTCCTTTTAATTATCCTATTAATCCCACACGCGCGCGTGCACACACACACACACACACACACACACACACACACACACACAACTTTTCTCTTTATATAATATTAAAATGGATTAAATTTTAATTCAGTACACAACAAAGAAGATAAAGGTGTTATGCTCAAATTAAACAGGAATAAGCCCCTTAAATTCCTGTTACAAGCTAAAGTGATTAACAAAATATTAATTCCCGTTTTTGATGCGCAGATTATTTTAGAAGAAAAATAAAATGTACCTTTCACTCACACAAATAATAATAATAATAATAATAATAATAATAATAATAATAAATACAATAAATACAAGTACTCGCCTATTATGTTTGTCAGCTAACACATACTTAACAAAATCTTATTATATGAAGATTTGGAGAATACTGGAACGAATATATTTAATCACGTAACTCACCGTTTAAATGCAAACAATAACAGTTAATGCAACAAATACAGCAGTAGTTAAGGATTGAGGCTAAGATTGGCACTTCTACCTACGTTTCTTAATTTGTATGCGAGAAAGGCCACTAAAATTGGGCTGAGAAAAAAAAAAAGCTGAAAACGGAAAGAAAGAAACTTAACTGTTAATAGATACATATTTTACTAATTCTATTTGCTGATGTCCAGCTACCATAGGAACTTCCGAAAAGAAATGCAGTAAACAAATTACGCCAAATTGTAAACAATTATAAAATGAACACTTCAGAAAGCAAAAATAAGGTTACAGCTTTACGAAGACTAAAACAATCAAGCCTAATGTCTCAAAAGCAAGCGAGATGACTCAGGCGTAATGTCTAAGGCTCACATTCGGGAGATTCCAGGTTTTATCCCCGGCAACCGCACATCAGGTCCATGTGTTTTTCGGGGGTTTCCCGGGTTGTCAGGTGAATATTGAACTGGTTTCTTTCATCCCCTGAATTTTATGTACCTCCATTTCGTTCCATTAATCATTTATTCATCCATCACCCGGCTTGGTCTCTTTCAGGGTTGAAAATGCCGGCGATGATGTTTCAGTGCAGTGTAACAGGGAAAAGGATGCATCTATGGTGCTGGTTGCCGGGGTATAAGGACGGCCCCCTAATTGGATTCGGATCCTGTGTGGAATGAGTCTTCGGTCTACCTATCCAACTGTTGGGGCATCCAAATCTGGAAACTGAAGGGACCCTGTAATTGCTGTACCGTCACTCCTGGTTTCGGCCGTACAGTATCATCCCTCCCTCCCGGGGATGTCCCCTCATGGGGCGTCGATACGATATCCGGGTTCACTGGATCGGTGCCGAATCTTCTTCGCTTCCCCGTCCAATTTAATGTCTACATACATATCAAGTAATTGACTGATTTAAATATTTAGGGTGTCATATTCGAATATAACGAAGAGTGGATGTAAAATTAAAGCTGGATAAATTTAGACAGTTTCACGGAAAAATTAAACCATGATTAAAACACAATATAAGGAGGGAATGTGATTTCAATTTACAATATTGCAATATTGTATATGTTTGAGAGTTGGATATTGACATCAGATAACCTAAGCCAATCAAGTCTGCATAAAGGATTTTCTGGTTTGCAGCGGATTACTCGGCACTGAAACATAAAACAATAACGATATCAGATGGGAGTGGAAATCGAGCAATGGCGGCTATAATCGGAAGTTAAAGGCAAAATTGGAGAGATCAGTCCAACGTGCCAGATAGCAAACCTGAAGAAGGTTAATTTTATGGTAGTGTTGTATTGAAGAGTTGAATTGTAGGGGAGCCGAACTTGTAGTAGTTGCAACCGCACGTATGGTAAAGTTTCCGGTAGCCTCCAAAAATGCACTTTCCGGTGGCCTTTACCCCAAGTTTAAAAAATATTAACTTTGTAATTTTGACTGTTTCTTTAAATATTACATATTTATGTTTGCCTCGGCTGCGTCAGTATTTATTTTTAGAGCCATGAATGTCTCAGCAGGGAGAGGTGCGACTGAAGAATGTAGTCTTACATATATTATAATTTTACTTCACTCCTTTTATTAATGCTTGACACGATTTAAATAACACTTCACTGATATAGAGAGAGAGAGCTGTGAGATTTTTTTTTATTAATTACTTGCACTTTTTAACACGTAAAACTATTTTCGTCTCACACGAATACGTATTAAATGTCACGAGGACACATCTAGCGTCCGGTTAGGAACGCTGTCTACAAGCAACTGAGTTCTGAATTTGTAAAATATGCTCCATTTTAGTTTCTGATTTGCTAATCCTAGTCCAATAGAATGCCTTCATTTAACTAAGGCTTTTTCTGGTTATTGATTGGCTATTTTATAAACTGTCACAAAAATTACATTATTGCTTCCAAGAATCAGAAGTAGTATTGTTAACCTTTCGAATTCATTATTGCCTCAAGGTTACCTCATTGTTACCTCATTGTTAGCAACTTTTAACCCATTATTCTCACAGCTCCTACATTATTAAATTACGTAATGCATTCAAATAACATTATCCAACATGTATACAATAATATAAACATATACAATGACTGTAAAATACACTTTTTATATCTTGTTATATACACATATTGCTTTAAGGCGGGCTGTTATTGAATTTATATATTATATAATCAGACTGAAATCATTTAAGTTTTAAACATACTGCCTCAAACCCTGTCCATTGAATCTGACGAGTAAGTTGCTCATGACGTCATTGGATGAGGGCGGAGACTGAAAAGGAAACCAACATTGCATCTGCCCCACCTCGTATCACTAATCTCGGGAGCTGACATTATGACGCACATTAGATTAGCCATTTTAGGAAAGTAGATTGCACAAAACGCTTATTTTCGTGCTTCTGTGCGATACATTCTATGGATAGATAGTAGAAGGCCTTCATGTTATACCTCCTAGTAAGAGAATTATACTCCTTTTCAGAGAGGGCATTAATAAACAGGAGGAGCAGACCTTAAGTTAAATTGAGTTTTATTTATGGATTTGTAGTTCTTAGCGTCCAATTCGTGAAAGACCGGAAATTTTGCTCAGAGGCCTCTTTATCAGCTTGAGGTTCTTTTACATGCCGTAAATCTCCGGCTTTACTTCCCTTCCAAAGGAAGCCATGCTAAGGATTTTTACGCCCGAAAAAATCCATCGTCCTCCGCCCGGTTTGAACCCGCGACCTAGGGATCTACAGACTAGCATGCGCAACAGACCTAAGATCTAATCCATGAAGTCAATGATACTAAATTTCAATTTAATCTCAGCTCATGCATATAGGAAAATAGCATTGGAAGTTTTGTTTGGTTTATCTCAAGGAATTAACCATTAAAAATGGCGTTCCTTATTTCCTCCTAGCTTGTATAGGGTATAAAATACTTGCTTTCCATGAGTACGGCGTTCTCTTTTCAATCTTTCAACTTAGACGACCGAAGACGGCCTGCACCGGCTCATCTAATTATTCTTCTTACTGTTTGTAGAATAAATATTAATATCTAAAGTCATCTCATTAAATCTGCTTCTGTACATCTTTAACTCTTCTCAAACTTCTCCAGCAAACACAGTTCTATAAAGAATTAGAGAGGGAGCGTCTTTCATCTCTGAATCTCCGTTTGTGCCAAAGGGGGGTGCAAGAAAAATGTGCCTTTTTCTCATTAGTGTCTCGTATTTTTATCGCTGCGTATTTTTAATGGCTATTGTCCTCCCTTGGAGCATGTTGCGGACAGTGACGTATGCATCACTCTCTTTAAAATAATGCTTTGTAGCTCCTTCATTCGACTGCAGAAAAACCACGGCTTATGTTTCGTCGTTACGCAGGCAAAGCCTATCATTCGTTGTGAGTAAACCCTCAGGGTTTTACATAGTTCTTATGGGCTGGGTTCACGCTCTGGAAGCTAACGATGCATGGAAAAGCACTTTTAAAGCAACACTGTTAACTTGGCACAAATGCCTAAGGTAGGTGAGGCATAGTAAGCCCTTTTTCCCAAGGAGATTAGTAACTGTAGAGCATTTAGTCAGAAAACGACTACCTGGGTAGTCGACATTGGTTGAGTAACTCCTTAGGCAGTAGTTATTATTCTGATGTAATGAAACATCCACACAAAGGTACATTTATAATAGAGTACAATATTTATTCCACGCTAGTAATTTTTGATCCCTTTTCACTTCATGCTGTCATGGTATAATTTTCAAGTTCTTGCATTCAGTGATGGTGAATACCTGCGCATTTTGCCTATTTTACCGCACATATATGCATGGACTATATTAAATCCTTCAATTTTAATATATTTATTATTGCAGACATGGAATATAATCATTTGATAATTGAATTTCACCACTTAGGTCTTACTTGTGTGGTTTATTTCTTTTTTAGTTTCTCTACCACGTATATAGTAGGTACGAAAAGTATTGCATTCAAGCCTAAAATTCGATACCAAGATTTCACCGGAACTATGTTTTGAGGTGCCTTGAATCCTTGGTACCTTCAAGGATGCCACCCGAAGATTTTAAAGAAAACTCCCCCAAACCCAAATATTTTTATCTAGAAATCCTTTGAAATATTTTGTTTTCTATAAAATGAATAAAATGTTTTATTAAAATGCCGTATATTAAATTATTTATATCACAAATGAAATGTATATTTTTAATTTTTTTGGTATATCTTATGAAGTCTTCTTCATTCAGAAGGAAATCTGTATAATCTTATATAAATGGAATTTTTAAGCGATAGATGAAAACTTCTACACAAAAGAAAACGTAGATCTCATTATAATACACATTTGGTTTCAAATAACCTTTTATGTGCCACGTTATATGAAACTATATAAAATTGCTCTTGAATAAAGACGCCATTCCTAGAAATTCCGATATATTCATCTTATCATGTAAATATATTCAATATATAGCATTTTAATTAAAATCAACAGGAATTTTTGAGAAAATTAGCATTTTCGAAAAGATGTTTCATGTTAAGTGTAGATTAGGCAGGAGGGAATTTTTTCGAAAGCATCTTTGGAAGGTACTGAATTTAAATACCAAGTTCGTATTTATCTGGAATTTAGATTTTTGGTCATGTCGTTCACTCACTCACCCTTGAACCATTTTCTAAAAGCGCTTTTTCTGGATTCGGGTGAGATGGAATATAATAATTTTATTCCTCTACTTACTAAATATGTAGTAGCGGAAATAATAAGATACGGAAGAAAGGAAACCAAGCACAAATTGATTAAATCATATAATAATTGTCATATTATCAGGATACCATAGTATAGCACCATACTCAAGAATATAAGCAGAAGAATTTATAACACAATTGTCGAAAGCATTACGTCACATGGCTCTAAGTTGTGGGAGGTCTCGAAAAGGAATCAAAATAAATTAAGGTCGATGGATATGGACTATTGGAGAAGTTGTAGACCTCGCAAAATCAAAATGAAAGTATAGGTATACGAGAGCAGGTGCAAGTGACAGCAGTAGACATTATCGATTCTATAGTAGGAAGACGGTTAAGATGGTATGGACACTTCAGAAGAATGTTATCTGAGAGATGACCATTAAAACTATATAATTGCTAGCCTCGGCGTAAGAAGAAGGGAAGATAATGAATTGTGGAGTGGAGTAGATTGTTTATATATATAATTTGTCATAGCGTGTGGTCAGAAACGTGATGACTCTGTCATATATATATATATCACATCTGCCTAATTTGTGGATACCTTCTGAGTATCCGCAACAATCCAAAGCATTTTCGTGACGACTTAGTTATTGAAGTGATTGTAAACGCATATGCCTAAACATTGAGTCTTATAGGCCACGAAATATCTTTTTGTCAACTGTTATTAATACTGGGGCGGTCTGAATTCATTGTAATAGTCTCTTGATCCAGCACCTTTACTAGACATCATCCCCAAGTTGTGACATTTGAGTGAATCGACCAACAAATATCCTGCTAATGCTTTATGACAAGCAAAACAACAGGAGTGCCAACGAAGCAAAAATTACATGTTTTGCAGCTATTTGCAAATATTGCTGAAGCATCAGAAAATGAATTGGGAAACTGTCGAGGCTTTGAAAGGTTAATGGGGAGATCCCATTGCCTGTTATTAGTTAAGAGGTCTCCAATGAAAGCAGGCTAGCTTTACAATTGGGTATTGACATTATGGTTTGAGGCATTGTTTGCTAATAGTTGATTGTATGACAGCGTGCCCAATGCCCCTGTGAAAGGTTTCAAAAGGTTAAACAGGTTAGAGCTTACCTGATGATACTCTACTTTTCACCACATCAGTGCAAAATAATTCTTTTAAAAACTGCACATTGTTTTATGGTCTCCAAAGTATATATTTGTAACTGCAAAGTGGTCTTCTTAGAACCACCTCTCTTGGAGATAGATCTGGAATTAGGTTCATCGGGTTCTCAAAATAAAACTACGTACAAGAGGCCTCTGACTTGCACCGTCTGCGGAGATTGTGTCACTGAAAAAGGATGAAAAGAAGCAGAAGATATCGTTACCTTCTTTGCTTCAGTAGTCTTCCCGATCGAAGAAGCCAGTGAGTAATGCAAGCATCAGGGCAGTTTCTATCTCTTGATACAGTAAAAATACGGAAGGACATCGGTAATGGACCGTGTAAAACTGAAAATCTATTGTATATATACCTGGAAAGTATACAGTAAAGTGCACGAAATATTGCCGATATAATGTGCAGTGGTTTGTTAGTAACAAAAGATTAAACCGCTTCTGCAACTCCCATTCCCCACCACTTGCCTGGTTCTAGCACTTCACTTAGTATTTGCCTTACTCTCCCCCTTTTCCTTTGTTTCCAAGTCTGAAACTGACATGTCGGTTAATGTTCTGAGTGCCAGAATTTTGACGTCAAACCAATACGAGGCGTATGCTTATAGGAGCTGGTATGGACCGTTGTGGCGAAGCATGCCTTCCCGCACTCAGACGAAATGTTACTGTACTCCCCCATTTCGCCGCTCACCTAGGCCTGACCTTTGTTCATAGGCTAATGGTGTGTGTCGGACTTGAATTCAAGATTGGCTCACTCAGAACTGATATGGAACACAGATAAGGTGATAACCAACATTAAAGGAAACCACTATAGAGATTGAGAATGATCGGTACGTTTCCGTATACTCGAATTAGGTCGCCTTCACAAGATACTCTAGAGCTGGAATTAATCAGAGTTCATAATATTCTTAGGGATTATTCAGAAATGTATTTGTTCAACCCTGGGCCCTCCAAAACTATGGTGAGCTTCTTGACTTAAGATTTGCATACCTTTTTCCAAATAGATTAGCAGGTAATCGCAGTAAAACACTTAAGTTGGGCTTACATTTTATTATATGCTTTAAACATAACACATGCATAATTTAAATTGGAATTAATTGAATAATACTTAAATATTAACGAACCTATGTTTGATATAATTTTACGATGGAATAATATTTTCTTTCATTGCATAGTGGAATGTAACTAAATTAAGTTGACAGCACATTCTTTGTTGGTGATAAAATGCTTCCTTATTAGTTTTCAAAAATAATAGGTGTTTATAAAATATTAAGATTTGTACTAAGAGTAAATTGAGTAATTAATAAAATACTTTTAAAAAATCTAATATCATAACCCATTAAACGAGAATCAAAACGTTTCTTTTGATGAATTTTCAGTAATCAAAATTAACCAATTTTCAAAGAGCTTGCCTTTTGGCTGGAAAACTATACTTCCAGTGAGGTACTTTTTGAGAAGCTTTTGACTGCTACAATTTGACTCTCGATAATACGTTGTAGCTTCTGCTTCTGCAAATGTGAAATTGACAAACTGAAAAATGTATGTAGCGCATTGGAAATGTTGAACAAAAACGTTAACATTACATTTATGGTAACGGCACTCATTAGCTCTAATGATTTATGTCAGTTGCACGGTTTAGTGCCGGATGAGATAATCCGTTTCTTTTCCTCATCTGTTTGCTACTACTAAGCTTTCTACCTTGTTCTCAGGTGCATATTTTAAGACACTTCCATAAAAAGCTTGTCAAATTATTCATTTATAGACAGCTTTGAAACAACTCTTTAAACTCCTTAATACAGCTGTCCATAATAGTATAGAAAATTATGAACTGCGGGATTCTCGTCCCATGGATTCACTTGGCTTCCCTATCGAGAGCCCTGTGCGACGATTCACTCACCGGGCGCCTGCGGTTGGAGGATGGAGAGAAGGATGAGGAAGGGCGAGATGGAGGTGTGGATTATGTATCTTTTTCTCGGAGCGATGAGATCTTGATGTCGGGTCATGTAGGTGTTGACGAATAAGGCAGTATTTTTAACATTTAAATGATTTCAGTCTAATTATATAATATATAAATTCAATAACAGCCCACCTGAAAGCAATATGTGTATGTAACAATATATAAAAAGTGGATATTACAGTCATTGTATATGTTTATATTATAGTATACATGTGTAATAATGTTATGTGAATGTATTAAGTAATTTAATAATGTAGGAGCTGTGAGAATAATAGGTTAAAAGTTGCTAACAATGAGGTAACAATGAGGTAACCTTGAGACAATAATGAATTTGAAAGTTTAATAACGCTACTAGTCACTCTTGGAAACAACAATGTAAATTTTGAGACAGTTTATAAAATAGCCAATCAACAACCAGAAAAAGCTTTATTAAATAAAGGTGTTCTATTGGACTAGGATTAGCCAATCAGAGACTAAAATGGATTCAGAAGTTAGTTGCTAGTAGACAGTGTTTCTAACCGGTCGCGAGATACGTCCTCGAGAAATTTAATAAGTATTTTGTGAGACAAAAATAGTTTACGTGTTAAAAAATGCAAGTAATTAATAAAAAAACCTCACAAATCTCTCTATACATCAGTGAAGTGTCATTTTAAGCGTGTCAAGCATTAATAAAAGGAGTGAAGTAAAATTATAATCTATGTAAGCCTACATTCTTCAGTCGCACCACTCCCTGCTAAGACATTCATGTCTCTCAAAAAATATAAATACTGACACAGCCGAGGCAGACATAAATATATAATATTTAAAGAAACAGTAAAAAGTTACAAAGTTAATATATTTTTAAACATTTTTGGGGAAAAGGCCACCGGAATGTACATTTGGGGAGAAGGCTACCAGAAACTTTTACCATACGTGTGGTTGCAACTACTTCAAGTTCGGCTCCCCAACATTCGAAATATAATACACCTTCAAGCTGGCTTTCCATACGTAGCAGCAACAAACCTTCTTTACGGAGACATAAATAAATTCTTGATTCCATCTTTAGAGCTACTGCTAATTTGTTGTGATCTTATTAGCGTTCTCCGGTTCCTAATGACTTCTCCACAAACCACTCCACCATAACGGACGCCTAAGTTTCTTTGTATTTTTATATAAACGCGCAAATTTCCATGGTAGTGTTACGCTTTAATGCGATTCACTACTCAGTTATAATACGCAATTATTCGCATGACAATGTTGATTCACTGATGGTGAGTTTGAGACAGATATACGTATGACTTTTCGGAGCTTCTCAGTTGCAATACGTATTTATTTGCATGACGATGTTGACACTTGATGGTAAGTGATTTTCGGAGCTTCTCCACACTGGATATTTGACCCCTTCTCTTCCTTGGTCACGTGTTACTTGTTTGTCATGTGGCATCTATTTTATTTCCTATATGTGACTTTATATATTTTGGAAAATTCTGATTGGTGTTCTCAATTCCTGATCCCCTTGCTTTTATTCGGCCCCTTTATTTTGCTAGCAGAAATATCTTGTGCATTGGTTAAGATTTAATGATAATGCATGTACATTTTGGCGTTCATTTTTGTCGTAACCTCCCTGACTGTTTCTTATGCACGTATCTTGTAGTCTTGAAAGGTTTTGCTACCCAACAAACTGGTGCCGGTCGTACCCTGAGGCCCAGACACTATTCTGGTCGTCCGGATGTCTACCCAGTGTTAGTCTAGATTAAAGACCTGGCCTAACGGGACGTCCGCTGAACCCTTAGTTTCTACTTCCAAGAATATTCTACAACTTTACTTGTCTTCAGAATGCGTTTTTATTCTCAATGTATATTTTACTTACAGATATCGTCTTAATATCGTCTTAATAACGTTTTAACGTATTTAGTATCCTAATCTATACTCATTACGCGCATATCATTACCTAATTACTGATGTAAATAAATAAACTGTATTTTATTTATGGACGCTCTTTAACTGCTGTAGTCTTTAGCGTCCCATTTTATATTGGGCGTCAAAGACCGGTAATTGTGCTCAGAGGCCCCTTTATCAGGCTTGAGGTTCTTTTAGGTCCGTAAATCTACGACACGAGACCACCGGCTTTACTTCCCTTCCGATGGAAGCCATGCTAAGGATTTTTATACCCGAAAAATCCATCGCCCTCCGCCGGGTTTGAAATCGCGACCTCGTGAACTAGAGGCTAGCATGGTCACCACTACACTACGGAGGACGACTAATTCCTGTTATGAAAGCATATTACTTAGTTACCGACAGGAATGTTTGGGTGCACTGATTTAATATTACAAGAAGATCCTGTAGTAACTAGTTTTGTACAGTAGTAGTCCATGATGTAGCGTATTAATAATTTGGGGGTTTCATTGTAATTACCAGACATTGTTGTTTTCGTCTCTGTCAGTTATGCTAGTCACGAGTGGTGGGGATAGCCTCAGTTTTGCTGAGTATTCCGTGAGAAGTGGATCGCGCCGACAAGCCAGTCTTTGGATCGGTGAACATATCACCTCACCTTTCATGTTTTATAATGTAGGAACCCCAAACGGTTGGGAAATAAATCTAGGAATGTGTAAGTAGATTTGTGTTATTGATTTTGTACAGTGAAAATCCTCGCCTTCCTCATAACCTCCACACCACGTTTCAGTTCTCCGCAGCCAAGTGGGTATAGGTTCCCTCAATGTACGTGCTGGGTACTAAAAATTAATTTAAATTTTCATGTGAATTTTAGGCCTCTACACAGCATGTAATAATATTCCATTCTCGCAAAATATCGGTTAAATTTTATTATCCAAGTTTTACAAAAGTACTAAACCTGTTTCTTCTAAACTCACTCCGTATCCAAACTGTGTACTTCAGTATTTTCTTCTCCTTGACAGTCATAGTTGTTCCCGCTATAATGCGTCTTGCCTAATAAGACCAACAGACGATATAGTCGTTATTCATGTATGTTCTTTAAAATTCGTACTTCTAATAACTCTATCTTGAAATAATAGTAGCGCACTTCCGTAAACTTCATAATATAGTTTCGCTCAAAGGGGTGTTTAAATTGAGTTTGGACTGTTCACGTTGACTAATCAAATTTGGATGTGTCCGGACTAGGAGAGTTGTCCTCTGACCTCTGCGTCGTTTCAGGATTCAGAGTTTTTCTTAGGATCCATCGTAACCTCCTCTGCTATGGCGACTGTTGTAATTGTTGATAATATCCAAGAATACGGGATGCAGGTTTTGAGTGCACTAAAAGAAAACACCATGATTTCACTTTCAATGTTACTGTTACAACCGCTATGCCCCTTGCAAGATTCTGTAATATGTAAAACTAAATACTCCTTTGCTATGCTGGGGTTGGTTTGCTCCACACTTCTCCGATACACGTGCGTACATATCTGTTCTAACGCGGCGATTTATTATCAACCGTTACGTTCTTTATAACACTGCAAGTAATACATAGCTGTTAATGCTTTCCTATTTAATCTATTGCTACTTTTATTCTATCACGGCTCGTCGTATTACGAGGATTTAAATATTTCTCGCGAATGATAACTCTTTATATATTCAAGATTGGAATGCCGACTTGTTACACGAAGAATTTTACGCTGATTATTTCATCCCCTCCAACTAAGCTTATATACTGCTAGGTGAAAGCTTCATGAATTCTAATGTAGTCGAGCTTTATAACATTTTCACAGCTTGGATTTATTTCTGCTAACTGTTTAGTGATTTCTCATTGGCTTACGTTTAAACTTACAAATTTTAGCTGTGGCTTATACTGCGTCAGATTGACACTTTTTTCCCCTACATCTTGGCGAATTCACCCTCCCACGAATACAATATGACTATGCGTCACCAAAGCGTTTAAAATATAACAAAGGGATGAACGGTCACCTAGGCTTTATTTTGTGCAGAAAATATTGCAAGTAACACTGCATGGTTACGGTATCATTTATTAACTAATGTTTACAAGAATGATAATATGATTTTCCGCGGGCTTTACAATGGTGTTGATTTTATATTCCTGAGATCAATATTGTAGGATTTTGCAGATTTGATTTTGTTTGTCGATAACTTCGTAATTAATTATGGTTAATGGTTTCTTTTCTGACTACCAGAATTATCGCTTCATATTAAATTGTCAGTTTTATGAGATTAGAACTGTTGTACTATCATAGTCCCTTGTCAAAAATTCCAAAAGACGTTTTAAATACAAAAATTCACGTTCAAAATAAATTACTTGAAATAAAAAACATGAATAATTATTTCTATAATAAAACTACTATTTCAGATTGGCTGGGTGTTAAACGTTAAAATCTTTCAGATTATATTTGTACATATCAATATTTTTTGTATTATGTTTACACTAGTAGGTACCTAATATTTTTGTTTCAACTAAAATAATCAGATACAGGAAGCTGAAGAAGCATATATAGTTAATAAGAAAGGAAAATTTGGGAGCGGCAATTTAGATTGGAGGGCTGGGGGTAATAGAAAATGACCGACGAATCTGCCTGAGAATCTATTTATTCTGTGGTGGGAATGAAGACTGGATACTATTTTGGCAAAATGTGCACATTGGAGAACCAGATAAAAATGAAGTTCACAGAAAAATTCTGAAGTCCAGCTAGAAGGAAATATGTTGGTATGTATCTTCTGGTTGACCAGAGGAACTGGTAAAACATGGGCAACTTTCTGGCTAAGCCAGATGAAATATGTTCAGCCAATCACAGGCACTTTATCTGTTTTTTCGATTTTATCTGCAGATTTAACTTGTATGTGCGTGTACTATCAAGGGCGCATGCACTATAATTTGTCTGCTTATCTATATAAAGTATGATATTAATGACAGCACTTAATGCATTAATATGGAGAATAGATTTGCTATTCAACAAGGACATTTCGCCATAGTTAAGCAAGAAGTAATTTTTCACTTAGGTATATCGCTTGTGGAAAATTTCGCTTTGCAGTATTGCAATATAACATTTACTGTACACAGCGCAGAATTCAGAGAACAATTAAATCTCCAAAAGGAACAGATAATTAACACGGGGCTTTTGACTCTAAATTTCTTTCTACAAAAAGCCGTTAAAGCATTTAAAACCAATTCCTGGTTTGTTTTAGGTTCCAGCGGCTTTGTCATTAACTCGGTGTTGGGAGGGAGAGACAGGAGCTCTACTCTTGGAAGTTTAAATGTTACAATTAATCTCCTTTGACATATTTGCTCAAAATTCCTTTACAATTTGTACGTTTTGTTTCCGACACACGTGTTAAAGCATGGAGACATATTCACTCGGTAATGGCAATCCAGGGAAAGAACATCGCCGTGGTCCTAGATATAAATTTCCTTGTCCAGTAAGATAATCAGTTCTTTCATATATTCTTCTAAAACACTTTCGACTTTCATCGCCTCTTATAGGTGTTTGTCAGAACACTTTTGGAATTTTCCCTTGACACATTCCTTGTCGAAACGACTGTCCTACAACGCACATGCCATATGTGTTCAACAATATTAAAGTGGTAGAGGTAAGTAAGGTGGTAGCCTGATATTTGTGCCTATGACCAGCAGTAATTGTCTACACGTATGTGTAGAACCTTGTTTTGTAGGACCTTACAAGCTACATGAACTCTGCTTTGTTAGAGAGAGTACACACTCGGGGACGTTGTCTTTCTGCAACAACCGTAGAATTACGTGTTTCCCGTCCTTAGCCTTTGCCGCTTTGTTTAACTGCACAGAATGATACAGAGCATTGTCTATCAAAACAGTATTTGGAGTTAAACTTGGAAACAAACCTTCCTTGAACCAGATAGGGAAAGTCGTATCACCTCGACATAATTGGAGGTTTTCTTTTATGTTTTAAAAAATCTGATGTGTTACACTCACATAACTTTCTCTACTCTTGTACAACCTAATTTTACAAACGCCTATTCTCCATATGCTTCATGTTAATCGAGATATCGAGATGTCAATCTTATTGGTAATTTTCTTGTAGATGCAAGGGGAATATGGTAGCTTTTAAGCGATAGTCAAATATTTTAACGCCGGTTGCTATGTGGCGCATTCCATTCTCTTTGCATGTCCAGGACATAAAAAATCTGATGTGTTACACTCACATGACTTTCTCTACTCTTGTACAATCTAATTTTACAAACGCTTATTCTCCATATGGTTCATGTTAATCGAGATATCGAGATGTCAATCTTATTGGTAATTTTCTTGTAGATGCAAGGGAAATATGGTAGCTTTTAAGCGATAGTCAAATATTTTAACGCTGGTTGCTATGTGGCGCATTCCATTCTCTTTGCATGTCCAGGACATAAAAAAAATGAATAACGAATGTGAGAAAAAGTATAAGTATTGTAAAATTTAAGGAAATAACAAGCAATATCTCGAAAACGGTTCACTCAACAAAAGAAATGTATATGACATAAGTTGTGTATTTTAACGCGATCTACATTTTTTGTGTAGTAAAATTTTGTCTATCTCTTATGGTTTACCAGTTATGCAAAAGTCGTTCACAATGAAGAATACTTTTGGAGACATTCCCAGAAAATTCGAGATATACATTTCATTTCTCATGACATTATCTTAAACATATGATATTTTCATCAAAATCGTTAGAGCCATTTTTGAGAAAATTAAAATTTTCGAAAAATCTTCCATGTAAAGGGTAGTCTGGGGTGGGGGGATTTTCTTGAAAACCTTCGTGTCGCATCTCTGGAAGATACTGAACCTAAATACCAAGTTTGGTGCTTATCCGACTGTTCGTTTTTGAGTTATGCTGTTCACAGACACACACACACACACAGACACACACACAGACACACACACAGACACACACACAGACACACACACAGACACACACACGGACATGTTTCCAAAAATGCTTTTTTTGGATTCAGGAGGTCTCAAAACATGTATTTCCGGTGAAATCTCGGTATCGAATTTTTGGGTGGAATGCAATACTTCCCCTACTTACTATACGTAGTAGAGAAAGTAAAAAAAGCATTGCTTCCTGAACAAATCCATTTATTCCACCAACATCAAACGAAATATGTCCGGTTTCTTTTTCAGTGGACATCTTTCAGCTATCCTGACATATGTCGAGGGCTTTGATTTTGTATGTCCAGCGTTAAACCATGTTTCACCCAACCACATAACCTTTCCGGGAATAATCTTCGTCATACATTTGTCACGATTTGTCATAATACCACCTCTCCATTTCAGCTTTTCTTCCTTAAAAGTATTTGATTTAAAACCACCTTTTAGTACCTCATTCAGGCTTGTTTTGTCTGCATCAAATAAATCGACATCTTTCAAGAATCTAGAAGCTTCTCATGAGCAGGAATTCCTTTTTCATATAAAAAAGATAAACGTGCTCCTTATCACGCCCTTCTGAAGGGTATCAATTGTCGTTTTAGGATTTTCCTTCGAGTTTTGCTTTCCAGGCGTACGTCCCTCTTCAGATGGCGATACAGATCAGCCGAACACTTTGCTTTGTTCACACTTTTGCCGGTTGATTTTTCCACACATTCAGAGCATCACAGATTCTACCCACTATTTTTGACAAAGGAAGAAGAGGTTGTTCTAAAAGTACTCGCCTAGTTTCAACACAAATTCACGGCTTTGGCTCCGATAAGATCTGTATTTTTCAGCTACAATTCCTGCGAACCATTAGCATTATTGCTATAACAACCACTGCAGCGATAACAACATAACTAACAAAAAAAACGGTAAATAGCACACCAAACAAATACACCTGGACAGACTCAAATGATAAATGTTTCGTATCAGAGTTGGCAACATAGTGAAAACGGCAGAGGATGCACTTGGCAGTTCATTAGAGGATGCAAACAGATTTCAACCCTGTTGCTGGAGTCCTCCGCTGTAATTCTTCTAAATTTAGCATAGCTTTAATCAGCATCAGTAAAGTTTCTTTATTTACTATTATAAGAAGTTTAATCACTATTTGTGGGTACACAAATTATAATTCCAAAGTATGCCATAACTGTAAACAAATCTTACTAGAATTTATAGGGTGTTTGTTCATTTCCGATTCGAAAACAATCGGATTTTAAGCTTTAAATAAGATATAATCATAGTTATTGAGGCAGTATTTTTAACACTCGAAATAATTTAAATTAAATTATATAATATGTAAATTCAATAACAGCCCGCCTTAAAGCAATATGTATGTAATAATTTGTAAAAAATGTATGTAACAGTCATTGCATATGCTTATATTATTGTAAACATGTTCAATATTGTTATGGGAATGCATTACGTAATTTAATAATGTAAGAGCTGTGAGAATAATAAGTTTAAAGTTGGTAACAATGAGGTAACCTTGAGGCAATGAGTTTGAGAGGTTGAATGCTACCAGTCATGATTAGGGCAGCAATATTGTAAATTTTGTGACAGTTTAAAAATAGCCAATCAACAGCCAGAAAAATCTTTCAGCCGATCAGAGAATTGAAATACAGAAGTTTACGGGTTTGGACGGTTAAAATATGTTCAGTTGCCTGTAGACCTTGATAGCAACCGGATGGAAAATGCGTTCTGTAGAGAAATATTACGTATTCGTGTGAAACGAAAATTAAGTATACGCGTTAACAAAGTGAAAAATATTAAATTAAAGAATCTCACAGCTCTTGATATCAGTGTAGTGTTATTTAATTTGTGTCAAGGATTAATAAAAAGAAGTGAATTTAAAACTTAAAATCTATGTAAGCCTACATTCTTGTTGCACCCTGCCCTGTCTAAGAGAAACGTGTCTCTAAAACAATACTGACGCAGCCGAGGCAAACATAAATATAAATAATATCTATAGAAGCAGTGTAAATAACAAAGTTAATATTTTTTTTAAAAAACGTGGAGCATAACAACAAAAATACATCTTCAAATCGGCTTCTCATACGTAGCGGCATATTACGTAACAAGCTACTTCAAATTGACGCCCAAAGCGTGGTGCAAACTCCTTCAATAACAAAACATTTTCTCAAATTGACGTTCATACGTGGATCTAAATAAATAAATAAACTCCAAGAACAATACTACTTCATTATATAGAAAATCTAGGGACCATAATGACAAATGAAGATGATAAATTGTCGATATTATACTGCGTTTGCAGAATAGAATTTTTTAATAACTCGCCATGTAAATCCTGTCCCTTAATCCCACAGAAAAGTACCAGACATCGAGAAATGCCTGACGGATCTAATGTCCAGGCCATAGCGTCTCTAGTTGGCATTCTGGAGGCTGTCGGTTCAAATCCGTGTACCGTTTAATCCAACTAAGTTCGTTTTCAGTATTTTCTTTCCATTTTCAGAGCTAAGTGGACTGAACATTCAAATGTCTTGATAGAAGGTTCTACCTACAAGTTGAAGTCGTTAGAAATAAGAATGCGACTAGTGACTAATAAGAATGTGCAAGTAAGATTGCTTAACGTGTTTAGCGATAGAACCTTACTAAACAGGTCATATTAAAAGAAGCCTGTAACGGATTCCAGAGACAGCTTTCCCTGTGTGCTACCATGAGTTACGTTCCGAGCAGGAATGATACTGCTTCTACTCGTATTTCCATTCCGTTAGTCGGGAGACTAAACCAGCGGGCCGGGCCATAGAGTGCAAGATGAAATTCGATTAGGATGTCGAATATCAGAACCTCCCTAGAGGTCTGAAGCAGACAAATGAATGCTTAGCCTAAAATAGTTCCCTTGCTGTGCTCATAGCTTACGTGCTTCTATATGTATATCGCCCTCCATGATCTAAAGATACCATACTAACCTCTGTTTCCCGAGGTCACGGGTTGAAAACCGCCGAGGGCAACTAACCTTTTCAGGCATAAAAATCCTTAGCATAGCTTCCTTCTGAAGGGAAGTAAAGCTGATGATCCCGTGTTGTACATATACAGGGTTATTCAAAAAGAAGGAACAGATTTTAAATATTTATTCCTAATCAACGACAATAAATGACGACACATGCAATACATCACTGAATAAAGAAGGATTCAAAATTTTATTTTATGTGTTCAAAATGAGCACCATTTGTTATGCGAGGACGACCAGTGCTTTTCCGTTTGCACGCAACCATCTTCTATGAATTTATTACATCAAGTGTACATTTTTTATGACGAGGTGGCTATTTGTTGAACTTGCATAGAAGTGCACGCTATAATGGAAAAAATTATTTACTCTTTGCATAATGCAGCACACAAAACGACCTTTCCTGTGTTGTCACCGTTTTCTCGTAAACAAAAACAGCGCCGCTGTAGGCGCTGAATGGAGCTAATAACTGGGTTTTAAAATGTTGAACTTTCTTCTATTCAATGATGTGTCATATTTGTCGCTATCTATTGTTCATTAAAAAGGAATGTTTCAAATCTGTTCCTCATTTTTTAATAAACCTATATTTACGGCACGTAAAAGAACCTCAAGCCCGATAAAGAGGCCTCTGAGCAAAATTTCCGTTCTTTCACGTCCAATATACAACAGGGCGCTAAGAGTCATAGTAGTTAAAGCGCGTCCATAATTAATAAAATTTATCAATCTATATGTAGGGTTATTAGCTTTGTATGCACATACACAATAGAGAGCGTGGAATCGTTCTGATAGAATGCGCATGTAAGGAAATACTAAGTAGCCTCTGCCCCTTCCAGCCTCATCCTTTATCTGGTTCTATCTCTCCATTTAATATTTGCTTTAGTCCTCTGTTACCCCTCCCCCCCTGAGGCTGAAATCGACCTGTGTTCATAGATTGTTTAAGTGCCAGACTTTTGACGTCAAACCACTCAGACAAGTCCAGTGGCTGGTGTGGAGTGTGTGCAGTCGTGATGAGGCATGCCTTTCAGCCGCTCGGGTGAAATATTTCCTTATACCTCGCCATTCGCCGCTCACCTAGGTCTCACCTTAGTTCATAGGCTGGTGCACCTGTGTCGGACAATAAGAAATGTGCTTAACTACCGAGTAAAGGTACGAATATTCGGCCGATATTACATAAAGAAGAGAGTATAGAAGTCCAGATGCATTGGCACATTTCCGTACACTCAACTGTATATCTCCAAAATTGAAATTTTACCAAAGCATCTTAGATAGGCAGATAATTTTTAAGTTTGCACCCAAAATACGATAAGTTCAAAACGCTCTTTCACTCAAATTCCCTATGAGCCCAAGTAGTGTTGCTGTTCATGGAACCGGCTGTTCCCCTGCAAACCGTCTTCAATGCTGGGATTCAAAGGATCGATTCTTGCGATATCTGGCGTTACTTGCACACACCCCAGACGAGGGTTATTTTGTTGTGATCTTAATGATCCCTCTAATCTTGCACAGGGAGGAGGGACAGAAACAAAAGGAGTAGGCAGAGGGATGGAAAAAATAGAGAAAGAAAAACAGAAATACAGGAGAGTGGGTGAAGCAGACGGGTAAGCATTTCTCTTCCTTTTCTTTCCTTTCCATCTGTTCTCTCTCTCTCTCTCTCTCCTCCTTCAGAACTGAGTAGGGCTGTACAAACACAACCTATCAATTGTCACTTTTTATGAAAGGTGTGAATAAATGAGAGCCAAATAAACTATATGTAGTATAGTTACAGGTTTCATTTCTAACCTGATAGAATATATCGGTAAATATATGTGGCATCTCTTGATTGTGCTACTTCAAGGTATTCCACTCGGATGAAATACATTCGCATGATTTCTTCTAACCAAGGTTTCTACAAACCATTATTACGCTTTTTCTTCAGATAAATCGAGATAAATTTCATTGCATATTTTGTTATAGGTATAAGAAGAATGTCACAATGATGGCTTTGAAATTCCATGCTTTTGCATGATTATGAGGGCAAAAACATGATGTTTTACACTCGCATAGCTTTCTGAACTCCTGTACAAATTATTTTTACAAACGCTTATTCTCCATCTACTTCATATTAATCAAGATAAACATTTGCAGAAACAATCTTATTGTAATTTTCTTGTAGGTGCAAGGGGAATGTGGTAGGGTTTAAGCGATAGTCAAATCCTTTAAGAGCATTCCATTCTCTTTGTATGCCCAGGACATAAAAAAAGGATTATAATTCCCTTTCTAGAAAAACTATAAGTTTGGAAAATTCAAACAAATAACTATGAATATGTCGGAAATGATTCACTCCCCCCAAAAAATGACATGAATAGTGTGTTTTAACGAGATCTACATTTTTTCTGTAGAAACAATTTGTGTATCTCTAACGGTTTACCAATTATGTAAAAGCCATTCAGAATGAAAAGGACTTTTGGGGACATTCCCGGAAAATTTCAGATACACCTTCCATTTGTCATGAAAATATCTTAAACATATGAAATTTTAATCAAAATCGTTACAGCCATTTTGAGAAAATAAAAATTTTCGAAAAATGTTCCGTAAAGGGCAGTCTTGGATGGGGAGATTTTCTTGAAAAATCTTAGTGTCACATCTTTGAAAGATGCTAACCTTAAATAAGTAGTTTGGTATTTTTCCGAATTTTCGTTTCTGAGTTACGTTGTTCACAGACACATACACACATTTTTCTAACAACGCGTTTTTGGAACCAGGGGGCCTGAAATCATATATTTCCGGTGAAATCTCAGTATCCAATTTTTGGATGGAATGCAATACTTTACTATATTTACTATATGTAATAGTGAAAGTAAAAAAATAAATTGCGGCATACTACTCGACAAAAGTATAAGTATTATGCAATGAAACCAGTAACAAAGAATGCCTCGGAAATTGTTGCTATATAAATATTATTTGATATAAATTGTGTAGGTTCTTTGACATATACATTCTTGCTATCCAATGATTTTGTCTCTCTCTTATACAAAACTCATTGACCATGAAGAGAACTTCACAGGCTATTCCCAGGAAATTCAAGATATACAACTTATTTGTCATGTAAATATATTATCATACGATATTTTAATTCAAAATCTTTGGGGCAGTTTTGGAAAAATAAAAAATACGAAAAGTTTTCAGAGTATTTTCTTGAAATCCTTGTCATATTCTTGGACAACGCTGAAACCAAATACTAATTTAGGTATTTGGTCGCCTTTTGGTTATGCCATTCACACAAGCACACTCAGGGACCTTTTTTCTAAGAATGCCTTTTAGGGTTACAGGGGACATCAAAACGTGCACTTCCGGTGAAATCTCGGTGAAATCCTCTTGTTTCCTTTAAGTACCCATATAGTAGAATAAAGTAGCATAAAAGCTTAGATTTTAATCCATGTCACGTTATTCGTGTCAAACATCTGCAAGAAATGATATAGATAATATTGGAAGTGGTTCACAACGAACTCTAGCTGTCTGACCCTTAAATCCTCCCTTATTTTAATTGTTATCGCTTGTTGGAAGCGTTTCAGGCAATTATAAAATCCAGGCATTTTTACTTTCTCTACTACGTATAGTAAGTAGGGGAAGTATTGCATTCCACCCAAAAATTCGATACCGAGATTTCAGCGGAAATATATGTTTTGAGACCCGCTGAATCCAAAAAAGCATGTTTGGAAACATGTCCGTGTATGTGTGTGTGTGTGTGTGTGTGTGTGTGTGTGTGTGCGAATAGCATAACTCGGAAACGAACAGTGGATAAACACCAACTTGGTATTTAGGATCAGTATCTTCCAGAGATGCGACACGAAGGTTTTCAAGAAAATTCTCCCACCCCAGATTACCCTTTACATGTAACATTTTTCAAAAATGGCTCTAACGATTTTGATTAAAATATCATATGTTTAAGGTATTTTCATGACAAATAAAGTGTATATCTTGAATTTTCTGGGAATGTCTCCAAAAGTATTCTTCATTGTGAACGACTTTTGCATAACTGGTGAACCATAAGAGATAGACACAATTTTACTACACAAAAAATGTGGATCGCGTAAAACACACAATATACTTTTTTTTGAGTGAACCATTTTCGAGATATTGCTTGTTATTCCCTTAAATTTTTCAATACTTATTTTCTCAAATGGGAATTCGTTATTCATTTTTTTTGTCTTGGATATGCAAAGAGTATTAATCTGTGGCAAAGAGAATGGTGCTGGATCTTGCAACCAGCTATTAAGATATATGTCGATGCTTAAAGGATACTGTATTTCTATATTGCCCTTGCAAGTACACAACAAGGGGAACATAGTACGCCTTAAGCGATAGTCACATATTTTTAGAACTGGTCGCTATGTGTAAAATGTAATTCTCTTTGCATGTCAAAAGATGTTTCTGCAAATGTTTATCTCAATTACTATGAAATAGATGGAGAATAAGATTTTGTAAAAATAGTTTGTACAAGAGTAGAGAAAGTCATGTGAGTGTAACACATCAGATTTTTTTAGAAATGGCTAGAAATGCCTTCTGAGTTCAGGATAGAAACATGTACTTTTTCCTCAAACGTTTTCTAACCCAGACATCATTAGTATGTAGCTCTAGGGAGCCAGCTCTATCTCTTCCACTCCTATTAGTGTCTGCCACAAGGAAATCTTAGCAGCAGGCATGTTTCTAAACTCAATCGCGTTTCCTGTAACTGCTGCGATACAAATTAATTTGAAGTGTTATAACCATATTGTGCTATGGAAATATAATGCTTAAGGCATTATTATCATCATCATTATTAAGACAACTACCAATATTCAATATGCAAGATATTATTAATTTGTTCATTGCATCCTAAGAGGGATTATACAAGTAATGAATAATAAATTAATAAAAACATGATAATTCGTATGTTCAAAGGCAAAATTAACTTGTGTGTCTGACCAACATGAACAAATTCAGTAATAGCAGCAAATAATAGTATATACCGCTTAAATTGTACATCGGAGCATTCACAAACGTTACACATTTTAGTTGATCTAATAAAGGTGATATTTATTCCCCTTGATATATTTCATGCTAATTCGCATGAAAAGATGAATAATGGCGCTGTAGATTAAAAAATGTTTATATGGATTAACATACTATTACAAATTAAACACTTTACACCATTATATTGTGCTGTAATAAAGTATGTTTCCTTCCAAGCAGGATTTAACCTAGTTGGTGTTGTTGACATACGCTTTGATGTACTGTCCTTCTTGGTAAATGAAAACTATCCGACAGAACCGCCGCTGCGCTGATGGAGAGTATGAATGGCGTCAACATTTAACCCTTTGCTCCTCTTGCAGCTCCCATCACGTTTATGTACTGAGCAGGCAAGCTCCAACCGGTCTACTCAGTACTTGGCGATAGCTTCTAACGTATTGTGTGACATTTCCAATGTATCCCGGCAAACCGTTAGCATATCTGCACGCTTAAGACGGTGTATAAGTCAAAATTCAAATATCTATTTTTTCTCCGTATTATTTGAATTTGTTACCATATACTTAGAACATAAAAAATATGCTCCAGACAACCTTTTAACAAGCTATGTCAAACCATTGTTAAGATGTATACATTTTATTCATAATTAATCATGTTTGAATATGGTAAAGTGAAAAACTCCTTAGACCCTACGGTTTATCGTATTGCTCCCAGATTCTTAATTTGAGCTAGGTATACAAGTTTAAGAAACTCTTCTCCAGATATTTCTTGGTTATGATTAGTTTAGAATGAAAAAAAATTGTGTATGTATCATTGAAGTTTTAAGAAGTTTCTTGAAAGTTATGGAAAATAATTAATTTTAACTCTACTGCTCAAAATTTTAACTATGCACAAGTTTTAAATACGTAATTCCTTAATTTATTCTGAAAATTTCATGCTAATAACCTTTAAACTGTGTCCATACAGCACATTAAAAATTCTGAGAAAAAGGAATTGAGTAAAATGGAGTTTGAAGTTGATTGCGGGGCTTTACCTAAATGGACGAGCCGATTAAATAGTCATTCGTAACTTTAAACTTGTTAATATTAAAAGAGAATTAGTAGGACGACGGTACAAGTTATAAGTACAATAAGAATGCAAAATACAAAAAGTCTTAAATTTTCATAGTACTGTCACTACCATGTCTCTACTAGCCACAGAAGGTGCGCCATTCCACCCAAAACTTTTTTATCCAGATTTCGCCGGAAATGACGCTTTGAGATCTCCTGAATAACATGAAATTATAAAAAGGACTGTATGTTTGTGTGTATCTGTGAAAAGCATAAATCATAGAATAAAATTTTCCAAACGTGCGACATGAAGATTTTCAAGAAACAGTACAAAACTGCCCTTTGTATTTAAAATATTTCTAAAATTTTTATTTTGTCAAAATTGGCTCAAGGATTTTGATTAAAAGACCAATTCCATGTAAAGGTTAGATTGGTGTGGAGAAATGTTCTTGAAAATCTTCGTGTTGCATCTTTAAAAGCTACCAAAACCAAATACCAACTTTGGTACTTATCCAACTTTTCGCTTTTGAGTAATTCTGTTCACAGACACACAAAATTATTCAATTTAATTTTCTTCCTCCAATAAAAACAAAAATTATTAAACCTAAAATTCCATAAATTATTATTCAATTTTCTTCTCTTAATTTAAATATTGATATTAAACTTAAATCTCCCACGAGCTTGTTTTTAAGCAATTTATTTTCAGGGGGATTAAAAATATATATTCTCTTGAAATCGCGGTATCGAATTTTTTGGGTGGTAGAAAAAGTAAAAACGGAAAAGGATCTTGTGGGATATATGGTGGATGATTTAGACGGTTGTAAACAGGCCATGAGGGCAAAAATTAAGATAGGACTCAAATTTGGTTACATGATCAAACAATGCACTCGGCACGAGATAGAAAATAATGTTCTCAGACTCGTTTTATTTCACTGTGGTGACAAACAGGACAGAGATATTATCGTGTGTTTTATTTATTTATTTATTTTCTTCAGTACTAAGTACAAACCTGTGAAGACTAGGTCATTACCTCCAGTTATTTGGCCAAGATCATCACAATCACAAAATTAGCATGTCTAAATAATTACATAACATTGTCATTTATATTCTAATGAAGTACTATAAACAGTTTTCCTCTCCATTTCCCCTTTCACCTTGTGTAAACACTCCCTAATCCTGGATATCCGTCTCCGATTATAAAAAACAACTCTTTCCAATAAAGCTTTATTTATGCCTTTCTGCCACTTTTACTTATCAAACTGTCTCCCGACTTCCTTGTTCATCTACACTGAAAAATAATATGAATTTCGTAATCTTTTCCCCACAAATAGCATAGATAACTGGGATAATAACCCCTCTCATACACTTTAATTTCCAAATATATAATTGAAGCCAATCTATCCCTTCTATTTCAATTTTTACAAATTGAAATATACTTTTATTTATCTGGGTCAACTCTTAGTTTCTTATATGTCAATGAACTTCTCTCCCTAATTTGAGAGAATGTCTGCCTATCCATATATTCCAGTCTACTTACACACAACCGTCTAGTAAAATTACCAATTCTAACCCAAAAGTCTCTTAAACCATTTTCCCATAACTCTATAAAATGTCCCAGTTAACTTTTACCTATAACCCCAAGTTCCCTTCTTTAATATTTTCAAAAGTTTGTATTCAGTAACTCTTGAGTTAAGCAAGTATTTCAATGCTTATTACAATTATGCCCCAGCTAACAGTTATACCTAACCTTCAAGTTTCCTTCTTGAGGTCTCGAACATATTTTCAAAAGTTTGTTTCCAGTAACTCTTGAATTAAATAAGTAATTCAATATTTATTAAAGTTATTCCTCAGCCAACTGTTACCTATAACCCCAAATTTGCTTCTTGAGGTCTCAGATATATTTTCAAAAGTTTGTATTCAGTAATTCTTGAGTTAACAAGTTTATTACAATTATGCACCAGCCACTGTTACCTATAACACCCAAGTTTTCTTCTTGAGGTCTCAGACATATTTTCAAAAGTTTGTATCCTGTTACCCTTGAGTTAAACAAGTGTTTCAAAGTGTATTAAATTTATGCCCAGCTACTGTTACCTATAACCCCCAAGTTTTCTTCTTGAGGTCTGACATATTTTCAAAAGTTTGTATCCTGTAACTCTTGAATTAAACAAGTATTTCAATCTGTATTAAAGCTATGCTATGTCGACATTTTTTAAGGCGGCACTTGAGTCTTGAAAGTGGTAGTGTTTGAAACGCTTTTGAGGTGTAAATTCACCCCATCTTCAGTTGAATCGATCTTCATCTGAAGTTGTGGTGAATTTGCAGCTCGAAAACGTGCCAAACTACACCACATTCAAGACGCAAATGATGTAGTTTTATGAAAATGTCAACGAAGTACAATTTTAATACAGCAAGAAATTAGCATTACTTTGGATATTGCTTCTCTTTATCACCAAAAATATTTGAATACCCTTTCGATCACTAACACACGACGTATTATACGTCGTACAATGTTCAAATTATTGCATGCACATATAATTATGGTAACCCTACACAGGTAGCACTTGGCAAGCACAGGATGTGTTTCAAACTGGTACATATAAGTGGTATTCCAAGCATTACGGCGCTCCATTCCTGAGTTTCATACCAAATGTCCCACGATAGTCCACAACATCCCCCCTACCAGCTTGGAAGGTGGTGTAGCACATGGCTGGCAATTAATCTGGAGATAAATGCTGGTATTTCAATGTAGACAAGTTTGCGTTTGTATACTGCATACGTTGTCATGGCTTTCCCCTCTTTCCTTTTTTTTTATAACTCTTGTAGGAGATCTTAAAACTATTTCTTTTATGTCTTCCTTCTTACATTCCTAACCATGTACTATCTTTCAAGAAGGTAATGTACACTTTTCGCGGGTCCGTATCATTCAGGCGTTCCGTGAATAGGGGGTATGAAAACTAAATCGACCGTGATCGTTGATGTATACTGTCGTGGTCGCTATTTTAGCCTGTCACTCATTTCGAGGATTTCTGTGGCTATATTAACCCAGTATGGCAAAACATGGACTAAATATCACAAAACAACTTGCAATTCTCTTGCTGCTGAGCTATGAACTACATGACATTGGCAAGAAAACGGAAAACGCGTGGAATGATCATTTTAATGAACCAACATCTATGTTATATATAACCCACACACTAACATATGCTGTCGTAGCTCATTGGTAAAACGCACACTTTTTCAACTATCCCGAGGGTTCACGGCTCGAACCCCAGCATGTGGTCATGCTTTTTATTCAAAGTTTTTCACCCTGTAAGTCGCAGTAATAAACAAATTTATAGTTCTCTTGCAGTTAAGTTGTTACTACATGATAAAATGATAAAATGATAAAATGAAGATTTCATTTTGTTTTTCATTCGTTGTTTCGATAAGTTACTTGTACAAGGAGCAATACATTATCTATAAATCTGAAATGTTTCAGAAATTAATTTACTTCTTCATATATGGCGGGCCTCAGCTATTAAATAGCAGTTGTTTAGTTTGCTTTTTAAGCACCAATATCCTTAGCTATCGCTTTATTTTTCTTATTTATAATATGTGGAGTAACTGTATTCTAACTAGCAGTTAAACAGAATATACCTTTTCAGTTTTATGCATTATACTCCATGGAATTATACACAATTATATTTGTAGCTGTAAACTTGTTTTTCTCAAGAAGGGAATTTATCAGCTTCTTGTTATTTTATGTCTTAGCATATTGTTGTGATGAGATGTTGTATATAGATTTTAGAAGTTGATTCCATTAAAATTATAATTGCATCTCTTCGCATTTTCTTCTAAATCATGTAGTAATAACTTACCTGCAAGAAAACTGCAAATTTGTTTATTCCTGCGTCTTACAAGGTGAAAAATTTGGAATAAAAAGTATGATCACATGCTGGGGTTCGAACCGTGAACCTTGCCAAACTTGAAACAGCCTGCGTTTTACCAATGAGTACGGCTGCACATATTAGTATGTGGGTTATATATAACATAGAAGTTTGTTCTATTAAAATCATCATTCCACCTGTTTCCGCTTTCTTGCCAATGCCATGTAGTTCATAGCTCAGCAGCGAGAGAATTGTAACTTGTTTTGCGATATTTAGTCCATGTTTTGCCATACTGGGTTAATATAGCCGTAGACATCGCCCAAATGAGTGGCAGGTTAAAATGTGAACCACGACAATATAGATCTACCGTCACGGTCGATTTAGTTTTCATACCTCCTGCTTACGGAACGCCTGAATGATACTGACCCATGAAAAATGTGCATTTACTTTCTTGAAAGATAGTACACAATAATAGGTACAGAAGGTACAGAATTCCACTAAAAATTCGATTCCGAAATTTCACCGGAAATACATGTTTAGAGGACCCACGAATCCTAAAAAAATTAGAAAAAGGTCCGTGTGTGTATGTCTGTGAACAGCATAACCTAACGAAAATTCGGATAAGTACCAAGCATGATATTTTAAGTTCAGTAACTGTCAAGGATGAGACAGGATGATTTTCAGAAAAGTTCCCCACTCAAATTACTGCTTAATTTTTCGAAAATTTTTATTTTCTAAACAACCATATAACAATTTTGATTAAAACAGATACTAACATGACAAATGAAATGTATATCTTGAATTTTCTGCGACTAGCCTGTTAAGTCCTCTTCATTCCTAAGGAAATTTGTATAATCTTCTATAACTGGTAAACGTTATGCGATAGACGAAAACGTAGTATACAAAAATGTAGATCTTTAAAACACACAAATTATTTCATATAAGTTTTTTTGTGGCATAAGCCATTTCCGAGATATCTTTATTAATGTTTCGAATTGTTAATTACTTGGTAATTTGACTAATGGCATTTACTCCCCCCAATAATATCAAGCAACTTTAATTCAAGACATTTCTTTCTACAACGCTTAGTTTTGGATATATTGTACAGTTTCAACTTAAACGGTCCAACCTGGATAATACTGCAATTACCTTTTTCAATCAAATGACTGTTCAAGGAAATTTTATCTCTTTTTACTTTCTCTTAAAAATTATACTTTAAATAGGGGAACTGTTGTATTCCGCCAACAAATTCGTTACCCGGATTTCACCGAAAGTACATGTTTTAAGGCGTCCTGAATCCAAATAAAGCATGTTTGGACACATTTACATCTGTGTCTGTCTGACTGTGAACAACATAACTCAAAAACGAAAAATTGGATAAATACCAAACTTGGTATTTGAACTTACTATCTTCCATGGATGCGACACGAGAATTTCAATGAAAATCTCTCACACCAGACTACCCTTTACATGGGACATTTTGAGAAAGTTTTGATTTTCTCAAAAATGGTTCTAACGAATTTGATTAAAATAGCATATGTTTTAGACATTTTTATGAAAAATGAAACGTATATCTTGAATTTTCTAGGAATTTACCCAAAACATCTTCATACTGAATGACTTTTGTATAACTGGTAAACCGTAAGAGATACACAAACGTTTACTACAAAAAAAATGTAGATCCCGTTAAAACACACAATTTATGTCCCATACATTTTTTTGTGGAGTGAAATATTTCCGTGATATTCCTTGTTATTTGTTTCAATTCAATACATTTCAATAGAATTCGTTTTTCTTTTTTATGTCCTGGACATACAAAGACAATAGAATGTCCCAAATATCAACCAGCTCTTAAAATGTTTGACTATCACTTAAAAACTACATATTCCCATTGCATCTACAACAAAATTAGCAAATAAGTTTCTGCAAATTTCTATCTCAATTAACATGAATTGGATTGAAAATCAGCGTTTGTATAAATATTCTGTACAATATTGGAGAAAGTCATGTGGATGCAACACATGAGATTTTTTAAATTCGAGGATTAAATGCAAATGAACTAGGATCTGTTAGTTAAATTATTTCATTAATAAATAATACATTATTTACATCATATCATATAAAAATACAAAAACGTAGAATGAAAACGACGGATTTTTTAAAATTCAGTCCTATTGTTGCTGCAATGAAAATCGTCGGTAAGGTCTGGGAAAATAAATATACCCTTTATCCAAGGAAAGTTAGGAAGTATTAACAATTCGCTCGCGCTCACACAGATGCACACTTATGCACTAAGGATTCAGGGAGTCTTACACTTAAAAGATTATACCCTGCTTCTAATTTAAATAGCACTGAATTACTTTCACAAAATCTGCATTCGTTTAGTGCATGACACCCTCAATGTTGATCGTATAGCGCACGGCGTTAGCATGTATTAAGCTTCCGTTGAAATAACGAGGCGGTTTCCATTCTCTTACACCCCTATATAAAATCCTGTATACCTCCATCTACGTTACAGCGACTCTTGTTTTGTGTAATGTCGCTACTTCGAACCTGGAACATGTTCCAAGTAAGTACACCTGGCTATTTAACTCATTCGTCATCAGCGAGTGTAGTTGAACTTCAAAATTATACTTGAACCCAAGGTTATGTATTAACTGTTAGTATTAGTTGTCTCCTAACGAGCCTCCGACTGGAGTCGCGTACTATGGGAGTATTAAACCACTTAATATTTTAAATTAAAATTTTCATATTGAAATTTACACTGCCAGTTTACCTACGTGAAAAAGTTTATTCACCTCAGTGAGGGAGGAGCCTTACTTGGGAGCGTACGGATCGTCGAGCGAGGTAACGAAAAAACCCACTGCAAGATAGGAGAGTGCCTCCCAAAAACAGCTGCGAAAAACGCACCTCATGAAGACTGCCCTTTAACAAGAACATATACATACACTGGATCTCGTATACCAATAAATTTAGTTTAACAAGCAGGAAAATACTTAGTTCTTAGGTATATGATATATTTTAATATGTAACACTTTCTGTACATGTTACATATTTTCCACTTTACATTACATAATGTTCTAGGCAGGGCGCAAAGGTCTGAAATGGATTTGCATACACACGTTTCTAAACTGTAAATTAAATTACATAACAATGTAACACTTTAATAAACCATGAAGTGATTAACAATTTAAATATCCCTGGATATTTACAAATTAAATCGGCTCTGAATATAAAGGACAATAGTGTATCGATATAAATAGACTGAATATAATCTAAATATTAAACAAGAAGAAGTTAACATTTTGGATAAATTCTGAATATTACCAAACCCACACAAAAATAAACAACACAATGTTACAAATAACCCAATGTATCACCGAGTGTGTACACATTAATATTCTAATGTTCACCATATTCTGATAGCACAAATTTTCAATAATCAAAAGCAAAATTAAATTTAACAGTCAGCAAAGCCCTGAAAAGCAAAAATCAATTAACAATTACGCCATTAGACGAGACTGGCCACGAGATCGGTACAGCTTCGTAGCAGAAACAAAAGCCAGCTCTACTTCGCGACGTCAACTTGAGCTGCCAAAACGTGCAGACGCGATCGTGGCGCGCCGAACGGCAAAGAAAAAGAAAAGAACACACATATACAGTGGTGCCACTCAGGGACAAATAACTGAGAAAAAAATATATACAAAGTGCCAGATCGGAATAAATTTGAAGGAGCCAAGTTTCTTACTTTTATGTTTATTTCATATTTGCTGAGATTTTGAATAGTTAATAGCAAATAGAATTATTACAAAAGTGATCATCATAATTGATTAATTGCTCCTTTCACTATATTTGGGCGACATATTTTCTAAAATTCTATTTCCTCCTTACTATTGTGCTATACTTTTACTTTCTCCATCGCATACATAGTAGGTAGAGAAGGTATTGTATAACAACCAAAAATTTGATAGAAAAAGGCTTTTGTGTGTGTGTGTGTGTGTGTGTGTGTGTCGGTGAACACTGTAACTCAAAAACGAAAAGTCGGATAAACACCAAACGTGGTATTTAGGTTTAGTACCTTCCAAAAATGCGATACGGGAATTCTTAAGAAAATTACCCCATAAGAAGATACCCTTCACATGAATGATTTTACGAAATTTTTATTTTATAAAAACTTCTCCAGCAGTTTTGATTAAAATGTCATATATTAATTATATATTAGATGACAAATAAAATGTATATCTTAAATTTTCTGGGAATAGCCAATGAAGACCTCTTCATCCGGAAGGAATTTTCTATAATCTTGTATAAATGGTACACGTTAAGCGATAGGCGAAAACGTGCTACACAAAAAATGTAGATCTAATTAACACACACAATTTATTTCCAATACCTTTTTTGTGGCATCAGTCATTTCCGAGATATCCATTATTAATGGTTCGAATTGTTCAGTACTTAGCCAAAGTCCTGTCCAATTTCAGTTGTTGCTTGCAATGTTAAGGAAGGAGATTTAGCGTGTAGCGTCCAGTTCTTAAACATTTGACTATCGCTGTTCTCTTTGTATCTGTAACACAATGCAGGGATTTCCGGAAACGTTCATGTGGATTAAAATGTAGATAGGAGGATACATTTTTGCAATAATAAAATATAAAGGTAGAGAAAGGCATGTGAATGCAACACATCAGAATTTTTAATTTCTCTACTACATACCTATAGTAAGTTGAGAGGAAGTTTTGCATTTCATTCAAAAATTAAATACCAAAAGTTAACCGGAAATCCACATTTAGAGGCTCCCTGAATTCAAAACGAGCAACTCCAAAATGAAAAACCATTTAAATACCAAAGTTGGTATTTAAGACTTCCAAGGATACCCCACAGCAAACTACCTTTACATGGAAAAATATTTCCTATTTTTATTTTAACAAACAATGGCTCTAATAATTTTGATTATTTAAAGATATTTACATGAAAAATAAAGGGCGTATCTTGGAATTTCCGGGAACATCCTGTGAAGTCCGCTTCATTCTGAGCAACGTTTGCATAAATAAACGTATACTTATAATAAATTTAAAACCTGCATAGCTTCCAAACTATTGAATATTGATGTATAATATCGGTGCAGGGTTACAAAAGAAAGAGCAAGCAACTGCTTTTGAAACATGTAATGAGAATTGGCCATTTATAACATTTTTTATATGACCACCGCTGCTTCACTTGAAGTTTATACGGGAACTGTTGTTTAAAAATCCTCCTGATGGACGTCGGACTCAGCCTCATTTCTCTAGCACCTCGTTGGTGTCCTTTTTGGACTCTGATTGACTGACAACTGTACAGCTCCAATGTTTTCTTGTGTCCTCGCCGATCTCAGTATACCTGAGTTTACTTTATTCAGGTTAAGAGCAACCTGATTTACATTATGCAGTAATGTTTTTGAGGATGGTGCTACTCGACAGTTAAATTCATTATGATATCTATGTGTCTGTACCAATTTTAATTATCTTAGCCGTGGTGAAGATCACAATGAAAGTTTCTCCCAAGCTTACACAACAATGATCTGAAAAGAGAAGGAAAACATGTTACCAACTTAGCGAAATATTAGAGACTTTTATTGGCGTACTCTGTAGTAAACCGTAGGCGACAGAGATTGTTTTTTACAATTAGAACTCGTTAAAATACACTATTTATGCCAAAAAAAGCTTGTGGCGTTAACCATTTTCGAGTTATGCGTCATTATTGGTTTGAAATTTAAAATATTTTATACTCTCTTCAACTACAAAATATGTATTCTTTTTTATGGTTTTGTAAAGAAAATAGAATTTCCGAGCCATTACATAGCCATCCATTTTGGTTCGCTGCTTTCTTCTTATACTACAACAAAATATGTATAAGATATAGATCTATTAACAATAAATATGCTTCTGTATGAATATTTTGTAAAGTAATAAGTAGAGGAAGTCACATGTGAATGAAACATATTAGATTTTTTACACTTATTTTTTGATTCATCTTTATTTACAATTCGTAATTAACCCATATACATCCCTTTTTGGCAAGGGCCTAAAGGGAGATTGATATTGCAGTCCCGATTAGCTATTCCAGGAAAGATCAACCTAGCTTGTTGTTCTACCGGTTCTGTCCATTAGTTTTTTCCAGGTTCCTCTCTCTTTGGCTATCGTAGTCCACCTGCTGCCGTAATCATACAGAAGTATAATCATTAGTGCAACAAGAATAATATCTATCAAGTAATATAATTGTGCTAATAACACTAATAATTAATAAGAGCAGTTAGCGCTTATAAAATAGTTCGAGTGCACACATACTCTGGCAATGCGAATAAATTTATCAATTTATATCAGTATTGTATGTGAAAGTGACCTACAAAGTTTCGATATATTTAACTATTAATACTTTGAATCTTGTATGTTACATTATCTTAAGCCGTTATACCACACCCTGACAAGAAGAAAATGCCTACAGCAAAATTATAGCAACAGATTTTAACGCACTAAAACATAACATTTAAATATGTACGCATTAAAGACATCTGAAAACAATAAAAGCAATCTACATCAGCATATAACAGTAATGAACAGGCACGCAGATCGGCAGCATCTATAAGAATTTTTATAATAATAGGTATCCTCTTCGAGAAGGGTACAGCGTTATAAAATTGGCTACCACCGTTGGGGCAGAAAAAAGACACATCAGACGATAACATCGCAGGAGTCTAGAAAAACACCGCAGTGGTCCAGAAAAGAAACTTCGCAGAAAGAGCGGAAAGAAGACAACAGCAGAAAACAACGCAGGGTCACACACCGAACCCAACAACGAGAGACGAAGAGAACAAGAAAGCAAGGCAACACCAGAGTAGAAAACAGCATAATGTCAATGTTAGCAATGTACGGATATTAACAGAGAGACAGGCAAACATTATACAACAGAGAAATCACGCACAGCTTCTATGAATATCATCATAGAAACACGTAGTAAGCAGAAAAACACAGATCTGTTAATCCAATATGTTTATATACTCATGTCATGTTTTAAGAAGTGGCAGAAAGAAAGTACATTTATCTACAAAATATAATAGTTCTGTAAAAATGGATAGGGAGATAAATTCAATGCTGGTAACTAACAGCGAATCAGAAAGTAATTTAGCAGTTAAAACTCATGGTAGCTTAGAAAATAATGTAAACGTGCATGAACAAAGGGTAGGAAGTACACATAATAACCCAACCGTATTAATAGCTCAGGGGAATGAAGTTGTAAACATTTCAAAAAATGTAGTAAGGGAAGAGCATGAAAATGAAGCTGGGTTAATGTTAGGTTCAGAAACCATAAGGGGTGACCAAAATAAACAAGTTAGAGTAGATGAATGATAAGATCATCAATATGTCTTCCAAATATCAATATGTCTGTATACCTACAAATATTTAATTAAGTTAATCATAGTACCAATATAGAAACTTTCAGATAAAAACCTAATATATTAAAAAAAAGTATTTTTTTTAAAAACGTTTTCCTCCCTAGAGATAGGAATTAAGTGCAAAGCAAAGTAGTACAAGTAGTAACAGTGTAGTAAATAGGAATTCAACTGTACGTTTACATGATACAAGGTATCCTCATAACACCGACAGAGGTCTAACCTCAAATATGATAAACAATGGGAGTGAATTCGGCGGTTCTCTCATAACTACCGTGGAATCTCAGCCTGTTGCCATAAGTGTAGATCAAATAGTGTACCAAAAACTTGCAAAAGTATTCAAACACAAATCAGGTACACTAATTAGACTACGTAGATGAGTACATGCAAATTACATGCGTACCAGAAGCCATATGAATGATAATTGTACGGCGTACCCTGTATAAGAAAACTTCAGATTAGTCAATGCTAATATCATCAGGCAACATTAGTTATGACACACTTTGTCAGCTGCTTCTAGATAACTTTTGGAACACAGCCATGCAACATAAGATTAGAGCATCATTGAATCGTAGAAATTACAGTCCACTTGAAGACACATCAATGGCTGCATATATACCTAATTATTCAAGCCAGCTTAGGAATATCTCACCAATGAGCCACTACACCAGCCTACTCTTCTTCCTGATAGCGACTCGACAGGCTCACATCTGTCATGGTTTTTTTACTTTCTCTACTACGTATAGTAAGTAGGGGAAGTATTGTATTCCGCCCAAAAATTCGATACCAAGATTTCACCGGAAATACATATTTTGAGACCCCCTGAATCCAAAAAAAGTATTTTTGGAAACATGTCCGTGTGTGTGTCTGTCTGTCTGTCTGTGTGTCTGTCTGTCTGTGAACAGTTTAACTCGGAAACGAACAGTCGGATGAACACCAAACTTGGTATTTAGGTTCAGTATCTTCCAGAGATGCGACACGAAGGTTTTTAAGAAAACCCCAAATTACCCTTTACATGGAACATTTTTCGAAAATTTTAATTTTCTCAGAAATGGCTCTTAACGATTTTGATTAAAATATCATATATTTAAGGTACTTTCATGAAAAATAAAATGTATTTCTCCAAAAGTATTCTTCATTGTGAACGACTTTTGCATAACTGATAAACCATAAGAGATAAACTTTTCCTACGCAAAAAAAGTAGATCACGTTAAAATATACAATTTGTCATATAAACGTTTTTGTTGAGTGATCCATTTTAGAGATATTGCTTGTTATTCCCTTAAATTTTCCAATACTTATATTTTTCTCAAGTCGGAATTCGTTATTCTTTTCTTTTTTGTCCTGGTAATGCAAAGAGAGGAATACTGGGCATAGAAACCAGCTCTTAAAATATTTGACTATCGCTTAAAGCCTACCCATTCCCCTTGCATTTACAAGAAAATTAGAAGTAAGATTAACACCTCGATATCTCGATTAACATGAAGCATACGGAGAATAAGCGTTTGTAAAAATAGTTTGTACAAGAGTAGAGAAAGTCATGTGAGTGTATCACATCAGATTTTTATCGTTATTTTATGCTTTCAGTTATTTGCTACTGTTAATGATGTGTTTTGAGCCTTTGCAGTTTTATCCCTTTTCTTACATGCACTTATCAATCGTGTGTCCAATTCTTATTTGTAACCATGGGCTTTACTATATTGTGATATTCTCGCTCTGCCCCTGTATGTTACTATATACCTATGGCTTATACCAGTGCATTACATTATTTCATGTACTCGTCGCCCGGGGAATTGCTCGCCTTTGCACTCTTTTCTACAGCGTCCGTTCTCGGCGAAGGAGGGAGTTTGAACCAGATACTCACCCTTCTTAGAAATTACTACGTTGGTTTCGGTTTGGGAACGTCTCTGCCATGCTGAGCATAATATGTAGTGGATTAATTCTGCCTGCCTTGGAGGAACTATCAGCGGCAACAGCTAGTTGTTTTATCGGCTGGGTTTCTGTACAAAACTCTCAGCAGATGCCAGCGTGGAGAAGTGTAAGCGTGGCGCTGTGTGACTCCATGACGTCAGCATCATATGAGGGGAAGGCTTGAGTCACCCCGGGCATCAAAAGGACGAGTATTATAATTGCCAGTCCGGTGAATATCTCTGTGAGAAAGAAAAGCCTTAAATTCAGGTCATGGGGAGCGACATAATGCACACGGTAAAATTTCGGCCTTTTCAAAATTCGACCCGAAAGCTTTTTGTAAGTACTTCTCAAAACTTAACATTAGAGCGCATGCCGAGTTAATTTGGAACTGTAGAATAGCTCGAGAATAATTATTTCTTGTACACAATTGCAAAACCCAAGAGGAACTAATAGGGAAAATGTATAAAAGAGTTTCATTTGCATTGTAATGTTAAAACGTGTTACATTGCTTTGAGAAAGAATACATCCTATTGTATGTCAGTAGGAATCGAAAACCTTATTGAGTTTGTTTTATAAGCCTTAAATTGTATTCTTTCCTGCTTTACTATAATTTACAATTTGTATCCTCTGGAGCACTTCCAGTTTGAAGTATAGAAAATGGGCTAGCATTTTTGTATTATGTATTATATCAGCACAGGACATGCCTATCTTTGATATCTTAGATAGACAACACTTAAAATAAAATTAGAATCCACATTTACATATTGTAGCAGAATCATGATTGAGCACTTTAGTAAAAAATTAACTTAAAATATTATCGTGCTGCACCACTAATGCAGAAAACAGATTTCTTAGCAGTAATAACACGCCACTTTTCTCTCCGGGTACAATAATACGTTTTCATTGCTAAGCCAAACACAACAATGGAACTTGACGAGTTAATCTCGTCACTAGAAGCACAAGCGGAGATATCACACAACTATTAGAACCGACAATTCAATCCACGTAGTCGGAAACCTTTATGTTTCGGTGTACGAGATAATAACTATCAGAGAAGCACAAGTGGGCAACGGATTCGTACTATAACACAAGGCATATCCGAAATAACAATTACCTCCATGAAAACAATACATCCAGGCATGAAAATGCATACTACATGCGAACTAAAAGAACACCGATCAGAAATCAAATACATATTACCAAACAGTTCTCGACACTATCGAATAAATGGCCTATGGAACAATCATAACAATGACACAGAACACTATAACCACTACAGAACTCAAGGTAGGCAAACGGATAGAAATAGAAGATTTGAAAACAGCAGAATCCTAGAACACAAAGACAACAAAACGAAGCAACAGAAAACAGTAGCTCCAGTAAGCAATGTCAGCCCTGTAAACACACGTAATTCACAAAATCCGGAAAACCTTTGAGTGGGCAGGTTGGTAACGTAAGTGCAACTTCTGTCCATTCACTTACATCTATAGAATAGGAAGAAGTTCATACTACACTTACACTCTTAAATTAAAACAAATCAATCATCAAAGACTCTCAGCACTGTAGTAGTAACGAGACACCAAGAGTAATTTTGCTCAGAGGCCTCTTTATCAGGCATGAGGTTCTTTTACGTGCCGTAAATCTATGACACGAGACCACCGGCTTTACTTCCCTTCCAAAGGGAGCCATGTTAAGGATGTTTACGCCCAAAAAAAAAACCATCGTCTTCCGCTGGGTTTGAACCTGCGACCTCGGGAACTAGAGGCTAACCTCTAGAGGAACTAGAGTAACCACTACACCACGGAGGACGACTTTGTAGCCAAAGACTATACGGAGAGCTCTGCAACGAAAGTATAAAGCTAATGGCCATACCATGTACAATTGTAATATTCAGTCTTACTATAGGTAAAGCGTCCAACTATCAAGTTACCAGTACTGTTATCCGTAACCATAGAAAATTCTACATTCAAAATAATGCCTAGTAATAAAGAATTTAGCAGTGGAATTCTGCTAGGTGCGATGTAATGCACGAGTACGGTGCTGAAATAGGTTTTGCAAGAGAATTGGTCATATTTAAGAATAATGAGAAGTATATTGAAGCTACATTCCTCGAGAACATAAAGAATAAAATTAATTAAACTCCGGAGGAAGAAGAGATATTAGACGCAGAGCTTTTGTAAAATAAAATTAGGTTGAACATGCGGATGTAAGACAGATAGAAGACCACACTGACATACATGGTAAACATGCAAACACAAAAGACATTGAACCTGTCAAGCCCAAACCAGCTGGCTACCTCACAGCAGAGTAAGTTGAACAATTATGCAAAACGCGAGCGAGAAATAGAGGGTCGCTGTAGAGTTGTGGAACTAGGAATTCTCATTATATTTTTTTCTATGCCATAACCGGCATAGTGGATGGTACAGCCACGTCAACCAAATCCAAGAAATAATAAACTACCTTCCAAATAATGTAACAGGATATCGGCCAATCGAGCTACAAAAAGTGCAGATGCTAAAGCAAACATTAAACCCCAGTATACCTCTGGCAATTCCAGTAGATAATGAAACAAGAATTACTACAGAAGAGGTGTATAAAATACAATGCAGAGGATTAAAAGGAAAGCAGATAAGGGGAAAGTAAATCATGAGAAGCAAAACAATAAGAAGAAATTGAACCTGAAAATATGCGAAATGGTGTTACTAAGAAATGAAAAAATTCCAAAAAAGCTAACAGGTTTACGCATAAACTATGTCTGAAATTTAAAGGACCATACAGGGTTACAAAGTTACTAAGTTTGAACACGTACGAGTTATACGACGACGATGCAAAACACTTGGTCGGAATCTATCGCACTGATGTGCTAAAACCGTACAAACAGGAAGACAACGACAATGGAAATTCTAAGACAAAATAATGAGAAGAAAAATTAAATGGATAGTGATGCACGCTCATAGGTATGTCTTCTGTGTACTAGCAGTATGAAACATAAATAAAATATTGAGCTATTGTACTGTAAATATAATAACTAATACGACTCATTTAAGCAGTTAAAGGAGAAAAATATAGACGTCATTGTTTAATGTACCAAGCAGGGTATAGAATGGGAAAGTTCACATAAAATATTTAAATATTTCATCATAATATACCATTCATGTTAGACGAAAATGAGGACGATATTAACACTACAATATAATTTAAAAAAGTTTTATATGTGACATGTCAGAAATTAAACAAATTCTTGTATCACGTAGCACAACAGTGTATACACTCGTCAGCTGTTGCTAAACAACAGTACTGACATGACTTAATGTCAGTGTACTCCAAGACAAACCATATAGCACGTATGAAAGTGAAAGCTAATAGCAGTGCAGCGGCGTTCACACAAAAGTGTAGTGCAGTGGCGATCACACAAATGCAGAGCAATGTAGTTCACATATAAAATAAAGTGCAGTGAAGTGATTGCACCAAAAGGGTTACTACCAATACTTCCTAAGCATATTAAGATACATCCTTATTAAGTGTTTATAATAGGGGCATATGAAACGGTATCCGCTACTAACCCAAAACACTTAGGCCCTACCAAAGAAACTTAAATATTTTAAATATTGTTATTTAATTATTCACAACAAATATAATTCTACTCCTATTCTACTACACAAATGTAACGATTTTAAACAGATATATGTTAGAATAATATATGTATGTTAATAATTACAAATAAAAAACAAAGCCAGAAGTATTTCGTGTTTGAAACTAGAATACATACGTTTTACAAATACTCTAACAATGGAATTCAGTATGAAACAAAGCAACAAAATATTTTGTGTTAACAATGTAGTGTGAACAGCAATGAGTAAACTTCTAAAACATTCGATAGCAGTTTGAAAGCTAGCAAAGGTTTATATAAAATGTAAATGGTACAGAGCATGTTTTAGGTTTCTACATGTGATTCAGCATTATAGTATCCAATGAAAGCCACGTTCTCATACTCTTAGACACATAGGCGCGAAGCGTCCGCTGCAAATTCACAATTTTTCTTCGTACACGCTCGAATGGTGCGTAGAAGCCTCGCATGAAGCTATGTAAATTATCGTAAAAGAGTGCCGTAATCATGCAGAAGTATACTCATTACCTTAGTGCAACAATAAGAACACTACTACCGAGTGGGATGGCTCAGACGGTAACGTCTGTGGCCCGCATTCGGGAGGTCCCGGGTTAAACTCGCGTGGGCCGACAAATCTGTCTGAGATTTTTAACGTGGTTTCCCTCAGTCGCTAATGGTAAATACTGGATTGGATATTTAATACCGCGATACAAAGTTATACCTCAAGGCTAAAACAATAAAAAAGAAATGAAAAATAAATTGTTATTGCGAATGCTATGCAAACTATCCAGACAATGTAAGCAGTTAGACTGGACGGCACCCTAACGCCAATTGCACGGCACGAAGCAGAAGATCTAGCTGCCTTGCGCTGGAGTGTCTGTGGGCACGTGACTAAGAAGGATGGCATTTCCAGGGATGAGACGTAGAAGGCTGTCTGCCTTTCTGCGTGAAGGCGGCATTGGACTGGACGGCACCCTAATGCCATCTACACGGCACGAAGCAGGTGGTTACAGGGATGAGACCTAGAAAGCTAACTGTCCGCCTTTCTACATGAGAGCGGCAGTTGGACTAGACAGCAACCTAATGCTATCTGCACGGCACGAAGTAAAAGATTCGGTAGCTATGCGCTAGGGTTTCTGTGACACATGACGGAGCGGGTGAGACCTAGAAGGGTAACTGCCCATCACATTGACGCTGACCTCTGACACATCTGTGTTGTTCCTGGCAGTTGCTTCAGTGGACTCAGAGTCCTGGGTTCGTTGGTTTGATGGCAGGGATTTGGAATTTGTTTTTGGTAGAGCTGGGATTCTTGTTTTCAGGGGTGGTGACACTGCCTTGATGATATTAATAATTCTGCCGGCGAAGTTTCAGTTATTTCTTTATTTTGTTACGTATTCCTATCTGGTCGACCCGCCACCTTCGTCGTCGAAACCACCGTTATTCTTATCACTTTCGAAGTCGCTACTTATGTGTTTCTCCGACTAGCCCTCGAATTGCCTAGATTTCACAACTTCATTTTTACACTATAAACTTTCTGATTATTTTCTTCTAATTTTGTTTCGTCGACCGTCCTCGTGGTTAGTTTGTACCGGAATGTGACTCGGCGTTTCTTTTCCTCCTTCACGCCTTTCGCCAAACTTAGAATTTTTCCCCACCTTTCTTATGTTTCGTTCCGTTTTAAGTTCAAACGTATCATGTGATGCATACGCGATCTTTTGATTGGCTATCATTTTGTTTCATGATTTTAATTATTAGCTACCCCCACTTGACAACTTTCACATCTGCTTCTTACAGCTTATTTTGAGTCTTAAAATCTTCCCACGAATATTCTTAGATCGTAGATAAGGCACGCATACTTCCTGACCCTTCTAAGCTTTGAAACCGTTGTAAACCACCCGTCCGAGCCAGAGTACAAAGCGAGACTTCCGGTAGGCTTGTTGTCGTCCACGCAGGTAGATACATCCTTGGAGGACAACAAACTTTGTTTCTCTGTCTTTCCTACAAAACCCATTCCTAATATGAATTCAGCACATTTTTGTCGTTATGTTCGATCGTATATTATTATTATTATTATTATTATTATTATTATTATTATTATTATTATTTCTCCTGGGTCTCGATAACCAGCTTCAACATATCCTTCTAAGAGTTATCCACTGACAGATCCGTCGCGATATGACCAAGGAGCTAAAGTGACGTAAAATAAATACAGTAATAAGAACAGCATTATCTATCAAGTGATACAATAATTGTGCTAATAACACTAATAATTAACAAGAGTAGGGAGTACTTACAAAATAGTTCGAGTGCCCGCAAATACTCTGGCAATGCGAATAAGTTTATCACCTTAAACGGGTTACATGTGAAAGTGACCTACAAGGTTTCAGTATATTTAATTATTAGTACTTTGTATCCTGTGTGTTACATTATTTACATTATCCTAAATCGTTATACCACACCCTCATAAGAGCAAAATCGTAGCACAAAATTACAGCTAACCGAAGCAAAACGGACATTAACACACTAAAACTTATCAACATTTAAGTATATACACATTAAAGACACACATTTGAAAACAATAAAAGCAATGTACATCAGCATGCAACAGTGGTGATCTGCATAACATCTTCCAAAGACACGCAGGTCAGCAGCATCTCTAAGGATTTTAAATAAAAATGGCTATCCTCTTCGAGACGGGTACAGTGTTACTATCAAAAAATGCATTTTAAAAACACATTTTGCTCAAGAGCAGGATTAGACCACAATCTCTCTCTGGTACCCGCAAAACCTTGTGTTGAAATCCTAAAGCCAACTCCCTATTATCAGTTTTTTTTTTTTTGGTTTCGTGTAGTTGTGCCTAGGGACAGGACCTGCAACTTAGATTTAAGCATATACCAGGTAGAAGGGGTATAGGCGTCATCCTTTCAGGAGCTGATCTAGGTACAAAGGCGAATAATTCTAATACTCTTTTAGCCTACGAACGCTTATTTCAGCATAAACCTAGTATATTACGCACAACGAGACTATAAAATTGCAGTAATTAAGACGCGAACTTCATAATTTTCATATGAGCGTCTTAATATCATAGTCAAGTTGCATACTATTTTTGGTCGACCACACTATAATGACAAAACTGAGTTTCTACAAAAAGATCGTACCTTGTTAAGTGTATATAACTAAATGCTTATCGGATGGCAGAACTGATAGAAGTACCTTGAGCGCGTTTGCGAGTAGCGCAACAGAAGTCATCGCTGTTGATTCCAAATCGTACTTATGAATTCTTTGCAGGTAACCTGAAAGCGACACATATTGAAGCAAAAGAAATGAACTGAATATATTGGAATATTAAAATTACAATGAACAGAACTTATTTTATTTTAAATACACATTTTATCTGTGGAATGTATCGCAGTGGACTCCTGCTTAGGGGTTAAAATATATGGGCGATAGGGTAGCTGCGCGCGCTGCCGAGTAAGATCATAACGAGTCAAAGTATTATGGATGCCATAATAGTTTAATTACCTCACATGTAATCGGCGTATCATAGTGTGGTCGACCAAAAATATATCTCGCACTTTTCATCGTATTATATTGCAGACGCGGAACGATTAAACAAGCCTCACTTAAGCATTTTAATAATATATAACGCTCGCTCTTACTTCACGCAACATCACAGGTAGTGTCACTGGTGATCATGAAATGTAAGTATAATTTGGGAAGGAAATGTTCCAAGTCTAAGTTGGGGTACCTTCCCGCGTTTGCCAGTTATGAGGACTGAGGAAAATCTGGAAAATATCTCAGTCAGGGAGAACGGCCATAGAGGAATATGAACCGCAGATCTCCCGTTCACGAGTCCGTACCTTAGTAGCCTCGGTTACTCGTGACAGTATTAAAGCATAGCTATAGCAGTAAATAATATACACTTATCTTCGCTTTAGTTTTAAACGCCTTTTTTCGCCTAAATTAAGCATTCTTGTTTTGTGCAAGCCGTAATTTGTGCTGAAACTACAACGTCGCAACGGAGCGACTGAATACCTGACCTCACAAACACGCACCGTTCTCTCTCCCCCTTATTACGCAATCGTATCTTCATGTAAACACAATTATCAAGGATATCCGTCGTGTTTTTCCTTTGATTACCTAAACAAAAATGTGATCATTTCTTAATTATGTATGTACAATATGCAATTTTTATTACATTTCCTTAAATTGTTAAAGATAACCAGCTAACGTTATCTGTTCTTATTGAATGGTTCAAAATAGATGAAAATTCCAGTATTTTCAACCTCCGAGATTCCCTAATTCGATCAACGCATGTGATTTGCATGCTGTTTTTTATAATAGTGAATATTAAATATAGTATTTAGGGAAAATAAAAGTAATTAATAGCATTTGTTGAACATGGTGGTTGCAACAACAATGTTACCAATATTAACACCTGATGGTTTATCTTAAAAGAAATGGATGATTTACGTCTCATACCTAACTGCTGAGTAAATTAAATAGTAAATAAATATGAGCAAATAAAAAGGAAGTACACACTTAGGTAAGATCTAGATGGTAAAGTTCCATTGCCAAAGTGATTACTCTCCAGATATGCAATAATAATATCAAAAGTTAGACGATTTAATATAGTTCGTGTAAATACAAGCAATACACCAAGAAACCACGCATGTAAGTTAGGTTACCAACACTGAATGAAGGAAATTAAACTTTCCACCATGACAGCATGAATGGGAAAGTGAATTCAAAAACACTATCGTCGAAAAAATATGCATCAGATCATACCTAGTTGCTGCTAAAATTATATTATAAGTAAATATTAACCAGTAAAAATGAAGTAAAAACCCAGCTAAGATTTAAATTGTAAAATTCAACTCTAAGAATATGACAATATTCCATATCTGAAATAATCAAAAAATCAAAGGTTAGACGATTAAAAATAGATCATGTTCGTACGTGCAGTAAAATAAAAAATCAGAAGGATTAGGTTACCAGTACTAAATGCAGGACATGCAACTTTCGAACTGAAGTGGATCAAAAACACTATCGTCGAAAACATAATGTATTGAAGTAGTTCAAGTTTCCAAAACACTGTTACATGCGGAATTATTTGGGAAAGTCAGATATTAGTCCAACAAAAATAACAAAAAAGGTCTAAAATTTGCCTTTCTCTCTACTTAATTCCCGACAGAAAATAAGAACACGGTTAAATAAATGAGGAATTCATAAACAGATTTCCTGCATTGTAGGCGAAGAATTGAGAAAGTAAAAACATGATTGTTGAGTGATATATTAAACCCATCTTAACAGAATTATCATGCGAATGGGAACCCATATTTCAAAAAATAAAAATAAAATTTGGGAGAGGCTGACTTAGAGAGAGAGAGAGAGAGAGAGAGAGACAGAGAGAGATGGAGCTAATACATACTCTTGTTTTCGAAACAATACAAGAACGGGCTAGTGCCCACTAAACGGAACTTTAAAGAGGAAATGCGAGCACTGGAATCAAAACCATGCCCTTATTTTTAAATTACAATAAGAAGCACTGCATAATTTACTCATTATGGATTAAGATAGAGGTGCAGGATCGAACCTTACTTTTCAGTTAAATAATGCTTTAAATAATGTTTAAAAATCCGGAGCCTTAACCAATATTCTCTCGTAAGTCGTTGAATTTTAGAGGTCCGAGATTGATGCAAGAACCGTTGCGTCCATCAATATGCATACTATTAGAACTAGTGTAGCGAGTTTATCAGAGAGGTATGAGATTGAACCGCGCCTCTCAATAAAAAATATCAGAGAGGCCGGTGACTCCACCAATATGTCGCATACTTAAAGAAGTTTTGTAACAGGGGAGCGAGCTACTCGGGTTGTTAATTGGGAACTATATATTGGTAGAGCAATGGCAACTTGACTGGAGCGATCTTACTATATTTGGAAGTTAGTCTTGGGTTATGCAGTAGTTGGGCTTACAGAAAGGGGGAAGCACAGTACACATTATTATTAACAGTTCTCTTATCTTGAGAAACGTGTTGTCGTGGATGAGGAGAGCCAATACTCAACACGACTTTGTCAAGCCGCTAGTGGTGCCAAGTGAAACCATCCGGTGAGCGGTCATCCACCGGAAGTGTACCATAGCGGTCCCGGCCAAGTTACAACACAAAGTCCCCCGCGAGCAGAGCTTGAGTGCTTGCTTATATAGGGTCGAATACCCTAGACGGGTTCATTCTAATATCGTGGCAGCTATTACCAAATATGTCCTGCCAACGCCCTGGAAAATGCATAGGCTTAGGACTTTCGAGGTTTATGTAATCCACAGGGTACAGCTAAGAGCCGTACAGAAAGACACGTGCTCCTAAGGAAATGATGGCATAGTGAAATCCCTTTGAAATGTCAAGGGAAGTGACAAACCACTGTTGCCTGTCATATAAACAACTTACTAGGACTTAAGCAAAATGAAGAAATATAAAATATGAATCTACACGAATTCAGAAACTTGTGACAGGTTAATAAAGTAATGTTAATTAATATAAAACAATAATCACAATAGGGATCTCCTCAGTCACTTTGTGACAATACAAAGAATATGTTATTTTTTCAAAATTAATTACGGTATAAGATGAAAAAGAGTTTTCTACTAGGGAAAAGACAGTCCAGGGTCATTAACGGAACATGTGCAACGTTTTGGTCAATCCTGTTTTCCTACTGAGAGCAATGTTTCTCGCATCTTTGCTGTTGGTTGCAGTATTTGTATGGCATCCCTAGAAAACCTGGTATACACCAGTAAAGGGTTTAATGTTTTACTAAAACTTCCCATACAAAGTTGGTAAAAAGCAAATCAAGAAAAACGAAATGGGCTCTATAGAGAACTTCAAGGAGTCAGAAGTTTTCATTCCCTCTTTCTTTGCTTTGCTTGTTTTGTTTTATCCAGCATTTGGAGCAAAAGAATGGAGCGGAAATAATTTACTCAGTTTTCTAATTTGCGGATGTGAAACCGAATGAGGAAATTCAAATAACGCTGAATACTTAGCGAAGTGTGATGATGAAAAATTCGCCACAGAGACTGCTTCTGGTGTTAAATTTAGTGGAACGGAGGAAAGGGTAGGTTGGCAGCTGTGCGAGGGGGGTTTGCTTAATTATTTCGGGATCATGCGCTGAAGGGATACCATTCTGGTCACGTTTGTAATTAAAAGTAATTTGCTGGGGTTCTACAGAATTATAGGGCGCGTAAAGCCTTTGCTCTTCTTAAATGTTAGCACATAAACTGATTTGTGTACCAGATAAATATTTAATATTAAGGATCCAATTCAGAGAGGGATGTTTGAGTACATATTTATAGTTGATAACTCCCTCATCTGCAAAATTATCAAATCAGTAGGGAGTAGGAAATGCTGCCGTTCAACGCAGTTGCTCACCTGACTTTTGGTGGTCTCTGGTTTTAAATCCAACGCTATCTCTTGCTGTAAGATTCTGTAAATTTAGTCTATCTCTATCAGTTCCTATCTCAGTAGTGGGTTAAGGCAATAATGCAAATTCGTGTTCGATTATAAATGGATTTTATTCCAAATGTAAAAAGGCAAAATAGTTTCTCTTGTTTTTCTCTTGTATGTTCACGCATTTTCTATATTCTTAACTCTCTTCATCGATATGACAATTGCATTAATTTATGGGAAGCTACTCAATGTCGTTACACAGTACCAAGGTCGCGGGTTCAAACCCGGCGGAGGGCGATGGATTTTTTCGGGCGTAAAAATCGTTAGCACGGCTTCCTTCGGAAGGGAAGTAAAGCCGGTGGTCCCGTGTCGTAGATTTACGGCACGTAAAAGAACCTCAAGCCTGATAAAGAGGCCTCTGAGCAAAATTACAGGTGTTTCACGCCCAATATAGAATGGGACGCTAAGAACCATAGTAGTTAAAGAGCGGCCATAAATAAAACTCTTTTTTTTTTTTTGTTACACAGTATCTCCTCCAGCTTTCACACAACGTGGCTTATTGTCAGCGAATGCCGCCTAAGAATCGGAATGACAATGCATTGCTTAGACAAAGTTCCCCGTTTTATACGAAAATGTCTTGAGACGTGCTGTCGTCAATAATTGTATCACCTGTTTTAACGACTAGTGCATCGTATAACCTTGTATAAGCTTTCAATCGCTCGTATTTCTTCTGTCACGCTTCTGATGACAGTTTTTGGAATTCCGATGTATCTCTGTCTCTTTCTTAAGTCGGTTTCTCTCTCACACAAACTGTTACTTTAACCAAATTGCAGTGCTGCTAAATTCCAGATGATAACTGTTTTATCTTTCTAGCTGATTTCCCTGTCCAAAGTTTCTTTTACATACATAAGATTATAATATTTTATATTATATGCTACATATTAATATTTCTGTTATTGACATCTATTCTCATTGTTATTAATTTCCCTATTGTTTATTAACACATGTGTTTATATTCCTGTGGATATTAATTATGGGGTAGATGCTCCGCTACAACTCATACCAATGAGGGAGTGTCATTTATATAGTGTAACATTTATTAATTTGGATTTGTCAAAAACTAGTCTCTGTATTACATTTCAAACTTATAACCAATTTGATATAGATGAGCATTCGGCTGCAAAGCGAATTTATATATGTGAAACTAAACTAACTTCAGTTATTTTTTACTTTCTCTAAATTGCGGTTTTACCACTTAAATATGACAGGTAGAGGAAGTATTATATTTCACCCAAAACTCGATATCACTATTTCAATCGAGATATAGTTTTGGGGCTTTTCAATCCCAAAAAGGAAGCACTTTTGGAAAAAGGGTCCTATGTGAAAAGGGTTTGCAACTCGAAAGTCCTATGACTACCAAACTTTAAACTTAAAGTACACATCATTCAGTTGCATTGCTCCCAAAAACTCGATTCTAAGTTCACCGAAAAATGGTGTTTTTGATGGAGTAAAGCACTTCCTCTTATCTACTAGGTAATTGATAGAGAAACTAAAAGGAATTTTATGTGTTACATTCACATAGTTTATTTTTATACCTGTTTCATATTAATCGAGATACACTTCTGTAGAATTAGCTACATAACACATTTCGTAATGGATACTAAGGAAACAGCGGTAGCCAAATGTATACATATTCGACATTATATGCTGGTCTTAAAATTCCATGCCCTTTCAGCGCGATTGCGAGAAACAACTGAAAACCTAGAGGGCTTAAAAAAGAATGACAAAGTACTCAACAGTTCGAACCATTAATAAAGATATCTCGGAAATGGCTGATGCCGAAATAAATGTATTTGAAATAAACTATGTTTTAAGGATACCTACATTTTTTGTGAAGTCCGTTTTCCTCTATGACTTGATGTTTATCATTAAGTTATACAAGAGTGTACAAATTTCCTTACGGATAAAGAGGACTTCAGAGGCTATTCCCAGAAAATTCAAGGTATACATTTTAGTTGTCACGTTAATACTCTTAACTGATGATTGTGATGATAACTACAAGAAGTTGGGCCGACTCGGATTTCGTCCTCCCATCGCAGCCGTGGTCGACCAATACTTCGTTTCTCTCTTGACCTATATTCATAAAGGCATCTAGCTGGTCTTATTGGTGTCATTATTAATAAGTGTTGGAGTCATTTTTATTTATTTTCATGAATCGTGCCAATTAGGTCAATTGTGCGTAGCTTGTCACGTATAATATCGTTCCGTACTTAGTCTCTTAGGATGTTTCCTTTCATCTTCCGTGGAGTAGTGGTTACCATGCTAGTCTCTAATTCCCGAGGTCGCGGATTCAAACCCGGCGGAGGGCGATGGATTTTTTTCGCGTGTGGAAATCCTTAGCATGGCTTCCTTCGGAAGGGAAGTAAAGCCGATAATCCCGTTTCGTAGACTTACGGCAACTAAAAGAACCTCAAGCCTGATGGAGGCCTCTGAGCAAAATTTCCAGTCTTTCACGCCCAATATAGAATTTGACGCTAAAGAACGTAGTAGTTAAAGAGCGTCCGTAAATAAATAAAAAAACTCGAGGGTATATCCAGCTACATGCCCTAAGAATTTCATGTCAACTGTTTCGGTCATTATCTTATTTTTGGTAGTTAGTGTCCAATTTTCTGATTCATATATTAATCCAGTAAAGCCCTTGTTTTATAAGTTTAATTATGGTTTCTTTACTAACTTTGGTTTTTCAATATTTCAATCGTTCCACATAATTTCTGAAACTTCAGTATTAAATGTTCCGTATCTTCTTGGTAGATAGAAATTTTACATTCCTAAATAGTCTAAACACCGAACTTGTTCAGTGGCTTTGTTATTTATTATTATATTTTATCTTTATATTTAGTTTTATCCGTTTAAATTCTTAAGTGGTGATATAGCATTATTTTGTTAAGCTTAGAAGGTGACACCTGTTTTCGGTCTTCAGTTTCCTCAAAAATAACTTCGACGTCAAATAAAATCGTATCTAAAACAATTTTTCCTGCTTTAAATTCTCTTAGCTAAGATTGCCATTCTCCACAACAGTGTCTAGAGCTGTATGATTTTTAATCAAATTATGAGTCATTTTTGATAAAATAAAACTATTTAGAAACAGGTTCCATTAAAGGGTAGTAGGGGATTGTCTTGAAAATCTTCGTGTCGAATCTTTGAAAGACGCTAAACTTAAATACTAAGTTTGGTATTTATTCGACTTTTTGTTCTTGTGGTATGCTGTTCATATTTTGACACACGCATACACAACACTTTTCTAAAAATGCTATACAGATATATTTGGGGCATTCTACCTACTATATACGTGGTAGAGAGAGTAATATAGAAGCCAACTCGGCTTTTGTATATAATAATTTCACGCGTGTGCTACAAACTAGGGTTTTGTACAGCCCTACATTGTGCGGGAAATGTTGGCAACAATTGTGAGACATGTAAAGCAGCTGTTATGTGAGCTTTGCGTCAGGATGCAATATAATACGTATCAATGAACAAGCCACACATCTTGTCATTTCACCTACAGCTCAATCAGTCGACGATGTATTGTATGGTAAGGGTTGGGGGAGCTGTGTGTATCATCCCGCGGTGTTTGTAATTGAAACCTACTAACGTGCCATAGCTTGTTTTCGCAGTAACCTGATATTCGTCCCTTTTACACTGTGCTACCTACTTTGTTACTTACTCTAGCACATATGCAGTAGGTAGAGGATGTATACGCCGAAAAATTCGATACTGAGACTTCATCGGAAATGTGTTTTTAGACCCATTGAAAGAAAAAAGGGAAAATTTGATTATTGCACTCTCTCTACTCTGGTACAAAATTTTTAAAAACGCTTATTCTCCATCTACTTTATGTTAATCGAGATAAACGTTTGCAGAAATTATCTTAGCCTTTAAGTGATAGTCAAATCTTTTAAGAGCTGGTTGCTATGTGAAGCATTTCATTTTCTTTGCATGTCCAGTACATAAAAAAATGAATAGCAAATTCCCATTTGAGAAAAAGTATTAGTATTGGAAAATTTAAGGGAATAACATGCAATATCTCATAAATGGTTCATTCAACAAAAAATGTATGTCATATAAATTATGTGTTTTAACGAGATCTACATTTTTTGTGTAGTAATATTTTGTTTATCTCTTACGGTTTACCAGTTATGCAAAAATGATTCACAATAAAGAGAACTTTTAGGAACATTCCCAGAAAATTCAAGATATATATTTTATTTCCATGAAAATATTTAGAGCATATGCTGTTGTTATACACCGGGGTGAGGCCAAAAGGTTTTGCAGCTAAAATGTTAAATTTAGTTATCCCGTCATAAATATTGGGGAGCGTAGCTGCAGAGGCAAATGAGAGGACCAGGAACTTGCTGCACAAATTTAAAGCAGGCGTGGGATATTCGTAACTAGATACACTTACTCCACGTTTAACACATTAAGTGTTGTTTATTATAAATTTGCCTTAGTGCCACTACATAATACACAAAGGATTACAGGATAAACATTGGAGGGAGACGCTCCAAACTCACACGTTACATTCACTCGCCCTAAAGACACACACAAGTCTGACCCACGTTACTACTAGACTATTACTAGACTGACGCCTCCTTTCCTCTCTCTATCCCTTGAGTAGGAGAGGGAGAGATGCCGTGCCGGACGAAATTCAAAGTCCAATAAAAAAATAATGTCATGCTACAAAGCAATTATGTGTCGGATGCAACAATACTCACACATACGATACAATATTTTAATCAAAATCGTTAGAGCCATTTTTGAGGATATAAAAATTTTCGAAAAATTCTCCACTTAAGGGTAGTCTGGGGTGGGGAATTTTATTGCAAATGTTTTTATCGCATCTTTGAAAGATGCTGAACTGAAATACGAAGTTTGGTATTTATCCCGCTTTTTGTTTTTGCGTTATGCTGTTCACATACACAGACACACGCAGAGACATGCTTTCAAAATGCTTTATTTTAATTCAGGAGAACTCAAAACACGCATTTTCGGTAAAATCTTGGTATCTAAATTTTACATGGAAGGCAATACTTCACCTACTGACTATACGTAGTAGAGAAAGTAAAAAAACAAAAAAACAAAAACATAAAACGAGCGAGCGAGCGGCATAGGTATAAAACTTAGTATTTAAGTTTGACAGCTTCCAAAGATGAGACGCAAGGTTTTCAAGATAATCTCCCAAGTATATATGAATTATCCTTAAACAGGAAAAAAATAATAGTACTTCAATGTTTTATTAAAGTACCACATATTTAAGGCATTAACATGAAAAAAACATATATATCTTGAATATTCTGGGAATAGCCTGTGAAGTCCACATCGTTGCGAAGAAATTTCATATAATTTGGAATAACAGTAACGAATAGGCACACACAAAATCTTAGAGCTCTTTAAACCACACAAGCTACTTTAGATGTATTTTAGGTGATTTAAGAGTTCCAAGTATAACAGGGTTATTCAAAAAGATGGACCCAATCTTCTTTCTATTTCACAAAGTATAAATTGGATATGAACAATCTACATATCCAAGGAAAGAGGACGTTCCACATTGTTAGTTGCGCGATGTTAGTTGCTTAAACGACCGATAAAGTATCACGCCAATAGGCAGGCAATTCGTTTCACGTCAGTTGTGCGTAGAATGGCTACGATGCGGTATAAGGTTCAGTTACAGTGCAGCGGGCATTTCATCTCCGATTCATTAACCCATCAACTAGGAAAAGCATCGAACGTTGGTTTACCCATTTCAAGAAACTGGATATCTCTGCAAAGGGAAAAAACTGGGACGACCACGTGTGCTAAGAGGAAGTTTGTCGTGCTGAAAAGGGGGGGGGTGGACATTGGAAATTCATTTGAAACTTTGAAACGTCCTCTCTTCATAAGTAAATGGATTTTTAATGTCCAATTTATATTTCGTGAAATACAATGTATTTAATTTGGGTCCATCATTTTGAAAAACTCTATTATTCGTTTGAATTTTTGAATAGTTATTTTTAATTTCTCTGGTATCTGACTATAGTAGTTAAGAAGATCCATCTCAAAATTCCATGTAGAAATATCACCATAAATGTATATTTTGAAACAAAAAACTGTTTTAATAAAGATCCCGCGTGCGTGCGTGCGTGTTTTTTTTGTGTGTGTGTGTGTGTGTGTGTGTGTGTGAACTTGGTGTTTAAGTTATCTTCCAAAAGTGCAACTCGTAGTGTTTAAAAAAAAAGCCCACTCCAACTACCTTTTGCATGGAAATATTTTCTATGTCGCTGATTGCCTTAAGAATGGCACATACATTTTTATTAAAAGAAACATAAGTTTAAGCTATTTTTATCACAAATAAAATGTATATCTGGGAATAACCTGTGAAGTCCTCTTCACTGGTAATGGATTTTGTATAATTTTGTGTTAAGGGCAAACCATAAGAGAGTTAAAACTACACACAAACTACAACTAACTACACACACAAAAAAATGTGGATCTCTTTAAAACACACAGTTCACTACTACTTTGTAGCCTAACATTTTCGAATTATTCATTATTATGCGTTTTAATTCTTCAATACTTTGTCATATCTTTAAGTTGTGCTACTATGCAATTGTTTCTCGCGATGTTAAGGAAAGAGTAATACAGTAATCAGCTCTTCTTTCTTTTCTCTCCAACGCAATAACCTTTACGAGGAATAAACATTCGAATGGTGTTTCTGCATGTCGCAATAAGCACATCTTGTTTAGTTTGCAACAATTCCTAAAATAATTCCACATGGTATGGTTAGAAGAATCACCTTTCATATTAGTACTATGGGCGAGATTTTTATTGTTCGAGAATGTATCACATCAGATTTTATTCTTATTTATTTTATTTACATAATTGCTTTTCCATCGTCTCCAGACCACTCCTTTTAAATATATGAAGGAGGCGAAATATTTAACAATGAAGGACAGCTTGTTTTAAATGCAAATAAAGTGTATTATAAATGTACATTAACTGTAGTCAACAGGGTCAATAAAACTGTAACTGAAAATGCTCTGCAAGTTCCCACTTTGGATGAATAATTAATACTAATATGATTAGCTAGCCAATCAGCATAAACTCCATTTTTACAACCTTGTTTTGTATGCGAGTGTATATTTGGTCACTCAAGAAATATGTGCCATCAGTTATCCTATGTTGTGCGTTGAGTTTCTTCTTTTAATGTAGCTTCTATAGACTATTCTTGCAAAAGCTTGTTCTCCTATATATTTTATGCTATTTTGTTTACATTATTGCAGAAATACTTTCCTTACACCTTTCGTTGCAGATACTAAAGGGATACAAAAGGTTGAAACTATAGTGAAATCTTTTGAAAAGCAGGTCACTCTTTGCTGGCTTTCAAATTCGAAACCCTCTTATGACATCATGAAAGATGACAGCACTTCAAAAGATGACAAGATATTGAAAAATTAAAACTAAATATAATAAGTACCTCAAAATAGGTGATACCACAAGTAAGTTATTTGAAATAAACTGAAGAGTTATGCAGTTTTTGTTTATTAAATATTTGTCTATCTCTTATGGACCTCCAGTTACATAAACGTTTAGTAAATTCCAACTGAAAATCACCCCACGGGCTATTTACAGAAAATTCAAGATATAAATTTTATTAGTTAAGTAGATATGTTAAACAAACGGTATTTTAATAAAAGCGTTAGTTGTTTTTGAGAAAATAAAAAAAAGTGAAAAGTTTCCATTTAAAGGATAGCTTGCGTTTTTGGTATTTTCTTGAAAACATTTTGTAATCTCCTGCAAAGGTGGTGACTTTGCGCCCAAAAATTCGATGTTGATATTTCCTTCCAACGAGCTACCATGGCAACATGCCGGGCCTTAAAATTTGAAGAAGGTGTTATTATTAGCCCCACGTATGGACGCCAATTTGAAGGTAGGTGTTTTTCTGTTACGATGTTTGCAACACGCTTTGGACGTCAATTTGAAGTGGGTCGTTACTGTTACGTATGGAAAGCCGATTTGAAGTAAGAGTTGTATTATATTTCAAACTGTTGGGGAGCCAAACTTGAAATTCGTTGCAATCGCACGTATAGTGCCCGGTTTCCGGTAGCCTTCGCCCCAAGTTTAAAAATATTAGCCTTGTAATTTGACTGTTTGTTTAGTTATTACATTTATGTTTGCCTCGGCTGCGTCAGTATCATTGTTAGAGACATGTTTCTCTTGGTAGGGTTGTGGTGCGACTGAAGAATGTAGGCTTACATAGATTTTAAGTTTTAATTCACTCCTTTTTATCAATCCTTGACACAACTTAAATAGCACTTCACTGATATACAGAGCTGTTAGATTCTTTTATTTAATACTTGTACTTTATAACACGTAAACTATTTTCGTCTCACACGAATACATATTAAATTTCTCGAGGACACATCTCGCGTCTGGTTATGAGCACTGTCTAGAAGCAACTGAACTGTTTTCCACCACCTAAATTTGTAAATTTCTGTATTTCAAGTCTATGATTGGCTAATCCTAGTCCAATAGAATACCTTCATTTAACTAAAGTTTTTTTGGTTGTTGATTAGCCATTTTTAAACTATCTCAAAATTTACATTATTGCTGCTCTAATAAAGACTAGTAGTATTATTAAACTTTCTTACTCATTATTGCCTCAAGGTTACGTCATTGTTAGCAACTTTAAACCTATTTCTCACAACTCCTACTTTATTATATTACGTAATATATTCACATAACTTTATTGAACATGTTACAATAATATAAACATATACAATGACTGTAATATACACATTTTATGTATTGTTACATACAACTATTGCTTCAAGACGGGCTGTTGTTGAATTTATATTTTGCATAATTAGACTGAAATTATTTAAGTGTTAAAAATACTGCCTCAAAGTTTTTACGACCACATAATTCGCCATTAGAGTATATCATATCTCAAAATGAATTTAGATATCCTTGTGGTTTAGCGGGAAAAATTCGAATGGGTTGGGGCATTTAATGCCATACCGGTATGTTACCTGGTAGCTCAGTTTGATTAGTATAACCGGACGGGAACCGGAAGATCGGTGGTTCAAATCCCGGTTATGGTTTCCAATATTATATTTTGCATGTTTTTTTATACCACTGTTGTCAACCCTACCTTACATATAGATTTATAAGTGGGTTATAGTTTATAATGAAACAAAAACTAAGTATTAAAGAAAAATAACTATGAGATTACAATTTAGCATGAATGTGTCGGATCAAACAAACTATTATAACAACATTGTTTTTTAAATAAATGACACGGAGGTGTAAAAAATTGATTATTACAGTAAAATAAATGATTAATAAAGGAATATCTTTAATTTCGAAGACCGGACAGTCAAATAATAAATGTTAAACTGTGTGTTTACTGCCACAAAGACATTAGTAAGTACTTTCAACATTGATGGGGAAACTTTTCAAACAATCTTGATATGTTCCATGGCCTTAATGAACTGTGTGCATACAAAATTTGGATGGAAGTCTTTGCATTTAAAGAAAGCATTTAAGTCCGAAAGAATAAAGATTTAGTGGTACGTCCTTTGGTGCTATTTGTCTAGTATGTATTCTAAGTGTCTGTTAATAGCTTCCAATATTCTGTCTTCGCACCTAATTTCTGTATACTAAAATTGAGAATATTCTGCCCTTTAATTTGGCTGCTTCAGGTACTAGTTTAAAATGTAAATAAATAATTTTGGGGGAAGCCGTATGCGTATATGTTTAAAATCACTTAAGGGTTACCAAACCGAATGTTATGATTTATAAATAACATACCTTATGACCTACTAAGAAAATAGGCTATGTGTTATATAAAATTCTTACTCAAAGAAGGGATTCTGGAAGGGATATGCATTAGAATATTCCATGAGAGTCGCTTATTATTCAGTTTTCGGAAGAATGTTGCACAACAAAGACTAATAAGTATAATAAAACTTTATTTACAAATTTTATTATTTATATTTTTATCCCTGTTATCCTGTACACATCCGGTTGTCATGAGGATGTGTACTGAAGAACGTATATGTATTTCAGTTTTTATTTAGGCTCAGAAAATGTAATTTTATTGCCGGTTTTAAAAAATTGCATAACGTGTAAGTTACAGAGACGAAGGGTTGAAAAGGGGGAGAGATTGAAGCATTGGGACAGGAAAAGACAGATTATGGGAGAGGGTGGAGAAAGGTGAAAGGGACAGGATGAGGGAGTCAGAGTGACAGAGAAATAATCTGATAACGATGATCCCAGCAAAGCTGCAGGTTCTGCTAGTTGTACATAAATTTGTTCACCACAATCGACCACTCAATATGCTATTTTGTGTGCTAAAAATTCAAAATCGAGATTCCACGGACAGTATGTGGTGTGATGCATCTTGAACCCTAAAATGGCCATAAACACTCTTTTATCTATATCTTTCGAAAAGCATAAACCCCCACAAAGAAAAAAATATGTCAAATAATTACCCAATTTCAGACATCTCTTCAGTACAAGTACAAAAACGTTTACGGAATTCCTTGCATACTAAACAGTGCATTGATGAAAGAATTTTGCGAGTATTTTCTTAAAAGACCTCTAAAGATTTAGATTAGTAAATTATAAGTTCAGAATATTGAAGCGAAGAATAAATTAATTGCCCATAAATTGTGTGAAATATCCCCGCCATTCTTGTCGGAGTTTCTATAGCTATAAGAAAAAAATTGACGGAAGCTTGCTGTATTAAAAATGGTATCTCTCTTAACACGAACATTTGTGCTATTAAGTATTTCCAAAGTATATGGTGTTGATCATTTGTGTTTATCAGCATTTTAGAGATTATATATCTTGTTTCTCACGAGTTAATTCAATGACTAGAATTGAACTGCTTTTGAAAGAGTCAAGTTATGTGTTCATACAAAAAAATCTGATGTGTTCCACTCACATGACTTTCTTTACTCTTGAACAAACCATTTTTACAAACGCTTATTCTCCATCTACTTCATGTTAATCGAGATAAACATTTGCAGACTCTATCTTATTGCTAAGTTTCTTGTAGATGTAAGGGGAATATATATTTACAAGGGCAATATAGAAATACAGTAACCTTTAAGCACATACATATCTCTTAATAGCTGGTTGCTAGGTACAGCACCATTCCCTTTGCCACAGATTAATACTCTTTGCATATACAAGATAAAAAAATGAATAACGAATTCCCATTTGAGAAAATAAGTATTGAAAAATTTAAGGGAATAACAAGCAATGACTCGAAAATGGCTCACTCAACAAAAAATGTATATGACATAAATTGTGTATTTTAAAGCGATCTACATTTTTTGTGTAGTGAAATTTTGTCTATCTCTTATGGTTTGCCAGTTATGCAAAAGTCGTTCACAATGTAGAACACTTTTGGAGACATTTTGGAAAATTCGAGATATACATTTTATTTGTCATGAAAATATCTTAAACATATGATATTTTAATCAAAATCGTTAGAGCCATTTTTGAGAAAACTAAAATTTTCGAAAAATGTTGCATGTAAAGGGTAGCCTGAAGTGGGGGATTTTCTTGAAAACCTTCGTGTCGCATCTCTGGAAGATACTGAACCTAAATACCAAGTTTGGTGTTTATCCGACTGTTCGTTTTTGAGTTATGCTGTTCACACACACGGACATGTTTCCAAAAATGCTTTTTTTGAATTCAGGGATCTCAAAACATGTATTTCCGGTGAAATCTCGGTATCGAATTTTTGGGTGGAATACAATACTTCCCCTACTTACTATACGTAGTAGAGAAAGTAAAAAGTGTATTGAAACCATTCGTAGCGAATACTTATGATTAACAGAAGTTAAAATATAAATTGTATACAATTTAATTATTATTTAAGTATTGAAAGGAATTAAATTTATAACTGAAGCCGAGGAAATCTTAAAGTTGGACTGTTTTCGTTTGCTTAAAGTGTGCAATATGTAAATGTGCATGTGTAAATTCGAATGTTAAAACCTCAAGATTGCTTTATTGTTAATCCATAAAAACATTGTTGATGGTTACGAAAAAGGAAATGTTAACAAGAACTTGACATAATTCAAACTCTTCTAGCACATCTTGCCAAATATAGGGGGCAGGGAACTATTATTCGTTCCAGTTATCTCGAATATTAATTGAATAGAAAACGTGAGTGTTTTGTTTTTTTATTTTCTTACTTACATATTCTATGTTACTCTATAATTCTCTTTCGTTATTTCTGTTCTCTTTCGTTTATACAGATTTTATTATTTTATAAATAGAAGTATTCGTCTGCAATTCGTCACGAAACTCGCATCCCGAGGTCCAAATATAGGACATTTTGTTTTGCTAAGTAGAAGCAGTAGTAGTGGTTTTGAGGGGAATCGTTCTCAAGAGACTTTTTACTGATGTTCTGGATTACAAGCTTCAAACCAGTAAAAATTATTTTTTGTTATTGTTCCATTTATACTCGCCTTTAACGGCAATGGTCATATTGGCAGCCTTTTACTTTTTTTTCCACTATCGGCAATGTTGTTATATCGCATAAAGTTGTCATTGGATTTCTGGTTTGTCTTTGTTATTTTTATACATTAGCGCGTGCTTCATACTTCTATACTCCCAGGAGAAGAATCTTAGCTAGAGAAAAATTACCATCCTCAGCCGGGAATCGAATCCGGGACCCCTTGCACAGCAGACAGGTGCTCTACCGACTGAATCACAAGCCCAGCCTCTAGTAATAGTTTTTTTGCCAAATTTATATACAACATTATTCTAAAGCACGTTGGGAGGATGAAAGGTGGCGGCCTACCACAGACTATATTTGCGCAGACCTCGCAATGAGTCTAGATGAAATCTTTATTACTGGCAAGCGAAGCCAAAAGCCGGAATATTGGGCGACGCCGTAAAAGATGGACTGCACTTATGACTTCGCCGGAACGGGCTGTTTAACTTAAAGCTCGAAGGAGAAAATGACGATTCTAAAGAGTCGTTAAAAATGAACGGTTCTCTCCTAGGAACTGAGAGCATTTAGTTCAAACACTTAGCAATATCCAGGTGTGGGTGTTGAGGTAGCGCAATGGTTTCGACTCCGGCTCTCGTACTGCGGATTCCCGGCTCTGGGGTGGCGATTGTAAGTCTGCTTTCACCTCTGACTAGCTCATGTGAAGTATTCCCAAAGCCCAACGTGATTTAGAGTCCACGATAAAAGCTGTAAGTCCACTCAGTCCACCGCCATCCTCTTCATCCTACCATCTGAAGCAACGGATTCTGCCCGCTGAGTGCCTCCACCTCAGAAATGGTTCCAGTCATCGCTTGGTGGAATGAAGTAACTCTCGAAGGTCATAGGCTATTATGGTGAGTGTTAGAAACGACGACAATACCCAGGCTCCATAGTATTCACTTAAGGGGAGATTAAACCCCTATTCCGCCATTGTATGAGTATAATTTCTCAACTTCATGACCCATTATTTCGGAAAGTCTTCAAGGTATCAAACTAAAATTGTTACAGGATGTAAACGCATGCCTTTTAACTTCGTTAATCTATTATTATACAGTGCCTTCGTTTTGTGCTAAGGCCGCGGATCGCGCGAATGCGTGCTCCGCACACAGTCTACTACACAGCCGGGTTTTCCGTTGCGTAACTCCCACATTACTTACTTACTTACCAGTGTTAGTAACATATATGTAATGAGTACTTACCTTGTACGTGTTGTTGAAAGTGGTGTCCATCTGCGCGAAGACATTCTTACATCGTCGGATAAAATTACCATTCACATGCACAAGCTCTTCTCTCGCAATGCTCATAAATTCTGCTTTTATATTGTCCTTAAGTTCGTCTATGGCATGGCTGTTGTTCCTAAAAGCTTTTAGTTTTAGCGTTTAGCGATGCGGTAGTTCTAAATTTATTAACCAAACATCTAACAGCGTCTGTACCCTGAACTGGATAGCCAGGAAGATGTTCCTGAAATTGTCTACACACCTGACAACATGATTCAGTTTTCACATATGTATTGTACGTAAAAATGCTCAAGTGTGAATTTGTTGACAAGCATTTCCATGAGCTAATACGAGATAACATTTCTAACGAAATCGCACGCAACATATGCATGCATTGCTGAAACACTTCCCAACATGAAGACAAAGCAACAATTGAGACAGTTCACAGCTGATAAAGTACCCTCGACACATACTGTGCTGCAGTGGCACAATACACCGAGGTCAGTGCTGTCTCGACCGATACACATATAAGACGGTTGTGGCCTTGACGTAAAACGAAGGCACTGTACAATAACATGTTTTATAATTCATAACTGGACATATGTTTATTTAAGTTTACCAGAAAAGTAATTTTTACTTTCTGTACCTCGTATCTAGTGGGCAGAGAACCTATTGTATTCCACCCAACAATTCTATATTAAATTTCAACTGAAATTCATGCTTAGAGGGACCCTGAATTAAAAAGAAAAATTTTTAGAAAAATCTGGATGTGTCTGGAAAAACATAACTCAAAAGCAAAAAGTCAGATAAACACCTAAATTAGCATTTCAGTTCAATGTCTTCCAAAGAATGTGACACGAAGATTTTAAGGAAAATCCCCCACCTCACAAATATCCCCCACATGGAACATTTTTCGAAATATTTTATTTTCTAAAGAATGGCTCTAATGATTTAGATTAAAATACCACACATTAAAGATATTTGCATGACAAATAAAATACATACCTTGAATTTTCTGGGAATATACTTTGAAGTCCTCTTCATTCGAAGCAATTTTGTATAATCTTGTATAACTTCTGCACCGAATTTCCTGGCCCACAGCAAGGTTTCTTGGGGAGCGGGGCGTGGCAATGTCAGCGTGCTAAGCTAATTTGTAAGCTTACTTGGAGAACAATGCTGTTAAACTGTAGTATCATACTTAAAATCATTACTAAACAGGTATTACTATGACTTTCTACACGGAGTTTTACGCTGGACAGACGAACAGAACCAAGTCAAAATATTTAAGTTTTTAATAACAATATATATATATATAAATTACATTAAATAAATATTATAAAATAGTTAATAAAATAATTCTCACTTAGATTAAATTTGATATACAACTAAGGTAATTAATTATCAGTATGGCAAAGAGCTGAAACAAATGATAAAAACATATGGAAAAGTGTCAAAAGTAGACTAAGAGACATGAACCAACAGGAAATAGAATTGGATTGTAAAATTAAACCTTCTCTAAGTCTAGTAAATGAAATAGAATTGAACTGGGGTAAAGAGGCATATATACTTAATTTAGGAAGAAAGGAAATATCAGGAATGGCATGGTTTAGACTGGTAAACTGGAGGGCACAGAACATAACTGACGATTCTGGCAGGAGAATCTGCCCATTCTGCGATTTGGATGAGGACTGGGTACATATTTTGGCGGGATGTGCGCAGTGGGAGATCCATCGAACGATTAAACTGAAAGAAAAATTCTTAAGTCCCTCAAGAAAGATTGGCATATTGGGAGCTACTGGCTGACCAGAGGAACTGGTAAAACATGGGCAACTTTTTGGCTAAAGTGCGCGATGCTAGGTAAATTTTTTTCAGTTAGACAAAGGTAATTTATATCTATTTTCCTTTTTCTTGTTCTTTTTTCTGTTGTTTATTTTGTCACTCTACTTATATCTTAAATATGCATGTACGGTCATTGACACATGCACTAAACACTTGAGTAATAGCTCCAATGATTTGAAACCAATAAAGAACCTTATCTATCTACTAAAAAAACAAACAAACTTTACGACTCATGTAACTTATAGGAGCATTGTACTGTGACATCTTCCACTAAATATACTTTAAGTTCAGTTCGCTGATTACGTGCAAAAAAGCTATCAAATGATTTTAACACTCAAGACACTGCACGTAACCATTCAAATGCACTCTGATATCCTTACACAAGTATTCTTTAAATGAAGCTCCGCCAAATATTAACTATACAATTGAGTCGTTATCTTTAATTCGCAGTAAAACCTTTCAGGTTTAGCTTCGGCAGGTCACAATGGTGTCTGGTCAGGTTTGAAGCTCGCCTTCGCGGCGACTTGCAAAACTGCTGGTCTGCTGAATATCACAAAACTACACGCAATCTGGAGTTAGTCTCATCTTTCCAACACCACGACGAACACCGCTGAGGTAAGCAAACCTCTGGCTCACTCTCAAGACAACCAGGTTGATTGACGTTACAGTTACCCAGTTTGACCTTTATCCCGACGTATGCAATATACATGGTGAATCACCTAAAACTTTCACCGCTATTGATGTGTAGTTTTAACAGCATTGATTGGTGTTCAGGGGCTCGTACATTTAGCCTATAAACAGATTTTAATAATAGTGTAAAAATTTATTTTTTTTAGAAAAAATAAATTTTTTTAAATGGAACAATGCCTAGTTACATCAACAGAATAAACGTAGGGTAAATTATAATGTCGGTGGCGTTTCCAAGATTCTACTGCAAGTGGTTTATGAGAAATCGTATTTTGAAACTTTTACGCACCGACACTTGTACATCATGTGGTAGCACAAACTAAAGAAAAACAAAAGGGAAATATAATACCTCCGTGGATTCTTACAAATAAAGAGAACATAACCCTTCAAAGGTTGTGATCAAAATGATCACCGGCAGCTTCAATACACGCTTCCAGTCTGCTATGGAAAGATTGCTGCACACGTTCTAGCATTTCAGCAGAAATTTCAGAGCAGGCAGCAGTAATACGTCGTATCATATCGTCTGGTGTAGGTGGTACATCCTTGTAGATAGTGTCTTTCAGCCTTTCCCACAGAAAAAAGTCTAAAAGGTTCAGATCAGATAAACGGGCCGGGCAAGATACAGGTCCTCTTCGTCCAATGAAACGATTAGGAAACAATTCGTTAAGACAAGCTGTAGTATATCGTGCACCATGGCCTGGACAGCCATCATGTTGGTACCACAGGTTCCTCCTAGTCTGCAAAGGAATGTCTTCTAGCAACTGTGGCGGGTGGTCTGTCAGGAGGCTGCGATACCTTTGCGAGTTTATTGTTCTTTCTATGTATGAACAAAGGGCCTATGAGCTGATGATTCACTATCCCACACCACACCTTTAAACTCCATGAACAATGATGTTCCACCTGATGAAGCCAACGGGGATTGTCAACCAACCAATAGTGCATGTTTCTGCGGTTTACTTGGCCATGATTAGTAAACGTTGCCTCATCACTAAACGAGATACACGATGAATCTGGATTATCGTGGCTTAATGTCCAGGTACTAAACTTAACACGATTCCCAAAATAATTTCCATGCAGTTCTTGATAGAGAGAGATGTGAAAGGCATGGAAACTATTTCGATGGAGAATGCGCAGTACACTTGCTTGACTTATGCCACTTCCACGTGCGATTGTGCGGGAACTAATTTGCGGATCTACTGCAACGGCAGCCAAAACAATAATTTCTGCCTCTTCTCCAGTCACTTGTTTGTTTCTGTTAAGTTTTCTAGGTGTTACAGTACCACTTTCACGTAATTGATTAAAGAGGTTGATAAATAATTGCCGAGATAGTTGACGTCTACTGGGATACGTTTCTGCATACACCGTACAGGAACGAACTGCATTCTTCCTACGCTATCCATAGACCATAAGCATGTCGGCTTTTTCGGCATGAGTAAACTCGATCTTCCACTCACGAATTACTGCTTGAACTGTCACAAACTAACTGACCAGAAAGTCGCAATGCAATCAATGAACAGAGAACGCAATGCAAACAAACATAACGTCATACCTAGCAACTAAGCAAGTTGAATGGGAAACAATTGTCGGGGTGGAAAATTTGCAAAATACGATTTCTCGTAAACCACTTGCACTAGAATCCTGCAACAAAGACCGTTGACATTTTAATTTACCCTACCTTTATTCTGTGAGACAGTAACTATGGCTATATATGCCATATATATAATGTGAATTATAATGTGAAACGGTATTAATAAGAAAAATACTTGTATAAATAGAAGTTAAGGCATAAGTTTTATGTATGTGCAAGTGTAGCTGGAGCGGTGGAATTATTGTTAAAAGGCGACAAGCGAAAACAACATATGTTTGTAGAGAGGCCACATGCCTGCAAACGTAGAACAATAGCCGGGTAAGTCTTCTGGAAGGTTCCAAGCTGAACGAAGACAGACAATGAAATTTTAAGGAAGAATATGTTTAAAATCTTTAAGGGGAGAAATGTTAGTTCTAGCGTCTCCATCAGACAGGGCTGTTGATTATAAAGTGCTGCGATGTGAATAAGATACATGTAAGCTCTCAGAAGCAGGCGATATTATTTACTTCTTATAATGTAGTAGGAACGGTGAAAGGTTATCGATTTAAAGGTCTATAGGAACGTGTGATAAACTACAATTATTTCTAGAGCACGTATAAAATACTTGATTGCTCAGCGACCGCAAGTTTGGCTTACGAACGTGGTAGGGATCGACCGTTCTACAGCTCCAACGAATTTAAGAACTGTATAGATTATTACTAAGACAGTAAATGCGTCTGCCATTAAAGCATAGTATTTTTCAATAACTTAATCTATTGTTAGAGTTGTTACTTATTACCTTCCTTCCCGTATCACACCCTGCAAAGTTATACAAGCTCTACCAAAAACCTAAATATCAGTAGCCGTGGCAAGAAATATTAATAACATTTTAAGAGTAACAAGTAAAACACAAGATAATTATCATTATCACCATAGTTCACATATTAATTCATATATTAATATATTGGACATACTGCGATTTATGCTCTCCCTCCACGAGTATACCGCATCTGTTGATGTAACTAGGCATTGTTCCATTTAAAAAATTGTATGTTTGCTCAAAATATGCACTTTCTCAGTATTATTCAAATCTGTTTATGGGCTAAATGTACGAGCCCCTGACTACCAGTCAATGCTGTGAAAACTACACATCAATAGCACTTTCCAATTCCAAAAGATTTGCGGTGCAAGATCTAAGTGATTCACTCTGTATTCTGTACATATTATTGCCTGTTCTTCTTCGGCCGACTAATAATAATCAAGTTCTGGCAGTACTCGTATTGTTCATGCTGTGGAATGAATGTAACTATTCGACGTGCTATATCACATTGTCGAATGATTGTGGCTGCTCCTCGTGCTGGGGGCTACTGCTTCACTGATGTGCATGTCATTGCTCGATGTGCTGGTGGCTACTCTTTAACTATTCAGCTCTTCCAGCGCCAAATACCTTTTCAGGCAAATAATTAGGTCAGCCTGCATCAAGTGGCAGCCTTCGAGACTTTCACGTAACGTAGTTACTGACATCACACTTCTAAACGTTAATAAATAGACGAAAATGTAGTACCTACACATAAAATTAGATATGTTTAAAGAACACAGTTTATTTAAAACAACTTTTTTGTGCCATAAATCATTTCAGAGATATCCGCTATTAATTGTTTGAATTGTTCAATACTTTGTCATTCTTTTAAATTCCTGTCGATTTGAAAATCAACATATAGGATCCAGTTCTTTAAAATTCGACTATCACTATTTCCTTTGTATCTATTTTAAAACATAAAGAACTTTTTGACTTCAAAGTAGACCAACAAGTGAAGTTTTGCTTTTACCATCCTAAATTTTCATTTAATTATCTTCAATAGTTAACGAGGAAGCAGGTAATTTATATAAGAAAATGTCATTCACGGAAACAACTGTTGAAATTAAAAAGAGAGAAAAAGCCTCCTATATTTATGTTTAGAATGTTCAATATCTCGAAAACTAAGCGTTGCAGGAAGAAATTTCTTGAATAAATGTTGCTTGATATTAGAAGGAAAATAAATCCCAGTAGTCGTTTTTTATTTGGAGGACCTTCTGAGGTCATTTTAAGGTCAATTTAAATGGAAACCTACCTTTATGTTGTTTTCTCATTCCTCATAAAAACAAAACATTTGTATAAAGCAACTTGAAATTCTTCTTACACCAACGTAAATAACAAGGAAAATTCTGAATGGCTGTGTACGAAGAGCGCAATTAATGTTTGGATAATCCATGGATGGTCATTTGAGGATCAAGTTAAATTTCATAATTTGGAACCAACATTTTTTATTTTGTTTCCTTGTTACTCATCACAAGATAAGTACATCTTTATAAATCATTTTCTAAGGAGAAGACAGCATACAACATGTAGGTTCCCATTTTAAAAAATTAAATTGACCCTAAAATTACCATCATAACGTCCTCCAAACAGAACACGACTAATGGCGTTTACTTTATCCCATAACATCAAGTAACTTTTGTGAAAGACATTTCTATCTACGCCGCTTAGTTTTGGAGATATTGTACACTCAAGTTAGATAGATAAGATATCTTTATTGGTTTCAAGTTATTGAAGTTATTTCACAAATATTTAGTGCATGGGTTATTGACCGCACATGCATATTTAAGATAAACTATGGTGACAAAATAAACAACAGAGAAATAAAACACAACAAAAAGGGACAAGAAAAAGGGAAATAGAGATAAATTACCTTTGTCTAACTGAACAAATTTGACCTAGCTTCGCCAGTTCCTCTGCTCAGCCAGTAGCTCCCAACATGCCAATCTGTTTCTTGAGGGTATTAAGAAGTTTTCTTTCAGTTTAATCGTTCGGTGGTTCTCCCACTGTGCACATTCCGCCAAAATATGTACCCAGTCCTCATCCAAATCACAGAATGGGCAGATTCTCCTGCCAGAATCGTCAGTCATTTTCTGTGCCCTCCAGCCCCTCAGTCTAAACTATGCCATTCCTGATATTTCCTTTCTTCCTAAGTTAAGTATGTATGCCTCTTTACCCCAGTTCAATTTTATTTCATTTGCTAGACTTAGAGAAGGTTTCATTTTACAATCCGATTCTATTAAAAGGTGAAGTGAATTCATATAACAAAGGTGGCAATATATTTTTCAAAGCATATTTCGAATAAATGTATCGTGTTTTCAACGATAAAATACATATAAATTGAAGTGGAATTTCCAGTTTATAAGGTCATATTTACTTAGTCCGTTTACCCTCCCGTAAGCAGGGCTTATATCTCCTACGGTTAACACCCGTGCCTAGGGTCTGAAGTCTTTAGTGAAGCAGACGGACATTGAATCAGAGAATGAAGAACTCGAAAGGGGAGTCTGCTCGTAACTCGGTATGAGAGTTAGGAAGGTGATGAAGGTGAAATGGATGGAAGGAAAGGTGATGATGGAGCAGTTGACGCCGCTTCGTCCTCCACAAATTCCACATACGGGTCCCTGGGCTCGAATCCGGCCGCCTTGGTGGGAGGCGAGCGGTCTAATCACTCGTGCCGCCATAAGTATACAAAAAACTAAAAATATCATTCTTTGTTATTAAGTCTCCCCTTAATTATTTGCTTGAAATGACCCTTATTCAGCTTGTGACGCTTCATAGTCATTTGGTTTGGGATAGATTCTCTTCCTCCACCCTCCGCCTGAAATAGAACGACAGTGAAATAGAACCTTCTTGTAGCTTGCACGCTCTAACCTCTACTCCAAACTTTTCATTTATAGCCTGAGAAGTGAAAGCGCTGACATACAAAATACTCCTTGGACTAGCATACATTAATATGTTGTTTGGTTGCATTAATATGTGGTTAAATAAAAAAGATAACCTACAGAACTTCACAAGAGAGAATATTTGATTTTCGCGTAAACATTTATGCACTCATCGTGTTTCCTACTTAAATTCTTCTAACCAAATGGTCTGCACTTGTAGAGATATTTTCTATTCCCTGATAATTTGATATATTATTATTGACTTTGGAATAGAAGCTTGTTTACATTGGCAATTTTACTTGTAATTTACAGCTTCTCTCCAATCCATTATGGAACATTCTGTACATTACACATTGCAAGCAATATCATTAACCTTATGCTCTTATGCGACAAGCATCAGAGCATAGAGGCGGAAAGCATTACTACGAGGTATTGCGAGTGTGAGAGGGGAGTATTATTTTCTCTCTTTTTCTCCTGTTATCTTATGGACCACAAATATGTAGACGCTGTAATCGGTACTGAGTATACACATGCTACCTAATGGTAATGTATTTAGGTATTATAAAATATTTTGAAATGAGATAGTATAAAATAGCTTTGAACTACTAGCTCATCAGTTTTTATCTTGGATTTCGATGAGCAACTACTTCATTTGAACAATTCACAATGCAAATGAATTAAGTATATTGTCTTTCAAAATTCACTTGAAAATTTAATGTATTGTGAGTGTGGAAAAAACAAAAGCATCGTTGTGTTTGGCAAGGAATGGGGTTTGGTTTTAACGAAACAATGAGAATTTGTCCGGGTTTATCTTTTTCAAGTACACACATTTTTCCTGACATACGTATTTTGACAATTTTTGCGAGAAATTAATGTTAAGTGTAGTAGGGTGTTAGATGTGCCTGGAAAAGCCGTCATTTAAGGTAACTGTACAAAAGTCGTACGTATCGAGATTTAAAGATCGCGAAGACTATATATTTACGTGTTGCAGCCGTCACCTCCTCCGTCCGTTGCTGTAGGCTTACCTTGATGCTTCTCCCGTTGGTTCCAGAAGTTCGCAGTGTGCTGGTTCTCTTTAATTTTATCCTCGGCTAGCTGCAGTAGTTTTCTTTAAATTGTATAGGAGCATGGACTTATCCTCGGTAAAGGAAAGCGTAGATCTCTGGTGGTGATATAGGAAGACATAGACGTGCTTTGTTTATGAAAAGATGACACTGCCGTTTCTTTTTATTTAACTAACACACGTAGTACACTAAAACTGGTATTGCCGCTGTTAAAATACTGTCCCCCGCTGTTAAAATGCGGCGTGGATATGACACGAAGTTTAAATATGCTTATTATCTCTTTACGAGTAGCGGTTCTTAGGTGTGTTTCTAAAACTATCTATATTCCCTTTTTGGCGCGATATCTCACACATCTTGCAGCATCTCTCCCTGACCACACATGACAAAACTGTCTTGCTAAAAACTGCCCAACTGCAATGCTAAAACTCCATGACAAAACTGTCCCGAATTTGCTCCAAACAGATCCATTTATAGTCGCAGGCTTCTGGGGCTGCTTCCTTTCCTATTGGTCCATTTTTAGCGCCACTCGACGCGTCTAACTATTTCGTATAAACTTCCAGGGATCTCATTGGTCCAAGTTTAATATAAATCGCGGCTTTTCCCAAGTTTACCGTTAAGCTATCTGTCTCTCTCACTTGGTCACGGCAAATTATCAAATAAAGGGACAAAGGCGTTACACCCTCGCTGTAGGAATAATGGCACTGCGACCCAAAGAGATGTCATAAAACTAGATTTTCTGCCTTCGAAAGCACTATTCCTGTAGCTAAAACATTTCGTCGTGGACAGTATTTTAACACAGCGCTTAAATTATTTACATTAAACCATTTATAACTCTACTAATATTAGTAACCTAGATACATACATAACGTTAAATCACCCTTCTTACAATATACAAGCAGTATAATAAAAATATATGTACATAGTATGATTTAACATCAATAAAAGTTAATTAATAAATTATCTATAATTACAGTTCTCGGGCTCGGCCTAGAGTTGCCGTTTCAATGACTACTTATGAAACTATTCTCAAAGATTGTTACTCAAATTTTCCAATTAAACGATTATAATTAATTAAGTTCTAAATTTTCTCAGACCTTGAGAAAGACTTCTATTTTTTTCATAACAGCACTACACCAGCTGTAATCCAGTGTTTATTGATAGAGCCATGACTTAATGCTTACAAATCCAAAATGGCAACTATAGCACATAACTGTGGAATAAAAACACTATAGATATTATAATATTTTAGCTTTTTTAAACCTTTAAGTGTAACTGAAAGGCCTACAATTGAACTTGTTCGATCCATCATCAAGGTGGTAACCTTGCGGCTTTATTCGTTGCGCGCACGAAACATTTTATGGGACTTTTATGTATTAGTTGCGCGCGGTAGTTGCTAGTGAGTAGTTAACAGTTGCGCGCGGTCATTATATTTCCGCAGCATTTCCCTTATCATTTTATAGTGAGTTAGGAATCTCTGTACAAGAGCTGTTAGGAGGTATGGTTAAATATTAGTTTCAATTTTAGCCGGAATAAATCTGATCGTGTCATTACGTTTGCGAAGCCATTGAGAGCTACGAGGTGTAATCAAAAAGTTTCCGGAATGACGTCATAAATACTACACAACAGTTTGTTTTGTCTAATCTGCACCGTTACCCTCGAAGTAGTCTCCTTGGAGTTGATACAGTTGTCCCAGAGCTTCTGCCACTGCTGGAAGCACCTCTGGAAGTCCTCTTCTTTCATGTTCAGTGCCTTCTGCGATTCACGATGGATGACATCAATGTTCTCAAAACGGTGTCCTCGCATTTTACGTCGCGGGAAAATGAAACAGTCCGCTGGTGCCAAATCTGGAGAATAGGCGGGATGGGGAACAGTATTCGTCCTACTTTTATCCAAAAATTGGCGCTTTGTGCGCGGGCGCATTGTCATGATGCAGGAACCAGTCACCACTCCTCCTTCCTTTTGCGTCGTACATTCTCCCTTAATCTTTGTAGCACTTGTTTGTAGAACACTTTATTCACTGTTTAACCCTATGGCACAAATTCCTTATGTACAATGCCTTTAGTGTCAAAAAATACAATCATCATTGACCTCACTTTGGATCGAACTTGTCTGGCCTTTTCAGGCGTAGAGATGAAGGACTCTTCCATTGTGAAGATTGTTGCTTTGTTTCTGGATCGTACCCATATATCCATGTTTCATCACCAGTAATAATTTTCTCCATAAACTGTGGGCCATTTTGTAGCTGTTCTTTAAGATCTGTGCAGGCGGTCACACGGCTTTCCTTTTGGTCATTTGAAAGCAGTCGGGACTCGAACTTGGCGGCAATTCTTCTCATGTCCAAATTGTCTTTCAAAATGCTTTGAACACTTCCAAAGGAGAGTCCTAATGAGTCAGAAAGTTCTCTTATTGTAATGCGCCTTACATTTAGGACCATTTGCCTCATTGATTGATATTTTCATTAGTTTTGCTGGAACAGTGTCGCTCTGAGCAATCTGCATCTTTAACTGATGTCATACCAAATTTAAATTTCGAAAACCACTCAAATGCTTGCGTTTGCCCATAACGTCTTCCCCATAAGCTGTTCTTATTATTTCATAGGGTTTTGTTGCAGTTTTACCGAGTTTAAAGCAAAATTTGTTGTTCGTTCTTTGTTCTTCGTAATCTGACATTTTGCTACGCTAGGAAAATCGCAGTACGAGCAAAACACGTGTTCATTTCAGAGCGTCTACCTTATCACTGCATGGTCACAGGAAGTCACGCAACCTCTCATTTTTATCGGAAGGAAACTTTGCGTGTACAGTCTGGGTAAGTATTAAAGAAATCTCGCCGTCAGCATTGTTGTGAAGCCATTCCGTAAACTTTTTGATCACACCTCGTATTTCGTCGTTATATTTATATAATAAAGCAAATTTGTTTACAGTACATCACGTATGTTGCATTCAGCTTCCATCTTCCTCTATCCTTCCAGTCATAATCCGTCATTTGTCTATCTTCCATGGACTGTGTGGTTCTCTCTTCTTCCGTCGAGGAAATTGTAGCTATACAGCTTTTAATGTCCATCTCTCCAATGACATTCTCCTAAGATGGCCATAAGAACTTGAAATTCTTACTTCAATTGTAATCTATAACATTTGCCACAGCCACTTGCGTCTGCTCTCATAGAATTTCATTTCAAGTTTTGCGAGGTTTAGAAATACAGCAACTTCTTCTCCAATAATCCATTGATATCACTTTTAATACCTTTTATTTATCTTAGAGACCTCCCACAGCTCAGGGCCATACACAACGGAATACTTTCAGTTATTAATTTATATGTCCGTTTTTACTTTCTCTTTTACGTATATAAGTAGGGGAAATGTTGCATTCCACCCAAAAATTCCATACCGCGATTTCATCCCGGAAATGCATGTTTTGAGGCGCCCTGAGTCTGTGAACAGCGAAAGTTCCGATAAATACCAAAGTTCGTATTTGAGTTTAATACCTTCCAAAGTTGCGACACAAAGATTTTTATAGGAAATCCCCACCCCCAAGTACCGTTTATATGGAACATTTTTCGAAAATTTTTATTTTCTAAAAAAATTTCACTAACGATTTTGATTAAATACCGTATATTAAAGATATTTACATGACAAATAAAGTAAATATCTTGAACATTCTGGAAAAGCCTAGCAAGTCCTCATTCGGGAGCAATTTTTTATAATCTTATATAACTCAATAGACGAAAACTTACCACACAAAATATGTGGATCTCTTTAAAACACACAATTTACTTAAAATATAGTTTTTATGGCATTAGCCGCTTCTGAGATATCCGTTATGAAAGGTTGAAATAGTTCAATACTTGTCATTTTTTTAAGTCCCATCAATTTTCAGTTGTTTCTCGCAATTGCATGGCAACAGTGTGGCATTTTAAGGCCAGCATATAGCGTCCATTCTTAACATTTGACTGTCGCTGTTCTGTTTGTACTTATTAAAAAATGTGTAATATAGCCATTTTTCAGAGGTTTATTTGTATTAAATGTAGTAGATGGAAAAATTAAGCTTTGGTATGAATAGTATGCATACCCACTAATAAAAATAGAGGGAGAGAAGGTCGTGTGAATATATCACGTCAGGTTTTCTATATCATGAATAGTTTTGTTCTAAATTATGGAATGCATTTGTCTTGCATAAGGCAATTTTTGCGGTCCGTATCGAATTTTAGCCTTCTTCCCTTGTTATTTTTCATAAGTACTTAAATGTGCTACTGTATTTAATTATTCATCCAACTTCCATCACTATATTGCTTCCTACTCCTCCAACAACCATGCATGTACTCCCTTTTAGTTAAATTGATTTATGAACTCCAGTGTTCTGAACACATTATAACTTACATATTTTTCATCTTCAGCAAAAGTAATTTAAAAGTCGACACAACTTAACGAATATAACGTATGGTCATTTATCTGCTATTTTTATACTCTGAGAAAAGGACTAAGTTCTAAATTTTCCATCAACATGACTGAATCAAATGATACATACAATCTATAATTTATATCTATCACCACACTACGTTTATTTCTTTATGAATCGATGATTTGAATTTTGCTACGACATGTGTATCTTGAAATTTATATTTCATATTATCACGAATCCTGATTAATTTTCAGAATGGTCCTCGTAGGGGATTGTGGTTTTATTTGACAACAGCAATTACTGGAATATACTGGTCATATTGTTAGCGTGTATAAAAATACCTGATAAAAATTTAAGTAAATCAAAAGCACTGTTTACATAAATATTACTTCTCAAACTACTTGATACTACACCCCCAGCAGAACAAATGGAACTATTACTGTATACCTTCTGCGTTTTGTATCGATATGATTAGTGTAGCTGCTAACTTATTGGATGAAAACGTTCAAAGTGTTCACTCTCACGTGCCAAATACAAACGATTAAGCTTAAAAGTAAAGAATTGTGTAATAATTAACAAAGTTAAAATATATAATATTATTGTTCTTCGTTTATATAGACTAACCTTTGATGTTTTACACTTCCTAGTAAGAAGTATTTCATTGCTTTAAGAACTTGTTCTTATTTTTAAATAACCCATTATACATAGGCTAATTCTTAGTGTGATAGCAAACTTCTCGCGCGCAACTAACGTACTTACATGGAGAGTATCCGCGCGCAACTGATATTGTAGCGTCTCCCAGTACTGAGAACGAACCCCAGGTATCGGAATGAGGCAACACCCAGGAAAGTGTTTAAATTATTGCTCGCAGCATCTCACACCATAGAATATTTAAGTTGATCGAATCGAGGTCACAGGGGCAGATTATTCCGACATCCAATATGAACGTCTGCACGCCGTTGTGGCCTCCACGATTCTTGCTATTATTTGTAAATAACAAACAAATTCACTATTAGCCAGATATGTAATACGCTGAGGTACTTGCTGTCGTCCTCCAAGGCGTAGTGGTTGCCAGCTAGCCTTTAGTTCCCGAAGTAGCAGGTTCAAATCTGGCGTAAAAATCCTTTGCATGACTTCCTTCGGAAGGAAAGTAAAGCCCGCGTCATATATTTACGGTACGTAAAAGAACCTCAAGCCTGATAGAGGCCTCTGAGCAAAATTACCAGTATTTCACGCCCAATATAGAATGGGAGGCTAAGGACCACAGCAGTTAAAGAGCGTCCATAAATAAAACTCAATTTCAATTTGCTGAGGTACTTGCAGGCTAAGCCATAGACCCTTAGGATAGAATAAAGGACTCAAGGCATAGGTAGGAAGATTAGCATCCGGTATTACACGGGTCGTTGTAGCATACACCCTTAAGTTTGTGGTGGAAACATTCTAGTTGCAGCCAAAAGCAACTTCATAACTTAATTTCAAAGTTTGAAAGTCTTAATGAAGGTTTTCTTATTGAAATATCAATGCACTTAAACAGCACTTTATTTCACGAGTAACCAATACCCGTCACTTTATTGATGCAACTTCAAGAAACAAATTTAGTGTTAGTTCCTTGAAAGAGCTGTAAAAAGGGGAGCAGTAATATACCTTTGGTAAAAAGGATGATTAATTGGAACTGAAAGTTTCCTTTCATAAGCTTTAGGGAATTAGAGCTGATAGGATTGGAAGTGACGGCTCGGTTGGGGAGACACGCCGTGCAATGTCAATGCGAGTGATGGATTGTGCTGCCTCGATCCATTTGTAATTTAATATAGGATTTATTTCTCCACTGAAATTCAAATCCACCAAGGTCTCGCTACGGATTAGGAAGAAAAATTGTTGCGACATCAAAAGGATTAGTTTTTGCTTGCAGCACGTGTCTCTCGGGAGACAGATCCGTAAAGATGACAAATTTTATTTTCCCGGTGTGATTTACCAAAAGCTGTGTAAATCAGAAGTGTAAAGCGACGAATACCTGGGGAAACGTAATTTATACACCATTTGTTCATAAAGGAACGCCTCACTGAAATACTCTGTTCTCAACGCCTGAGACAAGGAGGATAGTAGATGAACAGGTTCTATGTAGATGCAGTTATATTATGTCTGGACGCTTACTTCATACCCCTTACGGCCTTTCTTTCATTATAGTAATTTATAGTGCTTTCTTGGTCTACCAGGGTGCATATTTTAAAGTACAGTATGCTCATTCCTTATACTAGAATTAGCAGCAGTAACTTTCAATAGGTTCTTTTGGTAACCGTTTTGCTTAAAACAGGAACTTCGTTGAAGTTTTTGAAGTTACTAACAAATAATGTTAGAAAAGAGCAAGGAAAATTTACAGTGCTAACATTTATTTTTTCTTTAGTTCCATTTACAGCTTGCTTTAACTACATTGTTCTTAACGGCGGTCTCTTCCTTTGGAACATATTGCCTTACTTATAACTCGTGAAACTCTTGTCATTGGGTTTTAATCATTAGATCACACACACTGACACACACCGACGCTCTTATTCATACTTCCAAACTCTGGGGAGGATAGGGAATAATCTTGGCTAGAGAAAAATTCCTACCCCAGACGGGAATCGAACTCGGGACCCCTCGTAAATCAGGCAGATGCTCTACTGTTGTAGGCAGATGCCAGTTGTTTCCAATTCTTGTTAAATGCTTACTGTACGTGGAGGAATTATTCCACCTAAATATTTGTTATAAATATTTCACCAGAAATATACAACTTAAAGTCTACTGAATCCCCTCTTAACGTGCGTGTGTGTCTAACAAAAAGTTTAAAAATTGTATGGTACATATTTCAAGGATGCAAAACGCAGATTTTCCAGAAAATCTCCACTCCAATCTACTCGTTAAAAGGAAAATCCTTTTCTTCCTTTATTCTCTCATAAATTACACTTAGCATTTTTTAAACGTTTGCTTGACAAATAAAATGTATAGCTAGAATGTTTTGCTAATATACTGTGCAGTCTTCTTCTTAATAGCAGATACATGTACTATTTTGTACATCTAGGAAAACATACGAGATGGACAGAAACTTACTACTTAGAAAATACATACTTCATTAAAATACAGAATGTTTTTGAAAGCTTGCAAATTTTCTTTGTTTCCTCTACCCCGTAAACAATGCGTAGAGAAGGTATTGCATTCCAACCATAAATTCTATACCGAGATTTCACCGGAAATACGTGTTTTGAGGCCCCTAAATAGAAACATAGCATTTTTGCAAACAGATCTGTGTGTGTCTTTAAACTCAAAAACGAAAATCGGATAAATACCAAACTTGGCATTTAGATTCAGCACCTTCCAAAATTACGACACAAAGATTTTCAAGAAAATCCCCACTCAAACCTTCCAGTACATGGAACATTTTTATAAATTCTTGATTTTCTAAAAATGGCTCTGACAGTTTTGATTACGATACCTTATATTACTATATTTACATGATGAATGAAATATGTGTCCAGAATTTTATGGGAATGGCCTGTGTAGTCCTCTTTATTCCGAAGGAATTTTGTATAATTTTGTATAATTGGTAAACATTAAGCGATTGACAAAAACGTAATATACAAAAACAATGTAGAGCTCTTTAAAACAATTTATTTCAAATAACGTTTTAGTGGCATGGGCCATTTCCAGGTACTCCTTATTAGTAGTTTGAATTACTCAATACCTAACCACTCTTTTAAAATCCTGTAGATTTTCTGTTGTTTCTTACGATGCCATTCAACGAGTATGGAATTATAAGGCGTATATCGTCCATTCTAAAACTTTGACTGTGGCTATTCGCTTTGTATCTCTAATGAAATGTGCAATGCAACTATTTCCAGAACGGTTTATCTTGATTAAAATGAAATAGGAAATAAACTTTGGGAATCGAGAACATCATGTGCAGGTAATAAATCAGAATTTTTTTAAACATTTCCGTTACATTTTAATACTGTTTCCGCATGTTTTGTGTAACTATGCACCTACTATTTAATTTGAAATCCTTGAGGCAAAATATATTCCGAATAACGCTACGTGGATAGAAGAATCGCCTTATGAAATTGAAACTGGCTTTTATTTACGGAGGCTTTTTAATTTCCTCCTTAGCCTCCCATTTTATATTGGGTGTGAAAGACTGGAAATTTTTCTCAGAGCCCTCTTTATCGGCTTGAGCTTCTGTTACGTGCAGTAAATCTGCGACACGGGGCCACCGATCTTACTTCCCTTCCGAAGGAAGTCATGCTAAGGATTTTTCCGCCCAAAATAATTTTTCCGCCCAAGTTCATAGTAGGTAGAGAAGGTGGTGCATTACACCCAAAACTTCGATACCGTGATTTGACCTGAAATTGATGTTTTGAATCCCCCTGTAGCCAAATAAGCATGTTTGAAAACAAGTCTCTGTGTGTGTGTGTGTGTGTGTGTGTGTGTGTGTGTATCAATGAACAACATAACTCAAAACGAAAAGTCGCATAAATACTAAATTTGGTATTTGAGTTCATTATCTTTCAAGGATGCAACACAAACATTTTCAAGAAAATTCCACTCTAACCTTTACATGACCATTTTTCGAAATTGTTTATTTTCTAAAACATGGCTCTTAACAATTTTTATTAAAATATTATATATTACTATATTTACATGGCAAAGAAATTGTATATCTTGATTTTTCTGGGAATAGTTTAAGAAATGACGTATAATATTGTATAACTGCTAAACCTTAAACGATAAGAAAACGTACCATAAAAAACGTAGATCTGTTTAAAACGCACATTTTATTTAAAATAAGTTTTTGTAGCACACGTCCCTTCTGAAATATCCTTTGTTAAAGTTACCAGTTGTTCAACGCTCGTCATTATTTTTAAAGTCCCGTGGATTTTCAATTGTTTCCCACATTGCATGATTACAAAGCCCAGCATATAGCTACCAGTTGTTAAAACATTTGACTGTCACTGTTATCTTTGTATCTATAACAAATGTATAATATAGCTATGTTTGCAAAGTTTTATTTGGGTTGAAATGTAGTAGGTAGAAAACTAAACATTATTAAGAATAGTTTGTAGACACACTAATAAAGATAGAGGGTAGAGAAGGTCATGTGAATGTATTACATAAGCTTTTTTGGATTCAAGGGCATAAAAACGTGCATTTCTTTGTGAAATCACAGTATGGAATTTTTGGGTGGAATGCAATACCTCTAACTACTATATACGTGGTAGAGAGAGTAAAAGAGCTGCTTGGTTACAATTCCCACTGATAATACAAAAGAGCGACACGTGCCTCTTAAACAGTGTATATATGTGTTACAAAGCCAAGTGAGTCCTCACAGGCCTGAGCTAGAAGAGAAGGAAGTCGGTGATTTGGAGTCCCTAACAGGGTTGCCACATCAAAACATTTGGCCGCGGCTAACGAAAAGGCTACCGACAAAGCAACGTGGCTTAACCCCATTACGTCCCGATATATGTAGGGGAGGTAGCGCCGTTTATATTTTTGTGCGTAACTTTGCCCCGACAAAGCTAGCATCGATTTTAGCTCGCATCAAGGAGACGAGGCCGTATTATCGACAAAGTAAATTAGCGAGGTTAGTGTAACATCTAGGATCTGCGAGTCCCCGAGGGCGCATGCGTAAAGTGAAAAAGCTCTACACAAATTCGATTAAGTGACAATCTGCCATCGTAATAATCGTTGTTTGGCAACGCCGCTACACAGAAATGTTTCTGAAAACTAAATCATGACTAGATACTTCAAAGGGTTTATTAGGATGTGCTTTATAATACTCGTATACAGCAATGGAAATCATGGTTAGTGGATTGTTTCAGCATTTCAGAGGAAACGAAGTATTGTATGGAAAGGCAAAATCAGGCTGAAAAATTCAATGACATAGCTAGGATTTGAACCATCGTTCTTCGGTTTTCGTATGGTTGCTTTAACCAACTTAGCTACCATGACATCATACCGGCATAACATTAAGTAGTCAAGCAGTTAAAAAAATTATTTTCTTTTCACTATTGAAATCTCCATTATTTTCTGAATCCATTGATATACCCGTGTAAATCAATAAGTATCCGCACATAATATATTAAACCCATTATAACAGTAATAAAAGCTTACAATTACTCATTTTTAACGTAGTACCCTTGTTTCTCAATGCACATGTTCCATCGTTGCAAGCTTTCCAATAGCCTCAGAAAAAAAGTTTTTCGGTTGAGCAGCAAATAATGTGTGCACCGCTTTCTTTACTCCATGGTCTGTGTTGAATCGACGGCCCCTTAAGGCATTTTCTAGTGGACCAAAAACTATATTATGGTTTGCCAATTCATCGACAATTCTTCGGTCCGGATACGGACTTGCTCATTGTTGGCATCACTAGTGGATATGGATAGCCGTCCTGATCTTTCCTCGTCCTCCATGGTTGTCCGACCATTTTTGAACTTTTCAATCCATTCCTACAGAATGTCTCCTGGTACACCTAGACGACAAAAACGGATAACCGCAAGCTGTTTTTCTTTGGTGCAAACGGTGAGGGGTGCAGTAATGCTTATCATGCAACAATGTAACACTCACTGGAGTGATAACAGTCAAACATTCCACAAGCGGAGACAAAGGAACAACATATCGACGTGAGCACGCACACACGATACAGCCAACCTACAAAAAATTAAAAATTGTATGCGGATACTTATTAAATTACCCTCGTATCTTAATTTGAGTTATTGCATACAAATAACCAAGAATGTAGATATTGATACCTAGATTAGTAATCAGGAAGTGCACAAAAGGCCTATTTAGACTGAGGTGCTTAAATTGAAACCTGATTCCACTGCTACTGGTTTGTTGCATATTTTATAGTTGTCAAATTTAAATTAATACTAAATAGTCTTAGCATTTATCTGTAACTTAAGGTTTTGTACACTGAAGTAACGTTATCTCCAAAAGTATTACATTCAATAAGTTGAAATTTTCTGAGAAGCTAAAACATTATATAAAATTTAAAATCAACTGGAATAGCTTTGCTATAATTTGAAGATAATTTAGAAAACTTTTATGTATAGAAAAAAATTAATTTATATATTAACTGTGATTTTTACTACAAAATCAGAATAATGAAAAATTAATCGCCTCTTTTTGTATTAAACACTATTTTCTGGGTACAACATAAGTTTAGACTCATCAAAACAAATAGTTCATTAACTAATGGTACCTAAATGAACTTCGAGAACTTAAAATTTGTATTTATCTGTATTACTCCTACTGTATTCATTTTCACATATTTTCTGCCCCAAATAGCGTAGAATGTTCAGTGAAATCTGGCTGTAGCTTTGATGGTGATATAAACATTAAAATGCTGATATATTTTTCATGCATAAATGATGTATTCGAGTATGAGGCTCCCTTAAATTCTCCAATGACTCGTATTCTTCCCATTAAACCACAAGGAAATTCCGAATTCATTTTGAGATACGTGCCTTAATGGTCACAAGTACTTTTAAGTCCCGGGCTTCAAAGTTTAACTATGAGGTAAATAAATGGTAATAAATTCTTCTCTAACACAAGTAGCTCAGTTAGTTAGAGCAGCCGGACAGAAACCGTAAGATCTGTGTTTCAAATCCGGCTATGGCATTGAAATTTCAGGCTCATTTCAACTTTTTCGCATACGACTTGTGTGAAAGAATAATTAATTACCAAAGTAGGTACTTTATGGTCTATAGTACTATAAATAAATAAGTGCAAAATGAATAATGCAGAAAAAGGACAAATACATTCATTTATAGTGTCACAATTGTAATCCAAATTTTTTCTGTTTTTCCCAAAGGCACAACTGAAATTTTACTGTACAGAATGAATCCACTCGAAAACTCGGGCGCGCGAAAGCATTTTGGTTAGATAAAATCTGAAGCCTAAGGAAATTAGAATGAATTATCACTCTATTATGTATTTATACTTTCATGTTGCAAAAAGAAAATGGTATTCGGAAAGGTATTTGGTTTTAAAAAATTATGCCAACAGCAGTCTTATATAAGCAGAATGGTTAGCTTGTTCAGTGTTAATACAATAACGATGTTTTGATCAACGATGAAATCAGCGTAAAATAGCTAATGAGATGTAGAGAGTTCTTGTGATCTCTGGTGGAACAAGGACATGTCGTAATTTAAAGGAAATTGAGTTATGGTAAACGTTCTATAACTCCCACTCCCTTGCGCAGTTTGAATAAAACCAGTGTCCAACATGGCTCTTGTTAGGCAGTTTTGCCCGAGTTTGCGTCGGTTCTCTGATAAGGGAATCCCATGAAACACTGTCTTCAAATCGTAGATAAACTTTCGCAGAGCTTAGTGGATTGTGTCAACTGTCCATGCCTTACTTGGGCTCCTGTGTGTACTTGGGACACCCATTTATTGGTTTGGCATATGTGATTTGTTCCGCACATATGCAACCATCGTGTTCACTCTTTCGATAACCCTTGCAAAGACCTAAAGAGGAAGATAAGAAATAGAAATAAGCCTATAATATATGGTTTAGTCACTATAGCGCGAAATATACAATGCATACCGAGAACCACATTGCATGCTTTTATTTTATTCAAGAAAATGAACAGATTATGTGTATATTTATGACCACCTGTTAATTGTAAGGTAAAGTATTAGGGATTATTTTAATAGAAAACCAAAATTACTTGGCAAGAAAGCAACAATTTGCCTATGGAAATCCTGTCAAGTTCATAAAAATCTAAAACCTCACTTAATCAGTTGGCTATGTCTTTCTTCTACAAACTGCCCCAAAGGGCAAGCACTATTATGACGGCTAGTCCAAATCCGTTTCCTTGTTAATGGATATTTTGAGCTTCGTCTTATTATTTTAACCCAATTTAAACTGTTCTTATATTGTACAGGGCTGTAGGTATAAAACCTCCAGCAATCGGGAACAGGTCACCTGGGCGAGATGTAAATTGAGGCAGTATTTTAATACTTGAATAGTTTCAATTGAATTATATAATAGGTAAAATAAATAACAGCCCGCCTTGAAACAATATGTATGTAATAATTTATAAAAATGTATGCAAAAGTTATTGCATATGCTTATTTATATTGTAAACATGTTCAATAATGTTATGTGAATACATTATGTAATTTAATAATGTAAGCACTGTGAGAATAATAATTTTAACGTTGCTAACAATGAGGTAACCTTGAGGCAATAATGAGCTTGAGAGTTTGAATAGTACTAGTCATGATTAGAGCAACGCTGATATAAATTATGTGACACTTTAAAAATAGCCAATCAACAGCTAGAAAAAAACTTTAATTAAATGCAGGTATTCTATTGGACTAGGATTAGCCATCAGAGACTTAAAATACAGAAGCTTACGGGTTTGGACGGTTGAAATATATTCAGTTGCTGGCAGACCTTGGTAGTGACCGGATGGAAGATGTGTTCTCTAAAGAAATATTACGTATTCGTGTGTAACGAAAATTAAGTATACGTGATAACGCAGTGCAAGCTTTAAATTAAGGAATCTCACAGCTCTTAATAACAGTGTAGTGCTATTTAATTTATGCCAAGGATTAATAAAAAGAAGTGAATTTAAAACTTAAAATTTGTATAAGCCTACACTCTTGTCGTTCCACGCCCGTGACTCTAAAACAATACTGACGCAGCCGAGGCAAACATAAACATAAATACTACCTATAGAAGCAGTTAAATAACAAAGGTAATATAATATTTTAAAACTAGGAGCCTAAGAACAAAAATACATCTTCAAAAATCAGCTTCTCATACGTAGTAGCATATTACGTAACAAATAATCCACTTCAAATTAACGCCCAAAGCGTGGTGCACACTCATTTCAACTTCAAATTATCAACAATTTCAAATTGACGTCCATACGTGGAGATAAAAAAATAAACTCCAAGACAATAACTACTTCAAGTTGGCTTCCCAAGCGTGTAGCTAACAACAACAGTAAAACTTCAACAACAATAAACTCTAACAGTTGAGGAACATAACTTCTTCAAAATCGCTACAGTACCTAGCCGCAAATGCAGTTTACCTGTACAATACAGTAGGTAAATAAAGATTTACGCAAGCGTTTTGTTTGTTGCCAATGGGCGGAGTCTAGCTTTATGCACTAACTTTAGCGGCCGCTTGCATGGTCGTCAAGCTAAACAGGCCGGCATGGCAGTGAAGTAGGATGCAAATTGTGGTTAGGTTTAAGGAATATCCAAGGCAGCAGGCGGGTGGGTCACCGCTTGACGGTCTCTCATCCAACTAGTGACCCTTGACGGTCTCTCATCCAGCTAGTGACCAGATCCGATACTGCTTAACTTGGGGGAACTTGAGGGGGTAGGAGTGATAGCCTTTATGCCTGCGGGTCCAAGGCGTCCTTCGGTAACCGGTAGCTCTTTCGTCGTTTTGGTGCCCTGTGGTCATAGCAACCCAGGGAGTGCACCAGCTGGTTGGTGTGGTAAGTAAGTTTCTCTCTTGTACCACGTCCACGAAGTATGGGAGACCGGAGTGGGTGTGTAGGATATGTGACCGGAATCTACGCCCGGTATCATAGATCATCCAAAGCAACCTGTTCTGGACAGTCTGCAGCCTACGGATGGTGGCTGCTGCCACCGATCACCAGACCTCACAGAATTAGGACGGGATAATCGCCTGATATAGGCGTAGTTTGATGTGTGTAGGCATGGTTGCTGTATTCGATCTAACAGAATGTTTAAAACATTTACTAGATCTTCCTTGTCAATATTATTGAACAAACCTTGAACTCTGAAGTTCAAGGTTTGTTCCAAATCTACATCACTAGTGAGTGTTGGGTTGCATATGTCCCGTTCGATATCAGCGCTGTGGAACTCGCCAAAGGAAAGCAATAACTAATGTCCCATTGGTTTGAAAAAGTTCAGGAGCTACGTGAGGACATCTGATATGTATAAATAGCTGGGTATTGTGCGAGCTTCGTTGAGGTTTGAAGAAGCGTTTCTCTTGTCAGTATTTTTGTCATCTTAAGATTTTAGAACCGGTACTTAAGACTTAGAAATTCCCAGGCTTGATGAAACATTTGGTAATTCCGAAAGACTAAAATCCGTCAATTGGCGCCATAATATATATCACTCGATTTTGTACTTTTATTATAGATTAATAACTTTCAGGTTAAGGATATTTAGGCTAAATCAAGGCTCTCAGAATTTAAACATATTTCCTCAAAGAATATTGTTACAATTCGATACCAAAATTATCACGGTTGTATAATTAATTAAAATTAACGGAGTAGTTCAGTTTCTACCACCACTCTCCTGTCCCCTAATCTCCTGTACCCATTATGTTCCTTGTTATCTGTTCCAGGGTTGTAAGTTTACCAGAAATTAAATAGGATAAAATTGTTGATCCATATTGCACACTAATTGGAGTTTAAGTCAAGAAAACAGCAAGGAACTGGCATCCTTGAGAGATTCTTGTCCCTCAAAGTTGGAATTCTTGGCTTTAATAGATACTTTGCAAAAATCGAGTGACAAATAACTGCTTACATTAATTCTTAGATAGCATACCGACTTCTACATTATATGGGATTTTGATGCGGTCGAATAAGCGGTAGTGGGAAACAGCATATTGGACAAGCCTTTCTTTACACAGAGTGTCTTCACAATGAAAGTGATTAACATCAAGGGACCGATTTCCAAGCATGCTGCGTGACTCGCCCGTTGTTTAGTGTTGAACGGTTCTAGCAAAACTTTGTGAGAACAGCTTAGTGTGACAAAAGGAAGTATGGAAGTGTGGGATATTTGACGACAACATGGGAGTTAAGCTCTGAAATATAACGCCGGTAGAGAGAAGCTTTCTCCACGAAAATAATGCCTGTCACATTTAACATTTTGGAAAAATTGCAGGATACAGTAATGTTTCCTGTCTTTTTTTGACATTTTTTAATCTAATCACCTGAACCTCTATGATAATAATGGTTAGTTTAAAAACTCTTGCAACTATCATGGTCATATCAGCTTTGCTAGAATTTCGGGATTTTTATCCCGTAGAAGCTTTTACGTACGAGTTTTGGCATTTAAAGGCAATCATCCCGGAGAGGGACGAAGATCCAAAGTTTGAGTGTAGGCACTTAAATATATGTTTGCCAGAAAATTGGTCTCTTTGCAGGGAGACAAAATGAGTGCTTCAGGAACCTACTGTTGAGCCACGTTTAAAATTTCAGGACTAACTGTATGAGCACGAAGCTGCAAAATGTGAGCCATTGGCAGAAATTTTTCAAACCACATTCACGGCCATTCCCAGTATGAATTCTGAGTTCAGTCAGGATATTGAAACTGCGATTTACATCTATTCCTCGGCTCCAGAGCAACTCAATGTACTTCGGCCCTTGAATTTCGGTGGCTTCTTCATAGCTTCATAACCTGCTCAATAAAACGCTACAGGAATGATCTTATCCCAAACGTTTCTTTAAAATATCTTGCCACTAAGGCTCAGGCTGTTTGGCCTCCATATTTAATGAGGATTTTCGCGTTGGGTATTTTTCATTATCATGAAAACATGCTGAAGTTATCTTTCTTCCTAAACCTGGACTGCCGCCTTCCCTGCGTTCTAGTTTAATCCCTACACTTTCCAAACTTTTTGTAAAAGGCATCCGCAAATGTTTAAGCAAATTTTTAACGGGCAACGCTTCACAACAATTGATTTTTGTGGACGCCACTCTGCAACCCATAAACTTTTTGCGTATCTCTGAGATCATTTCTTGCGGTGTTAGCTTAAACAATGCACCATCGTAGCATTTATGGACTTTAAAGAAGCTTTTGATAAAATGTGGCAAAGTCTGATACATACAGATTTCAAAGTATTGGTTTGCCGGATTATCTATATCATGTGATTGCTAACATTCTATCACGTCGTACTTCTGAAGTACGTATTCGTACTTCTCTATCCTCTGTGCGGCCAGTCTTGTCTGGAATGCCTCAAGGTTCCATTTTAGGACCTATGCTGTTCACTGTCTTCACCTATGACATACCTTCTTTACCATGTGTTAACATCGCCATGCAGGCTGACAATATCTCCATTTTATCACTCACTAGAATCTAGATACCACTGGACACGGATTACAGCGTCTCTCAATATTCTCGCATCATTGATTGATAACTGCAGGATTTCCTTGAAACATAATGAATGTGAAAGCATGATTTTTGCGTTGCGTTATCCCATTGTTCCCCCTCTTAATGCTTTTAAAACTACTTGCATATGCTGAAAATATTCTGATGACACTGCTAAATATGTGGGCCTATATTTTGATCATCGACTGACCCGGAACTCGCATATCAATTCAGAATGAAATCTTACCTACTCAAGACTACACAAATTGTATCCCATTCTCAACCACAAGTATTGTTTGCAAGTAGCACGTGGTACTCTTTTGTACAAGTCGTCCTTAACTCACATACGCTTATTCAATTTGGGGAGGTGTAGTCTGCAGGTCTTTCAAAACAAAGTTTTAAGGCTTATACGAACGCACCTTGGTATGTCAAAAACATCCAGATACATTGTAAACTTACACTCAGTACCATCTCTGCACACATCTTCTCTCAGGCTCTCAAATGTTTTCAGCATCTTCACTTAGTACCTGGCGCAGTGTATCTCTGCTTGGGACGAAGATCTGATGAGGTCCTCCGGATCAAGAGTCGTCTCCAGCAGAACTTGCTGCTTTTTCCGGGAGTGATTCCGAATTGGAAGACTTTTAATGAACCATATGTACAATTATCTGTGTTTAGGGCCAGAGGAGCAGCTTGTGGCTGACCTCAGATTAAGTTATTTTGTTCATTAAGTATTTTATCCCGATTCGGAATAGCATTTGTAATGCTGTACCAATCTGTTCAACAGAACAGAAAATATACACTTATAAACATACATTTAAGATAATGCATCTGTGAATTTTAGAAAATCCACAGTATGTAAAATACAATTTTGATATTATGGGAGTTATTACATACAATAACAGTAACTTTTGCTATACCTGAAATTCTAGCTTGTTTGGTTATTATTTAAATATTAATCCTTATTGTGTAAATTCATTGTTCTGATAACATTTTCCACATGCATTCTTACATATATCCCTATGAAAATTCAGGTTTCGCTACGAGCTAAAAAAATTGTATAATATAAAATGTGTTACATAAAATTATTTTTTGTACTCTCCAAAATTCTTCATGTTTCAAAATTTAAAAATCTATTTCTCAAAATAGGAGCTTATTTTAAAAGCGTATACGGCCGTTTTATTGAATATACTTCTGAGAGGTAATATAGAAGTTTTCAAACAAACATTTCATCATGGACATCTTGAGTGTGAAAATATGCTGAAAAAATAGGGTGTAAGAAAACAAGGTTTAAAGCTAGGCGTGGCTGTTAATAACCATGCGCCTTTCCATTTATAGCTTCGGTTAATTGATGCTTCAAATTCATCAGGAGGAAAAACCGGGATGTTTTCTTAAAGTTTAGAATTCTTATTATTTTATTAAGAAACATTTAATTTTATACTTTCTCACCGTTTTTTATCTAAGATCTAAGCCTCTATATGTTTGCTTTCTAAGTGGCCTAGAGATGAGCATAGAGAGGGTGACTGAGCGGCATGGATCAGGTGGTCGTCTGTAGCCCGCATTCGGGAGGTCGTGGTTTCGGTTCCCGTGGCCGACCTCTTTGACTCATGTTTTTTTCGAGGGTTTTTTCCGGGTCACCAGGTGAACGCCGGGAAGGATTCTCGCTGCCCCAATTTTCCTGTCCTTCCATTTATTCTCCACTCTCCTTTCACTTCATCTTTCATCCGTTTGTCTCGTTCAGAGTTGGAAGTGTCGCGATGGTGTGCGGTGCAGTGTTGCAGGGGAAAATGGTTTTCTTTGTGACTCTCTACGTTCCTCGGCTTTCGACTGGCTGCCGGGGTATTCGAACCTCCTTGAGGGGCGTTGGACCCCCGTCTGTGCGGAGTGTGGTACCTGGCTTGCCTGTCCATCTGCCGGGGAGTCTATGTCTGTAAACTTCGGAACCTTGCCATTCCTGTACCGTCGCTCCTGGTTCCGGCCGCCCGGTGTCTCTTCTCGCCTCATCCTTCCTCCCTTGTGGGGCGTAGGTACAAAATCCCCTATGTGGGTCAGTGCCGAGTCCCCTCTGTAGTCAATCCAATACAATAGAGAATATGATGGAGAGAGAGAGAGAGAGAGAGAAGAAGGATATCTACATTAAACACAATAACGCAGACAGAACTGCGGCTTTTCTGCTTGTGACAAAGGTAATTTGTACAACAAATTCCCCCAATTATGTTTGAATTCATTCCATAAAACTCATTGTGTTAGCTTTGGAGGTAGACCTTTCCTTAATATTATGCATCCACGAAATGGTTACCCTGGTGCTACATAATCTTATTTTAGTTCTAAACTAAGTAACTTCTCTTAAATTATAAAACATATTACTCTATTTTTTTCAGACATTTTAAGGATCTTGCTGATAACCGAATCTTGAGATGAAAATGTTAGATTGAATACTGTGCGTGTTATTAATATTTGCAAACAGGCTCGTCGATATTGGTCTGAGAGAGGCTCTTAATATTCCTAAGGCAGCATATCAAAGGACTCTTATTATAAAAGTTTTAATGAAATTTTAATTGAAAAGCAAACACCTGCCTTTCAAAACTGACGAGGTTCCTTCTTGCAAAAATCTTTAGAACGCGACATGAAGCCTTGAAACCTTTAATGGAAGGTACTTGGTGAATTTTAATTTACTTTTAAAATGTATTCTATGTTTTTATTCGTTTCACAAATGACTTGTTTCTTATCTATTAGGTAGTCGTATAGATTACATATGCGCGTATAAATATTAACAACTTGCAAGTACAAAAATGTAAATCATACACCATATCGGTTGAATGCATGCATATTTAACATTATTTTATTTGATGTAAAAACGGAACATTTATAATTATATCCGAGATAAGAGCTATGTACACGGGGCACTATACTTGAGTACTATAAACATAATTGTCGCTTGAAACTATGGCTATGAAATAAACAGTAAACCATTTTGTAATAGTCATAGACTACCAACCTTTTTAGAAAGTGACAATTTCCATCTCTTTCGAAGACTTCTAGAATATCTCCAGTCAACCATCACATTGATATTCTCTTCACTCTTAAAATATGTTCATTTGTTTCCTGTCTTCTTCAGTAACCAATCATTTGTTAAAGTACAGCACATCCCTCGATACGTTCAGTTATTATTCCTACAGATCTTGAGTTTACAGTATATTTTATGCTTATTATGATTCAACCCTTGTTTCGAAAGCATAAGGAAGGTTATTTAGTAAAGTGATTTATTGATTCCGAGTTCAGTTTCCGTTTTTAAATATTTGTTGTTCAAAATTACATACTTCATTGACCAGAAATGCTTGCTGGTTTGTTATCTTATTGGGTGATTTTTACTTTCTCTACTACGTATAGTAAGTAGGGGAAGTATTGCATTCCACCCAAAAATTCGATACCGAGATTTCACCGGAAATACATGTTTTGAGACCTCCTGAATCCAAAAAAAGCATTTTTGGAAACATGTCCGTGTGTGTGTCTGTGTGTGTGTCTGTGTGTCTGTGTGTGTGTGTGTCTGTGAACAGCATAACTCAAAAACGAACAGTCGGATAAACACCAAACTTGGTATTTAGGTTTAGTATCTTCCAGAGATGCGACACGAAGGTTTTAAAGAAAATCCCCCCACCCCAGACTACCCTTTACATGGAAGATTTTTCGAAAATTTTAATTTTCTCAAAAATGGCTCTAACGATTTTGATTAAAATATCATATGTTTAAGATAATGTCATGAGAAATGAAATGTATATCTCGAATTTTCTGGGAATGTCTCCAAAAGTATTCTTCATTGTGAACGACTTTTGCATAACTGGTAAACCATAAGAGATAGACAAAATTTTACTACACAAAAAATGTAGATCGCGTTAAAATACACAACTTATGTCATATACATTTCTTTTGTTGAGTGAACCGTTCTCGAGATATTGCTTGTTATTCCCTTAAATTTTACAATACTTATACTTTTTCTCAAATTCGTTATTCATTTTTTTATGTCCTGGACATGCAAAGAGAATGGAATGCGCCACATAGCAACCAGCGTTAAAATATTTGACTATCGCTTAAAAGCTACCATATTCCCCTTGCATCTACAAGAAAATTACCAATAAGATTGACATCTCGATATCTCGATTAACATGAACCATATGGAGAATAAGCGTTTGTAAAATTAGATTGTACAAGAGTAGAGAAAGTCATGTGAGTGTAACACATCAGATTTTTCTAAGAATTTCTAGTATGCATCTTGGGGGAACTTTCGAAACTAATGAATTTCTTTTCAACTGCATTCTTCATCAATATCCATTGGATATTTTTTCACCATAAATCCGCAAAGAGTAACAGAAACAAAGACTGAAAGTAGTTAGTTTTTCAGCAAATAAGCCAAAGAGAGCATAACATTTCACTTTTACAGAAAACCTAGTTGGTTTAACTTCAAAACGATTATTTTTTAGTTATTCTTAAATACAGATAGTTTCAAAATTTCCTAAATGTTCATATTTTATGCTAATATGTACACCAATGCAAAAAAGGATTGTTTTAAGTCCTACACGGCAGATCGCCTTGTTTACACCATACGCAATACAGTTGTGTAGCCGCTGCAACAAGTCATCGAACGGCATTATTATACATGCTACCTTCTTGTGTAGCGCTGTGACAAAGCTCGAGGTATTTCTGTGGTTAAGACCGCAGGTTCGCTTCTCGCATGTAGCAAACACTTTTTTTTTCTTTCTTCTCTTAATGTTTCATCAACACACACTGACTGCTATTTTCAATATACTCCATTCCATACACGGCATTTGGTAAAGTTTATAATAGAATAGTTATTCCGATACAAAATACGTGGCTTCGCAATTTCGTTTTGATCCCATATCTGTAACTTGCTGGATATCAAAGGACGGTTTAGGTTTGTTGTGGCAGCTAAACGATAACACTGAATAGTGTACAATGCACTGTAGTATTTCAGCATGCGAGTTGAAGTTAAGTTCACACAGAAACATACACCCAGATAAAGAAGACTGTCTTTTGAAGTATTGGATTCTATCACAGTTCAAATGGAAGTAAATTTACAGATTTAATAAATTCCATTGAACATTTGAATAAGCAAAAGTTCGCACAATACAGTAGTTCAAAGGGTTTCCAGAAATTAGCTTTGAAAGCTTAATTAAAAAGTACCCCTTCTTAAAGATAAATTAAAAAGAGTTAACATATATATATATATAATTATGAGCATAAGCTGTTACCACCCAAGGACCTCTTTAAGTATTTGATAATCAACTGATTATAAGAAGTTCTGCCAGAAATGGTGAATTTTGAGCATTCCAGCACCGACAGCCTCATGTGAAAGAAATATGAGTACTTAGAAGCATGTGAAAATGTTTCGAAACACAAGAAACACTAATGCAAGATTGTCCAATTTGGAAACCTTAGCAATTGAGAAAAGCACAGTTAAACTTCATCCATGAGCTATGAATTGGCGGAAAGGTTCATCAAAGTTTTCGCAGAGAATATGGATTGAAGGACTGAATTCGTGTACAAATAATTTTAGGTACGTAAGGTTTATAATGTTTGTTATTGTACTAAACTTTAAGTTACTGCAGTTGTAGTCGTTTACGATAACACATTTCTCCGAAAATAGAAGGGTTGAGATTTAAAAACATCTGATGTGTTGCGCTCACATGACATTCTCTACTCTTGTATAAACTATTTTTACAAACGCTTATTCTCCATATGCTTCATGCTAATCGAGATGTTAATCTTATTGCTAATTTTCTTGTAGGTGCAAGCGGAATATGGTAGTTTTTAAGTGATAGTCAAATCTTTTAAAAGCTGGTTGCTATGTGGCGCATTCCATTCTGTTTGTATGTCCAGGACATATAAAAATGAATAACGAATTCCCATTTGAGAAAAAGTATTGGAAAATTTAAGGGAACAACATGCAATATCTCGAAAATGGTTCACTCAACATAACAAATGTGTATGACATAAATTGTGTATTTTAACGCGATATACATTTTTTGTGTAGTGCAATTTTGTTTATCTCTTATGGTTTACCAGTTATGCAAAAGTCGTTCACAATGAAGAATACTTTTGGAGACATTCCCAGAAAATTCGAGATATACATTTCACTTGTCATGAAAATATCTTTAAACATATGATATTTTAATCAAAAGCCATTTTTGAGAAAAATGTTCCATGTAAAGGGTAATCTGGGGTGGGGGGATTTTCTTGGAATCCTTCGTTTCGCATCTCTGGAAGATGCTGAATCTAAATACCAAGTTTGGTGTTATATCCGACTGTTCGTTTCTGAGTTATGCTGTTCACAGACACACACACGGACATGTTTCCAAAAATGCTTTTCTGGATTAAGGGGGTCTCAAAACATATATTTCCGGTGAAATCCCGGTATCGAATTTTTGGGTGGAATACAAACTTCCCCTACTTACCATACGTAGTAAAGAAAGTAAAAATGTGCTAATAACTAGACAGCGCACTTTGGTTGAGTAGGTCGTAGAAATAGGTTAGACCAGGTATCGGAGTACCTTGACGTCAAAGCGCCAGTGTTATCTGAAAGTTCAACGCTCCAATAATTCTTGTTTGTTTATGAATAGCCAAGCCACGACATTCAGTTCGACAACGAGCTCGGTCGACTCGTCACTATAGTCTGTCCTTTGTGGCTCACACAAAGTACTGACAACTATTCAAAAACTTCCGTTCTCTGTGTGCTGCATTTGAGCTAGCAAAATAAAACAAATTCACTTTATTATACTTAAAGGACCAGCTATACACGTTTAGAAGGCCCAATATTACCAAGATTATTAACTGTACATTTACAAGAAATTTAGCCTACCCATAATATAAATCCACGCTTCGCCCCCGCATCATAGGAGGCCTATTTCAAAATCGTGGACAAAAAATATTAGTCATGTCTTGAAAGCCAAATTATACGGCACAGCGCCTTGTTTACACCATAGGCAATACAGTTGTGTAGCCGCTGCATAAAGCTATTGTACGGTATTATTAAACATGCTACCTTCCATGTGTGTTCTCTGTAACACTGTGGCCTTCTGTGTTTTAGACTGCAAGTTCGCTCCTGGCAGGTAACAAACACTTTTTTCTGTTAATAATGTTTAATCAACACATAGTTACTACTTATTTTCTATATACTACGTTTCATACACAGAATTTGCTAAATTCCATAACAGAATAGTTGATACAATGCGAAGTTCGTGGCTTCACAATTTCATCATGATCGCATACCCGTATGTTGTTGGATATCAAAGGACGGTCTAGATGTGTTGTGGCAGCTTGACACACTGAAAGTGCGCTATATACGATAATACTTGAACATTTCGATTCCCTCTGTGAGAATAAGATATCCTGATGGAATTGTTGAATTGGTACAGATAATCATCCTTCGACATATGTCGAAAGGTTTCAAATTGGTTCTCAGAGAGGCAGGATATTAGAGTGATAGCCTGGCCTCCCTGTTTACCAGATTTGAACCCTTAATGAAAATGTGCTACGCTCGAATTTTCCTGCAGATGCACGAAGGACAAAAGATCACTTCTGGGCACAGATTCAAGATTTCTGGGATGCTGGATCTCTTCGTCAACGTTACTATGGATTTAATTTAATCCATAATCCAAAAATCGAGGGCAGGGATATGTGCTCAGTTGATACACCAGATATTAATTTTGTTTATTTTTACCTGTTTTAATTTTAGAAGATGATAGGTTATTTTCATTTGTTTCTTTAGTTATTTAAAACGAGCGTTTTATTAGAACTTTGTTTTTGTGTGCAAGGTTATGGCTAAAACTTAAAATGCTAAAGTTATACTAATGCAATATTATGTTTTACACATCCAGTCACAAAATTAACAACAAAAAAGTAACAATAACTAATGCGAGATTTGAACCGAGGGTATGAGCGAAAGCATTGCCTTCTTAACCTATGGGCCAATTGCTCCGTACTCTGTTTTCACCACCAAGAAATGCCGTTATAAGGTGATCATTGCCCTTACAGGCATAGACCATTCTACAGTTTCTGCATGTGTGTTGTAAACACAGCTTTTACGAAACTGATCGTCAATAGAATCAGAGGATGAGTCACTTCTTTGTCCACGGGTGTACTTATAAACCTCCACGAAGAAAGACTGAAGCGAAGGATAAAGAGGATGACCATAACCAAAGCAGCAGACGCAGACGGGGTCCCTAATGTCTCCAGATAAAAGATCCTGACGCGCAACTGAGTACAGTACTTTTTGCCTACTTAAGGTAGGTGGTAGATAAAGTAATGAATATGGCAGTAAATGAAGACACAAATTTCCAGGTTTCATATTTCCTATTAAGTCTACTGGATTCCTAGGAGGATTAGGTAATTAGAAAAAGAGAAAGAAGAAAAAAGAAAACAAACAAACTTAGCGAGGATTAGAGCAGGAAATGTTTCGTGTGCTTCATATAACACTTTGATAAACATGAACAGTTCAGTCTGAACATCATCTGTTCATATACTAAAGCAGTTCTTGCTCACATTTGTGGCCATGGCAGGTGTTTATTAGTTTCCAGCATATATTCCTTGGTGAGATTCCCATAGCTCCTTTCAATATTATCAATATTTTTTAACGTTAATACTTTTATTTGAGGCCTGCATAGAAACGCGGGAGAGTTGCAAATTTTACAAAAATACATTAATTTTAACAAAAACTACGGAATTTTAGCTGAAAAAATAAGTACACTCACAACTAAAATTTGCGTGTTTTAGTCTGAAAGAAAACATAAGTAAATATATAAGTTGATTACTCCGGGTTCGATCCCAGGGACACGAATGTGGGATTTGTGGGGACGAAACTGCAATGCGCTGGTTTTCTCCAGATGCTCCAGTTTCCCCCACTGTTCACTCCATCAATTGCTCCATCACCACCTTTCTTTTTATCCATTTCGCCTTCATTTCATATCATCTTCTTCACTTTCATGCCTGGCTAGGGGCTAATCCCCCGTTCGGGTCCTTCATTCTCTGAATCTATATTCTTCCGCTCCTCGACAGGCCTCTGACCCTAGGCACGGTTATATATCCTATGGGGTATAAGCTCTACATAGGAAGAGTGTGAGCCGACTAAGTAAGAAAGTAAGTAAGTAAGTACATATTTCCACATACAATACGTAATTTCAGTTTTTCAAAAATTGTTTGAGTTCAAATGTAGAGAAACTACACCTTTTAGGAATTTTATTAAATCGCATAGGTCTAAAAGAGCACAAGGCATAGACGGGGTGGACGGCATTTTTACTTACTCTACCTCGTCACTAATAGGTAGAGAAGGTATTGCATTCCACTAATAAATTCTATCTAGAGATTTCACCCGAAAAACGCGTTTGAACCCCCTCCAAATCGACGCGCTGATTTCAAGAAAATACTCACAGCCCAAAATAATTTTATATGGACAATGCTTCGTTAATTTGATTTTCTCAAAATGACTAATGATTTCGATTAAAATAACAAATACTTAATATTTTTGCATCACAGAAAAACTAATATCTTGAATTTTCTAGCAAAAAGCTTGTGCAGAGTTCATTATGAATGATTTATGTAAGTAGTAAACCATAAGAGACAGAACAATGTCTTACTAAACAAAAATGTACATCCCCTTAAGACATGCCACATTTTCTTTGAGATTAAACATTTTCGAGATATTCTTTATTATTGGTTTGAATTTTCAAATACTCATACTTTTCTCACGTGGAAAGTCGCTATTCTTTTTTTCTCGTGGTCATGCAAAGTATTTCAAAGTTATACATAGCGATACGCTTTTCTAAAATATGATTGTATCTTTAAGTTAGTTTATCCTTCTTATATCTACAATGAAATGTCACAAATTATTATAAATATATTAACAAGTTTTAGTTAGAATAAGCAGCTTTCGGACGAATAGTTTGTAGATCATTTTATAGAGAGCCATGAGAATGCAACAGCTTAGATTTTTTTATAGTTGTTGATTTACATATTTTGGCGGACCGATATCAAAGTTATTTGAACAACTTAAATTGTTCAACAAGATTTATAAAATTCTAAGGCTCCACTGATCGCAGCACGGTTGCTATCCTCTCGAAATACAGAACTAATTTTGATGAAGTGCCCAAGGTGCTTTTTATAAAAGCAACAGTTCCGTATTATGACGCCGGCGTTATACGCTAAACTATTGCCTTAATGGGAAATGTTGAAAATATATCAGCAGGTAGAGGGGTTTTAGTAAGTAAACCATCAAGTTAGGGAGGCACCGAGGGTTGGTGGCGGGAGAAGGTGGAAGCGCTTGTGACCTTGCAGTGTTCTCTGCAAACAAATATGATGTCCAGCCTGAAGAACATCCTACCCACTTCGATAGTAGGTAGCCCAGAGTTAAGGAAGATTAGAAGAAAGAAAGAAAGAAAGAAAGAAAGAAAGAGAAGAAAACAATACATCTTTAGCTATTGATAGTGTGCAATAAAGGTATTAAGATGTAATGGAGGCATTAATATACGGAAATCTAAGTTGCGTTGCCTATTCTTTTACATCGAAGGCTGTAATTTCTTTCAATCAATATCCGGTCTTATTAGCATATTACACAGATCCTCGAAAAATTCTGATGCATAATTTGGAGCTAAGGAGGTTTCCTCATTGTTTCTCTCTAATCATGTCACTTGTCCCTTGTGTTTCATTAAATTACAGGTTGTTTACTATGATTACTTTAAACCTCTTTTGAGCTCTAATGTTACATCTGATGGTTTCGCTGTTAGTGCTGAAGTGTTCCTTGCCAAATTCCGCTAAACATGCTTATTGTGATGTCTTTGATGTATCAACTCTTCTTTACTTTACACATATTTCCACAAGTCTCCACTGCATTGAATAAATAGAACAGTGGTAATGAAACCGTCTGTTGTGTTGAGGAGGGGATGGTCCGTAACATAACTGCCGTCACCTATAGTCCGTGCTGTAACACGATTGCTTTGTTTGCTTATTAAAACCCCTCTGCCTGATCATCGGGTATAAAAATCTACCGAAATAAACTCTTGATCTCTCATTTTGGAGACACTCTTTAATGAATTCTATTTTGGCCTGTAGGTCTACGATTCTCTCTTTTCTACAGTAAATTAGAGCTATATGGACGCATTCATCAAGAACCTTGATGGATTTCTCAAAATACTCATGTTTAGGTTTACAATAAGGCTCTTGATAACATTATAAATGAAATAACAAGGGAAGTAAATTTTCTTTAACACTCTTTGAGATTATTCTTCTTAACCTGCCTTTAGTCGCGTAATTTGGTCCTCAGTTAGTCCAGAAGGTTAGCATAATACGCTCAGGAGAAAGGTCAATTAGCAGTATCTACATACTTGTGATACCGTAATTATTGGCAGAAATATATAAATAATTAAAAAAGAAATAATAGTAAGACGAAGAAATAATAGTAGGACAAGGAAATAATTGCAATAATTAATTTCTCTATATATAATAAATATAATGCAATAAGCCTAAGCTGAAAGGTCATTTGTGAGTCATGTCATTAGTAACAGCCGGGTAGCGAAATCATTATCGTTAAGATTCCTGTAAAGTAGTTAAGAATTCAGTTCAGTACGTTTGAAAGGTTACGTAAGCTGAAATTCTGTAAATTGAAAAGGGAACGAAATTCCGAGAATCGAGGATGTACCCTATGGAAACAGTGTTCAGATACGCATACGTAGATTTTTAGGTTTGGAACGCGCGAGAAGGAACGTTGGTGGGATATTAAAATATGGTCGGAACTTAAAAAAAGTTCTGGAATTCTTATCCGAGGCATCTTTACATTGGTCCGTACAGTCGTGACATATTCGTGAACCTCCTGAGATTCTTGACTCTCGTGTGACTTATTCTCGTGTGTAAATTTTAAGTTGTGTAGCGCATATAAACGCACCGGGGTTAGAAAAATTTAGCAGCTATTGAGAGGGATTTCTCTGAGCAATATTTCTGCAGTATTTCTGCTTAATTCTTGTTATAGAAGTAATTAATTCGTAAATTCAACAGTCAGCTCTTTTTTTTTCAGACGAACATTTTAGTAAACGTTAAATTTTATCAGCTAACTAAACCGGTGCTATCCTTTCAAAATACACTCACGTATACTTTGAAATAAACCTGTAGCCATACCACCAGAACAGCTGGCGCAGAAGATAACCCAGAAGGAGCTACGCAATAACAACATCATGAAACTCGTCAACAGAGCAGGTAACATTATGTGTCATAAAAATTTGAATCAGGGAGCGATATCAAAGTTGTTGCACTGAGAAAGGCTTCACTTGGTAGCATAGAAAACATATGCCATGATTTTCCGGCCGATTTCACACAGTTAACTTTCTTTGTTGGTGAGAATCTTGGTGCTTCCATTCATTATTTTGTTTAAGATGTGTCGTAGTGTACTCATGTTTCAACATTTGTTAACGAACGAAACTTCGCAGAGATTTTCACTTCGTTTAGCGTTTGATCCAGAGTCGCATCACCATTCTTGTCTTGTCCAATATGCTCTTAAAATCTGAAACACACATTTGAAATGCTCAGAGCTTTCCAAATTTCGGACACACTATGTCCTTTAATGTGTACTATGCCCTGTCTACTTCAATGATGATTTCTGTTGTAGCAGATTTCGGTCTTCCGCTGCATGCATCAACTTCCAAGCTTTCAAGGTCCCGTTAGTCACCATGATCTACCTGTGAATGGTTGAAAATTATGATGCATATTGCCCCCGAGCAGGGATTCTCAACCGTTCCCAGTCACGTAACAATACATTCATAAGATATTAGATACACCAGTAAGCAAATTTTACAATGGAAATTCTTGATCTTGCGGTACAGGGGTCAAAATAATCATTTCTCTGTAAATACTAAAAACACTGGTGATTTATTTAGTTAACTCTTGTACGTAGTATTTGGCATTACATATTTATTGAAGAAAAAACGGTGAATTTATTCGTATTCCGTGGATTGTTCTTTTAAATGTCTTAAAACTAATTTTTTAAGATTAAAATATTCAATTGACATATATAGAAATTTCCACCAACATAAATATATCCCCGACACTGGTACTTCAGTAAAAGTTATTGACTATAAACATTTGACTAATTTGTGACTCGCACATTTGTTTCAGGCAAAGTTTACGTACCACCCGGAAGTAGCTCGCGTACCATAGGTTGAGACCCCTGTTCTAGAGAGTTTATTACATAGCTGTAAATTTCTTTTGCATTCATACTAATCCTTACGAAGTATTTAAATCACTGTACGTGATTCGATATTTACCATGTCTTCCGTATACACAAATCTGCATTGCAATATACAGTTTGCTCCTACCGGTTATTGCAAAAATATTTTCAGGGAAGAAGATTATTGGTTTTGAAAAAAAAAAAACTACCTCGGAAATGCTGCTGCGAACTATAGGTAATTTTGATAGCTCCTCAAATTACTGTCATTGTACACAACAGCCAAACTAATAGTATTTTTTGAACAGAAATATAACAAAAGAAATGAATTGCAAGTACACAAGTTAACAGTGGGAGGTACCGTCAATATGTCTCTATTGAAATTGGCCTTTTAAGATGGTCAGCAAGGCATTAAATTTTAGACGAAAAATAGAAACACTGTTTAAGGAAGAAATAGAAGTAAAGAATTCTGTGGTAGAATATATAAGTTACAAAGCAAGTAAACAAAAGTTCGGCCGCTGGATCTACGATCATGAAGTTTTAAGGTTGCCGGAGGGAGAAGGTTAACTTTGCCAATATACAGTAACACAGTTGAAAACAGATTCTCAAAATGAATCTATATGACGTATATTAACTTTAAAACACTGACATCCAGCTTTCTGGTATTGTCATGCAAGGTCTTCATCACAACACTATTCCAATCGAATACTACATTTACATCTGTTACGCACAGTAACTGTTTGCTATTGGCAATACTGGGAGCGATTTCTAGCACGGTATGTTAAATTATGTCTGCTAGCACCAATCAACAGCCTCGCTACTAAGCGTGGCTTGCAAATCTAGGACAGTTACCAGCTCCGTTTTGTAAGGACCACTGGCCTTTGTTGAATTTAGTGATTGTGCAGGTGAAGTTTGTTTGCTATTTTGTAGTGTGCGAATTCTGATTTTAGTGTTTGTAAAACTTATTATCGTTATAATAATAACAATAATAATAATAATGTGGCTATTACTTCGTCAGAGTCCAAAAAGGACGGTGGACTCCTCCTACCTGTTACTAAAGTGGTGGATAAGAGTTTGTAACGCATTTCTCGCGGTATCGTTCGGTTATCTTATTTGCTGAGCGCCTGTTACTGTTTTACTATTTTGAATTTTGGGTTCTTTGTCCTCCGGCTAGCTATTATTACTTAGTCGAGCAAATCTCTTGAACAGGATGTGTAAACGGAAAGGAGTTGTTGCTAAAAGATAACACTGATAAAATAATTTGTTTTTACACTTTTATTGCCGTCACACTTTATTAATTTCACATAATAACTCTTGATAAACGCCTGACTGAAACTGTTATATATTTTCGAATGTAACTATAATCACTTATTTGCCGCGCATTATTAATTCGCGTATTTCACATTTTGTAACTAACTTTACGACGCAAGAGATTCTGTAGAACTGCGTAACGTGTACTTCGTGAATGCTTCTGTTGAACTGCGCGACATGTAACTCGTGAATGATTCCGTTGAGCTCCGCGATACCTGCATTTGGCTTCAGAATTTATAATCCCTCACCCCGATATGCCTAAACATTATAACAGAGCTGTTATTGGTTAATAAAGCGCGCCAACATTAGCGTCTACTTTTTTATCCAATCAAAATTACGAACACATATGCTTTAGGGAAAATATCCCCTCCATAAAGAAAGGCACGCTACTCCGACGTCATTTGTTTGTCTCTTCTAATTGATAAATAACTCGCCCCCTTGTTTCATTGTTACCCGCTCCTATTGTCAGTTTCAGTGAGGTCGTGTAAACTTATTCCCTAACAATGCTTATAATTAACAAACATCTCAAATCATTGTCATACAATAATGTTAATTTACACTACAATCACTCTGGTATTCACAGTGTTGTGATATAAATACTGCCTCACATTGAAGGCGGAGGAAAAACTACCGTGAAGAGTGTGGCAAAGGAAAAATACAGTTTATTTTAATACGCCGTCTACAGCTCTGCGTACTCCGGGAAAGCAAAGCCACGAGCCAGCCCTAAAGCGTCACTTGAATCACTTCAAGAGGATGCGATTAGGCAGCATGTGTATCTTTATTATATGAAGAGGGAATTTCCTACTCGTGAGAAGCTTCTCTGTTCTCTGAAGGAAGCTGGCTTATTCGATGGCGAAAAAATCAGCCTAAGTGCTAAAAGAACTTCATTTTGGTTTAAGAAATTATCTGGGAGGAAAGCTGTGATGGAAAGAAGTGACCTTATTGCATGTCGTAGCAAATGTTTGCGGAAAATTCTAAAAATCAATCCCGAAAGGGTGGTATAGCTTGATGAAACATGAGTAAATGGAGGACACACAAAGCCAAAGCCATGGACAGATGACACTGTCACAATGAAAGTTGAAGTTTGGAAAATAAGTAGACTGATTCTCCTTCATAATGGGGGTGTATACGGCTTTGTTCCAGGGGCAATCCCCTTATTCGAATCAAAGAGCACTCACGATTGGAAGAATATAAACACACTCAAGAGCCCTTTCCAATAATGGTAGTATCGTCACATCAGGAGAAAGACTACCCAAAAAGGGGCCAAGAGAAGTGAACGGGTAGACCCAGAAATACTTAAATTAAGGGAATAAGGACGCAGATGAAAATAAAAGGACTTGATGAGAAGGAAAATAAAATTTTACTGACAGAAAGATGTATAAACATCTATATGTAAATAAAATTGTTATTAATTATTTTAATTATTTGTGATTACCGTTAATGATTATTATTTATCAAGGATTAGTATTTAAATTAATGATTACTTTTTATTATTAATACCTTTTCTATAACACATTTTTTTGTTTTGAGTAAGTTGTCTAGGTATTTTTGTAAATCTTTCATGCCCGCAATTTGGGAACCCCTAGTTTAATGGTATGTGAAGTAGGTACTTTACTAGTCCCACGTATGGAAAGCCACTTTGAAGTAGTTTGTATTGAAGGAGTTGTATTATCGTTCAACTGTTGGGGAGCCTAACTTGAAGTAGTTGCAACTGCACGTATGGTACCCGGTAGCCTTCGCCCCAAGTGTACTTTCAGGTGGCCTTTGCCCCAAGTTTAAAAATATTAACTTTGTAATTTGACTGTTTCTTTAAGTATTAAATATTTATGTTTGCCTCGGCTGCGTCAGTATTATTGTTAGACACACATTTCTCTTAGCAGGGTTGTAATGGAACAAGGATGTAGGCTTACACAGATTATAATTTTACTTCACTCCTTTCATTAATACTTGATATGATTTAAATAACACTTCGCTGATATACAGAGCTGTGAGATTTTTTTATTACTAAATACTTGCACTCTTTAACACGTAAACCATTTTCGTCTCGCGAATAGGATTATATTTCTCGAGGACGCATCAAGCATCCAGTTACAAACACTGTCCGCAGGCAACTGACTTCCGAATTTGTGAATGATTCTCCTTTTCAGTTTCTGATTGGCTAATCCTACTCCAATAGAATACCTTCATTTTACTAAATCTTTTTCTGGTTGTTGATTGGCTATTTTTATGAACTGTCACAAAAATTACATTATTGTTTCTCCAAGAATCAAAAGTAGTATTGTTAAACTCTCAAACTCATTAGTGCCTCAATGTTGCCTCATTCTTACCTCATTGTTAGCAACTTTTAACTTATCATTCTCACAGCTCCTACATTATTAAAGTACGTAATACATTCACATAACATTATTACACATGGATACAGTATAAACATATACAATGACTGTAATATACACTTTTTATATATTGTTACATACACATATTGCTTTAAGGCGGGCTGTTATTATATTTGTGTATTATATAATTAGACTGAAATCATTTAAGTGTTAAAATACTGCCTGATATGTTAATGATTATTTCTGTATTATAAACGGGCAACAAAAATTATATAATTCTATTAAACCTCAAAGGGAATTGGGACCTTTTTATGAGTATAAAACCTGTGGGTTCTACCAAAACCAAGTTATAAGGCACCGATGAACAAACTCATAATTTCGCTTTAAGGAGTTTGTTTGAACGGTCACACTTGGAGAGGATATTTGACATGGCAAAAGAGAAGGTTTATGGTAACTGTTCCAAGAACTGGTAGCAGCGTTACATGTTCTTGCTCCTAATGTTAATGTGGGTAACCTTTTCTCTAATTACAAAGGTAAAGGTCATGCTGAACTTTAAGAATGTCTACAGGAAGACAGTATAAAAGTATACTAAAGAGAGCCCTTTGAGGTTTCAGCAGAGACTTGCATTAGTTTGAGAGCAGTTCCGTGTTTTCCTGAGTTGAATTTTAAAGGCAACTCGCAAAGTTTACAAATGTTTAGATAACGTTAATGATGCTGGTCTTGGAGTAAATAAAGCAAGACAGCAAATATTAGGTCTCTTCAACTTCAAAGTTATTGAAGCCAATGATACGAGTTTTGAAAAGCAAGTGCTACAGAATAGAGGGAAATGTTTTACCAGTGCTAGCTCAAAAACCGTGGTTGTGGAAATTTTCGAAAATCCACGTGTTTTTACTTTCTCTGTTGCTTCTTATACATTAAAACCTGCCTAAACGGAACGTGATTGTTCTGGTAACTTTTTCATATGTTCCTGTCTTACAAAGGGTTGTATTTTAATAAACCAAAGTACTAAAAATGTGATCGCATGGAATAACAATAAAGGAATAATTTAAAATATGGGCTATTAATAAAACACGTGTTCAAATGTATGATTTGCTGTGTTTTTAAAATAGGTTTTCATAATACATTGTTTGATGCATTTTCAGTTTACATATAATAATTGCAGTTTGTATCACATAACTTGTGCCATGTTAAATCTCTCACACGGTTCTTGATACTTCGGTGCAGGTACAGTCGCGCTCAAAATTAATGGCTATCACTTGAAACATTTAGCACGTAGCTATGCATTACGAATATATTGATCCGTCTTAGCCAGGTTGTTTACGGAAATGGAACCGAAAAATTATTCAGTTTCCGCGTTAGCCAGTTTTCCGGTTTTGAAAATCTCCCAATCCAACAATTTTGATTGTTTAAAAAAAGGCCTGTAATAGTTCTGATTAAACCACCATATGTTTAAGATATTTACATGACAAATTAAAGAAATGTTTTGACTTCAATGCTATATGAATAGCTTTGAAGTCCTCTTCATTCTGAATGACGTTTTTGGTTTATAATTTCCAGAACGTAGATCTCGTTAGAACACACAGTTTATCATACAATTTTTGGTGGAGTTATTAATTAACGAGATATCCCTTGTTATTGGTTTGAATTTTCAAACACTTCTTTCAACTGGAAGTGATTCGTTTTTCTTTTCTCTCTCCTGTTCATGTGGACAATTTCAAAATTATCACATAGGGACAGGTGCGACATTCACATGACTTTCTCTACCCTTTAGGCTTAATAGTGCGGATACAAATTATTCTTAGGAACGTTTACTTTCCTCTTTATTTTAAGCGAGATAAAACTTCTCGAAAATGGCTATATTACACACACCATTTTATATATAATGGTATAGAGATAAACAAAATGTTAAAGAATTGGACGCCATGTACTGGCTTTAAAATTCTATGTTATTTGCGAGCAATCGTGAGAAACAAACTGAATATCAAAAGGAATTGAAAAGAATGACGAAATATTGAATAATTCGAACCATCAATAACGGATATCTCTGACACCACAAAAAAGTTATTAGAAAAAAATGTGTGTTTTAAGAAAATTTATATTATCTTGTGTGGTACGTTTTCCTCTATCGCTTAACGTTTATTAGTTATGCAAGATTATAAAAAATTTCTTTGGAATAAAAAGGACTTTGCAGGATAATTCTAAAAAATTCGAGATTAACACTTTATTTGTAATGTAAATGTATTTAAGATATCGTTATAACCAGTTTTAGAAAATAAAGAATTTCAAAAAATGTTCTATGTTAAGGGTAGTTTGCGGTAGGGGAAGTTTATTTAAATTATTTGGAAGGTACTGAACCAAACTACCATGTTTGGTATGTATTGTCGCGGTAACTTCGTGTTATCTTATTTGCTGAGCGCCTGTTATTGCATTACTAGTTTGAATTTTGGGTTCTTTGTCCTCGGGCTAGCTATTATCATTCAGTCGAGCAAATCTCTTGAACAGGGTGTTTAAACGGAAAGGATTGTTACTAAAGGATAACATTGATAAAAGAATTTGTTTTTACACTTTTATTGCCGTCACAATTAATTAATTTCACATAATTACTCTTGATATACGCCCGACAGAAACTGTTATATCTTCGAATGTAACTATAATCACTTATTTGCCGCACATTATTAATTCGCGTATTTCACATTTATGTAACTAACTTTACGACGCGAGAGATTCTGTAGAACTGCGCGACGTGTAACCGGTGAATGATTCTGTTGAACTGTGTGACGTGTAACCCGCGAATGATTCTGTTGAACTGTGTGACGTGTAACCCGCGAATGATTCTGTTGGACTGCGCGACGTTTGCCTTGTGAATTATTCTGTAGAACTGCGCGACGTTTGCTTTGTGAATGATTCTGTAGAACTGCGTGACGTTTGCCTTGTGAATTATTCTGTAGAACTGCTCGACGTTTGCCTTGTGAATGATTCTGTAGAACTGCGCGACGTTTGCCTTGTGAATTATTCTGTAGAACTGCGCGTTACCCGTCTCTGGCTTCATAATTTATACTCCCTCACCCCGATATGTCTAAAGATTATAATCGAGCTGCTATTGGTTAATAAAACGCGCCAACATTAGCGTCTATTTTTATATCCAATCAAAATTACGAACACATATGCTCTAGGGAAAATATTCCCTCCATTTCTAAAGAAAAGCGCGCTAATCTGACGTCATTTGCTTGTCTCTTATAATTGATAAACAACTCACCCCCTCGCTCATTGTTACCCGTTCCTATTGTCAGTTTCAGTGAGGCTGTGTAAACCTATTTCCTAACAATGCTTATACATCTCAAATCATTGTCATACAATAATGCAAATTTACACTACGATCACTCTGGCATTCACAGTGTTGTGATATAAAATACTGCGTCAGTATCCTCTTTTTTATTTCGAGTTATGCTGATAGGCACACACACGCACAAGCACAGATACAAACGGACCTTTTCTAAAAAGAAAAGCTTTTGTTTTGGATTCAAGGGGCCTCAAAAATGTATTTTCGGTGAAATCTCTGTATGAAAGTATTGGATTGAGTGCAATACCTTATCTACTTCTGTGATTATCGATTTAACTAGTGCACCCTACAAAGAAATATGTAGATGTGAATTGAAGGTATATGTGGATTAAAAGAATAAGATGAAATAATAAGCTCGTGGAATGATAGTTTATAGAACATTGAGTAGATTAAGTTATGTGAAAACAACGCATCAAATGTTTTGCCTACTCTTGTAGCAAAGCTTTGATCCACAACCCATAAATATTGCTGCTAAGTGCCACTTTGAATGACAAGTTTATACTATCAGATGCATATATATTTTGCGAGGTACATACAGGTAATTTAAAACTTAATATATGAAATGGAATAGTTTCCACTGAAATTAAATAGATAAACATAAGAGGAGAAGCACGCGGGAATGTGCACATCTACTCCAACGTTTGATGTAGGCAAAAATATAAAAGCCTCTTCATCATAACGAAAAAGAGTAGGTACAAAGGTAAAAAAATCTTCTGTCTGAAAAACGTAAAAGGGGTAAAAGGCAAAGCAGAAAATAAAAGGAATTCGCAAAAATAAATACTGCTAATGACAGGAGCCTCGCAGTATCGGAAAGTCTGTGAAAACATGGACATTCAAAGTGTCAAAAGAATTAACATTTCAACAGGAAAATAATTGTATTCTTTTGTAGTTATTTTATACGCAGAAACGTCAATGTCCAGTGACCTGTATAAGTACGATTAATATGAAAGTTTACAATAAATTTTAATAGGTGCACTCTGTTAGAACATTTCATGAATTTTAATTCACTTATCTACGTGCACTCGCTTCCATTTTTGCCTTTCCCGCAGCTTTGGGAGGCATTATACTGGCCTTCATAGGCGGAGTATGTATCGGAAAGAGGTGGTGTGAGTATCTGTTTGCTGTATTTGACTCAGGAGTTTAGCTATGACCTTGTGGTTGAAGTAAGAAAATTGAGCCAACGCCCTATTGTTCTTCTCTCTCGCTCTATTATTTTACATCATCTTCCAAAGGTACTTATCCTTTCTTTCCCGGGACGATCAATATTACGGAAAGTAAGAGCAGTAGTAATATATTATATTACCGCATCCAACAAAATAATAATGATCATACTTTCATTAAGTAAACCTGTAAGAACTACAGTAAAACAATATAATTATGACCACACACGCGCGAAACTGCACTTGTTGACAATACATTTGAACTGCTGGTCTTACGCTATTTGAATCTTAGGCAAGAAGCTCCCTAGTCCACTGCATGCTTGCAGTTTAAGGACAAAGCCATTAACCTGAGACAACCACAGTACCTTTTCTGCGCATACAATGCAGTTCTGCTTTACGTGCGCAATTGTAGATTAATCACATAAGAAAATAGAACTTTGGGAAATTACTCGTCATTATTTATAATAACTATGTTCAAATGTGTAACTAAATAAAAACTCTGTTTTGCAAAATTTTAGCACGAAAAAACATTATTGGGAACATAATGTAAAACGGAAGTATATTATATTTTGCACTCTCTAAGAGGTCACATTTACCAGATATTACTTTAATAATCTGTCCGAAATCCATTCCTGCCGAATACCTGATTTAGGCCCGCTCGTCGCCCTCTGGGAACACTTGTCATGAAATGTGGGAACATTTGTGTTTAGTCAGAGTTCTTCGAGCACCTAAGCGATTCAGTTTCTAGGCGCCTAAACCAAGTATTGGACAAGAATGGAGATTGAACAGATTATTAAAGTAATACCCAGTAAACGTGTTCTCTTTGAGAGTAAAAAGTATAATGTGTTTCAGTTACATACATACATACATACATACATACATACATACATACATACATACATACATACACACATACACACATACACGCACTCACACGCACTCACACACACGCACACACACACGCACTCACACACGCACTCACATGCCGGTGTGCAAAGCCCAAGGGAGAGAGTAACCTTCGCATTCTCTGACGCGCCAAGTAACATAGCTCGATGAAATTTGAATCATATATAGAGGGAACTGCTACGGTATGCTATAGTAGGCAACTAAACGAAATATGCAACGAGATGAACAGAAATGCCACTTTTATTCATAGACCATAAACTACGCTAAAGTCAATACGACATATGATGGCTCTCTAGATTTACAGAAACAGATACTTGGTGCTAAAAGTGTGTATGATCACCACGGACAGCAACGCATGCTCTGCACGTGCTCCCACGCTGACCACAAGGTTGGTAAGCAATTCTTGTGGCATGGCGTTCCATTCCTCCACCAGCGCTGTTGACAACTGTTGGAATGGTCGTTGGTGCATGTGGATGTGCTGCAATGCTTCCCTAAGATGCGGGAACGTCATAAATGGAAGCGAGTGTGTACACCCAAACTTAGCCAAAGCTTTTCTGGTAATGTACCATTTGTGATGAATTGTGCATATTCAGTTCGGTAAATCCAAAAATAGTATGTTTAAAAAATTATTGTCGTAACCTCTTTACTATTCTAGCTCAATGGGGGGTAGAGCAACAGGTACCGTGAACGGATCGAATATTCTATCACACATTATGCGAGGTACGACGGGGGATAGCTCAACGAAATTATGAAAATATACCTAAAGGTTCCTAACAATATCTCTAATTCATTATGTGGATAAGGGAAGGGTCTATCTACTATAGAAATTTACATTAATCCGAACTGGATGACAGCTATGTTTTATGATAAAAAGGAACTACAATACCTCATTGCCTGTCGGTGGGGACGCCATGCTGTATGCACGGACAAGCTGCACACACACCTGATTGCTAGCAGAACCTCGACTCGACTAATCAACCCACGCTAACTCGGCGTCAGCACGTTACACTAGGAACCGGTTTTCCATCCCCTCTACACTTGCACAATATCCGATCTGGGCCACCAGGTCACGTACGCAATAATGCCAACTATATTACAAATGTCACAGTAATTGTTGCTTTTTTCACATTTTCTCTCAAGAACGGCCAACGATTTAATGATTAGGTTAAATGTTTACATGTTACGTCTCACATATAAAAGAGAGTGGAAAGTTTTCACGGTGAGCTTTTTTAGTTCCTCCCTGTATTCACAGATACACAAGGATATGTAAAAATTCGACAGAGCCAGATTAATTTGCGCTAACTTAAGGGTCAGTTTTAGGCTTTGAATTTAAAACTTTAAATGCATATCCGTGTATCTGTGGTTTGTCAATAATTGAAGTTAATTTTCTTGTAACGATATTCTTATATACGTTTCTCTTAAACTAGTATGCATGCCATACTAAAGTACATTTTGCGAAATACACTTAAAGAGTTTTCAAAAGAAAATCGTGCTAAATAGGATGAATTAAATGCTTTTGCTACTTCTTGATATGAAAAGCTAAAGGAAATTTCTACTAAACTAATGCATCTAAATTGCTTACCACGATTCACATATTTATAAACACAATTACAATACTCCATTAAAAATTGTGCTTCTGTATTTCTGATAGCTAATGATAAAGGAATACAGAAAGCTACCTATGTTTTAGGATGGACTTTATTATAACATGAATCGTTTCGAAACAATAGGATATTTAGAAGTTGACAAAAGTTAACAAGTTAGTGTGATCTATGTTCCTAATATCCCAATCATAAACGAAACATGATCTGCCACCAAATGGGGTCTGAGTTCCATACGATTGTAGTTATGATTATAAAGACATTGAAGAGAATGACATGTGTGTAACAGATTTATATTTAATGATATTTGGTTTGTGTTATAGTCTTTCCCAATTGCTTAAGCTTTCGCAGCATTTAAAGGAACACATAACACAAGTTGACAGTTTTTGAACAAGTTAATTGAGGTTAACGAATGTTTCTTTTCGTGAGATAGAAGGTCTCGAAATAAGCTCTTATAAATCTACATGAGCCCGAAACAAAAATTAAATTATCGTGGAAAACACAGCACAACTTCTACTCGGCTTGATAATAACACGAAAAGTTTATTTATGATAAAAGTAAATAAATTATTAGTAGCCATTCCAGTAGAATAGAAGCAATCTCTTTGTCCCTAAGTGAGCCGGTTAGTCTTATAATTTCTCTCTGCATAGACTTCGGAAAATTGGTTCCTCCACAACATACTCTTGTTTTTCTTCTTGGTATTTTCAGGGGTTAACTTGTTTACAGCTTCTCCTATATTGGTAATATTTTGACTACAAACTGCGCCATGTTTTTATTGTAATTATTGTAGTGACGGCCTACGTGAACTCTCACAATGCATTCCTTTAAATTAAATACAAATACACTGCGATGAAATACTACCAGTGCAGCAATTGAAGATGCATTACTGTCAGTATAATATGGCTTTGATTGGCCACCAGTCTAGCATACCCTATACTGCATTCACTCTTATGTTGATCCGCGCCAAAACAAACGCACGTGACCAGTACACCGTGGTACAATACTGTAGCAATGTGTAGCGAGAAACGGTGCTGTGCGCTATTTATAGCGCGAAGTCGTTGGTCCTTGGGTTGTAGTTGCCTGTTGCAGTGTTCTTCTTTCTCGGTTACAGATGCTCGGCGGTTGTTGCGTATTCGATTCCTAACTATATCTAATTATTAATTCTCAGGTTATAGTGGGTGTGGCAAGTTAAAGGATACACTGCGATTTTCCCTTAATGAAGTTTATTCACAATTGAAGTAATTATGGCCGGCTAGCGTTTCCCATTATTATAATCCCACCACTTTAAATAAGTCAGGAGCCTAGCTATCTGCACACGCACTCCCACCCTTGTATACACCTACGTGCATTTGTAGCACCTCGTGCCGACGACAATTCTAGAAGATCAGTAAGCGAGAGAGAGAGTGTGTGAGAGAGAGAGAGAGAGTGGGCTCTTGAGGCCTTGTCTGCTCTTATATACGGGAGCCTAGTGACGCTCACCTCTGCATTTAAAAATGTAACGACGTTTCCTATTGGTCCTCAGACCTCGTTACCTTAACATGTATGAGAATGTGTGGCTTCAAATCCGTGCGCTTAAGCGTCACCCTGGTGCATTGTGGAGCCGGTTCAATATCTCCGTCTCTTTCTTTTCTCTATCTGTCTCTTTCTATTTCTCCGTACCGTTACCGGTTCCCTGCCTGTTGGCTTTGTAAAAGGTATGCTCTACTTAGGATTATGCTTTTCCTGGAATTTTGCTAGCTCGCCCGTTTCTTACAATCAGCTCTGTACAAATGTTAGATGTTGAACATTTTAACGCGTTAATGAATTATATTATTAGTGTACAATTCTTATAGGTATGGTACATACCCTTTCATATGTACAATTCCTATATATGTATAATATATCCCCTTTCAAATGTGTGCAGGAAAGTAGTCCCATGCTAATAATCTAAATTTTAAAATTAATTTATCCTTAAATGGTATAATATTGTACACAAATTTTTAAGAGTGTAATTAACGCCAATTTTACCGTGTCCAAACATGCAATTTATGATTGTACCTGACATGCGAGTATGCGCAGAATATTGTTTGTAGCCAGAAACCAGCAGTGTCTCTTTAGTATCATGGCGGACGGTGATTTACTGTTGCGTTTTCTTAGACTTACGTAAAGCATAAGCGGGCAAACCATTGACTAGTGGTGAAAACACAATATTGCTGGAAGCTTACTGTAAGTAATATGAGAAATATGTAACGCTTCCCGTGAAAGAAGTGGTGAAATTAACTTCTGAGTTCACCGGTGTTTCGAGTACAAGTGTAAACAATGCTCGTAAAGAAAAATCTGAAATGGGAAAGTGGTTACAGCCGGGAAAAACAGAAAGCGTGTGAAATACGGGGTGCAAGAATGTGACAAGAATGCAGTTCACGTAACAATACATAATTCTTTTTCAAAAATGAGCCGCCAACAGTTGCCGCTTCCAGAAGGCGAATAAATGTAAGATATCGCATAACTGTTACTTTCTTTTTCGCTAGTTTCTTTTAGAATTAACTATTAATATTATTGTTATTATTATTACGTACAAACGTTTATTTTGTTACAACTTTAATCTTATCACCTTCAACCCTAACAGAATAGCTAAACACAGTTTAAGTTGTCGGACTCTGTTCTTTTTGCATTACGTGCCGCTTGTACTCGTCACATGGTCGTGAAACTATGACTATTTCTGGCGTGAATGGCGGAAGGATACCTTATGACGGTGCAGTGGTCACCTGGGTTTTGTTTTGGTGCGAATCAACCTAAGAGTGAATACAGTTTTTATTTTCTTGAGTATAGAATGTAAGTGGAATAAGTTACAGACAGAGATATTGTCCATTAAACCTTTTGGAAACGATAGTAAAGCATTTCTGAAACAATTAAACAAATATATAGGTACGACAAGAGAAAAATGGTGAAGGAAAATCATTAAAGGAGAGGGTTTTAGTAACAGAAAGGTAATTTTTAGAAGAGGTAAATAAACTTAAGGTGGCAATGTGTGAAAAGCACACAGTAAATGAAGGATGCATATGCCCGAGCTAAGTGTATGTGATTCCTAAACTGAAGCAACCTTTAGAAGAAAAGAATAATTATGATATTTGTAATTTTGAGCTGATGAAATAATCTATCTACAGTCTGAATTGAGGTTGTATACATATCTGGCTTTGAAAGAGTGCATTGAGAGCTTTTAGAGCCTTAAAGGTCTTAGGATCATTCTTGGAATCGTAAATTAATTTCCTTCAGCGTATCTGAGCACTTCGGTAGTCGGCTCAGCAAAGCCGAGAAGCATTGGATAAAGTGTCTGGAGCGGAAGAAGACAGAGCAAAGCCGTTGAAAAGAAAAGGGAATTGGCACATTCCGCATCATATGAGAAAGGCAATAAAAGAGGCGTTTTCATGCACCATTGCTTCACGTAGGTGGCCGATATTTGACTTGAGGAAAGAAGAGCTATCGTTAAATACCGATTTTTACCAAACGACCCTCTTTATCAGCAGGAAGGACGAAAGTAATAATTTCACCACTGTTACGCAATAGTGGCTGCTTTGCCACGTAACAAGAAAAACGTAACCCTCGTGCAGAGGAATTTTCTTATTTCCTCACGAGAAAAGCTTTTCTATCTAGGAACGTTTTCTGCTTTTCCTCCATCAGTAGTTGTGGCATTCTCGTCGCCACTAAAAGCGTGCCACCGTCGTGTAACGGCTTCAGTGCAGCACTGTCCTCCAGTGCAGCACTTTTTCTACTCTTCTATTTTAATAAGTCATCATCATTACCATCATCATTGTCATTAGCTTTCAAGATTGAGCCATGTTTGTTCCTTCTTCAGAATTCAAAGAGGCTCCCACCATGGTTTCCATGGGCGTCCCAAATTTCTTCTTCCAATTGGCTTGTAATTAAAGACATTCACAGCAATTTTATCGTTCTCCGTTCTTAACAGATGTTCGTAGCATTGATATGTATATAAATCTATAATTTGAATTATACTTTCGGTTTCTAAATCGGAAAATAAAATCTTCAATATTTTGTAAATATAGCTCACATTACGGTTGTGCAACTGAAAGTATGTGGAAAGTATTATAGAATTCAAATGTGCACCTCAAGAAAGAAAGAAAAAAAAACAGAAAAAAACTGAGCAAACTCTCGAAACGCAGTATAGTATAAGCGTATAAGTTCAAATCGTTTCCACGACCGGTTTACAGTGACGACTCGGGACGCGTGCCTTTGGCTTCGTTCTATCCTCGCCTTTCATAATGAGTCCCAGCTGCTGAATATGTGCTGATAGCCGAACTGTTATAAGCAGAAGTGTAGTAATGAGGTAATTTTAAATCCGATTGCATATCTATTTCTTTTTTGAACTTATATACTATACGTCTCAATAATTTCATTTTAGTTGTCTGTATTTCTTTTTATCTTTTAGTTTAACATCCTTTAACCGGGCAAGTCATATTGAACGGTGAATGAATGAAACCTGTGAAATAATGCCCAAATAAGCCCGGAACCATAGCTTAAAGTTACTCGAAATTTCCCTTCACAGAATAAGGAAATACCCCGGAAAAACCTTATTCTTACCATAACTTATTATAACCCAGATTTGAACGCTGAACCTCTTGAATATGAGGAGATATGCTATCCCGCACCACGGACGTGGGCCTCTAATTTTCTGATCCGTATGTTAATGAGCTTAGTTTTATGCAATTTTAGTACGGTTTTTTTCCATAATTTTCTTATTAGTGTCCTTTTATTTGTTTCTAATAGCCTTATGAATCTGAAGAGTTGTTTTCTTTATGCATTGGTTCTTTAAGTTAAATATCACCCTTAATATTAAAATCTTGAAATCCTCGATGACGTTTTTTGCTCTTAGAGATTGTTTTCCTTTAATCTCCATTACCTATGTTTTGTTTTTTGGAAATTTTGACATTTATGTGCTGTTTTATTTGGTGTCAACGTTGCTCATTGTACATTTTCTTAAAAATCTCGTATAACAGCCAAATCGTCCTCGATGTACAGAGTGCAGTCGATCCAGTTAGAAGGTTAGCTTTGCGCGACATTGAAGTGAACAGTGTTATTCCTACCGCTCTAGATCATGCTTGCAAAAGGTGATTAGCGATCGTGGATTAAATCGAGATTGTCCATGGCAAAAGTGCATCGGAATCTTATCAAGGATTACGTGAAGTCTGTGGCGAGAATACATTACCGTATAGGAAGGTTGCATGATGGGTCAAAGCTTTTCGTGCGGGTTGGATTGAGACTGCGGATTTGAAATGTACAGGTCGACCTTCGACTCCTCAATGCCAAATTTACATTTTGAGTGGTCTCCTTTCCATAGACCGTCGATGGACTGCCCGAGAATTGTCCATTTCAGTCATCAACGCTGTGGCACATACTAAAGAAGTGTTAACCTGAGGAAGAATGAGTCCCATTGGGATCTGCATCGATTACCGGTACCGGTATACACTTGTTGGTATCCACCTCGACATCGACAAGACGACAAAACGGTTAAGGCCACAAAAGAATTTGTTACAAATTTAATAATTCTACTCATCCTTTAGACGAAGAATAAAAGGAAATGAAATGACGGGTAATTCATAGTATGATATAATACACCCAAGCATTCGCCTACCGACCTGAGAAAACCATTAAAAATTCATGGTTATAGTGACCGGACCAATGGCGATGTAACCTGGACTTTCAAATACTACCGTCTTGAGTTACCCCACTCAGTGAACAGCTTCTTCTACCTACTGGTGTGTAAAGGAAACTAAAAACGCAAACATAACGCTCACCCATCTTCTCAAAAAGCGAAAGCTACCCGGAAGCTACCCGAAAGCTTTGGACGACCATAGGGGAGGAAAATATAAAATTCATTACTATAAAACCTTCAAATATAATGAGTTGACAGGAAACTAACCCATTCTCAACAGACAACTTTGACATTGATTTCTGTATGCGTTGAAGAAAGCATGAAGAGTAAAGGAAATATGCACAACTTCCCTACGATAAATATTACTGCGTTATACACCTAGCGGATTTTAATACTATATTGTTCCAGTTTACTATTTTAATTCGTGTAATTTAAGTGCAACGCCTGCAGTTGGATTAATTAAACTAAAAGTACATAGAAATTTAATTAAAATAATGTTATCTAGTATAGCGAATTAAAAAAAGTCTGAAATGCACACAAAGGTTTATTTATCATAACATAAACGTATTATATTAAATAATAATCATTATAACTAACTTTGAATCAAATACACATCTTGCAAAGTAGATAAATATTTTACAGTTACATGTTTGATAGAGTAAAGTACAATGAATATTTTATTTATGACTAGAGAAGAGGATTTAGTTACCCAAAATTGATATGTAGATATTGTAACATAATTTAGAATGATCCTTGAACAGCAGATGTAGACAACATATCCGTAAAATTTGGTAACGATGTAAAACTTGTCCATTTTTTATTTTTATTATACTTGTAATTTTTACTTTCCTGCTAATAAATTGTTTTTAATATGAACAGTTTTAAAATAATAAATGACTATTAGTCGGTCCTTTACCATTTATATAAAAACTTTAAACTTCGATTTTATCAAGTCTTTCTTTTTTTTCAGAATTTTTCACTGTTCAAATTTAGTCTTCGATCACAATTTATAACTTCTTTTCTGGAAATACCCAGGAGAGCTTCAGGAATTATGCATTTAAAATTGATGCGCACTAGTAAAAAATATGAAACAGTTCAGTTGAAATTAATTATTTTCCATAACTCGCATTGAAAAAGTAGAAAAATTCATAATGCGCAAGCCATTGTTACTTTCCCTGATGGGGAAAGGAGAAAGGCTCTGTCCTTGAACTACAAGCGTGCAGTGGAATAGGGAGCTTCTTGCCTACGTCACAAATAGTGCAGTTTACAAGTATTGTCAACAAGTGGATTTTCACATGCGTATGGTCATAACTATGTTGTTTTACGTTTACTTATTGAAGGTATGATCGTAATTGTTTTGTTTGATGCGGTACTATAATATATTACTGATGCTACTTTGGTAATATCCATTGCCCCGGAAAGAAGGGATAAGTAAGAGCAAGAGGGAAGTACAATACAGCGCTAGCTCAGGTTCGTTACGTCAACCACAAGGTTATAGCTAAACTCCTGAGGCAAACACAGCACGTATAGTGCTGCGTGCGTGTATGTGTGTCTGTGAACAGTATAACTCAAATATGAAAAGTCGAATAAATGCAAAATTTGGTAGTTAAGTTCAACAGCTTCCAAAGAAGCAACACGAAGATGTTCAAACAAAATTTTTCACCCCAACTAACTTTTACGTGGAACATTTTTCAAAATTTTGGATTTTCTAAAACATGGATCCGATGATTTTGATTAAAATGCAGTACTTTAAGATATTTGTATATAAAAAAACATGTATCTTAAATGTTTTAGGACTAGCCTGTGAAACCTTTTCATTTGGAAGGAGTTTTGTATAATTTTGTACAACTGATGACCGTTAAGCGATTGACGAAAACGTACTAAAGAATGTGTACATCGCATTAAAACACAAAATTTGTTTCAAATAGCATATTTATGGTATCAGCTATCGTCATTAGTGGTTCGAATTTGTTTAATAGACTTTTAAAGCCTTGTCGTTAAAGTCTTTATGTTTCTCGCTATAGAGAGAGGACCTTTAAGGCTAACGAATATCGCCCAGTTCTAAAACATTTGACTATCGCTATTTCTTTGCATCTGTAACGAAATGTGTAATACCGGTATTTCCGGAAAGGTTTATCTCGACCAAACTGAAGTAGATAGGAAAATAACAGTTTCATAAGAATAACTTCTATACACACTAATGAGCGTCGAGGTAGTCAGATGAGTGATTTTTCTCTCTGAAATTAATTAAGCTACACGATTTCTTTAAGTTTTGTCTACTAAGCTCAAGTTAAAAAAATTCGAGCAATGCGATAAACTGTAAGACTAGGTGCATTTCCTGCACCAAAGTGTGATTAATTATAAACAAAGAAATTGATATCTTAACAGTAGTTTGACATAGATAGTTTAAATGCTATATTCAGTATATGTAAGAAGTGAAAGAAAAACAGAAGACAACTATAGATTTTTCGATTTTCACTGATAATCTACCTTAATGTAACGAAACTTTGTCGGAAGCCCTTCCACTGTTGCATTTAGGAGTTGTCTGATACGTTCATAAGCGCCAGGATTAGGAAGTCATTGCTGCAGCCTCAGAAACTAGTTTCTATTTGGTGGACCAGATGTTTCATCCACTTCCCTCCCCCACCCGCTACGGAGTAAGTTCGGGCTGTCGAAGTGGCCAAGGTACAGCTCAACGACTGCGAATCTAACGATTGTGGAAGGATCTAACATCGATGTTAAAATGTGCAATGACTCCGTCATGTTGGAATAACGATTGCGGCCTGATTACAAATGAGACATTCTCTAACTGGTGTGGTACTCGGAAACACGAGGTAATTGCCAGTACGGAATCCGCTGGGAAAATGTAAGACCGAACCAGCTGGCCCTCTGCAACTGGAAGTAATTTTAGTGAGGTTTAATGACAATTGGAACTGAGTGGCCCTAAGAATAAAATGCTGTAAACATGGAGCCAGCAAAGGCACACAAATTCAGTTCACAGTATTATTTTCAAAGGTTGGCGAAACTAGATGGCAATATTTTCATTCTATATGACGGCCCGCAGTCTCTACTTATAAACCAACAATCTCCCATCATGGAGCGTACTAGTGTCCTTGACAATGTTGCCTTGAATCTATCGCTAATGACAATGACTAGTGACGGAGGGGACACCTAGCACCTCGACCCCAATGGCTCCTTTGTTCACACACCCTCGGGAGGAACGGCTAAAGTTAGGTAACCGCAGGAAACATAAGGGCTGCAGAGCAGACTAGCGCAAATCGACAGAGATGCGCAGAATTCCTAAGTTCCGGGTTTGACCACACGGCCACGGGGAATGTCGTTGGGAGACGTCCCTTGGGTGGGACCGGAGGCTCGACAGGCTTCCTTCTAGCAGGTTTGAGCCTCTTCGCCGTCTGCAAAACACCGACCGAACCACCGCTGTGGAATCAACTTGAAACATGAAAGAAGTAATGGGGCAGAGAGGAAATCCGTACCAGAAATCACCACTCCAGCATTCTTCGCGTTTGCGAACCAGGGTAAACTACGAAGAAGACAGTCAGATTGCTCAGCTATCGGGAATAGAACCCGGGACCTACCTTATGTGGGCCTCACGCGTTATCGCGGAGTACTCTTGCTCGGTATCTGTCACTAAACACACTAAATTCTTTCTGCAATAAATTATGGTATAAAGCCTGAAAGGAAAAATGTAGATAGCTCCTTACCGTAAATAACTTGTCAAAAAATTGAGTTTACAAGCATATAGTGCGGAAAATTGTTTGCAAGATTCAATAGATGACATGCTTTTGCGTTCTTGATCTCGTACCCAGCATATTTTGGCGCAGCTAAGGTCCAGGTTATCGGGAGGTCTGAGTAAACAACGTTATCTCCCGGGAGGGGTTTTGGGTTTGTGGTAGGAAAACAAGCGATATGTACCTTTTAGGCATTCCTGTTGCACCCTCTAGGAGAATACTGTCGATCTTTTCTCCACTCCAGAGCTACGGAATGTTCTGTAAAGAGCTATTGGGGCTAACAAGATCAGCACCAGGGGAAGTAGCATTAGTGGAATTAGGAAGAACAAGAAGAAAGGGAGTGATACTGGAAAGGATATTAAAATTTTGGTTTAGGTGCCTGAGAAAAGATAAAGAGGAAATTTTAAAGATATGCATGGAACAACAAAAGAGTATGAAAAATAAAAATAGCTGGTGGACAGGGGTAGAAAAAATTATGGAGAAGATAGGAATGGGAGATATTTGGAGAATAGGAGAAAGAAATAGCGATGGTTTTTGGATAGCAGTAAGAAACAGAGTGGAGGATATAGAAAGACAAGAGATTTGGGGAAGCTTAGAAAATAAAAAGTCACTAGGGTTCTATAGATCAGTAAAAAGGAAATGGGGAAGAGAAGGGTATGTAGATTATTGTAATAGAGCAGGAAAAGGAGCGTTTGCATGGATGAGAATAGGGGCAATGTATTTGAGAGGGTTAAGAGGGAAAAAAATGGAATTTGTGAATTATGCGACGATAGCGAAAGCACAGAGCATTATATGTCAGAATGCAAAGAATTAGCAGAATGGAGACAAGAAGTATGGGAAGAAAAATGGGAAAAAATGGATAGGAAAATAGCAGCAATTAAAATGCTAACGAGAAAAGAAGAAAAGCAAATTAAGAATATGGGGGAGTTCTTAAAGAAAGTAAAAGAGAAATGGAGTAGAAAAGTAAGAGAGATAAGAAAGGTAGAAAGGCAAATGGAGGAAGGAGAAGATGGGTAAATATGGATAAAAGATATTAAGGAATGTTTAGAGGAGCCAGAAGGCCAGGGTGCCAGGCAAAAAGAGCAGCATAGCTGGTAAGGAAATTTGGACATATGTTAAGTTAGTATAAGTGGAACATTGTAAAAAGAAGTATGTAGGAAAAAGTACAAATAAATTATCTATCCATCTATCCATCTATCTATCCATCTATCTATTCATCTATCTATCCATCTATCTATCCATCCATCCATCCATCCATCTTCTCCGCTCCAATCTCCAAAATTTCTCTCGTTTGGGTTTCTGCAGGCTCGGGTCGAAAAAATCGTACTATACTGTTCGTACATTCTTCAACACGGAGAGTTTGACACGTTTACTGTGCAGTACAAGAACATTGTCATTGGTGATAGGTCTTGAATATCAGACTTCATGTCCTCTCACCTTTGGTAGAAGTGGCTAAGGTAAGGATACGGACGAAAGGAGGAGTCTCCGAAAAAGGGGTACCGGAAGTAGGCCACAACAGCCGTTTCTGCTTCTACCATGACTCTTAGGATGAAAGAATGAGGGAAGAGACCCGAAGGGCGACTAGATTCCAATGACCGGCGTAAGCATGGATAGGGTCCTTAACGTTTGCAAATCAACCCGTCTGACGTGCTTGGGCACACCGACAACACCCTAACCCCCGGGAGTATCCCAAAGGGTTCGGGTTCTAACTGAGCAATTCCGCAAAGACGTCAGAGAAGGAACCTCCAAACAGTACACATCCACCGCCCAGAAGTAATCCGCTGAACATTGTCGCCTGGAACTACAACCCTGAAACAGATTACAAAAAAGATGAGGGGCAGGAAAGTCGTGGTAGAATATGGTACCAGCATTCGTCTGCTGACCCGGGGAAACCACGAAGAACCCAAAGTCGGATTGAGCGGTCACCAGGTATCGAATTCGCGGCGCCACTGCGCTCGGTTCGTGGAAGTGATACTAGTACATTATATGTCATGACTTTAAAATGCATTTCTGGTACTTTAAAACATTTTCTTCATATTGACCTTCTCTACACCCCTTAAATGCTCTAAACGGCCGACTAATTATGGAGATTTCGCTCTCCTAAATGTCATTCGTTCCACTTTATCAGCTCTCCTAGGGACAAAACGTTGGATTTACGCTGTATGATAAAAAAATAACGGAATTTCTGATTTCCTATGTTCAAAACCTTTGGTTTAACTTGTTGGTACACATGTTCCTGATATATGTTTGCATTTTAAACTATTTTGAATATTTAGTTTATTGTTGGCAGTCGAAAACGTTATACGTGTTTTCGAGTGTTCGGCGAATTTTTACTTTCGAAAGGGTGGATCAAAGAATTTTGATTAAATTTTGTTTAAAAAAAATCAATAAAGTGCAGCATCACATTTGAAATGTTGATTGTGGCTTTTGGCGAATCTACTATGAGTAAGACAAAAGTTTAGGGTTTTATAAACGTTTCAAAGAGAGTCGAGAAGACGACCGCTCTGGACACCCTAGCACAACAATTACTGACGACAATGTGTAAGATGTAAGGAAAGCGGTTCTGGAAAATCGCCGAATCACCATCGCAGAGATTTCTTATGATATCGACATATCCTTTGGCTCATGCCAAGCAAATTTTTTCGGGTGTTTTTGCCATTAACCGTACAGCAGCAAAGTTTGTTCCGAAATTGTTGAATTTCCACCAAAAACGACGTCGCGTAGACATCGCTCAGGAATTGCTGAATGAAGCCGAAAACGATCCAGAACTTCTAAATAAGGTTATGACAGGTGACGAAATTGGCTATATGGGTATAACGTCGAAAATAAGGCCCAATGGAAACTGCCTGAAGAGCCAAGACCCCCCAAAAAAAACAAACAAACAAATCGACAAGTTCGATCACATGTGAAGGTTCTCCTCGCTGTTTTCTTCGATTACAATGCAATACTGCATCAGAAGTTCCTTATGGTTGTACGGTGAATAAGGAATACTACCTGGAAGTTATTCGCCGTTTGCGTGAAGCATTCCGAAGAAAACGACCAGAATTGTGGCAAAACCACTCGTGGGAATTGCATCACGATAATGCATCTGCTCACACCTCCATGCTTGTTCGAGACTTTTTGGCAAAAAACAAAACGTTATACTGTCTCATCCTCGTATATCAATTTTGTCGCATAAAATAGTTGTTTCCCTTGACTAGCTCTACCATCCCTGAAACGTTGTAATCAACCTTTTGTATCATCATGTATACATACATTTACATGTATAATTCTTTTAATTCGCAGTTGTTTGTTGCAGAGTAGCGCGTGGTATGCATTAGTACTGGTAATTAATCCAAAATCGAAAATCGTGAGAAAAAGTTTGGTTAGACACACATGGTACGCTATATATGATTGCTAATTTGTGAATTCGATTGTATTGCCAACTCTCATCAAATCCATATTTCATTCCAACATGATGAAATCGTTGGCTCTTCCTACAACTGCTCAGTGTGAATGTTTTCTCATATCTTCCATTTACTACGATGAAGTAAACAGAACAAAGAAGCGAGCGTAGGCATCGCTTAATCCATCTCTGACAGCATCACACGCGAGTCCATTTGAGCAGGTGGCTGATGAGCGGCGAGGAGCATGATGGGAACACAATGACGCCAATTTCTTCGCCCCGCCTTCTGTATCAATAGAATCTGGGATGTAGAGTGCAAAGGATTCTCCCTAATCGAATCACATCCATTCGCTGGCAAGAGTGACTCGGATATTGCCTGGCCACGCTCACAAGGTAGAATGGCTCACCAGTAGGAAGTCGTTAATAGCAAGCATTTCCGCCTAAGTGAATCAGATGTGGAATTGTGGATTTTCGAGGCTTTCATCTCGCCTATCTTTCTTTCTATGGCTTTTATTTCATTGCCAACTTCTTACTTTTCTCTTTGTGTCGGTTTACGTTTAAAACAGGTGTTCTTTTGCTGGTAAGGGAACTAGGAAGTGTTAAATAATTAAATTTGGATGTTTTTTGTTTAATGAAAACGAGCGTTGCTATTTTTGCTATTTAGAACATAGCATGTAACACTCTACCAATTTTCATCTAGCATTTACAAAACTAAATCCTTGTATTAACACACTGGAACACAGAAGTAATTGGTTTTATGCTTTAGAGAAGTTAATGAAGGTTCACAAACTTGAATAAAACTGTTTTTGTATACGAACGCTACGAGAAAGTACACCATTTTCAAATTGTTATAAATTTTACATGTTCAAAATATGTGAATACAAACTTTCAGAAAGTTTCCTTGATATGGTTTACCCGGCGGAGGGTGATGGATTTTTCGGGCGTAAAAATACTTAGCATGCTTTCTTCGGAAGGGAAGTAGAGCCGGTGATCCCGTGTTATAGATATACGGCACGTAAAAGAACCTCAAGCCTGATAAAGAGGCCTCTGAGCAAAATGTTCGGTCTTTCACACCCAATATAGAAAGGGGTGCTAAGGACCACAGTAGTTAAAGAGCGCCTATAAATAAAAACTCAATTCATTTTGATATGGTTTAATCCATACATACCTTATGTTAATACCAATGTTAATCTTATGTTAGTAACTTCTCATGATGTAGTTCTAAAGCATCAATAAATATCGAGTACTGAGTAATTCGAAGAACTCTGGTTACCTGGAAAATAAGATCATCTGTGTTTGTATTTATTTTATCTTTACCTCCTTTATATTGCTTTTTTACCATCTAGCTATAGTAGGTTGTATTCTAGAAAAAATGTGGTATATTGTCACACACCAAAGAAAACCTAGAGGACCGAGAAAACTTTATCCATTTCAACATATACTGTGCGACATGGAGTGCAAGGTCTACAATATTTCAGAATGTGTCAGGTTATATAAATTTAGAGGATTTCTACTAGCAGAACAATACAGGAAGTATCTGCATTATTACAGGATCATCACATTTCAAACAAAAACATTACATTTATTACATAAAAACGAAAGCTCAAAAGTGATACACGAGGTTACGTGTTGTTCCGGAGAGGACGTGTGCTGTCATGCATTGTGCTCCTATGACTGCCGTTACTAGAGAGAGAGAGAGAGTGAGAGAGAGAGAGAGAGAGTTGCTGACCAGGTACAGTATATAAAGCCTGTTTCTCCAGTCAGATACTCCCATGATCCCCTCTATCCTACTGGCACAAGCTGCCAATCTATGAATATTTAACTAACCATACAATAAATACCACAGTATAATTTTCATCACAAATACATATTTAATTAAATTTAAAAGGATATATGTACAGCATACCTCAAAAATAAAATGGAATAAATATCACGCCTAGGGTTTAAGTTCACCATCTTCGAAAGATATGTCACAAAGATTGCCAAGAAAAATACATGGAAGGGGAATATTTTTTTCAGACTGGATATAATTTTCATTAAAATGCCATCTGTTTCAGATATTTGCATAAAATAATAAATACATCCGAAATTTTCTGTGAATTAGTTGTAAGAGCTTCATCTGAGTGAATTCTGTAGAATTTTACGTTACTTGTGGTTATAAGACCTAAACTTGGACTTATCACGCAAGAAACTAGATTTCGTTGAAGCATACAATTAATATGAAACAAACTGTTTGTGCCATTATTCTCGAGATACGTGTAGATATAGATTAAATTTTCCAATGCTTACGACTTTTTTGAAGTCGTAAGGCACCAGTTAATTTGTTTCTCAAAATGTCATGCAGAAGATATCTAAATCAAAGTCAGTATATATCAACCCCTTTATAAAGATTGGGCTGCTCTTCTGAAGCTCTGGGCTGAAGTCTTCTGTTTTCCTCTTAAACCTATATTTTTTTTCACAGGACGGGTCACACACCCACCCGTCCCGGTGGCGATCGTCCAGCATGCGTGCAAACTACATCGCCTCCCTCGTGCAGTTAGTGTCTAACATTCAGGGAGTTTTGGTTATGAGTTAGTGAGTAGGTTATCGGGTCCCGCATAAGCACCCCGGTTAATTACGTGATGTGTGTTGCTGGCATGCTTTGCAAAGGATGAATGCCATGAACAAGTACTGAGCACAGTCTGAAGGATTGATGGTGTAAGTGAGGGAGAATTTGGTGGCTTTCTAGTGATGAGTGGTGATTTAGTTAATAGTACTTCGAAGTACCTAAGGAAACCGTATCTGCTAACGCTTGTCTCTACTAATGTAAAGTAGACGCAAAATAATATTTTGTAAGAATGTTTTAGCGAAAGAATATAAAAATAAACTGGAGTGGGTAGAAAATCGGTAAGCAAGATTCATATATATTTTTGTTTTTACTGCGAACAATTAAAGTAAGCAGTTCAAAGTTTTGAGTTGTACTTTCTAAGATGAGTTGCAATTGGGTGTGCTTAGCGCTGCATGTATGTTATGAATCGGTGAATAGTACAGTAAAAATAATTTACAACTTAGGACTCGATTCACTCATTCTGATTTTCTGTGACTCGCCCAGTCAGAGAAACTAGGTTTGTTTCAAAGCATATTCTTTCTGCTTTTGGACTTAATATTCCGCTTTACACCTCTTTTTCGTTTTTAAGAAACCCATATATCATTCTTCTACTGTAAATAACTTTACATGCAATATAACACCAAAAAGGTGTTACATATTTTATGAACCATGTAGAAGTTCCATGCCGAGTTTTTTTCCCCTTTAAATAGAAGGGTAGATTTACATGCAAACTGTGGCAAGCAATCAATTTCAGGATAATCTAGTGCTGCATATCTCAATAACTTTTAAGAGGTTTGGAATATATGGTGCGTGATTACCGAGTCCTTGTAAGCGGTTTAAGAAAATCTGATGTGATACATTCACGTGACTTTCTCTACCTTCTATCTTTATTAGTGAGTAAAAAAACTATTCTTACTAAAGTTTGTTTTTCTATCTACTACACTTAAACTAAATAAACCTTTGCAAAAATAGCTACATTACACACTTCGTTCTAGAAACAAAGAGAACAGCAATAGCCAAATGTTTAAGAACTGGACGCTGCACGCTGGCCTTAAAATTCCGTACTGTTTCCATGCAATTGCAGGAAACGACTGAAAATGGACAGGACCTTAAAAGTAGATAGATAGATAAGGTATCTTTATTGGTTTCAAATTATTGAAGTTATTACACAAGTATTTAGTGCATGGGTCATTGACCGTACATGCATATTTAAGATACAATAGGGTGACAAAATAAACAACAGATAAAGAAAACACAACAAAAGGAACAAGAAAAAGGGAAATAGAAATAAATTACCTTTGTCTAACTGAACAAATTTGACCTAGCTTCGCGCACTTTAGCCAGAAAATTGCCCATGTTTTGCCAGTTCCTCTGGTCAGCCAGTAGATCCCAACATGCCAATCTCATTCTTAAGGGACTTAAGAATTTTTCTTTGAGTTTAATCGTTCGCTGATTCTCCCACTGTGCACATTCCGCCAAAATATGTACCCAGTCCTCATCCAATTCACAGAATGGGCAGATTCTCCTGCCAGAATCGTCGGTCATTTTCTGTGCTCTCCAGCCCCCCAGTCTAAACCATGCCATTCCTGATCTTTCCTTTCTTCCTAAATTAAGTATATATGCCTCTTTACCCCAGTTCAATTTTATTTCATTTGCTAGACTTAGAGAAGGTTTAATTTTACAGTCCGATTCTATTTCCTGTTGGTTGATGTCTCTTAGTCTTCTTTTAACACCTTTCCATATGTTTTTGTCATTTGTTTCAGCTCTTAGCCATACTGATCCCATACCTATTCTCCTCAAACCCCTTTCCAAATCAGCTGCCCAAAACTTAGGAGACAGGTTTTCTCGCTGGTATTTATAACATTTGGATCGTAGTGTGGAGTTATCCCCATGCATCAGCCTTAGCCAGTACTTCACTGCTCTTATTTTGCAGTGTATTGTGTCTTCATAGCATCCTACCTCCCTCAATACCCCCGAATTTGATGTGCCTTGTGAAACTCCAAGAACTCTTTTCCAAAATGCTACCTGTGTTTTATTTACATGCTCTGCTCTTTCCCATCCCCAGATTTCACTGCCGTATAACAGAACAGGCCTTATCATGGAGTTATACATCTTTTCTAATGTATCTACAGGTACATCCGGTATCCGCGAGAGGGTACGTAATAATTCATTTAACTGCCCTCGTAATTATTGAACAATTCGAACTTTTAATTACGGATATCCAAGAAACGCCACAAAAACTTATTGAAGTAAAGCCTGTGTTTTAAAGAGATGCACATTTTTTTTTCTGCGTGGTATGTTTTCATCTGTCGCTTAACATTTACTGATTATATAAGATTACACAAAATTCCTTCCGAATGAAGAGGACTTCCTACGCTATTCCCCAAAATTCAATATATATATTTATTTCATTTGCTATTAAAATATCTTAAACATGCGATATTTTTATCAAAATCGTTAGCTATATTTAAGAAAATAAAAAACTTGAAAAAATCCATGTAAAGGGTAGTCTGTCGTGGAGAGATTTTTTGAACATCTTGGTGTTGCATCCTTGGAAGATACTAAACTCAAATACCAGACTTTTCGTTTTTGAGTTATGCTGTTCACAGAGATACACATGAACATGTTCCCAAAATGATTTTTTTATTCAGAGGGATCCAAGCCTATATTTTCGGTGATATCTTAGTGTAAAATTGTTGAGTGGAATGTAATACTTTCTATACTTATTACTTATGTAGTAGAAAAGATAAAAAATGTACTTCCTTATAAAGGCTAGTGTGTAACACCCACATTTCACTTGAAATCTTGGTAGTTTAGCAATTTTAAGATGTTTTAAAAACTGAATCCTGTTAATGTCTGTCTCAAAGCTATGGGTAGACCAACCAATCAGGAGACACCGAAAGTGCAGTTAAATAAAATTAACTAATCCTGTAAATCCGTTGGAACGCTGCCTTCTTTCGTGTGCACCCTCTGCGGTTCCATTTGATTTCTTTTTCTCGTTCGTGATACTTCTGGAATGCATTGTTTGATTTTGAATGGTATATGTTTATTATCTCGATACACTTTTTGGGGTATTTATGTTATATACAAACAATAATTTGGCTATTTACATAGAAGGGTGCCCGCATTAATGTGCTTTTATGCAGATATTGCTTGTCTCGTTTACGTTTCTTTATACCTGTTGAAATGGCTCCCTTTGACTTCATACGAATACAGGTTTTGGCGGTGCATATATTGTTTGTCCCGGCCTGTATTCACAGAAAGTCTAAAGAGTAGCAGAGTTATCCTCAAACGTTAAAGATGCTGTGTGGCGCGTAGTATTTCAGCATACAGAAAAAAGCGTCCACGAAGCTAAGTATTTATGTACCATGCTGTCACTAGTTAGACACTCTATATAGCAGTGAAAGGGTTAAGGCTAACTTCGCAGCCTAAATTCGATTTAAGACACCCTATGTTTTACTAAAGCGTACGCGCGAACACACAAACGCATACTCACACTTTTAGGAGTAATAGATTTTAAAACACTGAGTGCTTTATATTAACATATAAGGCGTAAATTTCAAACGTATTTCTTTCAGAAATGAAATACATTAAAATATTAAATAGTCAGAGTAGCTAACAGGAAAAGCTCCACTCCACGAAGTCCAGATTTTGTTCTGGTTGCAACATTTATTGAGCTGAGGCGGTATATTTCTCAGATATTGGAGCAATTTTGGCCCAAATGTTTGCGAAGAATAAAAGGTGGAGCAATCAGCATTATGCTAGGCACTTGAAGGAACGTAATAAGAAGAAAATGGTGAGTGGTATGTTGTAGTGTTTGACTAAACACGCCTAGCACAAATAGATCCTACAGCAAGCTGACTATGCAACTAAGACCACCTGTTAATTTGCTTAAGTATATTTCAGAAGTAGGCCATTATGCAATCACTGTAATAAATCTGGTATTACACTTACTATATTTAGTTGAACCCACCAACCCAACGCCAGGGCCTCAAAAACCCACCATTTGAATAAAAACGATTGGTTCGGGAAGACAACTACGTAACTGAGACCATCCATCAGTAAGTTATTCGTAACGTTGATGCCGCGATATAATCTCTCAGTTAAAACAACCTCAAATAAGCAGAACTAGTCATTATCGACTCGTCAAATATCCTCTGTAGTCTCATTTCTATGTTTCAGATACTCGTGACCTACAATAATTATCTCGTGGTTGTGATTTCAATCCATTAAAATGCGTGGGTTCACCCGTATAACAGAATTAATGGCTTGACAGAAAGTCATGTGGTGAACATTTTATTGGAATAGATTTGTTTATAATGTGCTGTGAAGTAAATTGTGGAAGCTACAGTTCACTTTTCAATTCAAACCTAATAAACATATTTAAAAGGATTTAATTTGTTCAAAAAGGGAATTTGCAACATTAGTGATATCGTCTGACAAAGCTTTGTTCATATATTTGAAATCTTAGTATAATCTTCGTTATATATTTCTTTTTTTTATTTTTATATTCAGTACCATTCAAAATTGCTTTATTGCTTAAGTTTGTTGTCATATTATCAAATGTTAACTTAAGAAGCAAGTAATGGAATTAGTAATTCGTGGGCCTGCAGATTATAATTGCGTTTTATTCAGTTGTGCAGTGAAACACACACACACACACACACACACACACACAGTTAGCCGAGAGGTAGTGCAACTCTGATTAAAGAATAAAAGTGGCCCCCAGAAGTGCATCGTACCTCTCTTGAGACAGTATGATAAGTACTCAATCCCAAAGGCGTTAAACGTTTCTCGAATTGAAAGATAAAATTGAAGTGCCTGTTTATAAATTGTTATAGACGAATATTTTGCACTTTTAAGAATAGGATGTAATCCTTTAAACCGACAGTTTTAGACACCATTCTGGATAGGATTTGGTAATAATTTTTTTTTAAACAAAGTTGAATGTTGACTGGCTGAAGAGTGGGTTCATGCAAGTCCTTTAGCCCTCATTGTATACGGCACCAAGTCATGCATGCTTGTTTACATGATGATCTAACTCGGTAACTCGGTAACAAAATTCTGCCCATTGCTACCTGTGGAATCAAATATGTCTGACTATTCTTAACCTGGAAATACGTAATTTTATTTATGCAGCATTACATGATAGATTCCTTTAATTTAATTTGTGCAGAATTTCGGTTTAAAGGATGAGATTTAATTAAATTAACTTTATTATAAATAATATTTCAAAGTTTTGCGAAGAAAGACGGAGGAAACGAAAAGAAAAGTAAAATATGCATATATTTCATGTCTTTTTAATAATAGTAATAATAATAATAATAATAATAATAATAATAAAAGGAGCAAATGATGCTACAAATAGGAATGAAAACGAATCCAAAAAAGGATTGATGTGTCTCGGTAAAGATTCCGCTAAAAATAGTGAATCGATACCTACGTTTAGAAATAGAATGACATTTGAACAGTTCGGCTTTAAGAAGGGAAAAGGCAAAATAGGTAACTGGACTGCTATGAAGGACAGACGAATGGTATTTATATAAAGATAAATAAATACGTGAGCATTTTTAGACCCACTGTGCAGAAATGAAAAAACTTGAGGAAATTCTGAAGAAAATTGATGTCGATTTGGATGCGAGAAGGCTCCTAAGTAGTCGGTTTGAAGCACCTAATTACTCAGGATAGGAAAATAAATATCAGAGCGAATATAAAGTTTGGTATTTCACCACTTTTTACTTTCTTTACCATGTACATAGGTACAGAAGGTATTGCATTTCACCCAAAAAATCCATATAAAAATTCTCTGGAAATACATGCTTTGAGGCTCCTGAATACAAGAAAAGCATTTTTATAAAAAATCCGCCTGTGTGTATGTGAACAGCATAACTCAAAAACGAAAAGTCGTCTAAATACTACACTTGGCATTTAGGTTCAGTACTTTCCAAAAATGCAATACCAAGATTTCCAAGAAAATCTCCCCACTTCCAATTACCCCTTACATGAAACGTTTTCCAAAAATTTTCATTTTATAAAAACTTACTTTAAAGATTTTCGTTAAGATATCATATATTAAAGATACTTACATGAAAAATAAAATGTATATCTTGAACTTTCTAGAAATAGCCTGTGAAGTCCTCTTCGTTTGGAAGAAATTTTGTATAATTCTGTATAACTGGTAAACGTTAAGCGATAGGCAAAAACATAACACACAAAAAATGTAGATGCCTTTAAAACACACTTTATTTCAAATACGCTTTTCTGTGGCATAAGCCGTTTCTGAGATATCCGTTATTAAAAGTTCAAATTGTTCAGGACTTGCCATTCTTTTAGTTTCGTCGACTTTTAGTTGTTTCTTGCGATTTTATGGAAATAGTATGAAATTTTAAGACCAGCATATAGCGTCCAGTTCATAAACATTTGGCTATAACTTTTCTGTTTGTACATATAAGGAAATATGTAATGTAGCTATTTTAGCAAAGGTTTATGTGTATTAAAATGTAGTAGGTAGAAAAATGAGCTTTAGTAAGAATAGTTTGTATATCCAGTTATAAAGATAGAGGATAGAGAAGGTCAAGTGAATGTATCATAAAATTTTCTTAATTAAGCACACACACGGACCATTTTCTAATAGTTTTTTACTTTTTCTACTACGTATAGTAAGTAGAAGTATTGTATTCCACCCAAAAATTCCATACCAAGATTTTACCAGAAATACATGTTTTGAGACCCCCTGAATCCAAAAAAAAGCATTTTTGGAAACATGTGTGTGTGTGTGTCTGTGTGTGTCTGTGAACAGCATAACTCAGAAACGAACAGTCGGATAAACACCAAACTTGGTATTTAGGTTCTGTATCTTCCAGATGTGCCACACGAAGGTTTTCCAGAAAATCACCCAACCCCAGATTACCCTTTACGTGGTACATTTTTCGAAAATTTTACATTCTCAAAAATGGCTCTAACGATTTTGATTAAAATATCATGTGTTTAAGATATTTTCATGACAAATGAAATGTATATCTCGAATTTTCTGGGAATGTCTCCAAAAGTATTCTTCATTGTGAACGACTTTTGCATAACTGGTAAACCATAAGAGATAGAAAAACAATTACTACACAAAAATGTAGTTCGCGTTAAAATACATAATTTATGTCATAAATTTTGTCGAGTGAACCATTTTCGAGATATTGCTTGTTATTCCCTTAAATTTTACAATATTCATACTTTTTCTCAAATGGGAATTCGTTATTCATTTTTCTTATGTCCTGGACATACAAAGAGAATGGAGTGCTTCACATAGCAACCAGCTCTTAAAAGATTAAGCCTACCGTATTCCCCTTGCACCTACAAGAAAATTAGCAATAAGATTAACATCTCGATTAACATGAAGCATATGCAGAATAAGCGTTTGTAAATATAGTTTGTACAAGAGTAGAGAAAGTCATGTGAGTGAAACACATCAGATTTTTATTCAGGGAGTCTCAAAATGTGTTTTTGGTGAAATCGCGGTATCGAATTTTTGGATGGAATACAAATGCGGCCTACTAAAAGAGGCAGGTGGGTAAGGGAAAGAAAATACCTTTTATTTTAAATGTACCCAAATAGGATGTGTATAATTTATCTGAGTAGTGCATTTAGTTCTGCCGTTATGAATGCAGTACTTCTCTGTATCTATACAACGCTATGTATTTTATTTCTGAGTATACATTTATACTGAAGTGCTGATAAATGTGACTTCTATTATGTCTGAACGAAACGCTTGCTAGCGGAAAAGTAGGGACTAATGTGGAAGAAAAACGAATCCGGTCTTGCTATCCTATTGTAAGAAGGAAGGCGGTCCTGTGACGTCATGTCCGTCCCGGAAGTAGCGTGCCGCTCTCCACTGGCGTCGATTCCGAGCCGGAAATTGAATTCTTTCTCCCGGCCATAGTATGTCCTTAAAATAAAACTCCAGTGACGAGTAACCACTGAAATATCCACTCTAGAACTGAAATTTTTCTCTGTTTTACATTTGATTTATTTTGACATTTCCAAACCGATGTTTCTTTTTATTTTCTAATGTGTGATTTACAGACGATAGAGTATAAACAAATTGGTACAAAAGTAAAGAATGAGATGTGTTGCATTCACATGACTTTCCTTGCCCACTCCTTTACAAATTGTTCTTACAAAAGCTTATACCAGAATATACATCTTAATATAGATAAACCCTCAATACATATTTCGTTGTGTAAACAACAACACATTGACTAAAGGAATAAATCAAATATTTTCAAAGCCGGTTGCCATGTGATGGCATTGAAATTCCGTTCTGTTTGAACACGAAAAAGAGAAAACAAACAACGATTTGCAGTTGAGAAATCATAAAGTGTTTGAAGATTCAAACCAACCACAAAGAATACTCGAATGTTTAACACCATAAAACATTTTACTTAACACAAATAGTATGCTTCGACGAGATATAACACTTTTGCTTGGTGAGATTTTGTCTATCTGGTACGGTTTTCCAATTATACAACGCGGGCGTTTTAAAGTAAGTCCATGGTCGCGCGTATATCCAGTACCAGGGTCCTGCAGTGCAGCGTGCTACGCATGTAACCGGTCTGTGGCCTTACCTAAAAAAAAAAAAAAAAACCACACTGCACAAAGTATTCAGAATGAAGAGGACTTGGGAGGCTATTTTCAAAAAAGTCAATGCATACATTTTATTTATCATGCAAATACATTAAGCATATGAGATTTTTTATCATAACCGTTAGTTATGTTTGATAACATTAAAACAAAATGTTTTATAATAAAGGGTATTCTGTATGGGGAAATTTACTTGAGCATGTTTGTGTCACATCCTTAGAAGACTTAAATGCCAAGTTTGTTACGTAATCGACAGTTCGTTGACATATACGCATCCCTTTTCATATACGCATCATTCTGTTTACATGTTAATGGAGCTTGCTTTGAACGTTTAATAAAGTAATTTAAAGTAATCATATTTATTGACTTATTCCTTATTATTACTCTATTTATTTTACGACGATTTTAACTACAGAGTCGTATCGCGACGGATCTGTTAGTGTTAACTCATAGATCGAGGTGTGGCGGACAGTTAGTCTTCTAGGTCTCATCCCAGTAACCACCCGCTTCGTTGTGTCCACAGAGACCTTAGTGTATAGCAACTGAATCTTCTGCTTCGTGCCGTGCAGATGACATTAGGGTGCCATCCTGTCTAACTGCTGCTTTCATATGGAAAGGCGGACAGTTGGCCTTCTAGATCTCATCCCTGTAACCATGTCAGCTTGCTTCATGCATCTACAGCTCTTTTCTACTACTGTTCGTATATTTCAATGAAAACATCCTATAAAATCTCAATAATCTGTCTGTTTGTGATCTTCCCGAACGCCGTCTTCCTTCCACAGAACCAGTCTTCCAGAGTCGCGCTAACAATCTGACGATGACATTACTGTTCTCTTTCTACATATCGCCGGTTGAATTCTGCAACCGTTTCTCAATAGTTACGTCCACCAATCAGTAAAATCACTGCCACTCTTTCGTCTGGTGTTAAAATGTCAGAAATCTGCGAAAAAAATAAACACAACTAAAACACTAACAATGCTATGTGAATTTTGGTCTTCCTACATCATTAAATCTCCTTCAAATTTATTTCTAGATACATCTGTACCTCACTTCGCCATTCATAAATGTATAAAAAACGTGTATAAAGCATAGGAAAGAATATTTGCTTTAAATATCATCAGTGATGTATACCAGAGAAATAGCATATAACTTTATTTAGCCACGTATATCAAAAGTGAAAAATAGAATTACTAAAGAACGTTACGAAGGAACTACATATGTGGAGGAGGCTTAGTAGCAAAGAATTATTTTTTAGCTTTTTCTGTATACATATTAATTGGAAATTCGTCTTCGATTTTAAACAAACCATAGGCACAAAACGTATAATTTAACTAACTTTTTTTAAAATTTTGCTCCATATACCATTTTGTACTGTAAGTTCTGCATCACTTTTCAGGAAAAATCGTACCTCCTATACACTTTGAAGTAGAGGGAGAAATTTTAGCTCATCTTTTATGGGAATCTTTGCTTTACAAATTAGTACTGCTGTTAAGTGTGGTAGCTGTTTGTGCTTAAAACTAGTGGTTCCTTTCGTTGCAATTATATGCGAATTTCTGCTTCTGTAAATGAAATTTTCGGTTATAATAATAGTTATAAAGTATTGAAGATGGATAAATTAAATTTAAGGATATTAAGACTTACTTATAAGTTCTTTTATGGGTCTCCTTTGGCGTTAATAAGATGTTTGATTATTTTTTAAAGAAATAATTTCTGTTCAATTTCAATAAAATAGTTAAATAATTAAGAAAATAATTCCATCTATGGATCGTGTTTTTAAAGTAAATACCAATAAGTTTTTACAAAATTGCAGTGCATTATATTGCAAATACATTATCATCATTCATTACTTTACACCTAACGCTACCTCTCCACATAGTTATCGCCGTTATGTAGGCACTTGTAATGGGAAAGCATTTTTGTACAACTTCGCCAAAGAATGATGCCGCCTTTGATGAAAGCCATGTATGCGCTTCTTGTTTCAAAACCTCATCGTCGTGCCAAACCCGGAATGTAGCGACGGCGGTAAATTTTTCTCAACTAAATGATGCGATCAGATCTTGAGTTTATTTAGCTGTGTGTGGCCGAGCATTGTCACTCATTATTGTTTCCCCATAAACCTCGCACAATTGGTGATAAATGTTTGCTGTCGTAGCATTTCTCGCATTCAAAAAACGAATCTCTGATCTGACTCCACAGTCAGCGTGTCGTTCGGTTATTTTTAACATTGCGAAACGCTCTAACTACAGGAAAGCGCAAAGTGGCGATCACTCATAGCTGCGTCTGGCTTCCTAATGACTGGAGGAAATGATCGCATATGCTCAAAATCGCGACAAATTGCGGCAAATATTAAAACGATACTTACTTTAAAAACGCCTCTCGTACCTTAGTAAATAAAAGTGGATCAGTGAACTTAGAAAGTAAGCAAATACGGTTGGGGAGAAATTACCTTGTGATTGACGTTCCAGCTGCCATGCGGCCGTCTATGCACGCTGTTGGCATATTTACTCGCTGTCTATCTGCAGCGCCTGCTGCACATTTTTCAAATTTCGTTTTATTCCAGAGGTCATACGCAATACTGTAAGCCAAATTCCTCGTGCGTACTAGATTTTTCTTTACGTATATGTACAATAGTATTTTTATGCAGATTTAACGCTGCAGCGGTTCTCTCGAGAACCATCTGCACGGGAATCAGAGGGCCGCAATTACATCTTTCTTTTTCAAAGTATTCTCTAACGGCACATGCGAGTTTCCTAGCTTGGGCAATTCGTTTTTCTATGGGGAAATGTTTTTAGAAAATTAACTTAGATCAATTTTTTTAAAAAAAGTTATACTGATGGATTGTTTTACTTTTTTAATTTATGTTTTTAATAAGTAGGTTTAAAACTTTTATTCTGTTAGTTTAGTTTAATAATTAAAATTACAGATTAGTTGGAGTTGAACTTTTATTCTTACTTAAGTTTATTTGTTTTAATATTAAACTATATTACACCTTTCCCTAACACACGCGCTTTCCGTTTACCACGCCTATAAGACGTTTTAAAGAGTGCTACCCGTAATTATATAAATTAATTCTTAATGGATAATTATTAGTAGTATGAGCGCAAGACCAATATCCGCGAGATATAAAAGACAGTAAAGTTCTGAATGTAATATAGCACTTAGGATGATTAAATCCTTACGGAATCACTGTGTGTAACATTACAAAACACTTCGCTAAATGAAATGCTTGCAAACAAAGAATCAGATCAGCACATGCATGTGAAAACGCGTGTAAATCTCTACTTAACCTGTAGTGTTACAACACCGATGATGCCATGCTTGTGACGGCAATGCCTTCTTATTACCTGATTGGTCAGCGACCTGACGAGACCTTGATAGCTGTTACATACAGGTGTCGTTCGCGAGGTAATTTCTCACCGACCGTACATAGTGTAAAAAGTTCAGTTATATCTGAAATATAATGAGTCATGAATTCAGCGGTACAGGGCTTTGAATCCCTTTCTTATCAGTACCTAATAGTGTATAAATACTATTCGTGTCGACTGCCGGTTAGAGAGGAAGGTGGTCTACATATAATCGCGAGTCACCATTTAACCTAGGTTAAAGTGCGGGAATTATTTTAATGTAAAACATAAAATCCCAAAAATATTATATATATTCTTTATTGTCGCTTCAACATTAAAGTCATATTGCGACCACTCTAGAATACAGAACATGATCACAATGAAAATACAATATTTTAAACAGTAATAGCACATACAGCATTGAATTCGCTAGATAAATGTGCTACACATTGTTATACAATTTTGTCGCTTTCATAAAGTTTAAGGTTCTTCGTTGTGCTGAATTTAGGGCGTCTGATAGGCTGTTGGGGATGTCACATCTTTCTCTGTGTTGTACATAGACGGCAGGCTGTAACGAGATGAACTGTGAGGTTAGATCTGCAGAGGTCGCACACAGGAGGAGCGTCAAAGTTGAGGAGATGTTTATGCGTTATAGAAGTATGTCCAATACGTAGTCGAGTTAATACAACTTGGTCTTTATGGTTGAAATGATAGTGTTGAAGTTTGGACTCGGAAATGTAGACATGCTGTAACTTGCTTCTAGATGTAGCTTTCCATGTTTGTCTCCATTGATTAATGCAAGTCTTTTTGATGAAGTCCGTGTGTGGGATCTTGATGTCCTGAGGAGGATGTTTGGTTGCTTCTTTGGCTGTCTCTTCAGGTGATTCATTACACATCATTCCGGCAGTCCAGGCGAATGATGATTTACCTGATATTAGTGTTTGGTTTTGCAGTTTCTGAAGTTCTTTAACACTACTTTGGGTGTTTGAGGTTTGCTGAAGGGATGTTAACATAGTATGTAATTGTGTAGGTTATATTTTTTAAGTATATGTTCCAATGAGAGTTGAATTGTGAACAATTCACAAGAATAGACAGAATGATAGTTGGAAAGACTATATTGTATGGTGTAATCAGGGAATACCGCTGCACATCCATAATGACCAAGTCTGGATCCATCAGTGAAGATATGACGTGTGCTGAATGCAGTGTACACAATTCGTTAAACACAAGTTTTTATAAAATAGCATCTGTTGAAGATATTCCTTGTCTAATCAGTGATGTATCGATAAGGGATCTATGAAACAAGGGAACACATTAAGCAGAGTAATGTTACATCCCTTGAAGTACGCCGAGAGACGAGGTGAAAAATCTGTGGGTTGTAGCGATTGGCATTTTCTGTGTTGTTGATGAGAAATACGTGTAAGAGTGGACTAGAGATGCTGTGCATTAGGATTGGAAAAGACCATTAATTACTTTTATTTTTAAGTTCCATTTATACCCCGCCTATACTACTATTCGCTTGTTTTGGGGGTTACTGGTAAACTTTGGGTTTTTTCATTAGATTTCACAGACATTCACAATTTTATTCATACCTTCAGGCTCTGGGGAAGATAGGAAAGCTTCGCTAGAGAAACGTTCCCACCATCTAGCAGGGAATCGAGCCCGGGACCCCTCGAACAGCAGGCGGCTGATCTACGGGCTAAAGGGCTAATTTACTTGGAACAGGGACCTTTCCTAGGACGGAGCAGCACAATAATGGAACTAAGCGGTTCAATTGGTGATAATGTTGTTTTCTAACCACCGTATCGAGCCAAAATCCTATAGGGATATCTCCGAAGGCTGCAGGGTACCAACTTGGGTCCCTCAATTACGTAATGCCGAGCGAGCATAGATCGTGTTTCCCAAGTCAAGTCGTTCTCGAGCGTTGAAACAAGGGGCCAACTTGTGCAGAACTTGACGAGAACATCGTGCGTTGTTACCGAGTAGTATTTACTCAGGCTCACGAGAACTCCTGCAGCTGTAATGACGCTGGATGTAAACAAAGAGAAGGGAAGACCTTCTCACTAACATTAATTCTCTGTCTGCACATAACCTTCTCATCCAGGACATTAGAAGAAACTTGCTAATGTATCGCCTTTGTTCCTCGACCGTAAGCGCTTTGAAGGGTCGTCGAGTAGGTATTTATTACACGGCAGCTATGCTCTACAACACAGCACTGTTGTGAAACCTTAATCAAAAAGTTTTAAAGCCGTGGCTAACGTTTAAGAAGGACCATAAAGAACTGTTGGGATAGATCTTTTAATTACAAAATTCTCTCTCAAACTTGCAAATAAGACATTAAAAACCTCTGTGTTACATTCACATGACTTCCTCTACCCTCTGTCGTATTAGAGGTATGCAAACTATTATTACGAAAGCTTATTTTTTCTATCTACTCCATTTTATTCGAAATAAACATTCAGATAAGCTATATTATACATTTCGTTATAGATACAAAGGGAAACAACTGGATATCGACATACTTTAAAGAACGACAGAGTAATTGACAACTTGAACTAATAACGGATATCTCGAAAGCAACTTACGTCATAAAAAAAATTATTTGAAAAAAATTGTATGTTCTAGAGAGATCTGTATTTTTTGTGTAGTTTTGCCTCTCGCTTAACGTTCACCAGTTAAACAAGATTAAACAAAATTCCTTGCAAATAAAGAGGACTTCACAGGCTATAAATTTTATTTTTCATGAAATGCGTTTTGTATGGGGTATTTTAATAAAAATATTTTAGAGCCATTTTACAGATAATAAAATTGTTCGAAAAAGTTATCGTGTAAAAGATAGTTTTATTTTGAAGGATTTTCTTCATTTATCAGATTTTTATGATGAGTTATGCTGCTCACAGACACACATATACACTCATGCGTACGTTTTTTCTAAAAAAAATCTTTTTTTGGGATTCAAGTAACCTCAAAACATGTATTTCCGGTGAAATCTCGATATATGCTTTTGTGGTAAATGCAATACTTCTCTGACTATTATGTACGTGCTAGAGAAGGTAGTAAAATTAATCGATATAGACATATAAATGGCACTGTACTAAGAAACTTAAATAATAAAACAAGAAAAGAATAATTAATTAAATTATACAAAATAATAGCAGTTCCAACATCAGCATACAGCACTGAAACTTGGGACTCTTAACAAAACCTTAATACAATAAGTACAATTCACTGAAGTGAAATTTCTAAGAAAAGTCTAATAGTGAAAGCCGCCATACATGAAACTGTGTATCATAAAAGTATAAAATTATGCACTTTTTTCTCTATTAAACATTTATAGTAAATTATTACAAACATGCCAACAAAAATAAGTAATAAAATAATCGGATATAAAGTTAAGGCTGATACAGATTTAAATATTTGCGAATAATAGAATAGAAAATTCGTTGCATAGATCGAATCGTTCTATTACAACTCGACGACTCCGCTGGGCTGACTTCTGCCTGCATTCAAATACAGGTTTCCGCAAAGTCAAGTGCAATATCGTGGTTAAGTACTACGTTGTACAGAGTGGCTCGTTTGTCAACTCTAAATCACTAGACGATTCTGGCAGGAAATTCCTGCCATTCTACGATTTGGATGAAGACTGAGTACACATTTTGGCTAAATGGGTTTAGTGGGAGAACCACTACCACCACTACTGGGATCTACTGGTGGACCAGAAGATCTAACAAAACATGGGCAATTTCTTGGCCAAAGTTCGCGAAGCCAGGTTAAATTTTTGATCAGTTAGTCAGAGGCAATTTGTTCTTTTCTTATTTTTCTTGTCACGTTTAATTTGTATCTTAATTATGTATGTATTGTCACTGACCGAAGCACTAAGTATTTGTACAGGATGGAGGATATAGGATGTTTTAAACGGAGGAAGTCACCCTGGGCACTGCGACCATCTTAATCTATTGTGGATACACCCCCTCCCCAAGAGGCAGGGATGAGGTGAAGGAGCTGTAGAAGGTCTCAGGTTTACAGGAAGATCCGCAGAAGTCCCTAACATTTCCAGTTTGAACACCCGAGCACCAGTAGCAAGGAACCCCAAGAGGGCGACGCAGCGACTCTTAACAGGCGAGACAGTTCACTCTGGAGTTGATGGGGAGAAACCTTTATAACGCGCATGCATCCACGCCATCTGCCCGACACCGTCAGCACCACAGGACCTGAAAGCACGCTGGAAGGTGAAATGGAGATGAAATGAGAGGAAATAGGGTGAAAGGAGAAATCTTAGGAGAATACACTACTCTGGCATCCGCCTTGCCGCCCAGGGGAAACTTGTCGGAACGAAAAACCCGAGGGTCAGAGTGGGAGCTGAAGGTGTTTATTGTTGTTGCGGTTGCACCATTATGGGCGTCAATTTGAAGCTGTTTTATACCACGCACACCATGAATGCCAATTTTGCGGGAGATTATTTATAGGAGTATTTGCCCCACGTACGGTACAAACCTTCCGGTGGCCTTCGCTCCACGTTTACTTTATGGGTAATAAGTATTTTAATGTTATTTATTTAAATATTATATATTTATGCCTTGGCTGCGTCAGTAGTAATTTGCAGAACGCATATCTCTTAGGAGGGCTGGTGTGCCTAAAGAATGAAGGCTTACACAAATTATAATGGTATTTAGCTTCGTTTTATAAATGTTTCACACGATTAAATAACACTTCCTGATGTGTCCTACTGTAGAACTGTGAGATTATTGTTAAGTTTACTTTTAAACACGTAAACTTTATATTATTCTCAACGCAATGCATTTTTATGTCTCGCCCTGAACCTATGCCTACCGAATCTAAACTGGGCTGCTTGGTTACGCTTCCTTGTAGCGTCTCCTGCCTGAATTTGTACAGTTCCTCTATTTTTGGTTTCTGATTGGCTAATCCTATTCCAATAGAATACCTTTATTTAACTTCTGGCTTTTCTAGTTTTTTATTGGCTATTTATACACTGTTTTAAATATTACATTATTATTGTTCCAAAATTATAGCCTTATTAAACTTTTTAATTTATTGTTGTCTCAAGGTTACCTCATTGTTAGCAGCTTTCGGCTTCAACTTTATAATTCTGTTTGCTACGGAAAGCAGTTCTCACAGCTCCTACATTGTTAAACTACGTAATACATTCACATAACATCATTATACATGTACATAATAATATAAACATAATACAATGACTGTAATATACACTTTATACATTATATTATACACATATTGCTTTAACGAGGGCTGCTATTATATTTTATATTCTGTAATTAGTCTTATATCATTTATGTGATAAAAATACTGCCTCAAATGTCACCGGGACCTTCCGAATGCGAGGATATTTGTGTAATTAATAATTTCAAACCAATAAAGATATATACCTTACCTATCTACTTTCTCCACCACTTAACTGAAGTAAAAAGTCACGTTTTGTGACCCCGGGATGGGTGAATGTATCAAATGGAAAAGCTGACACGAGGGCATACTGTTCAATGAGGAGTTTGTTACATTTGGGTTTCACTACATTTAGTACTTGATCATTTTTGCGGATTAATACAAATGTAACGAAGTGAGAGACAATACTAATTCTGATATCTGTGTTGTGTTACAACTGTATTTTAATTTTCTGCTCATGCCCAGTGTTGTTTGTTCAGGCCGCAGATACATACGGAGTTTCGTGTAACAGCTGTATGTTGAAAAGGTCTGCAACACTTGCAGATAATAATCAATTTAATAAAAAGTCTAGTGTTTGTATTGTGGTTCTGCAACACAATATTAATGATTACATTGTGTATCTATAGACAAGAGGACCCAACAAAGAATCCAGTGTTTTATTAACCTCTTTCATTTCACTCTTGTGTTGTTATACGCGCCGAATCATCGATGGTGTAAAGGGTTTCTACTGAATATTAAAGCTCCCCGCACACTGTGATTGTAATATGATATGTAAATTCCTGCCGATCAGGATTCTATTATTGCCACCAGTGTCCCATAATTTGAATGGGGAAGCAATAAAACACGCCGGCTATTGAGTGGAGAATAATTAATTTGATTTAGTTAGGATTGTAATACATGCAATGGTCGTAATTTTCTGTGGAAGCGGCGCCTTTTGTCTTGCTCCATGTTATTCACGCAAATATTTGTTCTTTATACGCACTCTTTTATGCTCGCCAGGAAATTTGTGCGAAACATTTTGCAACCAAGCGGTGCTGAATCCGCGGCATCTTCCTGTGACGTCAGAGCGCTGTGTTGTGGTTATGCATGACCTTTCTAACCTGCTTCCCTGTGGAGCTTTATATATTAGGTGGCTCAAAAAAATCTGTGTTGCACTCACATGACTTTCTGTACTGCTGTAAAAACTATTTCTACAAACATTATTCTCCATTTACTTCATGTTAATCAGTTAAACATTTGCAGAAAAAGATTGAGGCCTCCTGAATCTAAAAAAAAATTCCTAAAAAAAGATCCATGTGTGTCTGCGTGGATGTGTGTCATATTAAATACCAAACTTGGTATCTTTTAAGGACGCGACACGAAGATTTTCAAGAAAATCCCCCCCAGAATACCCTTTACATGGAACATTTTTAGAAATTTAGAAACGGTCTTGATTAAAATATAATATGTTTTAAGATATGTTTATCACAAATGAAATGTATATCTTGAATTTTCTGGGAATGTTCCCAAAAGTCCTCTTCATTCTGAATGACTTTCGCATAAATGGTAAACCGTAAGAGATAGACAAAATTGTACTACACAAAAAATATAGATCTTGTTAAAACACAATTCATGCCAAACGTTTTTGTCGAGTGAACCATTTTCAAAATACATCTTATTTGTTTGAAGTTTACAATGCTTATACTTTTTCCCATATGGGAATCCGTTATTCGTTTTTTATTAGCCCTGCACATGCAAAGAGAATAGAATTCCCTTCATAGCAACCCGCTGTATAAGATTTGACCCTCGCTTAAAGCCTACCATATTTCCGTTGCACCTACAAGAAAATTAGAAATAAGATAGTTTCTGCAAATGTTTATCTCGATTAAAATTGAGTAGATGAAGAATAAGCGTTTGTAAAAATGGTTTGTACGAGAGTAGAGAAAGTCATGTGAGTGCAACATATCAAGGTTTTTTTCTTTTTAGGTCTTCGACAGATTTCATAGTATATTCTACGTATCTGCAACAGTTAATAGGCCACTTATATTTATAGGTGTTTCAAGTATTTTTGAAACTTCGGAGCCAACTAATTATCATCTATTTATTGTGATAGTTTCATGGGATTTGAAGTGGCACTATAACAGAATTATATTGTAGGTTTCTTTTTTTTTAATTTAGCGTCCTTCAACCGGTTAGATCATATATTGGGCAATTAATGAAATAGGTAAAAATAATTCTCAAATGAGCCCGGGGTTCATAGAGGTTAAAGTTACCCGACATTCGGCTTTACAGAATAAGGAAAAACTCCAGAAGAAACCGTATCCGGGTAACTTGCTCTAACCGAGATTCGAACTCGGGTCTTTTGAATGTCACGCAGACACGCTACCCTCACACCACACATGTGTTTTATTATTCGTTTGTTATAGAGCTTATCTACCCGTTTACATCGTTTGATGGGTCTTCGTGTTTAAACAGCACACTGGAAAAAGAGGAACAGCCATCTCTTTCTGAGCTGAGTATATTTTCGAGCTCTCTGGATGGTATATTACATCATAGCATTGAAGGTCTACTTCATCTATTTACTGAGCAAATTGTCTCCGCGGTAACGTGTCAGGTTCGAATTCGGAAGTTCTCGGGTTCAATTTCCGTTGACGTTTCTTGTCGACAGCAATAAATTCTTAATTTTACCTTCTGCATCTAAATTAACCTCTTAAGCCATGCAGATTTGGTGGCCGTGCTTCTGATTGAGGTATCCGCAATTGAATCTCGTAAGCTCACCGAGCGATCTTTACAGCCTGGCGTTCAGAGATGTAACGATCTATTGCGCTCGCCTACATTCTGATCTCTAGTAAATCTATAATAGCCTTAAAATTATAAGATAATCGCAATATAGCGCAAGATCTGCGGTCACCCTTACTGAAGATCAGATGATAAAACATACATCCCTATGTATAAGTATTGCTGTTTACAGTAATGGCTTACGGCATGTAAAAGAACCTCAAGCCTGATAAAGAGGCCTCTGAGCAAAATTACCGGTCTTTCACGCCCAACATAGAATGGGACGCTAAATAACACCGCAGTTATCAATTTAATTTAATTTTACAGTAATGGCAGTTACCAACTAATTCTTATGAAACGATTTGAGGCCAATTTTTAAAAAAAAATTAGAAATAATTTTTTTTCTCAGGATTTCTTCGAAAATAACTGATTTAATCTGATCCAGTGAAAAAGAAATTAAATTTTGTGGCGTGGCTTCCTGTGCCTTTTGGCCCTGCCTAAATCTGGTTCTGGATATATGTGATGGGTCGTATAGTTGTAATTTAACTATGTTAAACACTTTACAACTTTCTAGATGTTGATTATGAATAATGATTTCGCAGACTATCATTCTTAAACTAAGTTAATATATTATCTCAGCATGTATATCCATTTTACTGCTGGCATTCAAAATATATCAGTTTCGTCCTTGTGATGAAATCCTTATATTAATAATTTTGGAGATAGGAGATAGTGTATAACATTTACTTTGATTCCTATGGGATAATTTTCAAATGGACTGTATCATTCAGATTCCAATTAATAAAATATAAAGTTCGTGACTCCAAAAATAAATGACTTACGTATGTTTTGAGCGCTAGTAGGATTTAAAATGTTATTTAATATGATAATACCTTTAAATATCCATTATGCAGCAACGCGTTTAAAAAGGGAAAAACAAATCCTTGTCAAAGATTTTCTCTAAGCCCTACTAAACTAAGCTGCTCACTGAAAAAATTGATGGACAAATTCATAGTGTGCCAGAAATGAGAAAGTCTTTGAGTCTTTTTCTGAAGTTTATCTCAATAAAATGCTTTTGTCTTCATTTTATATGAATATATTTAATCTAATGGATCGGAGCTTTCAATGGCCATAATTTTAATTTCCATCTTTTGGATAGAAATTAATTCTACTTCGGTTTAAAATGGGAGACATTGCAGACATGTAAGAAAACTACTTCAAATGTATGCATATCATCAGTAATTCTGTAACAGTCACACTTAAATTGTCCATAAAAATCTTATGATACCATATCTAACACAAACTAACACGTTATGTCACTTAAAAGAATTATAACGAAACTATGAGTAATTAATAATGGATATTAATTTAAATATGCATGTTAAAATGCTAAGTTAACCATAGGTTATTATAAATTAAAATATATTTTATCTTGTATAAATGGCAGCCTGTAATCAGAAGAGATTGGTTTCATAATGAATACCGCGCCATAGCAGTCATACATTGAAATTCAAAATCTATTCAAAGAATGCCAAAACGTTTAATTTAGTTGTTTTCTTGCAAATAGTTGGTCTGAATATGTATCCATAGAAGGTTATGAAATTTATACTAATCCACAATTGAATGAATAATTATATATAAGTATTAGTTGTAAATAAGTGTTGCCGTTAAAATGGATCAGTGTTACATTTATACTTAAAAAATTAAATTGAGTTTTTGTTTATGGGCCTCTATGACTGCTGTGGTCCTTAGCGTCCCATTCTATATTGCACGTGAAGGACTGGTCATTTCGCTCAGAGCTCTCTCTATCAAGCTTTAGGTTGTTTTACGTGACGAAAAAATCCATCGCCCTCAGCTGGGTTTGAAACCACGAGCTCCGACACTTATACCTATTAGATAAGTGATATATAGAGAATAACAGAACAGGTTTTGTGATTTTCTGTGATTGTGTATAACTGGCAATACTAAATTTTCTGCGAAAATCAGAATTAAGATGGGTGTACCTTTATTGAACACATGTTGTGACATATATTAATAGAAATAAATTACAATCACTAGGAAAATGTCTTAACATCCATGTTACTGTGTTTTCTTAAATGCTGTTTTAATGGCGTGTCCTTCATAACCTGAAGTTTTAGTTAACCTTAAGCATTTCATTTTTCCTTAAAGCATAACTGGGGTATGTCGCAGAAAGTAGGTTATTCCAAGATTGTGGAAAACATTTTTTTCACAAAAATTCAAAATAAATATCATGCTACATTTTAAAGAAAAATAATTTGTATTCAAGCAGTATGTTTGTTCAAAAATAAATTCAGACGACCTACTCGTCATTGAACCGAAAATTGAAAAAAAAATGTTTACCTAGGCGAAGTAATTGTTACGCTCACTGGGAGATTCTAGCTGTTTATTTCACTCCACTTTTACTTTCTCTACTAAGTATAGTAAGTAGGGGAAGTATTATATTTCACTCAAAATTCGATACCGAGATTTCACCGGAAATGCATTTTTTGAGAACTCCTGAATCCAAAAAAGTATTTTTGGAAACATGTCCGTGTGTATGTCTGTCTGTGAACAGCATAACTCGGAAACAAACAGTCGGATAAACACCAAACTTGGTATTTAGGTTCAGTATCTTCCAGGAATGCAACACGTAGGTTTTCAAGAAAATCCCCACCCCAGATTATCCATTACATGGAACATTTTTCGAAAATTTTAATTTTCTCAAAAATGGTCTAACGATTTTGATTTAAGTATCATATTTAAGATACTTTCGTGACAAACAAAATGTATATCTCAAATTTTCAGGGAATATCTCCAAAAGTTTTCTTCATTGTGAACGACTTTTGAATAACTGGTAAACCATAAAAGATAGACAACATTTTACTACAAAAAAATATAGATCGCGTTAAAATACACAATTTATGTCATATACATTTTGTTTGTTGAGTGAACTATTTTCGAGATATTGCTTGTTATTCCCTTAAATCTTCCAAAACTTATACTTTTTCTCAAATGGGAACTCGTTGTACATTTTTTTGTCCTGGTAATGCAAAGAGAATGGAATACTCCACATATCAACCAGCTCTTAATATATTTGACTATTGCTTAAAGCCTACCAATTCCCCTTGCATCTACAAGAAAATTAGCAATAAGATTAACATCTCGATATTTCGATTAACACGAAGCATATGTAGAATAAACGTTTGTAAAAATAGTTTGTACAAGAGCAGAGAAAGTCATGTGAGTGTAACACATCAGAATTTTTTATATGAATCCTTCACATCATTTAAAATTCAGGCTACTTTATTACCAAGGCAACACAATCATGTCCAAATCGCATTCCTTTTTGATCCTTTTTTTTTAACGTCCTGTATATTAAGGTGGTATGTGGTGCCTAAATATTTTAACATGTTCTGATGAGTTTTATTGAAGTCCTGAGTAATCTATGCATGCTGCAAATTAAAAACGGCGTTACGACCCCTACATAATCATCCGTATATGTAATAAAACTAACCGAAATTGGTCATTTTAAATATTAAGTGAATAGCTTATACTGGCATATGTAATAGGTATTTCCTGAAACCATAAGGCGCATTTTAAAACGCTCGCATTATGAAGTATACCTAAGGTCCCAATTATAAAATACGCTGTTCTAGTCTACATTTTATGTAATTACGTTTCCTAAATAAGGGGTAGGGTTTTCATGGGCAGAAAAATGTTTGTATAATCTATTGATTTATTATCCACTTAGTAATGCATGCAATATAAGAGATTGCTTTACATTTCTTTGACCAAACAAAGTAAACCCAGAATATTGGTTACCATGCTAGCCGCTAGCCTCTAGTTCTCGAGGTTAGGGGTTCAAAGTCGGCGGAGGGTGTTGAATTTTTTCGGGTGTAGAGATCCTTGGCATGGTTTCCTTCGGAAGGGAAGTAAAACCGATGGTCACTTGTGGATTTACGGCACGTAAAATAACCTCAAGCCTGATAAAGAGGCCTCGGAGAAAAATTATCGGTCTATATAGAAACATAGCACTTAAAGAGTGTCCATAAATGAAACAAAATTCTCGAGAGTTGAGTAAACAAGTGGCCGTCTAGTTTTAACCTTGCGGTTGTTCTACTTGGGCCCAACTATCTTTAACGCTATACTCGGACTATATCCGGTTTAACTTATATTTCTGCACTTTCTGATTCCCCAAAAATGTTTATTTCGTTTCTTCATTTTCTATTAGCCTTGCTTAAATACTCCACAAACTCTTAGGATTTCCTGCCTTGATTTAAGATTCATCAACTTTTCCCCCTTTATCTCTATTGGTAGATTAGTCCATTTCTCAATACTTAGTTTTCTTCTCAATATTTTGGTTTCTTAAAATTCCAGAATCGCATGCCAAAAACTATCTTGCACATTGGACATTCCTCTTATTCCTTCCAATTGCACGACCTCTGTTTGGGCCCATGCGCCTCCCTCTCTCATTCTCTGGTTGTCTTTATCCACATAGTTATCCCATACTTTCTTTATCTCTCTGTATATACTTAATGACTTTTTGTTGCTGAAACTGCTAAGTATCTCCTGATTTCAATGTCCTCAATTCTTTGTTTGAGTTTTTTCCAAACCCCGCGCTTTAACCTCTCTGTCACAATGCATCGCGGCCAATCCTATTTTTCCATGGTCTCTTTGATTATATTAATCCAGGTATTTACTCATTGGTTTGTTTTGAAAATTTAGGCAATGTTTCAAAATGTTATTCTCTTTCAACTTCTTGATCCTAAACCAGCACTTCAATGTTCTTGTTATTATTTTTCTTTTACTCCCATTGTAACAGTAGCTCAGTGGCTAGACCAATCGCATGAAATTTTATAAGTGTAATTTTGATGTTCTCAAAAACGTCCAACGATTTTGATTCAGATGTCATATATTTAAGGTATTTTTTATAAAAAATTAAATATGTATTTTGAACTTTCTGGGAATGTCCCCAAAAGCTCTCTTCATTCTGAATGACTTTAGCAAAACCGGTAAACGTAAGAGGTAGGCAAACTTTCTTTCACTATACAAAAAATGCAGAGCTCGTTAAACACACACAACTTATGTCATACTAAGTTTTTGTACAGTGAACCATTTTCGAAACATTTTATGTTAATTGTTTGAATTTTCCCATACTTAAACTCAAATTGGAATTCGTTATTTGTTTTTTTATGTCCTGTGCATACAAAGAGAACGGAACGCTCCACATAGCAACCAGCTCTTAAAAGATTTGACAATCACTTAAAGCCTAGCATATTCCCTTTGTACTTACAAGAAAATTAGCAATAAGATAATATCTGCAAATGTTTATCTCGTTTAATATGAAATAGATGGGGAATAAGCGTTTGTAAAAATAGTTTATACAAGAGTAGAGAAAGTCATGTGAGTGCAACACACATTAGATTTTTTAAATTTTATTAACAACCAAATAAAATAGTTGATAATTTTTAAAATGCCTTGCATTTAAATTGCACCAAGGATAGGGGGTAGAGAGAGAGCGGGGGTGGGGGATTAGAGACTAATAGAGAAGATGGAAAGAGGAAGAGACGGAAAAGTGAGGATAGCCTGAGGAGAGAAATATGGTGAAAACCACGAGAAAGGGAGAGAGTCAGAACAGGAAAATATCGGCATATAATTCTATAGTGTGAATAGGGAATTCGCCATCTTATTTCGCCGTTATAATTCCACACAATTTGTTGATACGAGATATGGAAGATTATGAATATTGGGTGTGTGTCATTGATTCCTGAAAAATCTGAAATGAAATGTTAGTGACATTTAATTACAGATAATTACTTTCCAGGAATGTTTGAAATAGATAGGTTATTCTGTTCGAAGTGTGCCGTTTACTTTATTGTAATAATACTATAACTCAGATATTTGGAGACTTAAAAGCCAGGTTTTAGACACCTAAAATATGATCTAAATCAAAATAGTACAGTAAGATTGTAGCTTTAGCCAGAGTTTCCAAAAGAAAAATATTGCATTTTATGCACCTCAAATGTATATCCACTTGCTAAAATCAGTAAGTTTAAAAATGCAATTAATTGGTGAGAATTAAAACCACACAGTAACAAAAATAGCAAATTTGTAAAATTGCTATGACTAGACACATTTTAATTTGTCTTAAATTATAAATTTATGGCTGGTAATACACAATATGAGCTTATAAGCTTCAAAAATCTGATATGATACATTCACATGACTTTTCTTCTCGCTAGCTTTATTATTGGGTATACAAAGTATTCATACTAAAGCTTATTTTTATATCTACCACATTTTGATTCAAATAAATCTTTTCAAAAATAGCTACATTACACATTTCGTTATAGATACAAAGAGAACAGCAATAGTAATATGTTTTACGCTTTATACTGGCCTTAAAATTGCATACCGTTGAAATGACCAAGAAATGAACAATTCGAAAATTTAATAACGGATATCTCAGAAACGGTGTATGCCACAAAAACTTATTTGAAATAGATCTACATTTTTGTGTAGTACGTTACGTCTATCGATTAACCTTCACCAGTTGTACAAGATTATACAAAACTCCCTCAAAATTAAGAGGACTTCATAAGTTCTTTCCCTAAAATTCAATATATATATATTTTATTTGTAATATAAACATCGATCATTTATGGTATTTTAATCGAAATCAATAAGCATTTTTTCAGAAAATAAATAATTTCGAAAGTCGTTTCATGTGAAGGATAGTTTGGGTTTAGGAGGGTTTGTTGAAAATCTGCGTGTCCCATCTTTGAGAGAATCTGAACCTAAATATGAAGTTTGGTATTTATCCGACTTTTCGTTTTTGAGTTATCGTGTTCACAGGTATACTGACAGACACCCACACACCAAAAGGCTTTATTGGGATTCAGGGGCTTCAAAATTATATTTCCGGTGAAATCTCGGTCTGGAATTTTTTGGTGGAATACAATTCACCTACTTACTATACGTAGTAGGGAAAGTAAAAAGTGACTCTCGAAAATTAGTGAATAGATCACAGTATAAATGCACCAAGTATTACACATACACTACATGATCAAAAGTATCTGGACACCTGTCTGAAAATGGTGTACAAGTTCGTGGCGCCCTCCATCGGTAATGCTAGAAGTCAATATGGTGTTGGCCCATCCTTAGCCTTGATTACAGCGTTCACTCTCGCACGCATACTTTCAATCAGGTGCTGAAAGGTTTCTTGGCAGCCCATTCTTCACGGAGTGCGGAACTGAGGAGAGGTATCGATAGTTCGGTGAGGTCTGGCACGACGTCGGCGTTCCAAAACATCCCAAAGGTGTTCTATAGGATTCAAGTCAGGACTCTGTGCAGGCCAGTCCATTACAGGGATGTTATTGTCGTGTAACCACTCCGCCACATCCCGTGCAGTATGAACAGGTGCTTGATCGTGTTGAAAGATGAAATCGCCATCCCCGAAATGCTCTTCAACAGTGATTGTGCCACGCCAAACAACAAGGGGTGCAAGCCCCCTCCAGGAAAAACACGATCACACTATAACACCACTACCTCCGAATTTCACTGTTGGCACTACACACGCTGGCAGATGACGTTCACCGGGCATTCGCCATACCCACATCCTGCTATCGGATTGCCACATTGTGTATCGTGATTCGTCACTGCACACAACGTTTGGCCACTATTAAATCGCGTGATGTTGATGCTCCTTACCCAAGCGAGGCGTCATTTGGCCTGCGTGATGTGTGGTTTATGAGCAGCCGCTCGACCATGGAATCCAAGGTTTCTCACCTCACGCCTAACTGTCATAGTACTTGGAGTGGATCCTGATGCAGTTTGGAATTCCTGTGTGATGGTCTGGATATATGTATGCCTATTGCTCTTTACGACCCTCTTCAAATATCGGCGGTCTCTGTCAGTCAACAGACGAGGTCGGCCTGTACGCTTTTGCGCTGTATATGTCCCTTCACGTTTCCACTTCACTATCACATCAGAAATAGTGTGCCTAGGGATGTTTAGGAGTGTGGAAACCTCGCGTACAGACTTCTGACACAAGTGACACCCAATCACCTGACCACGTTCGAAGTCCGTGAGTTCCACGGAGCGTCCCATTCTGCTGTTTCACGATGTATAATGACAACTGAGGTCGCGGATGATGAGTACCAGGCAGTAGGTGGCAGCACAATGCACCTAAGATGAAAAGCGTATGTTCGTGGGCTGTCCGGATACTTTTGATCACATAGTGTATATCATTGTGACCTAAATGATCTAGAGTTGACATGGAGCCACTCCCAAAGGTTTTTTTTCAATACACAATATCTCGTTATGATATGATGTATTATGCAATTGCGTTATAAAAGAACTGTTTGAAATACATTACGACAGACAGAGAAAGGAAATCATCGATAAATCTCATGAACATGTTCGTACCCGTATTAGTGAAAGCGACAAGGTATGCGAGTCACAAATGATGGGAAATACGCCATCAACCCTTTCTCCTCATTGGGATTTTTGCTGTACTGTAGTCACCGAGCAATTACCAAAGGATTACAAAAGAGACTCAAAGGGGGAAGATATCCTGTTACTCTTTCTACAAAACGAGCAGATCAACTGCTAAAGTGCTAAAGTAAAACAGTTTTTTTTAATTGTTTTTAATGGCTCATTCTTACAACCAAATTGTTACATGCAGTCTCTGAAACAAACCAGTCCTATTATATCACTACGTTATCTGCCTTTCTACATGAAAGGGTTTAATGCGCATATACAAATATTAAAATAGGCAGTTTTAGGCTTTAAAGCCTTAACATAGGTCTCAATGGTAAAAATAGAGGTTTTAGGTGCCATAAAATCCTTTCCATACATAAAACGTGAAGATATTTAATTAGCTTTAGCTTATTTGTACTCATAAAAGATAGATATTTAGCCTAAAATCCAATCTCTAGCTGTTACTATCATTAAAAACTGAACTAACGCTTGAAGTGTGTTTTACTTCTTGCCCTGGTGTATATTGTATGGTATTAAAGCCACCAAACTTATGTTGATGGACGTAGGTTCCCTTGGAAACAAAGTTAGGTGTTGGAATTCTAAATTTCCTTTTCATTTTATGTAAATGTCATCGGCAAAACTTGGAAAGTACACCCTCCTGCAAGTAATTCTTGCAACAAGTGGATATCTGTATTATTTAACGCTGTACCCGTCTCATTGTTATATAAGATCTTAAGGGATGTTGCTGATATGATGGCCTCTTGTAGATTACATACAAATTACCACTGGTGGATGCAGATGTGGATTGCCTCTATTGTTTTAAGATGTACGTCTCTTATATGTGTGTACTAAACGTTACTCTGCTTTATATTTGTTATGTCTTTTTGGCCTCGGCTAGCTATAATACTGCGGTAGGCGTTTTGCTGTTAGCACAGTGTGACTTAGGATAATGTAAATAATTTAACACACACGCGATTCAAAGTACTAATAATTAAATTATTGAAACTTTGTAGGTTATTTTCACATACACCAGTGAATTAAACTGATAAACTTACTTCATTGCCAGAGTATTTTTGCGTGCACACGATATATTTTATAAGTACTTACTGCCCATGTTATTTTATTAGAACAATTATTATACCACTTGATAGGTAGTACTGTTCTTGTTATTGATCTGAGGCAATAACCATACTTCTGTATGATTATAGCACTTCTTTAACAATATTTTTAAATAGCAAAACGCGTAGCTTTGCGCCATGAGAGCGCGATACGCAGGTACTAAAGATTTGCAACGGATTTCGTAGCGTCGCGTCTGTCTACGCCTAACAGTATAAGAGTTTGGCTTCCATTGGCTACTATAGTAACCTATCATACATACAAACCTATGAAATGCTCTGTACCATGCATACTTTATAGAAAGTTTGCTTGCTTTAAAACTGCTATCAAATGTTCTAGAACCTTGCTCATTGTTATCTTCTTACTACATTGTTAAGCAGAATGTTTTGTTGCTTGCTTTCATATTGAATTTATATTGTTACAATCTTTATAACAGCTTAGGTATGTCTTCTAGCTGAAAACATGAAACGCTTCTGGCTTTGCTTTTAAATATTATCATATATTGTCATAATATATAACTTAAAATTAATACATTTATGTTGTAGGATGGTAATATAATTGTATTTTTCGTGAATATTTAATTGACAATATTTAAATTATTTAAGCTTCGTTAGTAGAAGTTAAGTGTTTTGGATTAATAGTGGACAACGTCTCAGATTATGCCACAAGTGAGTTTTTGTCTTAGGAACAGCAGTGAGTGCTACAAATACCAGGAGTGTTATGTTTGGCCACGAAGTGGATACAAAATTGTATGCAATCCTAGCATTCCTAACATTATAAATTGTACAAAATAAATAATGAAATAATTCGGCATTTAGAAGTAACATTAGTGAGACGGTCTTAGTATACTAGGAAACTTATCTCCCTATATTCGTTATTACCTGGCGTGTTGAAGCGATAAACAAAGGCACCCGATAGACTCCCTTCTTGGGGAGAAGTAGGCAGGTGTAATGGACTGTGCTGAAGCTTATTATTGGATCAGCATGGTGAGTAATTATAAATTCAGATCTTAGTTATTGCATATTTAATAATGTACAGAGCATTTTGTATCTACACTCCTCAGAAAAGAATTTTAAAAATGGTTTCATCTTCTCTGTATAAGTAGAGATCTGTTCATAATGGTGGGATTACATAAGTATATTTTCATAGGTATGCATTATAAGTGTTAACAGAATTTTCTCTATAACACTAGAGTATAACCAGCTGCAGGTTTCATACGTGCGTGGGAATCGATTGCATATTTCGGATCAACAAAAAATATCGTAATTTACTATATTCTAGTTAAGGGGAGAGAAATGTATTTCTGTGACAGAAACCAACGATTTGGTAGCTGTTACCAAAGTTCCTCTAAAGTTGGTGCTATCTGATTGTCGCCTAGCTGGGTAGACGTACCCGCAGAGCTGGCATGTTACGCAACTTGCTTGCTTGTTTGGACGTAAATCTGCAGATTAGGAGCAAGATCATTCCAACAGGATTTAACCGCAAAGATGTAGAATACCACATGTTTCCTTCCAGAACGAGTATGTTTTGGCAAGTTAGATAATGAGGACTGGGTTTAATTTAAAGTTTCAGGGTTAGAAAGCCGCTTACGTTTCTGTAACAAACACAAACATTATGAAAATACCTGAGCTTATGGAATGTTTTCTTTTCCTTGAGAAGTTTGTCCTGTTTTAATAAATGTCTAAAATTGTCTTTACTTTAATTGTTTAAAACTTTCAGAAAGCAATTGAAGAGGAAGTTTATGTAATTTATCAAGTATACCGGATATCTATATTTGTAAACAACAATTAATGAATGACTAATTATTACTGCTACTACAGCCTAAACAAGCAACCTTTAGTAGCATTAAACGTTCAATTACATAAACACGATACCGCCAGTATGTATGTGTGTGTGAGAGAGAGAGAGAGAGAGAGAGAGAGAAAGAAGAGGGATAAAGTTTTCTTTATCATTGTGTGTATTTGAATGTGTACTTTACAAGAAAACCTTAACAGCTCGCAATTATTCTTCTAAAGTATCTCTCTTCAGTAGTACCACGAGTTTTAAAGTTCTTTGGTAATTCAACTGGAAGTTTGTTGTGATAATTATTTAGATAATTATTTAGGTCAAGAAATAATTATCTAATAAAGTACAAGAGATTTGAGTTGAAGTAACTAGGAAAATTATAAGCAAGAGGAAGGTGGTTCTGTAAGATAATTGCAATGTATGATTATGGTTGTCGAAGTAATTAAAACAGGCACTCGTGAATGAAAGTTCCGTAGTTCAAATCCCGCCAGGACCGTCCTCCCTGACTGAGGTTTCTTCCACATATTCCTCAATCCTTATAAGTGATAAATAATTGATGGAAGACCTTGAACTTAGATCTGGGAGTTTTCTTCAATTTTCTTCATTTCATGTATTGTTAGTGCCGCCACCTATGGTGCATATTAGTAAGAATGGGCGTTAAAGACTGCTAAAAATAATCAGTGCGAGAACGATGTCATGTGAAGTAACCCCAGAACCAATGTGGTTCGGAGTCCACGGAAAAAGCCGTAGGTCCTCTCATTCTACCGCCACATTTATCACCCTACTATTGGAGGCAACGGATTCTCTCGTTGGGTGCCTCCACCTCAGAAACGTTCCAGTCATCCCTTGCTGGAATGAGGTATCCCGAAGGTCGTGGAATATACGGGGAGCGTTAGAAACGAAAACGACGATTTTCTGTAATTTTAATATAATCACTGACGCAATTTACCTTTTCATCTTTATGAAATCATACACTAGTTTTATTATCCTTTATTATGAGTAAAACAGTTCCAAATTTTAACAGTTGTTATAACCTCGGATATTAATTTCTCTTTAATTAAACAACAAATGACAATAGGCTTTCTAGTCCAGCCGAAGCAGAGTTTATAAAAAAAATCTGATGTGTTACACTCACATGACTTTCTCTACTCTTGTACAAACTATTTTTACAAACTCTTATTCTCCATCTATTTCATATTAATCGAAATAAACATTTGCAGAAACGATCTTTTGACATGCAAAGAGAATTACATTTTACATATAGCGACCAGTTCTAAAAATATTTGACTTTCGCTTAAGGTGTACTATGTTCTACTTGTTTTGTATTTGCAAGGGCAATATAAAAATACAGTAGCCTTTAAGCATAGACATATCTCTTAATAGCTGGTTGCTAGGTGCAGCACCATTCTCTTTGCCACAGATTAATACTCTCTGCATATCCAAAACAATAAACTGAATAACGAATTCACATTTGAGAAAATAAGTATTGAAACATTTAAGGAAATAACAAGCAATATCTCGAAAATGCTTCACTCAACAAAAAAAATGTATATGACATAAATTCTGTATTTTAACGCGATCTACATGTTTGTGTAGTAAAATGTTATCCATCATCTTATGGTTTACCAGTTATACAAAAATTGTTCAGAATGAAGAATACTTTTGGAGACATTCCCAGAAAATACGAGATATACATTTCATTTTTCATGAAAATATCTTAAACATGTGATATTTTAATAAAAATCTTTAGAGCCATTTTTGACAAAATTAAATTTTTTGAAAAATTTTCCATGTAAAAGGGTAATCTGGGTTTGGGGGGATTTTCTTGAAAACGTTCGTGTCGCATCTCTGGAAGGAAGATACTGAACCTAAATACCAAGTTTGGTGTTTAACCGACTGTTCGTTTCTGAGTTATGCTGTTCACAGACACACACACGGACATGTTTCCAAAAATACTTTTTTGGATTCAGGGGTCTCAAAACATATATTTCCGGTGAAATCTCGGTATCGAAATTTTGGGTGGAATACAATACTTCCCCTACTTACTATACGTAGTAGAGAAAGTAAAAATGTTTACTTAGGAGAAAAAAACGAGGTGTTACTAGTTTTGAACACCATATTTTAAAACTATCTTTTTCTTTTTGGATTGCTTAATAAGATGGCAATTAACGTTTTATTATACACTATCCCTTTATTTATTTATTTATTTATATATATATATATATATATACTCCTAAGAATCAACGCAACCCTTAGAAACACTTTATTTTTAAATCGTCCTTTGTCTATAGGATTAATTCTCTGTCTTCAAATAATTATAATTTGTTGACTTGGAGGGATTATATCCTTAAGATTTTGGTTTTCTTATATTTTAGTTTTAATTTGTTTACGAATAATATTCGTTTCATGTATATTACCTTCAAACGAAATATTTTTTTACTGAAATAAAACTTTTGCAATAATCACTCTTTTACCAATAATTTTAAGATTTATTTATTATATAATCTTCAAATATTCCATTAATCCTTATGAAAGTTTAGAAAATAATATAAATTTAACTTTCATATCCAATAACGTTTTATTTTCAATAGTTAAAAGTATTAATGTTTACGGATTTAGAAGCTTTTCTTTACATTAGCTGGTATATCTAAAAGTATGCTCCGCTTTCTAAGTATTCTTCTAATAATCAGTAATAAGATGCAGGGCGGTAATAGTTATAATCTCATATTATTTATACGAGGGAAAGTTATATCTGTGGCTGTTAACATTAAAGGTACTAATAAATTACCAAAACCACCAATTGTAATGGGTATAACTATAAAGAAAGTTACAATAAAGGCGTGAGTGGATACGATAACATTATAAATTTGGTCATCTCCAATTAATGCTCCAGGTTGTCCTAATTCAATTCGAATTAAAATTCTTAAGGATGTTCCGAGTATTCCTGCCCAAGCATTAAAAATTAATGTTCCAATATCTTTATGATATCAACTCTGATAGACGAATATTACAATAATTTTTGTTACACTACGGTGCTATACTTTGCGACTTTTCCCTGTATTTTTGCATTACGTTATTAGTTTTAATAATAATTGAAATACAGCCATACCGCTCATAAAGCACAATAAAATAAAATGATATTTAAAACAACGGACAGCGAGGAGATAACCGTTGCCAGTATAAGGATCTTAGGGAATACGCATGTAGATTCATTATTCCCATTTGCCATTCTGTGCGCAGGCAGTGATTAATTAAAACTAGGTACAGGCCACAAAACCACTTTGCATGAAACCGCAGTATGTGTCCAGGGTGTGATTTAGCTTGGTCACACATCGCTGTAACACAGTGACCAAGGTATGATGGAGAGCCATATTTTTCTATTGCTGTTAGGGGCTTTCCATTTTTAATGTTCACAAGCATTCACAGTGTTGTGTTTAATGTAGGAACTTGTTTCGTTATTTATAACGCGCTGTAGTATACTCAGTTGCCTGTGGCATCACTATCAATTGTTTATATACGTTAACTGTAACAAAGCCTTGCCTAGAGAGAATAGCAGAGTATTGTGTACTAGTCAAAATAGCTTGCAGATGTTTAACACAATGAATAGCGGACTAACTACGTACAGAATTAACTACTTTCTTTGATCTCCCAGAACAGTTTTACTTAACGTTTGGGAAATAATTGCATTTTCAAAAGCTAACAATAAACTTGGATGAAAATTTAACAGTAAGCTTTTAACGTCAGGCTGCGGTGGTAGCGTAACCACATTGAAGTGGTTACAAAGTTCGAATCTCCTTTGGTTGAGGTACCCGTATAAGGCTTTTTCTTTATCCTAAGATGAATGTCGAGCAATTGAAGCTCTATAGACCCTGGGCTAATATTAGTATCATTTAAAGCATTTCATTCATTCATTCATTCATTTATTCGTCCAATTTGGACTAACCACATCAAGTATGTTAAGATATTAAAAAAAAACTTCTTACATACAAATGAGTTTTAAGCTTTATCTCGAAAATTCATGTTGAGGTTACTAAATTTCAAACTTAATTTTTCGTCTTTAGAAATGAGAAAATATACATTTCGAGTAATTGAAAAATGAACATAATAAAATTTCATTTAATAGGAGCAGTGTGTTTAACAAAGAAGCATATTGATCTCTAATCCTAGATATTGTTGCATGTTGGGGTAAAGGCCAATATCGTACCAGAAAAAACAATTAATTTAGATAATCCCAACATACATATGAGGGGGGGTGAGGGGCAACTCGCTGGCAGCAAGAGTCCAGGAGCTTGGTGTGGAGATTAAGGGGAAGGCGTGGGTTTTATACTACATGGAAAATTACATAACACACTTTACCTTTTCCTACCTGGGATTTATTCGCAACACGCCTGGCGACTCTACACATTGAACAAACGAAAAGGGGTGGAGGAAGATGCCATTAAACCGTAGCCTAGACAGGATAGATGTCATACCAGACAAATTCAGAAAGATCTTTCCCTTTGGCGTAGTCCGCGCCGAAGGATAAAGCTGTAACCCGAAATATGACTAAAGAAACACAACAATGCTATGTCTGGTAGCAACAGTAAAACACAACAGTGCGTCTGGTAATGGCAATAAAATTAATAATACTCCAGAATATAAATCTGAATAAGGCCTTTACTTTCGGGTGTTACGATGACGGAACAAGGATTTTAATAAATGAAAGCAGCAACAAAAAAAAAATTAACTCGTTCATGTTTTAAAATATAAATACACAAAACGTTTTGAATTATAATTTGACACTATTTATACAGAATGATATAATAGTTTTGGCCATATTTAAAGTATGAAATATACCAATTTTAATTTAATATAAGGAAAATGTTGTTGTTTTTAACATTTGAGATTGACATTTTGTGTGCTTTTAGAATAAGTACATATAAAATATAGGGTATTACTGTAAAGCACGAAACTTATAAATTTAAAGTTGAAAATTGTTAAGGTTGAAAATTGTTAAGGTTGAAAATTGTTAAGGTTGAAGAGTGATTTTCTACAATAATAATTGTTATAAGGGCACTATTATAGTTCATTTTCACTTTCTCTATTGCGTATAGTGAGTAGGTAAAGTATTGCAATCCATCAAAAAATTCGAGATTTAATCGGAAATACATGTTTTGAGGTGACATGAATCCAAATAAAGCATTTTTGGAAACATATCGTTTGTGTCTTATCTGTGAACAGCATAACTCAAAATCTAAAAGTCAGATAAATACCATACTTAGTATTTGAATTTATTATCTTCCAAGGATGAGACACGAAGATTTTCAAGAAAGTCCCCCACCCCAGACTACCGTCCTTATGGAACACTTTTCGAACATTTTCAATTTCTGAAAAATAGCTTTAATAGTTTTGATTTATATATCATATGTTAAGATATATTATGACAAATGAAATGTATGTATTGAATTTTCTGGAAATGTACCCAAAAGTTCTGTTCATTCTGAATTACTTTCGCATTGCTAATAAACCGTAAGAGAGAGAGAGAGAGACAAACTTTTACTAAACAAAAAATGTAGATCTCAACACACAATTTGTCATATACATTTTTGTTTATGAATTGAACCATTTCCAAGCTTATCCGTGTTATTTGTTTGCATTTTCCAATACTTTACGTTTTCTCAAATAGGAACTCGTTATTCCTTTTTTATGTCCTGTACATACAAAGAGAATGGAGTGCTCCACATAGCAACCAGCTCTTAAAATATTTGACTATCGCTTAAAGCCTCCCATATTCCCCTTGCAAATACAAGAAAATTAGCAATAAAATTCTGCAGTAAGTTTCTGCAGATGTTTATCTGGATTAACATGAAGTAGATGGAGAATAACAGTTTGTAACTATTTTGTACAAGAGTTGAGAAAGTCATATGAGTGCAACATGTCAGATTTTTAAACATTATTGTGTTTAAAAGAAACAGGAAAGAAACTGAATTACCTAAACTATTTCTGTTAGAACTATGTTTAGTACAACTAAAATAGATGAAATGATATACTTTTTCATAAATGGTTCATTGACAAATCTCAGAATTTTTTCAGTCAAGAGTTAGTCATTGTTGAAAATATTTCTAAAAATCCCTTAAAATATCATATTTTTATTGATTCATGTTAAATGCCAAGAATACAATTATGGCTGCTATTGAGATAATTGAAATAATATTGATAGTGTAAATAACAAAATATATTAATCATAGTTTGAATCCAGGTTCAGTATGATGTATATCTTTAATTTTTCCGAAAGGAGTACGAAAAATACATTTAAGAATTGAATTAAATTAAAAATAGAATTCCATAAACACCAGGCTGTTTTGAGGATTCTGTGAAGGTTATATGTTAAAAGGACATTAAACACTAAATAACAGAGTAGCTTTGTATTCGTTTGTTGAATTACTTAACACAGTGAAATATTATATATAAGGAGTGCAATAAAGAAATCGGAATTCGAACTGTAACTTTATAACAATAAAATTTTCAAGTGGCATTAATGTGATACCTTCTGTTGCAGGTACGTGTTGAATATTGTCAATTCCTAGACTCGTTATTGGTAAGTAGTCCATGTAATGTATTAAGATATATTTTTATTTTCACCACTGCCATTAAAATTTTGATGTTGCTTTCTCTCGTTATGATATGACTGTGACATTAATATCGGTATATTTACATAACTATAGTCATAAAGCAAGATTAATTTTTATACATTCCATCTTTCACAGATAACCATTATAATAAGTCCACTAAGATTTATAATTAATCAATTTAGACATAGGATAAATGGGATATTTAATGGCTTATCAGTATTAGCTACTTAGTAAATGTTAAAGTTTTGCTATTCTGTTCAAATAGTGGTCACTTCCCACCAGTAGTAGATATAAAGGCTAGAGATAAGTGCGATGAAGGAGAGTAGGAGTTTAGGATAGTATTTATTTAGGGTTAAAAAGAAGTGGAAATATACACTACAGAGAGAAGAAAAGAAACTGATACGTAGTATACGTGGAGTGGATGTTTTTAGAGTGACCAGGGCCAAATTTTCAATTTCATATTGTAAATATTTTAACACTAAATAAATTTATAGATTCATATGTAGGAGAGATTTACAATAAATGTATAAATGGTTACTTAATAAACGATTATCTGCACAGAACCTTACACATTCTCGTGTAGGGCTTACAATTTTATAAATAGTTGCATGTTTTGCATACGACCAAGCAATAATAACACAAGATATTGAGGACGCTTCATACATGATGAGAAAATTAATTTCAGTAACGTTTTAAATCCTCCAACTTCATACACCATATTATATGTTTTCCATTATCTTAAATGTGTTTTCTGTTACCGTTTGAGGTGGCACTGCGTTAACACTTGCGATTCATATTCCAGAGGTCCCGGTTTCAAACCCCCGGGACCGACTAGCCTCGCCGAAGGTTTTTTCATAGTTTTCCTTGGTCGGTAGGCGAATGCTGGGTTGAATAAGCTAATCCTCGAAGTTTCCTAACATCCCTTTCATCACTACATTTCATTTCCTTTCTTCTTTCCCGCCATACCAGGCTTTGGGCTGATCACCCATCTTGGATATACTATAATCTAGAGCTTGCTTGCTCCTCGATAGACTACTGAGTCAAGGCACTGACTCTCGGGTTCTTTAGGGGTGTAAGTTCCACAAAGAGCAGGGTAATCCGTTAAAGAAGAAATGTTTTCTTGTTTTAGGATATTCTGAAATGCTACATGTAACATTTTATGAATCGCTTAACTTAAATCTTCAATGTAGATTTAGGATGGATGTTTTTAAAACCTCAATTTCACAGTTTTGAATGTAGGTTTTACCTGCATTAGTCTTACCCTAAGACTGAAGAAATATAGAAGAATGGTAATTCCTTTATTTATGGTATAATATAAAGTTAAAATAAAATAACGAGCAAGATATAACATACAACTTTTTGCACCTGAAGTACCCTCAAATAAACGTGTTGTCATGCTTACATGTAAAAGAAATGTCTTGTGTTCGTTTTACATTAATTTACTTATAGATCAACATTTCAATTCGGTCAAATGAAAAATGAATTTTAAAATATTTTAAGCAGTTTTCTGTGCTTGTTTATCTTCCTTGTTAGACAGTCGTGAAAGAATATCAATTATATATAAATTTGAATCCATGATTTACAGTTTCTCAAAACTTTTATTATCTTATATAATTACTGCAGTAGTAATCCACCACGACCTAAAATTCCACCTAAACAGTAGTAAATCATCAAAAAATAGCATAGTATTCGTTTTATATTCTATCTATCCACAGATAATGAAAGCAGGTGGACTGAGCGGCATCCTAATACCATCTGCCTGACACTTGTGGAAATACAGGTACAGTTGCTGTACACATGCTTCTGTGGACATGTGACGAAGTAAGACGGTACGGTACAGGGATGAGACCTAGAAGGCTAACTGTCGGCTACACATAGATCCATAAGGTATCTCCTAACAGATCCGTCTCGATATGATCACGTAGTTAAAGCGACGTAAAGTAATAAAAAGAGAAGAAAAAAATTGCAACCTGATGTACCCTTTGCTCCAAAATTGATACCGCTATCTCAAAGATGCATTCATTTAGATAACCTTTAATGTTACCTGCTTTGTTTGGAGGTCTATGATGTCTTATCTCGTTCTGTGTTGTACAGTCTGCCGTCTGCTACAGTGGTATAGATATAAGTTCTTTGTCTCAGGGAATGCGTGAGTGTAGTATGAAGGATAACGCCAGTTTAGTTAGCTGATAAATTTTAATGTTGCCTCAATTATTCTGTTTGAAAAGATTCGTCGGCTGCTGAATTAAAGAATTAAATTATTTCTACAGTAATAATGAAGCGAAGCGTCAGTTACCGTAAGTTGCAAAAATGTTACTCTGAAAGATCCCTCGCATTAGCCGCTAAATCTTACTCACACAAGCGCATCACTAGGTGTTACACAACTTAAAATAGAACTATCACAAGAGTAATCACAAGAGCCGTTGCAGGAGTAAGGCACATGGTTAAGTAGGTAAGTCGGATTAAGTAGGTCTGATTTAGAATTCACGTCTTTTCTTAATTTAAGCTCCACCTGCCTATCGTTACCCCTACTAACGTTCCTACTTAGGTGGTCCAATCTTAAAACTCTACGTATGCGTATCTGAAACTGTTACTATGGGGTGCTTCCTCGAATCCAGGAATTTAAATTCCCATTCTAATTTATAGTATTCCTCCCAACGTTATCTTTCAAACGTGCTAACGTTCAATTCTAACTGCTAACGCGTTTGCTACTCGGATGTTATTAATGCATTTTCTTAACATGGCTCGCTAACGACCTTTTTTCGGAGAAATATTTTAATTCAAGCTTATTACGTTACACATTGAATAAATACAGAAGTTATTTACTGCAATTATTTCTCTATCATATCATTTCCTTTATTTAATTATTTGTATATTCCTGTCAATAAATACGGCATCAAACCTTCTTCATTCATATGCATTTATTAAAGGACGCAATATTTTGTAGTGAAAAGAGCAAAAATCAATATGGATAAACCGGAAAGTCAGATTAATGACGACCGGATAAGCAGGAGGTTTGTGTATGCGACACATTGGAACCTCCCCTGCTTCCAATAGAGGGCAACGCCCACAGAATATAGCGCGTATTTGTACGGTTCTTGCGAATATGCGCTTAAATGGATGAGTGCGGGTTATGATGGAGAGAGGAAGGAGAAGAGCAATCGTCCTCCCGCTTGCCAATATTCGTAAGGAATGAAGAACCATGACTTGATGTGAAACAGCCCAGTCAAGTAACATGACCTAGAGTATTTGCTGTTCCGGTGATGCGTAAACAGTAAATCATCGTGGAAGAGTTTTGACAGTTATTTTGAAACGGCTGTTGGAAACTTAGTATTCTTTGAGAACTGGAATTGTCGGAAGCATTGACGAAAAGTCGAAATGTTTTTTGACGATAGTGTTTTCCGATCCATTCTGGTGTTGAATTTACCGATTTCAGTGCTAGTAACCTACCTACCTACCTACCTACCTACCTACCTACCTGTGTGTTTTGTTTGTTTTACTGCAGTATGCACATGAACTATATTAATCATCTAACTTTTCTATATTTACTCTTGCAGACAGAAAATAATTGCATTTTGTAGATAAATTTTACCATTAAATTTTACATGGTCTTTTCCTTTTTATTTGCTAATGCAAGGTGTCTGCTAAGTTTAATTCATGTAGTAGCGAAGTTTGAGCTGAATTTTATTAATATTTCAAGATAAACAAGATAATAGATCGCCAGTTCGCCAGCAGAATGCCGGTGTTATTGTTAAAGCAATGGTCAAGATTAAAGAAGTAAGAGAAGAAACGGAATAATCACTTACAACTTAAAGTATAATTATTAAAACTTAAAATCAATAATAAAGGATATGTTGGAAGTTTTTAAGCCAGGAAAACATTTGTCATAAACTCTGTGTGTTAATGAGACCTACATTTTTGTGCAGTGAGATTTTGTCTCTCTCTTTCGGTTTACCAATTATGCAAAAGTCATTCAGAATGAGGAGGACTTCACAATGTATTTCTATAAAATCCAAGATCTCCATTTTAACTGTCATGTAAATATCTTAAATGTTTTGTTCAATATTTTAATTAGAATTGTTAATCATTTTGAAGAAATGAGGTTTCGGAACATTTTCCGTGAAAAGGGTGTTTTGGGGTGGGATATTTTTTTAAAAATATTTGTGTTACATCTTTGGGAAATTCTGAACTTAAATGCCAAATTTGTTATTTATCAGGCTTTTCGTTTCTGAGTTCACAAGCACACACGCGGACCTTTCTCTGAAGATAATGTTTGTTTTGAGGGGCATCAAAACATGGCTGGAATACAATGTCGTTTTATCTACTAGATACTTGGTAAATAAAGCAGAAACGTATGTATATATTAAGTTGATCGCATACTAGGTTTTTAGAAAATGGAATATTAATATTTTGCAACGCTTATTTATAAATTAGTCTTTCGCTTATTCAATAGCCTTATCCAAACATAAAATTTCAAATATTTTGAAAAACTAATCCTCCGAGCTATAATACATCAATAGAGAACAGATATCCTGATGCATATTGCTGACGTGCCTCCGCCCCCCTCCACATTTTAGTGTCAGTTTGGCTGTGCGAAAGCGTTTGACATCTGTTTCCAACGATACATCATTTTAGTTCGCTATAACAAGCTTTAATTAACTCAATTTTCCAACTTGTCAGAAAATAATTAATAGCTGTCCCGTTTTATTCTTTGTTGCCGATATATCGTATCGAACGTATACATTATTATATTCAGTTTCAATTAATGTTTTCTCTTTGAACAGAGTGAACCGACCTTTACTGCGGCAATTATTAATGTGTGCTTCCTCAAGTCCTCATACACGAAGTCACGTAGCCATATTTTGGCTCAGCCTCCCGTTTTTTACTTTCTCTACCAAGTATACTGGCATGCATAAAATGTGGTCCTGAATATCTGTTTATATTACAACTGTCAAAAACTAGCCCCACACCTACCAGCGTGACGAGCTCTGTTTTTCAAGCATAACTCTAGCCACTGGATTGGCAGGGTACTTTACCTTCCCCAAAATTTGGCCGAACTGCCGAAGGGTAACACTGCAACCTAATGTTTCACTACCGCTCCCTTTATGTCGGTTTTTTCATTGCCGTTTAATAGCAGCAAAAACTTAATCTTCGTCTCCATGTCGCTGATGACAGGTCTCATATATGAGATTGTCGTTAAGTTTAACCACAAATGCAAATAATTATTCACCCCTTCCTCTAGAAAGCCGGAACTCTTTCATTGATACGGTATCCAAACCACCCCTTAATTTCACATAAATTATAAACATCGTTCAATAGTTAGTTTGTATGTCCTGAATTGTTTTTCAGACCAGTCACATAGAGAACTGATACCAGCTGGGTGGAGTCAAATTTGTTTATTTGAAGCTCGAAACCTTACGGAGAGAAAAACACTGGCGATCTAGGGAATAGTCCACTTTTTATGCCGGCAGTGTACATAGAAGGTAGAGAAGATAGAGCATTCCACTCAAAAGTTAGCTACCGTAAATACATGTTTTGAGGCCACCTAAATAAAAAAACACCTTTTTAGAAAAACACCTGTGTGTGCGCGCGCGCGCAGAACCCAAAAGCTAATCATCCAGTAAATATCAAAGCTGGTATTTAGTTCAGTATCTACCGCGCGAGATGGCTCCGTGGTAAAGTGTGAGTCTCGCCTTCGAGGCTGCGACTTTTGTTCATCCACCCATTCTAACCTGTGTGTTTTTTCCCTGGTCGGTAGGAAAATTTTGGGGTGGTTTCTGATCTGCCACAATTTCATTTCAATCGTTCCCCTTTATTTTTAGTTTACTTCTCATTTTCAGATGCGCTTCTAGGGCGATAAATGGACAGTATGGGGCGTATACTTTCTCAAAGAAGAGATTATTCCCCGTGGACACTAGAGGGCTGCTTCTTCATCGCTCTCTCTAGGCTCCAACAGTAGGACGAGTCTTTGAGCCTGGAAGTGTCCGGGACTTCCGCGCGTCTCTGTGGCCTGTAGCCTCTTGTAGTTCTCTCCCTTTCTCCTGGGGGATGGTAGCCACAATAAATCTATGTAGGTAACAGTGTGTCAGGTATCCTCCGTTTTATAACCTGTAGTGCAGCACCTTCCAAAGATACGACACGAAGCTTTTCAAAATATCCCCCAAACAAGGCAACCCTTTATACCCAAGATTTCTCAAAATTCCCGTTTCTATAAAAATTGGCCCTTAATCTGAGAAGTTCTCTTCATTTGGAAGGAATTTTAAATAACTGCTAAGTATAAGAGACAGACAGAAACTTTTTTTTACAGAAATAAAATCTCTTTAAGATTATGTCATTAGCCATTTGCGAGATAGTAGCTGGTTTGAATTTTTCAATACCTAATTATTTTTATGCAGTGTCCCTATTTAGTTGCTTCTCGTGATGGGAAAGGTATCGAATTACTACGCCAACATATGGCGATAGCATTTAAACATTTTTACTATAGGTTTTGTTTCCTCTATCTCCCGAAATACGTATCATGCTATTTCTGCAATAGTTTATCTCGATTAACATAAAGTGCATAGAAAAATAAGTTTTTGTATTAATAACGCAGGCCTGCCAATTCGTCATGGGGCCTCCAATCCTAACTTTGGTATGCCGAATTCAAATCTCCTTTCCATTTTTCGTATCGCGTATGGTTTTATTTATTTATTTATTAATTTATTGGCATGCAGAAAGGAAATATGCAATATTTGAGTTTATTTCTAGTTGTAAGTAGAATTTAAAATGTGTGAAACAATCTCAATTCTACAGATGCAACAGTATTAAACTAGGAAACTTTAAACATAGCTTACGATTTTATTTTCTCCTCCGCTTTGTTGTAAATGTAAACGAACGTTCAGTTGACTTGCACTTGTGATCTTGACGAGGGTTGTCTCTAAACACCAACAGTAGTCGACCATCATGGAGACGTCCCAACGACGCTGGTACTTTTTTTCCACTCCTGGATGTCCTGGTGGAATCTCTTTCCCGTTCTTCAGGAAAAAATTTAAGATGCGAATGCAGAAAAAGCAATTTTAAGCTCATACTGCATCCTTTTAACTTTTCGAGCATGGTTTTAACAATGTGCTCAAATTGGTCATCTTTAACATTACCAAAAACTTGTTTATAACTTCATTGAATGAGTCCCAAGCTTGAAACTCCATGTCCGTCATGATATTTCTAAAATGAACGTCCCTCATGAGTTTGCGAGTCCTTGGGCCGTCAAAAATGCCTTCTTTTACTTTTGATTCAGACAACATTGGAAATTTCGGAATAAGATGCTGGAAACACGGATCATGTTTGTACAAGGCTTTGAAAATTCCTTCGTTATTCCTAATTTGATATGTAAGGGGATAGTAAACGTTTTGCGGACAGGCGACTGTCTTACTTGTCCCTGGCACTAAATATTTTCTTTTCGGCAATTAGTTTCACCCAATTAGTTATATTATTTAGCATGTTTACATATTCTAATCAACCATTCTGAAATTCGGATACGCACTGATGTTAATACTAGCATACTGAACTTTCAATTTCGTGTTGAAACAGAATTGTTTAAAATCTGTACGTGAAGCGCAAAAAGTGTTGTTATTTTCCAAATCAGAGCATCCAATTTGACCATTATGATGTAAAATATTTCTGCCGCAAAATCTCGGCAGGTCTGTGTAGTCTGTAGAAGCTATTTAAAATAAAATGATTAGTGGGTAGAGAAAGTCATATGAATACAACACAATAACGTCTTTTCCTCCGACTTGTGAGTCGATACCTATAGAAATAATATCAGCCGAAATTAAAAGCATATCTATATAGTCATTTATTTTTGCAGTTGCAGGTAACAAAAGGTGAAATTTATAAATTATACTGTAAAAATGGGAAATATTTCAAGGCACTGGTTTCAATATTTGTAAACTTAATATTTTATTTATTATTATAATAGCTTACAGAAAACCTAGCTTTAACGTTAGGTAAACTAAATATTTTAATTAGGATATTATAGAAAAACTCCGTTTCATTCACTTGGCTTTTTCTACCCGTTCAACAAACTATTATTAAAAATCTTACTCTTATATTCTACTTCATGTTAATCGAAATAACAATTTACAGACATTGTTTTATGGCATATTTCCTTGTAAGTACAAGGGAATTATGAAAATACACTAGGCTATACCTACTGAAAACAATCCCTTATGCTGTTAAAAGGCGTGCACACGCACACACACACACACACACACACGGACCTTTTTCTTTCTTTTTAATATTCAGGGAGTCTCTAAACGTATACTTCAGGTGAAATTTTGATATCGAATTTTTGGGTGGAATAGACAAGAGAAAATAAAAAGGAAGGAAATATTTTTATTGCTCCAAGTTTTTACGAAAACATTTGCTAAAAATTACATTCTTACTATGCTTGTTATAATTATTATTTCACCTCTTATGTACGCACCAAGTTGGCAAGCCAAGTCGGACTTTGCTTCGATTGAATTCAGATCTTCGGCAGTACTTGTCTACTTATAAAACATAACGTAAGCATGACAGTGATTTAACTACACAGCTTTCACATAAAAACTATCCCGCACTCGCGATGTTTTAATTTTCGGCGGTTGGGCGGAATACGGCCGCCCTAAAACGTACTTTAACTTCAGTCCGTATAGCTATTGTGTATAAAACGTTACCTCATAGAACATGCTGTGAAATGTCGTTCCTTTCGGCTAAATAGATATTTCATCGGTAAAATAATTCATATTGACACGTTTTAAGTTTGGCTACTATAATATTTGATTCATTTGTGATATTTTCTTTTAGTTCCTCCAAAGTTTCAGTTTTTGTTTTATAAACCCTGTCGTTGAGGTCCTTGTGGTTACCATGCTAGTTCAAACCGGTGGATTTTTCGGGCGTAAATATCCTTTACTTCGGAAGGGAAGTGAAGCCAGTGGTCCCGTGTCGTAGATTTACGGCAAGTAAAAGAACCTCAAGCATGATAATGAGGCGTCGGCAAAATTTATGATCTTTCACGCCCAGTATAGTATAGAATGCTAAGGCCCACAGCAGTTAAAGAGCGTCTATAAATGAAACTTAATTTAACTTAATTCCTCTCTTTCAGGCGTCCCCACAGTTTAAAATTACACACTTTAAATCGATTGAGAGGTCCATCCTTAAAGCACCAAGCAAACTATCTTCAAACACCTCAATTTTATTCATGGACTCCGCTTCTATATGAGCAATTCAGAGTCCTCCATTTAATTTCTCTTCTTATGTAAGTTGCTGGGGAAAATGCAGTCAAAATGTCTCCTCTATACGTTTCTGCATCTATTGTCGTGCAGCAAAAAATCGCAAAGATAACACGCCTTGCTCGACTTGTAGGGAAACAGCAGGGAGTGCCGCAGCAGCCACGTGCGGCATAGGTTTTACGTGAAAGCTCTGAATAATGTCCGGAAATTAGTTGCAAGTCGCCTTAGGTACGATATCTCAGATGTTTGGAATTGCCGTGAAGGTTTACTAGAATTTGGTGGTAAGGTTCATCACGCGTATGAACCCTTAGTCTGGTATCTCAGCCATAGGGCATGGACATATAAAGCTAAAAATCCATAATATTGCATTTTTTAAAACTATTATTTAAGTAAAGTTAGCTTTTTATTGAGTAGAAAATAAGTGGATGTAGTCTTTAACACTAATTATCAATATTATAGCCAAGTCGCCTCCAAGATTTTTTTTAATTATAAATGTAATATTTGTCTAACAATTTAGGAGCAACTTGGAAAAAGATGTCATCGTGTGGAAAATTTTGAACATTCAGAATCGAAGCAAGACAGTTTGGGAATTTTAGAGCACCCTTGAGAGTTCCGATGTTTAAAATATCAGGTAATGTTATTTCACATTTAGACAACAAATACGCATTGTGAAACTGGAATATAAACAACAGTTAATATTTTTAACATTTTGGTTCATTTTCAGCTACGTAAGCGGTTAAATCTTTATTACCTACTATGAAAATCAGCAGTAATTATAACAGGAGATGCGGAAATCTCTTTCTGTTACCTTGTGGCAGTAATTTGTATCACAACAATGTAAATGCCAGAGTGATTATAGTGTAAATAAGCATTATTGTATGACATTGATTTGAGAGTTTGTTAATTATAAGCATTGTTAGGAAATAAGTTTACACGGCCTCACTGAAACTGACAATAAGAGCGGGAAAGAATGAGCGAGGGGGTGAGTTGTTTATCAATTATTAGAGACAAGCAAATGACGTCAGATTGGCGCGCTTTTCTTAGAAATGGCGGGAATTTCTTCCCTAGAGCATATGTATTCGTAATTTTGATTGGATATAAAAATAGACGCTAATGTTGGCGCGTTTTATTAACCAATAGCAGCTCTGTTATAATCTTTAGGCATATCGGGGTGAGGGAGTATAAAAAGATAAAGCCAGAGGCAAGTATTGTCCAGTCCAACAGAAACATTTGTGCATTACACAACGCTTAGTTTATCAGAATCGTTCGCGAGTTACACGTCGCAATTCTACAGAATCTCTCGCGTCTTAAAAGTTTGTTATAAATGTGAAACACGCGAATTAATAATGTGCAGTAAATAAGTGATTATAGTGATATTAGAAAATATAACAGTTTCAGTCGGGCGTGTATCAAGAGTCAATATGTAAAATTAATAACGTGTGACGGCAATAAAGGTGTAAAAACAAATTCTTTTATCAGTGTTATCTTTCAGTAAAAACTCCTTTTCGTTTACACAACTTGATCAAGATATATGCTCAACTGAATAATAATAGCTAGCCGGAGGACAATGAACCCAACATTCAAAGCCCAGCAAAAGATAACATGAAGTGACCGCGACAAATTGGCTCCCATACGTGGTGCATATAAACATGAAGCATCTTGGAACTACTACAAATATAATCTACTTCAACCTTCACCTATTTCTGGCATTATTCCCCAAAATTGTAGTTTCTATTATTTCTTTTAATGTGTATGGATTTGCTCTCCAAGTTCGTCTACACACCATCGATGGTAAGCGTTCAGCAGAAGTATGAACATAAACCTTCTGCATAGCTAAATATCCTAAAACAACTAGTCTAATGTGTCCGGTGCGGTTAACTACCTGAAATACATTAGGGTACAGACATAAGAAGTGTATGGGATCTTCTTGAGTTTGTCGAGTAGAAGTAGTGGGGACAAGTGCTGCCAGTCTCCGCTGTGAGGCATTATTTTTAACATTTAAATGATTTGTCTAATTATATAATATATAAATTCAATAACAGCAATATGTGTATGTAACAATATATAAAAAGTGTATATTACAGTCATTGTAAATGTTTGTATTATTGTATACATATTCAATAATGCTATGTAAATGTATTACGTAATTTAATAATGTAGGAGCTGTGAGAATATTAGGTTCAATGTTGCTAACAATAAGATAGCCTTGAGGCAATAATGAATTAGAAGGTTTAATAATGCTACTGGTTATTCTTGGAAGCATAAATGAAACTCAATTTCAATTTTTTTGAAGCAATAATGTAATTTTTGTGACAGTTTACAAAATAGCAAATCAAAAACCAGAAAAGCTTTACTTAAATGAAGGTATTCTGTTGGACTAGGATTAGCCAATCAGAAACCAAAATGGAGCAAAATTTACAAATTCAGAAGTCAGTTGCTTGTACACAGCGTTACTAACGTACGCGAGATGCGTCCTCGAGAAATTTAATACGTATTTTGTGCGAGACAAAAATAGTTTACGTGTTAAAAAGTGCAAGTAATTAATAAAAAAATCTCGCAACTCTCTCTATATGAGTGAAGTGTTATTTAAATCGTGTCAAGCATTAATAAAAGGAGTGCGATAACATTATAATCTGTGTAAGCCTACATTCCTCAGTCCCACCATTCCCTGCTAAGACATTCATGTCTCTAAAAAATATAAATACTGACGCAGCCGAGGCAAACATAAATGTATAATGTTTAAAGAAACAGTCAAATTACAAAGTTAATATTTTTAAACATTTGGGGCAAAGGCTAACAGAAAGTACATTTAGGGCGAAGGCTACCGGAAACTTTTTACCATACGTCGGTTGCAACTACTTCAAGTTCGGCTCTCAACAGTAGAAATATAATGGATCTTCTTCAAACTGGCTTTCCATACGTAGCTGCAACAAAACTTCTTCAGCTACTAGAGTCGACCCCTTTTTCAGTGACATCAGATGATATGTAATGTATGATTTGTATCTTGTTTAGCTGAAACAAATCGTAGTCCTTCTGATTTTTCTGGGATGTGCTTCTCTAAGTCGGCATATATTTTTCGCTTTCTATCGTTGGTGGACCTGTAGCTCTAATAAATTTGTGAGCTATGTGAGACAAATATGTTAATTAGAGCGCAGGTATTATTATTATTGTTATTATTATTATTAGTATTTATTACCCTTTCTTGCGTCCTCGTTTATTTCCTGCGCTCAAGGTATCGATCAATGTCATATTAAAGTCCTAGACTCTCACACACATTAATATTTTACAAACTTATCAGACATATTAGTAAGCATATTAAAAATGCAAAAGCTATTACTACACTTCCAAAAAAAATGTTTCATACTGGTTCAGCATATAACCAGTGTGAAAAAGTTGCAAGCACGAATTTCTACTTTTATAATTATTTTGTAGTTAAACCAGACGCCCGGAGCCAAAGAAGCATACCTTTGTAAATGCATTGTAGTTGCTTATACTGTTTTTTCAGGTTATGCATCTGCTCAGAATATAATCGCATTTTATACAACGTCTTATAAACCCCTTTATTTGCCTTTTCACTTTGATGTCTTTATAATCTTCTGCCTTTTAAAACTCATCTACGGTCTTGGTACGGAAAATCGCCTCGGGCTATTCAAATTTCCCGCACCTACCGTCTACCTTTCCACAACACGCTACAAATTCTCGGTCTCTTCTCTTTTCTGATATACATGTAATACAATAACTACATTATATTCTTAGTCGTGCCTTTCAGAGAAGTTGAGATGTAATACTCATTTCGTGTATTTATAACAGTGTTGACAATGTGTGCGTGCGTGCGTGCGTGTGTGTGTGTGTGTGTGTGTGTGTGTGTGTGAGTGAGACGAATAACTCAAATAATAAATGTTCGGTTCTTAGCCAAACGTAGCTTTAAGTTCAGCATTCTCCCAAGATGCTCTGAAGATGTATCACGAGAATTTTCAAGAAAAGTCCCTCATCCAAAAAACGCAAACTATAAATATATTTAAAGCATGTAATTTATGTACAGTAAATATTTTTGTACTATTAACCCTTGACGAGATATTCTTTGCTCTTAGCTTGAATTTTCCAATACGTAGCACTGGATAATGGTGATATAATCTAAAGAATATGAAATTTCAAAACCAGCATATACGGAAGGTTGTTCACAATCTATGGTAACATCAGACAACACAAGAGCTCTGCGCTGAAACATGTGAAACTGAATGAAAGTTCAGCTGTATGAGTGTATCACTGTGTTTGCTCAGTTGTGTGTTCTGGTTCTTGCTGCTTCAAATAACATCAAAAGTAAAACCATTCTGATAAGGGCACGTTATTGCCCTTTCCTATGCAAAATACTTGTATTCTAAGGTTATTAAGCAGTGCAAGAGGCATGGTTTTGCCATATCTAGGAAATTGATCTCATGTGCACTCAAAACAAAGGTAAGGCCACATTTCAAAGTGCCAGAAACAGGGAAGTCAACGACCGGCCACCAGTCGGAGATAATTTGTAAGGTGAAGGCCCATGCCTCTGAACCAAATTCTTCAACTCAGAGGGTCATTTCGCTGTAATTGGGAATCTCTGTTAGCGCTGTGAACGCCATAATCAACCAGGGTTTGAATCTAGAAAAGTGACATAAGACCGGGGATATAAGCTAATGCCTAAACAAATTGTAGAACGTGCCACTAGCAGTAGAGAGTTGTATGAACGATACCCAACTGGTGAAGAGTAGGTGTTTGTTGTCTTTTTTAGATCAGGTGTATGTTTATCTAAGTGATTGCAGCAAAACTATATATCATGACCAAGGAAAGAAAACAATTTGAAAGCTGGTATAAGGAAACTAACGAAACTTTCCCTAATGGTTTCATGATAACAGCAAGGTACAGTTACAATGGCAAATCAATCATTCGTCGTGCACTTATAAAAAGGTGCAAATCAACTCGGCATATTATCAACTGACGTCCTGATATCAATTTTCCATACATAAATCCCTGCTCTATATGCTGCAAATGTAAATAAAGTCTGGTTGCATCAGAATAAGGCATCAAGCCGTACATCCGCTTCAACCTGCAAATTTTTATTCTGGTTAAACAGTTGGGGAGTCAAAAACTTGATGTAGTTTCTTGGAGTGTTCGCCCCGCGTTTAGGTGTCAATTTGAAGAAGTATTATTGCTGCCCCACGTATGGTACAAAGTTTCCGGTGGCCTTCGTCCCAACGTTTAGGAATCAACTTTGTATTTTTATGTTTCCTTAAATATTATATATATTTATGTTTGCCTCGGCTGCGTCAGTATTAATTTGTAGAAACATGTATCCCTTATCAGAGGGTGATGTGACTAAAAATGTAGGCTTACACAAATTATAAATTTTACTTCACTCCTTTTATTAATCCTTCTCACGATTAAATAACACTTCACTTATATAGAGAGCTGTGAGATTATTTATTAATTACTTACAATTTTTAACACGTAAACTTTATAATATTCTCGCCGTAATGTTTCGTACCTGAGCGAATGAACTGCTCAGGTAGGCTGCCTTCTAGCAACTGGCTTTTACCGCTTAAATTTGTAAATTTTTCTATTTCAAGTCTCTGATTGACTAATCCTACTCCAATAGAATACTTTTATTTAACTTTCAGCTTTTCTGGTTGTTGATTGGCTATTTATAAACTGTTTTAAAATTACATTATTATTTGAAAAATTACTAGTAGCATTATTAAAATTTTCAATTCATTTTTGCCTCAAGGTTACCTCATTGTTAGCAACTTTCGGCCTCTACTCTCACAGCTCCTACATTATTAAATTACGTAATACATTCACATAATATTATTATACATGTACACAATAATATAAACATGAATACAATGTGTTACATTATATATATATACATATATATATATATATTATTGCTTTTAAGGCGGGCTGTTATTATATTTTATATTAATCAGACTTAAATCATTTTAGTGTTAAAAATACTCGTCAAAATACGATAAACATTTTATCTTCGTCTTCATGTCACTGATAAATTCTCTCATATAAATGACGATCTGTCTTGTATTTTTTGGTAAACGCAAAGAATTTTTCACCCCTTCCTCAAGAAGAATTAGTCTAGCGTTTCTTTCATAGAGGCGGTATTAGAACCACCCCTTCATTTCAAATCGATTATAATACCGGTATTTCTTAGTTTTTTTATTTTCTCTACCACGTACATAGTAGATATAAAAGGTATTGCATTCCACCCAAAAATTCAATACCGAGATTTTACCGGAAATACCTCTTTTGAGGTCCCCTGAATACAAAAAAAAACATTTTAGATAAACATCCATGTGATTATGTGTGTGCGTGTGTGTGTTTCTGAACAGTATAACTCAAAAACGAAAAGTGGAATAAATATCAAACTTGATATTTGGAATCAGTCTCTTCCAAATATGCGACTCGGTGATACTCACGAAAATTCTCCTTTATATCTTCTACGCGAAACATTTTTTGAAATTTTTTATGGTTGTAAGGATTTTGATTAAAACACCATATATTACGAAACATATTTACCTGAAAAATGTATATCTTGAATTATCTGGGCATAGCCTAAGAAGTCCTCTTCATTCGGAAAGACTTTTGTATAATCTTGTATAACTAGTAAAAGTTAAGCGATAGACGAAAACGTGCTACACATAAAATATAGATCTCTTTGAAGGCCACAATTTATTTCAAATAAGTTTTTTTTGTGGTATTAGTCATTTGATATATCCACTATTGAAGGTTTGCATTATTAATTTCTTGGTCACTAAGTTCCCTCAACATTCTCCCGTTTGCATGGAAACAGTATGGAATTTTAAGGCCAGCTTATAGCGTCCAGTTCTTAAACACTTGACCTTCGCTGTTACCTTTGTATCTATAACGAAATGTGTAAAGTAGCTATTTCTGCAAAAGTTTATTTGGATTAAAATGAAGTCAATTCAGGTTAGAGAAAGTCATGTGTATTTATCACATTAGGATTTTTTTGTGTTTGGATTGTTCTTCTGGCCAATCACAGAGAACTGGGTGGAGTCAAAGATTGGCTACCTGAAGGTACAAACGTGTTAGAGAAAGCAAAATGTTTTATTAAGGGGGGCTAAAGCATGATATGATGAAATTTCGATATTGAATAGATAATTACGTGCTGAAGAAAGTAATGCTGTCTTATAGAGCAACATCGCATATTATTTCGCCCGGCATTTATAGCTAATAATGGTATAAGCTTCGTGGTATTCGATGTTGTCCTCCTTGGTTGAAACCCGACGGGGGTGATGGAGTTTGTTGGTCGTAAATATTCTTAGCATGGCTTCCTTCGAAAGGGAAATAAAGCCGGCGGTACCGTGTCGTACATTTACAGCACGTAAAAGAACCTCAAACCTGATAGAGTCCTCTGAACAAAATTTTTAGTCTTGCACACCTAATATTGGATGCATCGCTAAGGACCAAAGCAGTTAAAGAGTGTCGATAAATAAAACTGGCTTTAATTTGTGGTATTGGATATAATCTGACACTTATGGTATTATATACTTCTACACTCCTCGACCAAAAGTACATTTGGAGGTAATCTTAGGAAACCTCGATGTAGGCTGGCCCAGTTTAAAGAAACAGCTTATAGCCATGGGGTTAAAGTATGGGTTACTTCTAAAGTGCATTTAAACCTACATCGGCAACATTTTTTCACTTAATTTCACTGCCTTTTTTTAAGCACAAACTTTACGGCGCACCAAGCAGATGTCTTTGCTGTAGCTGTAGAAAAGCGCTGCGACACGTGTATTCGTTATTTGGGGCGGATCTTGGTGATGGCGCCACTCTCTTTAAAACTTGGGGCGAAGTGAATGTAAAAGTTAATCTATTTAAATGCAAATTTATTTGAGGGAGAGGAACAAGTTTATAAAGCCCCCCTCACCTTATCATCCACACAGGGATGGCTGTGTGAAAACTGGTTTTACAAGTGACGGGAGTAAAATGTAAACAGCTGATATCATCCCGGAGTAAGGTGAGCGGAAGCGTTGCAGAATGTTTCCACGTTTCGTGCGACATAAATGCTCGGGAGGAGAGACTCGTTTAAATGATAATATTAGAATGCTTCCGCATCTATAGCAAAGGCTTGGTGTGCTTTGTTAACTTTAATACTTGCAGTGGCTTGTAGTCGTGATTGGATTTTAAAGCTTTAAAATATGACTAATTAGTGGAATGAAGAGCTGTTATGAAAAGGGAGGCATAATTAATAAGGTTATACAGTGCTTTTCCCTGACACTGTGGCCAACGCACCGTTCACCGGTCACCGCAGTTTGAACTCCCGCCGAAACAGTAATAACCGCATACCACAGTAATAATATTCCCGCAAGCACCTCACATTCTCCCAGTTACAGTTATAATTATAATAGGTACATACCGTATCATAAGAGACATTGGAAATGTCGTCCTTTTCTGTCCAAACATTTCTGGAATCTTCTCAGGAAATTTGCATTCACTCTTGAGAGTTCAATGTCTGAATTTGAGTGATTTTTTTTTTTCGCCTAATGCACTCTTTTGGTTGTTAAAAAAAATACGTGGTCTGCAATTGCATTTTGCGAAATATTATTAGCAGAGTAGTTGCATCATGCTTAATGTTCTTCTCTGATAAAACATAATTCTATTTAATGGTTACGTTTTATCGTAAAATAACAGATATTGGAGCATAGAGAAACCCGATTTTACACACGAGAAATCCCTTGCATGACGCGGAAATTGCTGAGTGTGGTGTGCATTAAATGCATAAAGAATAATAGAACTTGTATTTTTTTTAACAAAGAATAAATGTAGAGAGATAAGGGAATGACTTGCCGATTTTTTCAACAGCTGATCGATGTTGAATGTGAGTCTGGATTTTTCCAACAAGATTCTGCTATCGCGCATACAACAGATGGATCATTAAATTTAAATTTTTGATGATAGTATAATTATTAAAGGATAATGGCCTGCAAGATCCCCTGATTTAACTGTGTGAGATTTTTTCTACATGAGAAATTGAAAAATAAATTGTATTAAACCCCCATATTTTGAAGAACTAAAAATTCTCTCAATATCTCTTTCGGATATTAACCTCTCGAGTGTGAATGAAAATATCCTGAGAAGATTTTATGTTAAGGCGACTGCGGTGATATAACTGCTTCGGTGGAAGTACGAGCTGCGGTGGCCGGCGCGCGAGCAGTCATTTCTTGGCTGCAGTGTAAAGGAAATGCACTGTAGTTTAGAACATATACATATAGGGGGACAGCTCGCGCACCGCGCCCTATTTAAAATATATTGTGGCTATCACCCTTGAGAAGGAAGGGATGAAGTGGAGGTAACCACAGGGAGACAGGACACAGAGATATGCGGAAGTTCCTAACTCGAAGACCCGTTCCAATACTAGAGCAGCCCGGAGAGGGCGATAAACGGCCCGTTCAAGCAAGCAGCCCTCTAGTGTCCACGGGGCATATTCTTCCCATGAAGCAAGTATTGGTGACACCTGTCCGGCACCGCCTTATGCTACGAAACCTACAAACATACCTGAAAGATGAGAAGGAAGCCGATTGTAAGGGAAATGAGGGAAAGACGTCGTGTAGATTCTTTAGGCTTCAGTAACATAACTATTTATTCAGAAAGAAAACTTTCAGCTTTCACAAAGTAGGGGCTGTCAAACAGACAAAGCTTAATACTTTTACAAATGCTTATATTAAAGGAATAGCACAAGAAGACAAAACATGGTCATCACTGAAATAAATTCCAATTATGAGTAAAAGGAAACAACGGAAAATGCTATTTTAGAGGGGAAATTACAAAAATTGTGGCTCATCTTCTTTTGATCATACGTTACAGAATGAAAGTAATTTGAGTATAGATAATTTGGGAGAATTTTGATTCAACCTTTAAGAGCAAATTCTGCAATGTGGAACATAAAATTGGCCTTGAAACTGAACTTTTTGCAAAACTCAAGAAAGTGCCTAAATATGGTCCCTCTTGCCCCAACCATCAGCCCAATAACTTCAATTGATAATAAGTTGTATTTCTTAAGGTAGTAGTGGATAGTAGCCTCGTAGATTGGACATTTTAAGTCCGACGTGAGGAGCCGTCTTGAGAGAGTCATTGCACCTCCTCAAATACTGTATGACCTTTTAGTTTGAAAGCTTCAGTAATAGTGGATCTTATTTTATGATACCGAACATTCCATAGTGTCTTTCCGAAAGGACAGGCGCCCGAAACGTGGACAAGGGTTTCCATTTCACTATCGCAGTGGCGACAGTGGCTACCGTCTCGGTAACTACCTGTATAGCACATAGCGGACAGACAGTGGCAGTCATTTTTAATGCTGTTTTCCATTCACTACTGGTAAGCTGATCAGCTTGTTGAATCCATTTATTAGCTGGAGTGTACTGTTTGTATAGCAGCAACCACGAAATGTCAGTGTGGACATTGGACGGGAATCTGACACGAAACCTCCCGAATGCGAGCCTTGCGTTATCGCAGAGCCATTTCACTCGGCTGATGATAATTAATACTAATAAAAGTAAAATTATGCCGGTATCCAAAGGAGACGAACCAAAATAAGACATAATTAAACGTTATGATCAGGTGCTAGAGAGAGTAAAAAGCTTTAATTACTTGAGTACCATCACTTGTAGTGCTGATACGTGTGAATATTAAACAGACAAAAACTGCTACATCATATAATATCTTAAAAATGTGGGAATGCCTAGAATGGAAAGCATTAGTACTCGATAAATAAGAGAAGAGCTAAAATTAAAGAATACAATGACTGAACTCATAGAAGAGATGCATCTGAAGTGTTTTGGGCTTATCTACAGAAAGAGAGAGGAAAGGGAAGTTCAGCATATAATATAGATGAGTTCAGAAGGAAAAAGAGGAAGAGGAAGACTAAGAATTAAATTGAAAAATATAATCGACGGAATGACGCCAAAATGAGGGAAAACGATGGTTGAAGTAAAAAGAATGTGCATTCTTCTTCTACATGGAAGAAATGGATGGAACGAGCTGAATCTGACAGCTAAAGGATTTGAAGAAGAATGGGAAGTAGATTTACGTCACATTAAGCAGAAAATAAGAGCTCTATCCCGCCGATGTTAAATCTGCTAAATCCATGACCCATTATATCAGAAACTGTTTAAGAAATGAAACTGATATTTTACTGATATTCTTTATTTTATTGTAGACGCATGTCTTGCGTTTTCAATGCTCTGATTTTATCAAATGAGTTTGTTTATTAAGGATGATATGACCATTTTCTTAATTAAATCTTTTGATTAAAATTTATCAGCAATTCTGTTTTCAAAAAATAGCAAATCACTTTATTAACACAAAAGTAGATCCACAACAACACTTGAGGGCTTTTTATCATCCTAAAGCTTATCGTAGCTGTCTTCAATATATTCTAAGAAAACAAGTCATTTGTACTAAAAGATGTCGTCCAGAGAATAAGCTATACAAAGCAAAATTAAGAAAACTAATTCGTATAGATTTGCAATAGAAAGAAACCATATAGCTTAAACACACAATTGCTTTTATACTTAACAGTAGTACCAATTTGTGGAGTAAAAGTCCTCCCAAAAGATGGGCTGAAGCGTATCACTTCTCCAAATTCTCTAGGAGTTACGAAATTTTCCGTGAAGTGGCGCAAAATTCACAGCAGCATTTTAAAATTATGTTTAAAATATAAGCACAGTGATAAAATAACTGTTAAGTCAAACAGAAAGTTGCAATTAATGATTGCAAAAATGTCTCTCTCTTTTTTTGCAATTTACGCCATTTAGTGCAACTTAATTTCTTGCTCCACATTTCCCAGTGGTTACAAACATGTTTGTTAGAAAGTACCGATGAAGGCCTCAGGGTAAACAAAAACAATCGTTTATAATTACTTAACGAAACCAGTAATGTACTAGTCGCCTTTTATATGAATGCGCTTGGTGGAGAGGGACACTGTTTTGTTGACAGTCAAGGTCTAGTTATCAGAACGCAATGCGGGGCAAGGCGATAGGGAAATGTACAGTTTCATAATGAAAACAGTACTACATTTGAGGCCTTAGCCTCGCTAGTAAATGCAACTCGGACAGCTGATGTTTTCTTACCTGACTGTCCTTCCGATGTCCCGTCCACTTCTTTCGTAACCATACAATTCCTCTTCCCACCATACGTATTCATATTGTGGCCGAATTGTATTTAAATTTACAGGGACAAAGAAGAAACGAATAAATCTACACAGATACAGCCGTTACAGAAACACAGTGTCAACATTTATTTAATTAACCCTTTAGTCTCAATTCTGTATGTTTTCAGCCATTCATGAACATGTTACAGTAGCCATAAGCCAGTAATTAAAACGTTAACAGGCATTAAAATAATACCTATATTAAGCTTCATAACAACGTATTCATCAATACAATGAATAGAATGCTCAATTACCTAAGTTTTAAACCTCTTTAAAAATTCTTGAAGGGCAATTAACAGCTTAATGCAAAATTGGATTCGTTGAATACCAAGATGATGCATACCTCAGTTGGAGTGTTGATGAACGCGCTGCCTTGTAATACATAAATATAAAATTATTTTTCTAAAAAATACAGTTGGAATATGCAATTCAACCATTATATTCAACAACGTACACGCTAAGTGTTTGACTTATTTGCACATCTATATTTTTAATATTTATTAGTGGTGATGTTAGGGTTGTGGTAGTGGGACTTTTATTGTCAAACACCTTTACGCTAGACCTTCAAAATACAAGAATCGCTTGGTCCTCGTGTCCGTATACGCTTTTTCTGTCCCTGGAATCTTACAGAAATAGCGCAGTACCACATATTTACATCTTATGCTTTACCACACAGTGGAAATAATATATTTAAGATTATAGCAATACCTTAATTAAAACAATATTATTTATATGCTGATACCGTAATTATTGATGGGTGGATATAAATGACTAAATAAAGAAATAACGCTAAAGTAGAGAAACAATTGCAATAAATACTTTCCGGATATTAAATCAATGTATAATGTAACAAGCTTGAGTTGAAAGGATTTTCCAGGGGTAGAAGGTAATTAACGAGCTATGCAACGAAATTCATTAGTATCAGTCAAACAGAGAACACATTACCTTAAGGATTTCTAGGAACAAGGTTAAAAGTTCAGTATGCTTATAAATTCACGTAGGTAGGAATTACTAAAAACAGAAGTGAAAGGTATTACCGAGATCTAGCTAGGCCCCGTAGTAAACAAATTCAGAGACGCGCATGAAGAGAGGTAAATATTGGCCCAAGCGTGAAATAAGTTTAATGGGAGTAATTCTAATGTAGGCGTGGCTTAAGTAATATAGAGGCGGACATCTAAATTAGAGTTACACTCTCGCTGGTACCGGCAGAGGTATTTGTGTGATATTTTAAGCGCCTAGTGACGCACTTGTGAAATTAAGATTTCGCGGCTATCGCGAGGGGTCCTTCCGAGCAACATTTTGGTGATTCACGGCAAGTAGCGCTTCTAGTTTATTTATTTGTGGAAACAGTTATTTCCAACCGTAACCTTGTTACTGTAGAAGTTAACAGGTATAACTCAGTTATCATAATTTCCAGTGCTACAATTCACTCTATGTCTTCAGTTCAAATGATCTGAACTCCATTCAAGAACTCAAATATTGTTCATAATAAGCTTTTCTGTCAATTTAAACTGGTGTATCCTTTAACAATACGCCCACGTACACCCTGAGGGAAAGACATCATAGCTTACCACTAGAGTAGCTGGCGTGCGGGACACAGAACCAGCTATGAAAATACGAAGCAGATGAAGTAATGAGATCCAAAATTGACGTTCATCTTTCCCGTATCAATGCTAAGGAGTTTGTTAATGCCACAAAAGGTTTAATTCTTTGGCATTTAGATAAATAAGTTTTATTGCCGCTTTTCCAAACGTTACACGAGATGTTTGTTGAACAGAGAGAGGAAGAGAGAAAATGAAAAATAAAGCAGGAAAGAAAACGTCTGGTGGGAAGATATGAGATAGAAGTGTTTGAAGAAAAAAAAACAGCAGTATGGAAGAAAGTTGAATTGAGCGGGGGTGGAGTATATCTGCATTTAAGGCAATAATGCTGGCAGAATTGCAGGTTCTAATAGTACGAAGTGATACGTTAGAGGTATCATACCTCAAGGTTACTTCCGATGCTACAGATACATTAATAATTTTTTTGGCTTTAGAGTTAGCAATTACTAGGTTAATTGTATTTTGATGTAATACTTTATTTATATTAGCCGTGTGTAGGCAACAATTTGGAAGGTTTAATAGGAACCGAAATAGGTCTAATTGATTAGGAAGGTGATTTTTTATGACAACATTTGAGTCCTAAAAAATAAAAACCTTCTTGCAGTTAGGTACAGTATTTTGTTTCCTACTATGTCGAAATACTTAATATATTGGTTAAGGGGAGTCTTCGAGCCCCATCTCAGTAATGCTAAATTAGCTATGTTAATTTCTCAGAATCCACTTGACATAGAAATGTAATATTTTCTTATAATGTTTATTCAGCTCTTCTGAGTACACTGGTTTGCTTTGATGTTAAAATACTAATTGCAAAAAGATTGATTTTTTTGTAAATCTATAACATTTTTACTAAAATTCCTGACGTTTTATTTTTTTTAAATCAACTATTTGAGCAACTTCAAAAAGCAATTCCACATGATCATGGGTTTGGTTATACTATCGTAAAATTGTTATGTAGATATACCATGTAGTTTCAGGAAAACGGGTCACTTATCCTGAAAAATGTTGTTTTGAGTAATTTCACATTTAAAGTAAAAAGCTCTCTAAAAGTCAGATAATTATATTTTTATAAATTAACTTATAATAGTAAATATTTTAATATTTTCGTAAACCAAGCACTAAATTAAGCAGAATTAACCATGTTTTCATAAATTGAAAAATTTTCACAAATTGAAAAAAACATGTATTTTTGTTTTTATTTTAAGCTTGACAACTCCCTTTATATACTGTACTGCATATGATGTTGGATTTGGATTCAGTGATATGCTTTACATGCTCATTACAGGGTCATTGTGCTGGATTATGGAAAGTAACTAAATGGAAAAGATTCAATTTGACGTAATGGTTGGAGACTGAAAAACGAGAAATTCCAAATAGTATGAAACAAAATTCAATGCCACCACCGGATTCAAACAACCGATCTTCGGCTCTCGTGCCGATGTTCTTATCTTTTGAGCTACCATCGCGTTCATTAACTCTCTTCATCTGATTCAAGTATTCCAGTAAGCGCTCAGTGAAAAATGAAAATTACTGTAACAAGTAAAAGCTGTACCATTTATTGTTATCTCTGATAGAGATATTGTGGTTGAAGTTCTTCTACCGTTCGCCATAAATTAATGTATTTTCAGAGAGAGAGGAGGGATTCATTTACTGTCAAGCTCCTGTTTACAAATTCAGTAGATAGACTAAGACTGTGACATAGAGAACCTGAAGCTGTATTTAGTCCTTACTTCTTTACCTACATGTCTATATGGCATCATCTCTGACGTACACATCCAGAGTTCCTGTATGCTGCGACAGTAGCTTGAAGCAATTTCTGTGAGACTGTCGCAATATATATGCTTAACTTAGCTTCTGGCAATGCTGACCGATGTTTATCGTATTGGACGAGAGAACACCCTGTTGGTTCTCATCAGCTTCTGTAACAACTGGAAATACTGAGGTAATACCTTTACACTGTATATGTATTTACAACAAACATATATTTGATATCGTTAAGATTGAGAAGCAACGGAAGTTTTTATAACATCCTCTTGCTGCTACCGTTTAACAGCAAGTATGTAAAAAAGCAGGTTTTATATAAAATAATCAGCTGGCTTACCCGAAGTTACACTACTAGGTTTTTGAACTCGAATAACGAATTAATTAGCTAAATTTACCTCCCCTGTTCTTTATTCAATTATTATACAATGATCTAGACGATTTTTAGCCTCCTTTATCATTTACCCTCCCGTTTAACCGTCAAAATTGTAATTTCGTACACTTTTGGCTAAAAAAGGATGAAAATTCCCCTGATACCGACAAAAGCATGTGGAACATCGGTTGTACGTATGATGTTCTTAACATCTCCACTAAAATCTTCCATATTCTGGGAATGCTGCATAGCTTATAAGCATCCTTTAGCCATAGAAAAATCATGGTCGGAAATTTTAAACCTTTTTATCTTTTATTGGTCACATAGCTTTTTAACAACATAACAGTTACGTAGCTTTTACATAATACAAGAACTTTAACGTATAGAACGAAATAGAAGTGAAGCTGGTGAATATGGAGATTCCGCACTCCAAAACCACCAATATATCCTCTTTGGAAAATACATTTAATCCGTAACTATCCAGAATGGTTGTTAATATAAAACATCGATTCATGTTTTGTAATATTTGTACATTTCTCTCTTTAATAACTTTACATGCCATGATAACAAACTTAATTACAACAAAAGTACAAATTAAATAAGGAAAAACTTTCTTACATAGGATTATTAGAAGGTTTTGGCAATGCTGAAACTTCAATGCATACATCAATATAATTGGAATAGAGGTTATTCAGAGGTTTGACACTCTTTCATTACATACACATCTGTAGTATTTGATAAATGCAAATTAAAGAAATAAATATAACGTAAGATTCATACCGCTATAAATTGGATCGACTGTTTTTAACTTATATCCTCTGTTTGCTTAGTGTGACATCATGCCAATTTATCTAAATAGTAAAATGTAACTGGTTTTTGTTTTCATACTCCGTGGATTACAGCAAATATTTCATACTCCATTGCATTCTCAACTAAGGGATTGTACATCCTTTTTAGTTTTATAGTAGTTCTTGAATTTAAATGAGGTGTTTTATAGTCTATCAGAAAGAATAGGGCTTTGCAATGGTGAAATAATTATCAAAATCAGTTGAATTATTTTCAGACTACCCTAGATATACAGATGCATTAAAAGGCTCTCTCTTTATAATATTACCATAGATCTACAGAATTCGTATGAAAGTACTGATGATAGGGCTACCATTACGGTTATACAATGGAGGGACACACCTCACCACTTAGACTACATAGGTCTTTTATAGCTACCATCCCTAGCATAAAGGGTGAACTAAGGGAACCACGAAGCTACAGGACCCAGGCAGACAGACGCGCAGAAATCCCTAAAATTCCAGGTCAGAAGACCCGTTCCACTACTGTGCTACTTAGATAGGACGATGAACGATCCGTCGACCAAGTAGCCCTCTAGTATTCACTCTTTCCTTTGAGCAGGGACTGAAGTGGATACGTCATTTATGCGCGTCAACCTCAGAAGGGAAGACTACTGAAAAACCTCGGTGGGGGCGACAATAATCTAGCACCCGTCTGCAGCTGTCCAGATTGGTACATGAGAACATTACGGCGTCTTATAACGCCGCCTGGGTATCACCGTCCAGACGTACCCAATGTCTCATGGGTATCGGGAACCACTGCGCTATCGAGACCAACCCAATCCGAACAGCTCCCCTTCGAGGAGGGGCTCAGATGTTCAGCCCGACGTATTTATATTTGACAGAAGTACCACGAGAGCTAGGGGTACGCAGCGATCGCACCATGGCAGCTGAAGGGGTTGGAACCCCTTCCCTACGTAGACCTGAGACACGCCTGAAAGATGAGAACCAAACGGAATGTAGAGAAATAATGGAAAGGAAATCGTGGTAAATGAGGAACCACCCCAGTATTCTCCTGCCGACACGGGGAAACCACGAAAAGCCCATGATTACAGTACTCTGATTGTTACACGAGATTTCTCTTTTGACATTTAATGACAGCCACCGACAGACTTGAGATTTATTGATATCGTCACTAATTTATGTTGCTGTAACTTAAAAACACCTGTCTAAAGTTTTTTGTTACATTAGAAAAGAAACCTTTCACGTCCAAAGCTATGTTTTGAATATTTTAGATTAGCATTTCATCATCATTAGCGTCAAGAGCGTAGTCTCAGGCCTTCTCCACATACATACGCACGTGACGTGATGGCCCATTTCTCTCAAGAGCATGTTATTTATTTTATGTCTCTCCTTCCTTCCTTTTCAGATACATTCTTTTGGCATACATCCATCATTCATTTCCCAAGCTTTTTATGTGAATCTTCACAGTCATTTATTATCCTAAAATACTCTTTTTTTTCTGCGTCTTCGTATTTTTAATACCCTCCGCTAATGACCTTTCTTAAAAAAATATGTTTAAAATTAGCGTTCGGCTCCCTTAGAGATTTTTCTGCATTCCTCTCTTTCTGCCGACGTTCCATTTTTGAAACGAATATTGTGATGGAGCTATATAAGATGGCTTAAAGCCACTTGAGGAAAAACAGTGCGTGGGGAAACTAAATCAGATACTTTTTGTTACATTCAAGAGGCTTAAGAAACAGCCAGATGTATCATCAAAGTCGATAATTGCCGGCCATGGGCTCATATTGGTTTACAATTTTATACTTCGTGCGAATAAATATTTAGAAGACCAACCGAGCAAGTTGATTATTTTTTACCTTCTCTGTAGTACTTATATTATTATATTACACACGAAAGCTAATGTCGTTGTTTTACTGGAAATACATGTTTTAAGGTTACCTAAATCCAAAAAATCGTAAAAGAAAGTTTGGATAGTTAAATTCGTAATACTTAAAGGATATAACACGAAAATTTTCAAGAAATTCTCCACTCCAAACCACCACTTAGTAGCTTTTAGAAGTTTTCGACTCGCTCAAAAATGGCTCTAATATTTTTATTAAACTATATGTTTAAAAAAAATTAGTTGTATTCATGGACGCTCTTTAACTGCTGTGGTCCTTAGCGTCCCATTCTATATTGGACGTGAAAGTCTCGTAATTCTGCTCAGAGGCCTCTTTATCACGCTTGAGGTTCTTTTACGTGCCGTAAATCTACGACATGTGATCACCGGCTTTACTTCCCTTCTGAAGGCTAAGGATTTTTATGCCCAAAAAATCCATCGTCCTCTGCCGGGTTTAAACCGCGACCTCGGGAACTAGAGGCTAGCATAGTAACCACAACACCACGGAGGACGACACCGTATGTTTAAGATATTTACATAACAGATTAAACGTGTATCTTGAATTTTCGCAAAAAGCCTGTAAAATCGTTTGCATTCTGAAACATTCTGTTATTATCTCTAACATGTCTTACATATCGAGATTTCACCACAAATACATGATTTCAGTTTCCTTGAATATACATATAGTTTTATAAAAAGAATCGAGGGCGGGCGTTGTGTGTGTCTGAGCCTGTGAACGTTATAACTCCAAAAAGAAAATTCGGATAAATCCAAACTTGGCATTTAGGTTCAGTACCTTCCACAGGTACCACACGGAGATTTTCATGAAAATCCACCAATCCCAAAGTATCCTTTAAATGGGACATTTTATAAAGTTTTTTATTTTTAAAGTATCTCTTAATGATTTTCATTAAAATGCAATACATTAAAGATATTTACATGTGAAATAAAATTATATGTTTAATTTTGGGGGGAGTAGTCTGTGAAGTCCTCTTCTCCTGGAAGGAATTCTGTACAATCTTTTATAACCTTAAGCGTAGTACACAAAAATTTAGATGTCTTTAAAATAAATGCACAACATACTTCAAATACCTTTTTTGTGGCGTAAGACATTTCCGAGATATCCTTATCAATAGTTGGAATTGTTAAATACTTTGTCATTCTTTTCAAGTGTTGTCGATTTTGATTAGTATCTCGCGATTACAATTAATATGTATGGAATTTTAAAGACAAGCATAATATAGCGTCTAGTTCTTAAACACTTGACTGTCGCTATTCCTTATTGTATCTATAACGAAATGTGTAATGTAGCTTTTTCTGCAAACGTTTATCTCAATTATAATGAAGTAGATAGGGAAACTTTCGTAAAAATTGTTTGCATACCCACTAAAACAAACTATAGGATAGAGAAAGCCATGTGAATGTAACCCATCAGATTTTTATAAATTGTAAAGCGTAGGAGACAACACAAAATATTGACATATTTAGAGCTCGTAAATCACACAATTTATGTCGAATAAAAATTTTTGTGGCTTTAATTTTTTCCCACTTATTCTTTATTGTTGACTTGAATTGTCAAATATTTTCTACCTTTTCTACTGCAAAATTGCCATTCGTCTTTTTATCGGGATCATACAAAGAGAATGGGATTTCAAAATCGTCGCACAGTGACCTGCTCTTAAAAAAATTGACTATCACTTGAGCCGACGTATTCTCTAGTACCCCTTGTACCTACAGGGAAATACTGCATAATAAAACTACTTGTATAAATATGTACCTTGATTATCATGAAGTAAATAGAATAGGTTTTTGCAAAAATGGTTCCTTGAATTAAGAACAGAATAAATTTTGTTAAGGTAACACAATATATGTTTTAATACAAGTTTATCAAAAGCGTTAATTTTCTTTTAATACTATATAGTGTAGTATGTAGAGTATTCAAACGAAAACTAATGTGCTTGCTAAATTAGTATTAAAACGTTTGATATATCTGATATAAATAGGTGTGTGTGTGTGTGTGTGTTTTTTGTCAGGAATACACGGTCTTGTCCGATGCTTTAACAATTTTGGTAATATATCGATTGGTTCTGAGTAAAATATAAATAAACCCAAAGTCACACAATCAAAATATTCAATATTTGGGATTTATTCCTTCATCGGGAGATTAAAAGTGAAAAACACAAAATGAAATCACTTGACTCAAGTTATGTAGGCTGCCAGCTGTCCAAAAAATATTATTTCAGTTGTAATTATTCTCTTATGCAGAATACCGTAAAAGAATTTGCCGCTACTGTGTGTTATATATGGAAAAAAATTGTTTTGAGAGTTTGAAGGTTCAGTCTGGACAGCACGTCCTTTATAGTGATTTCCCCTGAAAATGCTGCATTCCCACTGTACCGCTAAGATAGAGTAGTTGCCGCACAATCACGGCTAAGATGATGAAATCCTGTAGCATTAAATACTGCGCTATTTTTGGAGCTTAGTGCATGGTACAAAAACTTCTCAACACCTTACAAGCGTGGCATAGTGATAAGCGTACGATAAATGACCTAACTAAAGTTATAGATCTTTTCACGTTTAGTGTATTTGTTGTGTTTAATTAATATTGTATTTCTTTAGTATTTTCTCGGAATCTATGTTGTTTTTGTGTGCTTTTTAGCGGTAGGTACTCATTACTGAGTATTCGACAAGGTTTGGGAATAAGGTTTTTAAAAGGTTTCGTGGGAAGGGATTCCAAGCATTGTAGATTCCTGCTGTTTTGCCATTTTTGTAACCGAAATTATATATATATGTATATAATACAATAAATATTGAAACTTCTTATTTTTGCCACCTTAATATTCTTCTCATAGTGAACATTCTTCAATTTTTTTCTGTGTAGTTTCTCTAAAGGTGGACAAAGAGATTTTAAGGAGCCTTTTTGATTTAAAGCTTATTGTTCTAATAAGTAAATTCATGTTGATTTTTATAATTCCTTCCAGAAAATCTTTATTGTTAAAACAAAACTGGGCATTTGATTGTAAAAAAGCTATATTTGAGATATATTAATGTTCACTGATTTGGTATATAAGTGGACAGGGCTACACTAAAGAGGAGACATTGTTACGAGACATTATGGACATTATCCTGTTGTTTTTGTGAGTTTTAAATAATTGAAATGTAAAATTGTGGGAGATGGGTTCATGTAGGTTCGTTTTGAACACACAATTAAGGGGACATTAAAAGCCCTGTCCCACAAATGTTAAATCTATTACATTCATGATCTACTATGTCAAAAGTATTCAAGATATTGAACTGAAATTTTACAGCATATAGATAACTACGTTGGTCTATTTTTATTCAATAAGATAGGAGTAACTTTCTTAATTACACCATTTTTGATTGAAATTTGTGAGCAGTTATTTATTTAAAAACAACAATGTTAACAACAAAATAGATCTGCAGCAACACTTGGAGATGTTTTTATCATTCTAAAATGTAATTTATTTATATTCGATAGTTTCTGTGAAAATGGAGCATTTATACCAGAAGATGTCATTTACAGAAACACCTGCTCAAAGCAAAAATGAAGAAAACAAACTATATATATTTGCACAGAAGGAAACCACATGGTTTTGTAACGGGCGAGTGTTGCGCGTCGTATACACTGTTATCTCACCTAGGTGAGGTTTCAAGTTCTCAGAATTCTCTGGGCTGCCAGTCGTAGAGTTGAGAAGAAATTCCTATCCTAGTTAGTGATCTTTGTGGAATCTCAGGATACAGTGAGTGAAGACAATCAATAAACTGAATTCCCTTTAACGACTTGGTATTGACTGATTTTGGAGTTTACAGAAAGTAAGCTGTTGATAAAATTACCCTGGGAAATGTTTATTTTACACAAAAATATTGTGTACAATGTTAATTTTTGCTGAACTCGCCCTATTTCACAGACTCGTATCTCAAAGAATATGGTTGTTTTTGTTATAACAGCTGGTTCTGTGCATGTCCACCAGAGATCACCACAGGATGGACGAAAACCCACAATATTGTATTTTTGGGACTATGGCTGTTGTTGCCAAAAGCTTTTCAGTTGTAGAACAAAACCTCCCCTAATAGATTCACTAAAGTTTTCCTCTCTATTCCAAAGTATGCAAGGATTATGGATTTTGTCAATGGAATGATATAGAATTTACATACAAAAGAACAGATGCAGTGGCATGTTGAAATGTTTTTCAAATATGATTATTGTGCCTACAGTTATAAATATAAATAAAATTAAAGAGGCCATTGTAAATAATAAAACTGTATAAAAGCAAAAATATATACTTAGATGGCAATTTTCACCGTTTAATCTGCCCTTAAGCTGTACAGTATTTGGGGAAGTAACTTCTAGTAGGTTAACAGAAAAGCTGAGAACAAACCTCAATGTAAGATATAGGAAAAATAATGTAACCGTTAATTTGAAATTTTACTGAGGATGGAAACGTTCCAAAAAATAGCTATAGCTAAAAAAACAAAAAAAAATAAATAAAAGGCTAGTTTAGAAAGCCTACGACAATTTAATGAACATCGAAAACTTTTATGATGGACCTCGGGAGCACCAGGAAGTAAGGTTGGGATTTGAACGACAGCAATGTGATCCCTTGTCGAACTGCAATTCTGGCGATTTAGCACTTAGATGGTACAAAAAAGGGACAGTAGTATAATGCCTCTGTGAGCGATAATGCTGGTAGAGACGGATTGGCATCTATTGATTGTTCGGACACAGCCTCAGGCGCCGTAAGACCGTCACTATCCTGTCACTTCCACTTGCCTGAACAAACTTATTACTTCCTCACGCACGCACAGAGGTTCTTCTTTTGTCTCACTAAACTGGAAGTGGAGCTGGAGATGGGATGTGCAGCTGTTTTGTTTGACAAGCTTTGTGATTATCGCATTTATGTTGGCAGAAAAATATAAGTTTCCTAGCAAAAGCAATTTTACCAACTGTGCGTGGTAAACATTTGGATTTTTTTTTATTATTAATAAAACGTATGTTGTGTTCCATTAACATGACATTTTCTATTCATTCATCTATCTACCTTTTGTTAATCAAGATAAACTTTTATGACACATTTAGAAACCGAATGGAAAAGGGGCACATGCCACCTGTTTAGTGATTTTGTGATTTTGGTACAGAGAGACAGCGATACCATTTAGTATCATAACTAGTAACTCCTAGCGGAGTGACATGTGCCCAACTTTGGGAGAGAGCATTATATATTTGTTACTTAACATGGTCAACACATTCCCAGTAGCAAAGAGGCCAATGTCATCCGTTTCTTTTGTTTTATGGTCAACTTTGTCTCGGGCAATTACTCGTAAAGTGATTATCAAAGATTGTTTATTCGTTTCCAGTAAGAACAAGAGCATACTTTATTGTTAAGGACATTTACAACAAATTTACAGTAACGTTACAGAGCCTAAAAATAAGTCATTAAATTTTCGGCACTGTACAAAGGATTAGCCAAAAGAATATATTTAATATGCTTTTTAAAGCCGATAGAGTTTGAATGGTCCCCTAAACTAAGTGATTCAATAAATTATTTTGTTTATTAGAATATTTACATTTGCTAATATATAGTTTAGACTTATGATTACGAATATCGAAGCACTCAAAATTAATATATATATATATTTATTAATATTGTTTTGATCATACATAAGACCTGAGAGGATGAAGGATGATGGGAGAGTTAAAATACGAAGCTTAATAAATAGTGATTTACAGTGAACTAATGGTGAGGTATCATAAATAATTCTTAACGACTTTATGGCAGCAGTTTTCAGAAGAAAATAGACAATACGTGTAACGAAGTTATAGATCTAAGTAATATGAGCTTACAAAATGCTTAAACCTATTGAATTCCCAATTTATCTGCTATGATTGTATCCGGAAATCTTACCTACAAACAATGATACAAATTTCAGAACATTTCAAGGTAGTTTTATTTCAATTATTTTAATTTCTGATAAAATTGGAATTCTAAAGACGTATTACCTAAAATTTGATATTATTTGCAAAAAAACAAACATTTGGTTTATGTAAAAAGTTTTTAAGGTAAATAAGTATACAAAATTTTTTAAAATTAACATATTATTTTCCAAATACTTAATTATCCTTCATTACCCTACACCTTACACTAATTATCCACATAGTCACCGTGGTTATTTAGGCATTTTTCTTAACAGGAAACCAGTTTCTCTATGTTTAGTCAAAGAATGATGCCGCCTGTGACGAAAGCCAAGTCTGCACTTCTTGTTTCACAACATCGTAGTTGAAATGCTTTTCACCGAGGAATTTCTTCAGATGAAGAAAAGATGAAAATCGCTTGGTGCCAAATCCAGACTGTATAAAGAGTGGTCGAATTGCTCGAGCTGTGATCAAAGCTCGAGTTCGTCTGGCTGTGTGTGGCCGGGCATTGTCACTCATTATTGTTTCTCCATAAACTTCACACAATTGGCGATGAATGTTTGCTGGTGTAACATTTCTGGCATTCAAAAAACGAATCGCTGATCCGACTTCACAGTCGGTGGGTCGCTCGATTGTTTTGAACATTTCTAAACAGGAAAACACAAAGTGACGATCGCTCACAGCTGTGTCTGGCTCCCTAATGAATGGAGGAAGTGATTGCGCGTGGTCAAGATCGCGACTGCTGCGGGAAAATATTAAAAACTGTTCTTTCTTTAAAAACACGCTTCGTAAAATAGCGGGAGTTAGCATTTAAATACAAAATCAGATTTCCTTAATTCCACTTTGGTGGTATCTGCCCCTTTTACTCTGGACCCTTTACTTCATGGGAAGTAAAAGTAGGTTACAGTATGTTAGAGCGATAGTTAGATTTATAAAAAGCGGATCCTTATGTGGTGGATTTGAAATTCCATGTTGTTTGCACGACAATGAGAAGAAACAAATAGCGACTTAACACCTGAAAAATAGTAAAGGTGCTAGAGAATTCAAATCAATAACGAAGCTATTCCGGAAATGGTTAATACCACAAAACGTTTGTTATATACTGTGAACTTAAATGAAATATGCAATTTTGGTGTAGTGACATTTTTGCCCATTCCCTACAATTTACAAAGTGCAAAAGTCATTCATAACGAAGAGAACCTAACAGGTTATTGTCAGAAAATTCAATATATACATTTTAATTGTCATAGAAATAGGCATCTTAGGCGTAAGGTATTTTAAGGAAAATGTAAAGTGAAGTTTTGGGTGGAGGAATTTTCTTAAAAAAGAGCGTGTCGTATCCTTTATAGATGTTGAACTTAGTTTTGTGTTTAACCGATTTTCGATTTTAAGCTATACTTTTCAGACACGCGCGCGCGGAAATTTTCTCTAAGAATGCTTTGCTTAGATTCACAGTGCATGAAAACGTGAATTTCCGATGAAATCATAAGGAAACTTTGGGCTGAATGCATTATTTTATTTACTGTAAGTAAACAGTACAGAAAGTAAATCTGTTCATGAAGATGGATACTAACAAGATTGATTAAAATATGTTTGTGATATTGGTAAAGGAGTAAACTATAAAAGTTATATTTTTCGCAAGTAGCCTTGTAGTCCTGCTTCAGTTTAATGTAACTCTAAAGTGATTGTAAGCAAAGTTTATACATAATAACTATGCTGGATATAATTATATATCTAATACCAATTTTGTCACAGACTTCGGGGAATATTTACGAAATATTTTCCGTTGTAGTAGGTTGTAGTTTGGTGCTTTGTAACATGTTTGAAAATGTAAGATGATCAACAAAATCTCATTTTTGATATAAATTGGCCGACTGTTGTTTATAACCTTTATGTGACTACATCAGGTCATATTATTAAATTTTTGAAACCATTTCTGGGCAGACATTCTTTCTGATTAACTCCATATGGTTGTAAAACTATTTAATATGAATACTACAATACATTAGGGATGTATTGAATATTATGGACAAACCTAGCAGCGGCCGTTATCTTCTTTACTCCGACCGCCCGGTAACTTAAGGCCGCAGCGCTGCGTCACAATATGCATTCTGGTAAATTTGGAAACATTGCACTAATGTTTTCATAGCAACAGATGAATGCTTTGAGCGCGGGAGATTCGAGAAAGCATAGCTGATTGGGACAGTGAAAGCATTGGAAAAGGTTTTTTCGCCATATTGTGACTTTTCGGTTTTTCAACTGTTTCACTGTTCTAAGTTCTTATTTATCACTGTTTTCTTATTTCCACTTTTAAGTTCACTTAAGTGAACTAGTTTGATTCTCATGTCTTCACTTTGGTTCACTTCATTCGGGAACGCGTTTTCGGTCAGCGCACACCGAAGGATTTAGTTCTGTAACTAATAACGTTGTTGTACATCAATATTAATGCTAGTGTTCATTAGCACAACAGCAATGAGAAAACTATAACAGCAATGCATAGGTTTACTTGCAAACACTGGCAGCAAAATTAACGTTGTGTTATGGTGGCATTCTATTTAATTTATATTTTGTTTTGATAGTTCCATGTGCATGCGTTCTGTTAACACAAAATGTTAACAACAGGCACTAATGGAAGCAGTAGTGACACTGTGGGAAATGTATACATACAGAGCATGACCTCACATATACTCGATGATAGTTACTGAAAGCAGAGCTGGATATATAACACTGTAATACTGTTAGAGCTTCTCCGAAAATTACATACTAGAAAATTGTCTTTGAGGAAAACAATGTGTTTAAAAGAAGCGCCAACATTTTGTAACATTTTCCTTTAAAATATTAAATTTCACGTGTATGAGCATTTTAAATGGGTTAATTTTAGTTTTATTTACTCTATTCCTTATTTACAAGATTTTTCTTATCCCTTATTCCTTAAATACTCCTTATTTACCCTGTATGTGCACAGTTGGATCGCTTGATTTAAGAACATAAACCAGAATTCCACGAATACCTACCCTATTACTTTGTACGACATAACTAGTGCCATGAAATTTCACATCAGTTTATTTATAAGTTCGGTTTTAGCATCTAGTTAATCTAATACCAAATGTTTTAATAGGGTTAAAATTGTTCATATATTGATTCTAAAAGCAAAATAATTGAGGAATTATATATATTCTTAGAAGTCTAATAATTATATTAGCTACGCTAAAGTAGAGGAAACATACGGCATTGCTATTTCACTACGGTTTTGAGACTTCCTGAATCTCCATTCTTTTGTAAAACTATTTATGCACGGGAGAAACGTAAACGAAAATTAGGAGAATAACAAATCGCATATTTGTAAACTATGCTTTTTCTCAGGGAATTCCTTCACCCCAAATAATTTTTACACCAACACATTATTTCGTATTTTTATCTCAAAACAGTTCTAAGGGCTTTCATTAGCATATGTTAAATTGGATATGTTATTTTCGTTGTTTTTTTAATTAGTTTTACAGAAGTCACATTCGTATTGAATGCTATGCAACTACCAAAAATAAGCATATTCAAGTAATATCAAATAAAATTTTTGTAGCGTTAGCCATTTGGTAAATAAATGCTTTTGTGTATTTTTAAAATGGGATTTTTAGTAGCTATAGTAACATAAATCTTAATACTAGTATTACAAATTGGTTATATAAAGAGTTGACTATTATCCCATTCCCTTGTTTAACACCCATGATACTAAGTAAAAATCTATTTCTTTGTAGAAAGGATAGTCCAAAAGTTATCCCCATTAATCTTGCTCTTACTCTGCCCAAAAAGTATCCTACTTCCAATATATTTTTCCTAGATTTTATATTTACTAACTTTTAAGCTCCAATTTATATTGGTAAATTTAACCATTCTCTCTTCTGTATCCTCTTTCTAAGCAACTTCGTTTTTCACACTCTAAAACTATGTCAATCTTTAACTTTTACGTGGCATAGTGGGCATTTCTCCAAATCAATCTCTGTTCGCAAACCTTTCAAATTCACCATCCCTGCCCTGCTCTTGCTGTTTTATCACATATATCAACATACTGTTCCCTACTCCATACTAGTTTCATTTCTCTGTATAATCTGTGAGGTCTTGAAAGTAAAACTCGCTAATACATCTTGTTTTTCCACATCCTCTGTTCATGTCTTAACTCTCTTAACACTCTTTCCACAGTTTTTCCTTTAATTCCCATTCTCCATTATTTGGCTTGAGCTACTCCGTTGGGTGATGATCTTGGTAATCCCAATATTTGTTTATAAAAGCTCCTATGGATCATGTCTATATTTACCCCACTTGTTCCAGGCCCGAAATCTCTGCTCCATATTACTTTTTTTCTTCTACTACAGTAGTATAAATTCTCTCCAACCATTTTCATTGCATTTCCGGTAATTTATCTATTCAAGTTATGATGGACTTCATTGCCATTTTTCCTTTAGCTAATACGAATCTCTATTGTTCGCTCCACCCACCATTGCTGCTTAATCGTATACGTAAATAATCAAAGCCACCATATAGCGTTCAGTCTTAAATATTTGACTATCGCTGTTCCCTTACTAAAATAATGAAATGTGTAATGTAGCTATTTCTGTAAAGGTTTATACGTCTTCATTCCCTGCATTATACTTTGAACATTTAAAAAAATCTGTGTTACACTTACATGACTTTCTCTACTCTTGTACAAACTATTTTTACGAACGCTTATTCTCCATATGCTTCATTTCAATCGAGATATTGAAATGTTAATATTATTGTTAATTTTCTTGTAGATGCAAGGGGAATTGGTAGGCTTTAAGCGATAATCAAATATTTTAAGAGCTGGTTGCTATGTGGGGTATTCCATTCTCTTTGCATTATCAGGACAAAAAAAATTAATAACGAATTCCCATTTGAGAAAAAGTATTAAGTATTAGAAAATTTAAGCGAATAGCAAAGTTCACTCAACAACAAAAAATGTATATGACATAAATTTTGTATTTTAACGCGATCTACATTTTTTATGTAGTAAACACTTGTCTATCTCTTATGGTTTACCAGTTATGCAAAAGTCGTTCACAATGAGGAATACTTTGAGACATTCCCAGAAAATTCGAGATATACGTTTCATTTGTCATAAAAATATCTTAAACATATGATATTTTAATCAAAATCGTTCGAGCCATTTTTGAGAAAATTAAAATTTTCGAAAAATGTTCCATGTAAAGGGTAATCTGGGGTGGGGAGAGTTTCTTCGTGTCGCATCTCTGGAAGATACTGAACCTAAATACCAAGTTTGGTGTTTATCTGACTGTTCTTTTCTGAGTTATGCTCCAAAAATACTTTTTTTGGATTCAGGGGACCTCAAAACATATATTTCCGGTGAAATCTCGGTATCGAATTTTTGGGGTGGAATACAATACTTCCCCTTCTTACTATACGTAGTAGAGAAAGTAAAAAGTATGTTAATATTCACTTTTATTCCTGGGTGAACACTTCCTTTCCAATTTCCAATTACTTTATCTGTGCATAGATTGAAAAGTGTTGGAGAGTTGTAAAACTCATTCGTGCAGTTGTTTCATTCTCTTCTTTATTGTGACGATAAATTATTAACCATTATTATTATTACTATTACTGATATTGGCTTTATTTAGTAGCAATTCTTGCTTTTCCTTCACTTATGTGAGGATAAGGTTCTGCTCAATGGTAGCAAGTCAGCATAAAATTACAATTGCAACATTTAACCATCCGCCTATTATACGAGCTGTAATGGAGAAGCCTTGTTTCCAATTGCCTCTAATATGTGGTATTGTCCTATCGGTGGCAGCAAACAATTACAATAATGGCACATTTTGTGCAACATAACCAATATATGTGCCCCAATGGAGACCTGCTGAATCCCATCGCTAATTGCTGGCGCCCCGCCTCTCGTAGACAAATTCTGCATTTGTTTGGCGGTGGGTAAATTTAAGGATCTCATTATGAAACTGTGTAACATTTAACCTACTCCGCACATCTGGCTACTTATGACCTGTATGACCTTCCAAAACTAAAATATATTTCCTCTGAACCACTATATTCTTGAAATCAAAAGTTGACTACAGATATGGAGGAATGTTTTTACTTTCTATACCAAATAATAACAAGTAGAGGAAGGTACTGCATTCCACCAAAAAATTCGCTACCGAGATTTTTCCGAAAATGTTTGAAGTACCTTGAATCCAAAAAGAGGTCCATGAGATTGTGTGTGTGTGTGTGTGTGTGTCAGTCTTGTGTATGTACAGCATATTTAATAACCGAAAAGTCAGATAAACTCCAAACTAGCATTTAACTTGAGGTAATTTAATTTGTTGTTGCGGTTGCACCACGTTTTGGCACCAATTTGAAGTTGTTTTAGACCACGTACGTATTGGATGCCAATTTGCGGGAGATTGTTTCTAGGATTGTTCGCCCCACGTACGGTAAAAGCTTTCCGGTGGCCTTCGCCCCACGTTTACTTTGTGTAATAGCTATTTAATGTTATTTATTTAAATTTTGTATACGCCTCGGCTTCGTTAGTAGTATTTTGTAGAGCACTTGTCTCTTAACAGGGCTGGTACGGCTAAAGAACAAGGCTTAAACAAATTATAATTTTATTTAACTTTTTTATTAATCTTTCACACGATTAAATAACCCTTTACTGATGTATCCTAGTATAGAGCTGTCAAATTATTGTTAATTGCGTTTTAACAGGTAAACTTTATATTATCCTCACAGCAATGGAGTTTTATGTCTCACACCAAACCGAAACTGCTTGGTTGCGCTTCCTTGTAGCGTCTACCGCCTGAATTTGTAATTTTCCTTTATTTTTGCTTTTTATTGGCTAATCCTACTCCAATAGAATATTTTTATTTAACTTTTAGCCTTTCTAGTTTTTCATTGGCTATTTATAAAATGTTTTAAATGTTACATTATTATTGTTCCAAGAACTATTAGTAGCCTTTTTAAACTTTTTAATTCATTGTTGTCTCAAGGTTACCTCATAGTTAGCAACTTTCCGCTTTTATTTTGTAATTCTGTTTGCTACGGAAAGGCAGCTTGCTTCTATTCTCACAGCTTCTACATTGTTAAACTACGTAATACACTCACATAAGATTTTTATGCATGTACAGAATAACATAAACCTAATACAAATGACTAATATACACTTTATATATTATATGGTACACATTGCTTTAAGGCGAGCTGTTATTATTTTTTATATTATATAATTAGACTGATATCACTTAAGTGTTAAAAATACTGCCGCAAGTTTCAGTGCCTTCCAAACATGCGACACGAAAATTGTCATCAAAATCTCCCCAATTCAAACCACTCTTTACATGAAACATTTTCTAAATAATAATAACTATTTTGGTTAAATTGCCATATATTAAAGATACCTATATGACAAATAAAATGTGTATATTATTTAAATTTTCTGGTAATAGCCTTTGTAGCTCTTTATTCTGAAGGAAATGTGTATAATCTTGTAAAGCTGGTAAACGTTAAGCGAAGGACGAAACGGTACAAACAAAAACGAGACCTCTTTTAAACACACAATTTATTTAAAATAACTTTGTGTGATCAACCGTTTCCTAGATATCTGTTATTGATGATTCGAATTGTTCAATGCTTAGCTTTTCTTTTAAATCCATTCGATTTTCGGTTGTTTCTCGCGATTGTATGGAAAGTGTATGGAATTTTATGGCCAGCTTATAGCGTCCAGTTCTTAAATATTTGACTAACGCTGTTCCCTTTGCACCTCTAACAGAATGTGTAATATAGCTATTTTCGGAAAGGTTTATCTCGTTTAAAATGAAATAGATAGAAAATAAACTTTAGCAAGAATAGTTTCTATACCCTTAATAAGTGATAGAGCGTAGACAGTCATGTGAAACACTTCAGATTTTCCAGATCATGGCGGGAATCATTATGGAGTCACGATAATAGCATTAGAAGTTTGATGAAACAAACATGGTGCATTATGCCCATTAAGACATAGTGTTAAGTGGGTACTATGTCGAAAATAAGATTTAAAAATGTTAATGTAATACAGACACATAGTTCTAATTACCCTTTTTAAGCAACATTTCTTCATTTTTTGAACTATAAATTGTGAAAATCTTGGAGAAATCTTGAAAAGTGATTCCGCCACACATTTCTTTGTTTCGTTCCCATTGTTAAGTTTATATAGGGGACTTAGGTAGGAGAAACAACTAATGGTGTAATTACTGGAACTGTAAGTTGTGTTTTTTTGGGCGGGGGGGGGGTTTACGAGGCGTGTTATTAAAGCAAGTGTCGTTTTAATAGTTTGGCAGTGTAGCGCTGCAGTCGCAATTTTGATCATGCCGATCACTTCCTCTATTCATTAGGAAATCAGATGCAACGGTAGGTGATCGTTACTTTGTGTTTTTCTGTTTTTAGAGCGCTTCGAAATTTTCGAAACTATTGAACGACCCGCCGACTGTGAAGTAGATAAGTAATTCGTTTCTTTACTTCCTCTACTACGTATAGTAAGTAGGGGAAGTATTGTATTCCACCCAAAAATTCGATACCGAGATTTCACCGGAAATACATGTTTTGAGACCCCCTGAATCCAAGAAAAAACCTTTTTGGAAACACGTCCCTTTGTGTGTCGGTGTGGGTGTGGCTGTGTGTCTGTCCTTCTGTCTGTCTGTCTGTGAACAGCATAACTCAGAAACGAACAGTCGGATAAACACCAGACTTGGTATTTAGGTTCAGTATCTTCCAAAGATGCGACACGAAGGTTTTCAAGAAAATTCCCCCACACAGACTACCCTTTACATGGAATATTTTTCGAAAATATGGTTCTAACGATTTGATTAAAGTATCACATGTTTGAGATATTTTCATGACAAATGAAATGTATATCTCGAATTTTCTGGGAATGTCTCCAAAAGTATTCTTCATTGTGAACGACTTTTCCATAGCTAGTAAACCATAACAGATAGACAAAATGTTTACACAAAAAATGTAGATCATGTTACAATACACAATTTATGCCGTATACATTTTTTTTTTGTTGAGTGAACCATTTTCGAGATATTGCTTGTTATTCCCTTAAATTTTCCAATACTTACACTTTTTCTCAAATTCAGTATTAATTTTTTTGTCCTGGTAATGCAAAGAGAATGGAATACTCCACATAGCAACCAGCTCTTAAAATATTTGACTATCGCTTAAAGCCTACCAATTCCCCTTGCATCTACAAGAAAATTAGCAATAAGATTAACATCTCGATATGTGATTAACATGAAGCATGTGGATAATAAGCATTTGTAAAAATAGTTTGTACAAGAATAGAGAACGTCATGTGAGTGCAGTACATCAGATTTTTAATGCAAAAAAATGTTATGCCAGTAAACATTCATCTCCAATTTTGTGAAGTTTACGGGGAAACAATGAGTGACAACGCCCGGCCACCACAGCCAAAAAAACCAGAGATCTGATCGCACACTTTGGCTGGGATCAATTCGACCACCCTCCCTTCAGTCCGGTTTTGGCACTACACCAAATCATCTTTCTTCATCTAGAAAATATTTAAAATACGAGATGTTATGCAACAAGAAGTACAGACTTAGCTTTAATCATAGACCGCATCATTCTTGGACAAAGGCATACAATAATTGGTTTCCCATTTCAGTGCCTGAATAACGGCGTTGGTTATGTGGAGAGGTAGTGTAAAGTAATGAATGATAATAAAGTATCTGGAAAATAATGTTCTGTTATTTGTTAAAAAAACTATCGGTAGTCACTTTAAAAGTACCATGAAACACAATAACATTTACTCTAACATTAATATTGTCCTGTGCAAGTTATCAGTTTTAAAATCATAGGGACATTCACGTGATTTTTACACTTCATATATTTCTCATTGCTGCGTAGCTATTGGAAATAAAAGGAATTCCTTATATGCTTCTCGCAGTTGAGATTAAATTTGAGAAACGTCACATTGAGGAACATGTTCGTTCGGAGAGCGAAACACTGCCATATTTCAATAAAGGAATATTTTCAGCTGTTATAGAAAACGGTTTGAGAAGAGGTATCTCAATCTCACACTGTATGAACAGTTTACAGTCAATATACCGAGCAGGAGATGAAAAAATATGCAGAAATTTCGGATTCTACATGCATATACCTTACACTGATCAAAGTCGGCAGGTATTTGACGTGTGAAGGTTCACACGTGTGATGGTTCTTATGACTTATGACCGCATATCCCAGTGTAGCTTCATTTTCAATTTTCTTTTACTGATGTTCGGAGGGAATTCGGCACTGCTCCAGTACCTATATACCTATGCCCCTACAAGGCGGCGCCCCCAGCAGGCGGGAGAAGGACTAGGTGAGACAAGACACGAGGCGGAACCATGACTGATGGAGAGCAATGACAAGGTCCCTACAGTTTCCAGATTGAGAAGCCTCAACAGTGACGACAAACCCACACAGAGGAGTACAACAACCCGCTCCTAAGCGGTGGTCAGTTTACCCCGGTAACTAGCCCAAAGCCGAGAAGGTTGCAGAGAAAGCATCCTTTTCCCCTACGACGTCGCACCGAAACACCATCAAAATAGAGGAACAGGAAATTCGTGGAAGGAAAGAAATCATCCAAGCATTAGTCTGATGATGCCGAAAGAACCCATGGGTTAGAGAGGGCGGTCACTGGGAATCTCACCCAGGTCCTCCCAAACTCGATTCGCCACCTCACTCGGTTTTATTTGAAATTCAGCGGATTATTGTTGATAATTAACACGTTATAACTTTCCACCAATTCAGCAGTCATTTTACTCGCTCCTCCATTATACATTTCTCCTACTAACCACCTTTCTTTACAAGGGCATTCCCAGAAGTGCTCGACCTGATGTATTAGATAATCGTTTTTGTTGCAAACAAATTACTATGGCAGAAAGTACCAACCTTATAAAGCTAAAGTCTGAAGTTTGATGATGCTACGTCGTTTAGTAATTGTTTGGCAGCCATCATTAGTGAACGCTCTCAGCAAATTTGTAAACGTGGATAAAACTGGTCATCGTTATGTGATACAATACTTACATTTGAAAGGTCTTAGTCTGACTAATACTAAAGCTGAGCTGGATGCTACTCCGGGTGAGTCTGCTCCTTTGTTTACAACAGTAAAATATTGGGTGGCAGAGTTTAAGCGTGACCTTAGGAGCTGCCAAGGCGAACATCGCAGTGGTTGAACAAATGAGATGACTACGCCAGAAATGGTGTGGAAAAATCGAGAAAATGTTATTGAATGACCGTCGACTGAAGGTGCGCGAACTAGCAGACATCGTAGGCATTTCAAAAACTGATGTACACCGCATACTGTGAAGTTAAACAAGATACAAATCATACATTACATAAAGGTAAACGTAAAAATAAAAATAAAACTCACGATGGGTGCAGCATTTACTCACAATGGAAGAAAAGCAGCGTCGTGAGGATGTTTCAGTCAAGTGCATGGCAATTTTTGCTGCTATAAAGCGGAGTTTTTGTGTCGATTCATAGCCATGGATGAAACATGAGTCCATCACTTCACAGCTGAGACGAAGAATTAGTCAAAACGGTGGATTCAAAGGGGAGAATCGGCTTCAAAGAAGGTGATATAGTTCCATTTGCAGGCAAAGTGATGGCGTCAGCTTTTTTGAATGTGTGTGGAATAATTTTCATTGATTACCTTCAAAAAGAAAAAGCCATCAATGGTGAGTATTATGCAAACTTATTGTAGCATTTGAATGACGAAATCAAGCTAAAATTGCCGCATTTAGTGGAAAAGAAAGGTTTTGTTTCATCAACACGATGCACCAGTTCACACAAACATTATCGCAATGGCCAAAATCAATGAAGTTCGATTTGCTTTCTCATGTACCCTATTCGCCAGATTTAGCTTCCTCTGATTATTTTCTATTTCCAAAGTTGAAAAATTAGCTTGGTGCTAAAATATTTGCCAACACTGAAGAGCTGGAGTCTGAAGTTGATGGCTATTTTGCAGAACTCGGTGTTCCTCAATATAAACAGAGTATCGAAGCTATTGAACACCGCTGGGAAAAGTTAATCGAGCTGAGAGGAGACTATGTAGGGAAATAAAGATTTTTTTTGCCAAAATTGTTGTCTTTTCTGTGTGAGGTCGGATACTTCTGGGACAGCCGTACCACTTCACCTCTCACGTGCGCATAGAGTACATTTAGGAGGGGGCTGAAACAGGAATTAATAAAACACAGAAAGTAAGTCATATCCTTATTCCATGGTCATTTTTAGATTTTAACTATGTGAGGGGGATATCAACTGGATCAATAAACAGGGTACACCAAGTTTTAAGTATTTATAGGACCAAAAGGTAACAGGAGTGCATAGAGACTTAACTCCCCAGCCAAGACTTGTATCCAGTCAGGTGTATGTTAATCATTAGACTATAGGGAGACCCACTCGGAAGTTTATCCTTTCACTTCACTATAACTACAGTTGGTGCTATGTAACCCTGTGTTGCTAACTACCTGTGACTAAACGTGTGCAGATAATAACATGAATGGAGCGAGCTGTTTAATCAGTGTTTCCAATCACGTATGCAATGATACTTTTCTAAATGAATGATTATTTACCTATCATCCCCCAGTGCTTACCACTGTTTTAAGTATATAAAATTTGTATCTGTTTATTAATAGGCACAACGTGGTATATACATCTGCAAATGAAAAAGAGTCGCAGAAAACAAAAATAACTCAAATAGGGTATGGGGGCGGATTTGAGTTCCCTAAGCCACCCTTTGAGTCAGAGAAACCATTTTATTTTGGGTACAGAATTACTGTAGGGATAAGGTTTGTGTTAGATTAGTGATCAATAAAATAGTGATACAATGCTATCTCACGGTTTAGAAGACAATGACAAATATAGAAGACAAGTACAGGCTAGAATTTAACGCACACTATAACATACATACTGTTACCCAAAAGCAACCAGAGTAGTGATTTATGTTATTAATATGTTGCTAAGAAATTAAGGATTTTTAAATCGACCAAACTACCAGCTTTATGTTAAACCCGATGTTTTACCTGCACATTAAACTATACTGCTATTGGGGCTGCAAAGTCTGTAAATCAAACAAATAAGTAATAGGTGAAAGTTGAACCCCTCTTATCCAGGTTATTTCTTTGAAATACAATATTTCCTGTCGATGGCATTGTACTTTAATTCATCTATAAGTTACGAAAGCCATTACTCAGGTTGGGGGAAGCATGGTGCTGACCACATCTTTTCCCCGGTGTATTCATTGCCTTGTATGTGGACATGATTTCGGCAGCCGGCTTTTTATATCAAATCTCCCAAGAGCTTAAAATTTCAGGCAGCACCTCAACATTTTGGAAGGGGCTGGCAATCAGGAAAAACACTAGCATCACAGCTGCTTCCATAATGTTCGCGCACAAGGTCCGCGCACGACTATTATTACTACTTGTATGAGAATTAGAGATCTGCACGCACCGAAATTCTTGGGCGCGGCCAGGCCAGAATCGAGCCCAAGTCTGGAATAGATTATAATGCACCATCTGACTCCGCCCGATAGTTTCATTTATTATTATTTTTGTTGTTGTTACTGTGATCAGTCTACAAAATGCAACTGTCTGTGGTGCGAAGGGACTCAGGGTTCCATTCTCATACAAATTGGGAATTGGTTGCTTTGCTGGGGCTCTGGAAATTACCCTCATTTCCTTGGGACAATTTGAGAAGCCATCTTACAGAAATAATGGCGGATGAGATCCTGGAATCCGTATGTAGTTAGCGGCATGTTGACATACTGCCTTATTGAACACATGACGCCCCTATTACTGCGCTCTACCCAAGATGTCCTGGGTGTGGGTGGACGGAGAGAAGCGGAGTTTGCAACTGCACTGCTATGCAACGTTATTCGCAATTAGCCAATGCAGTAATTTATTAATACAAGTATTACTATTGCATCGTATGTGTGCATGCTGCAATAATCGTACTACTCCAAGAATCTTAACATCGCGAAAAATTGGTGATGAATTGTTGTTTTTCTATTTTCAAGCCTAAGGCGGACAATAATGCCGAACCCGGTCCGCAGGATGAACCGGGCCGTGCCTAGGCCCAACCCGTGTAGACTCTTAGTGAGAGTTGCATGCATTTACCCGTAGACTTGACCGAAAAGCGTGATTGGCTAGAAAGTTTACATCGTGGCAGCCGCTAGCTGTGGTGACTGAATATTCTGCAGGATTTTATAGTGGTAAACTGTATTTTTTGAAGATAATAATTTGTTAAAAACATTCAAAACAAAATACAAGAAGGATAAAATAGAATTGGAGAGGTATAAAAGTAATTATGTCTACATTTCTCATAGCTAGCCGCTACCGTGACTTAAACAGTCTACGATTAGATATTTGTGTAAGAGCTACTCAATCCGGAACAAAGAAACGATTGGGAGAGAAAGTGTGCCAACTGCGAGAAGCAGAGCCCATATAGCACACAGTATAAGCAGAGCCAATTGGCACAAGCTCCAGGATTTTTGAAAATATAATACGCTCTGAGTTTTTCTTCCACTCTTTTGTTTCACATCGCTTTAACTATGATGTCATATCGCGACGGATCTGTTAGGGGATACCTCATGGATCGGTGTGTGGCACCGATTTAAGCTTCTAGGTCTCATTCCTGTAGCATACCAACTTGCTTCGTCATATGTCCACAGAGGCCGTAGGCAGACAACTGTACCTCCCTTTTGTGTTAAGGGCAGATGGTAGCTTCCACATAGGCCTTAGTGCCAGGTAGCTGTACCTCTGCTTCTACACTTGCGGAAAGATGGGTTAGTGTGCCGTACAGTCTACTTTCTTTTATTGTTATCCCTAGATAACTGAGCATTCATATTACCAAATATTTTAATTTTAGATGGTTTTAGATCTAAGATGGAGTTTTATGAGGTGATATTAAATATAAAATCCTATATTTACCTAGACGATTGAGGGTCAGACTTGTCGGCCCAATGGATTTGAACCTGGGACCACCCGAATGGAGTCAGACGTTATCGTATGGGTCATCCCTCTGGGTTCATTGAGTTTGTATATATAAGGGATAAAACTACTTATAATACGTCTCTCTCAAACTACAACTTCTCGGTATAAAGAGAAAAATGTTTAATATTCTCGTAACTGTCTGTATGTTGGTTGCATGGCTGTAAATTAGCATTTAATGATTCGTTTACGATATCTGTTTAGAATGCACAGCAGTTAAATTATGACTACTATTCCGTCTGTTCGTCGTTATTGTTTCATTAGGTATCAGTATTAAAAGTGGGAGTAAAACAGTTGGGTTTTATTGACAAACTGGTATTATGACAGTGAGTAGACGTGACGTAGATTGCATGTGCTGAAGTTTCAGATACAGAACTTGGTTCCGGGATCTTACACCAGGCTATTTTAAAACTTCTACATCTACATCAAAATTCAAAATAGTGTTAAGTCAACAAAATTGATACACTCCCCGTTCTTGTTGTCTGGTGGAAAGTTGTATTTTCTGTGCATATATGCATAAACTATATTAAGTCCTCTAATTTTTTAAATATCTGATTGCAGACCTGGAATATAATCATATTAGATGCTGAGTTTTATCATTTAATCTTTAATTGTAATATAAATAATTTGAATCGTCATCTCAGTCGTTCGTATACATTGACATACCAGCTGTAAGTTACAGTTTTTGCATCATTAAGGAACACTGGAACGAAATTTTATAATTTATTTAATTTTACAGTCATTCACTTGAAAATTAGCACACTTATGAGAAAATAAATAGATGACTGTGCAGAAGCTCAAAGCTCTGGTTCTTTTCTTACATAATAAAATTAAATGTTTTAATTAGTGAAAACAACGCATAATTTATAAAACTGCCTGGCGTATTCAAACGTGTTAGAGAAGCATGATAGTAATAATTTTTAATACTTCAGTACAGTGAAAATAAAAGTAAGGATTTGAAATTCGTGTTATTAGTTGTAGGAAAAAATGTTTGTTTTTATAAAGTTCTCAGTTTGAATTCATTTTTGTGAGCCAATAAATGAAGAAACAGTAAAATGTGTGCTTTAATCTTTAGATAGCATATTCTAGATTATGTATGCAGCTTTTCATGCAAATCAGAGCAAGACTGAAATGTAATGAATTATTTTTATACGCAAAAATGTAAAACTGAGAAGACGCATACAAAAAGGGTTCAATGGGGTTAGAAGGGAGCACATGGAATTTAAACATGTCGCTGGCTTTTAAAAAGGGCAGGCCGTGAAAATTTTTTGACCAAAATGATTCACAGAGGTATAGAATATTTATATCATATAATTCAAAAGTCCAAAATGCTGTGTTTTTCACCTAAAAACTCGGTCCCAGTGTCTCTTAAGACCCAGATATGGATAATCGATCGCCAGTTTGCCACCAGAGTTAATTTGGTCCCCTTGCTAATGGAATCATTATGTTGAATACTGTTAGTAATTAATTTGATTTTCGTATAAGCATTGGTTCTATTATTCACTATCGTAGGGAAAAATTGTGTAAAATACACTGTGTTAAGTGCAATAGAGAATCTCGGAAGTAGAAAACGCCCGAATTCGTCTATTATTTTCAAACACTTCTTCGTTCTGAATGACGCACCTACCGCAATTGTATACGAATATACTACTGCGTTCTTCTGATTTTTGTATACTATTATAGAAGCATTTTGGGGGGGGGGAACAGGAAGAAAGGTTTAAGGAAAAACAGATATATATAAAGGTTGTAGAAAGGAAAAAGGAAGAGGAAAAGAAGGATCTTGTTCTGTGGTGGCGCTATTTATTGGGGGCATAATTGGCATCGTGGTGGCTGGTACCGCCGAAGCAAACCTGCGGTTCGTGGGTAATTACTAAAATACGGAGAGGTCCAAAGTGGACACACTCCTCAGTGGGGAATAGGTAAAAGTCATGGCCGAGGCCCTGACAGTAACCTAGAAAACAGTGGTGGCTTAACAGTTCATGATGGTACCGAGCCCGGGCCTGTTACCTCCGGGCATCGGAGTGTGGGTGGCGTAGAGTCGTCCCGCGTCGGTGGTTGCGCACCCGGGCTTTTACCTCCGGGCACGCGGATGAGGCGATGTGGCGTGAGGTGATGCAGCGTGTGGAGAGGGGTTGTCGAGATGATGGTGCAGGTTCCCCTCCATGCGTTTGTTGAGCTCCTGAAGGCGATTATGCTAGAAGCATAATTAGTATGCACTTTATAAAGCTAAAAAGGAGAGAAGCTGAGGTTATAAAGGAATATGGTGGTGTTGGCGGGAAAAACAAAAAAGTAGAAGGCAAGTGAGCCCATCACACTTGGGTAATCTTGTTCACAGCTTCGGTTTCTCATCAATGGAAACCAATGTTATCGGCTGATCCGGTTGAACATTTACGTGAACTAAAGCACTCAGGGGTCGACAGTATCCCAATAGCATTTTCCATACGTGATTTTAACTCCAAAGAACTTTTAATATATATGCTTTGCGTTGTTATTCCTTATTCTCTTGCTAAAAATAATACCTGTCAATTCCGTAGCTTTATAATACTTCGCTTTGCACAGCTTTGTGTATGTTGCAACCCAAAGATTGCAACTTATGTGGCTTTTTACTCGCGTAGACAGTAGAAGTTACATCTCCTGATTATTATCGAAATGGAGTAGCGAGAGTAAAGCTCAACTAGATCGAGTGAAAAGTGAAAGAATCCCAGTCTTCGTGAATTACTATAAGCCTTAAGCCATAGCACTGTGAGGACGGAACAGGCAAGAGTGGTTAGTCGTTGCAAGTGAATGATGATAATATTGTATATAGTAGAGTGGTGTATTTATTTGTATTAAACTTTTTATATATTAAGATATATATCGCACTGGCCAGATAGACCACACGTACTTATATATTACGCTGTAGTTCGTAGATTGCCTACATTCGTTACACTTAACTTTAAAGTTAATGATACATGACAAGAATTGGAAAGCAAAAGAAACAAGAGGAACAAACAACAAAAAGCACAAAAAATTGTGCACATACACACGCTATTGTTTACAGTCCAAACCTCATAACAGCCCTTGAGGCACTAACTCTCTCCCTCCCCCATGCTCCCTCTTCCTTATACTCCAATCTGAGCTGCATTACCTTTTGTAAAAATGTATCAATCACTTCGTCCTTCCTTCTCCGAAACCAAGGTTCAGCATTTTCGTAAACATCTCCTTAAATTAACACAGAAATCTGGCAAATAGTTTCTCCTCAGGTGTTCTGTCTGTCGAAAATTAATAATATGAATAAATTAAGTTCACTTATAATTACAAAACATGTTTGAAATTTACATCGTTCTGGACAGCTAATTAATGAGCAGTCGACGGAGTTCCACGGCCGATATCTTACAAATAACAATAATTGCTCCGTTTATTTCTCTTATATAGTATCGCTTTCAGAAAACCACACATTTTAATACTATTGGCAGATAGGTGTTCAGATCTAAGAATTTTTAAACGACATAAATGATTAGAAAATTACATATAAGCAAATGTAAATTAATCCTAGTTTTGGTACAATTTAAAATAAGATTAATATCTATTCATTTGTAATTAGCTTAACGTCACTATTTTCATTAAAGTAGGCATTAGGTGTTATTTATTTTACGTGCAAATCGAACAACTGCATCATTTGAGTTTTAGTATATCTATATGTAAAACTTTGCAAGATTGTTCCTAGTTAATCATTAGTATATAAGAAACAAAATTGGATGGAAAAGCTTTACAGGAACTTCACATTTACAGAGATTATTTTACTCTTATAACTAACTATAATACTGTGATGTGGTGGTAGCGTTTCTTCTCACATTCAAGAGGCCCAAGTTCGCATCTGGTTAGGTTAGGCACCGGGATGAAGCTTTATTCCGGGGCTTTCTCTTATCCTGAAAAGATGAGTGTCTGATGTTATACTTTTACCTGACTTTCTCTACCCTCCATAGTTTATTATTGGGTATACAAAGGTTACTCGTATTTTAATATATTACGTTTTAATCTAAACAAGCCTCTGCATAAATAGCTATATTACATATTTCGTTATACATATAAACGAAAATGCGGTAGTCCAATGTTTAAGAACTTTGCGTTACACGCTGGCCTTAAAATTAGTCACTGTGTCAATGGAATCGCGAGAAACAACAGAAGTTGACAGGACTAAAAGAATAGCCAACTATTGAACAATTCCAACAGTTAATAACGAATATCTCGGAAATGACTGGTTCCATAAAAAGAAGTTATGCCATATAAATTGTGTATTTTAAAGAGATTTACTTTTTTGTATATCATGTTTTCGTCTTCGCTTAACGTTCACCAGTTATGCAAAATTATACAAAGGATTATACAAAATGAAGATTGTTTCAACAGCTATCCTCAGAAAATTTAGAGTATATATTTTATATATTGTCATGTAAATATATTAAATATATGGTATTTTAATCAGAATCGTTTGAGCCATATTTTACAAAATCAGTCATTTTGGAAAATGTTCCATGTAAAGTTTAGTTTCGGGTTAGAGGATTTTCTTGAAAATCTTCTTGCTGCATCTTAGGAACATACTGAACTTTTATACGAAGTTTGGTGTTGATCCAACTTTACGGTTTTTAGTTTTATTTTCTAAAAATACCTCTTTAGTATTCAGTGTCCTCACAATATGCATTTTCGGTGAAATCGCGTTTTCGAATTTTTTGGTAGACTGCAATATCTTCTCTAGCTAATTGGGTACGTGGTAGAGAAAGCAACAACAAGGACGAATAGCATTTAAGGCAATGTATCCATGAAAATCAAAAAATCTGCAGTTTTCTTCTGACACTTACTGTTTCTCCATATATTTAGAACATAAAAAATATTGCACACGCAGCATTTGTAACCAAACCTGTCAAACCGCTGTTAATGTATTCACTTTTACTCATGATTGATCAGTTTTTGACGTGGTATTTAGAAATTCTCATTGACTCCTATGGTTTATTAGTCGCTACCAAAGTTTTAATTTGAACATCGTATACGACCTAAAGAAATACTTGAGCAGGTACTTTTTAATTTCAATAAGTAAGAGAAAAGAAATTGTATACATATTATTGAATAATTTTTTCAATGTCAATTATTTCAGTTAAAGTAATTAATATTTATCTAGTGCTCTACAATGCCTAAATGCGTAATTTTTAAAGCTCTCCCGGAAACTTCAACGCCATAAGCCATAAGAATTATAAACAGCGAAAGATTCTGAAAAGCTGATTGATACAAATTGAGTTAAAGGTTGACGCGTGCTCTCTTGAAAGATATAGAGCTAATCAAACAGCTATTTCTGGCATTAAGGTTGTTGATATTGAAAAACAAACGTATAACATTAATGTACCAGTTATAAAAACTGCAAAAAAAACAAAAGAATAGACAACCTTTACATTTTTACAAAATATCATAAATAATAATCTCAAAAAATGCATTAGAAATAAGTCAATCGCGGTTTGATATTGGGGTAATTTTTTCATTTTTACTTTCTCTACTACATATAGTAATTAGGGGAAGCATTTTATTCCACCCAAAAGTTCGATACCGAGATTTCACGGAAATATATGTTTTGAGGCCCACTGAATAAAAAAAAAACATTTTGGAAACATGTCCGTGTGTGTATGTCTGTATGCTTGTCTGAGTGCCTGTGAACAGCATAACTCAGAAACGAACAGTCGGATAAACACCAAACTTGGTATTTAGATTCAACATCTTCCTGAAATGCGACACGAAGGTTTTCAAGAAAATCCCACTACCCCAGATTACCCTTTACATGGAACATTTTTCGAAAAATTTAACTTTATCAAAAATGGCTCTAACGCTTTTGATTTAAATATCATATGTTTAAGATATTTTTACGACAAATGAAATGTATATCTCGAATTTTCTGGTAACTTCCCCAAAAGTATTCTTCATTGTGAACGAGTTTTGCATAACTGGTAAACCATAAGATATAGACAAAATTTTACTACACAAAAATGTAGATCGCGTTAAAATGCACAATTTATGCCATATACATTTTTTTGTTTAGTGAACCATTTTCGAGATATTGCTTGTTATTCCCTTAAATTTTCCAATACTTATACTTTTTCTCAAATGGGAATACGTTATTATTTTTGTCTTGGATACGCAAAGAGTATTAATAGTGGATTTTGGAAAGAAGTGAGAATGAGGGAGGTAGAAAAACGAAATATGTGCTAGTTTTGAGGAAAAAGTTCGTTGACTTTGTATAAAGCAGTTAAAAGAAATTGGGGGAGGAAGAAGTATGTTGACATATGCGAATATTTTTTCACAGGAGTAATATTTTTAAAAATCTGATGTGTTAGAGTAGTAAAACCTTTTATACGCTCTATCGTTTATTAATGGGTATACAAACTATGCTTACTGAAGTTTATTTCTCTATCTACTACATTTTAATCCAAATAAAGATTTTCAAAAATACCTACATTAGTCATTTCCTTATGACTACAAAGATAACAGCGATAGTCAAATGTTTAAGAACTGGACGCTATATGCCGGACTTAAAATTCCATACTGTTTCCATGAAATCGCAAGAAACAACTGAATGTTGACTGTATCTTAACAGAATGACCAATAAATGAAAAATTCGAACCTTTAGTAACAGATATCTGAGAAATGACTTATTTCCCACAAAAAGGTATTAGATATAAATTGTATATTTTTAAGGGATCTATATTTTTTGTGTAGTACGCTTTCGTCTATGGCTTAACGTTTACAAGGTATGCAAGATTCTACAAAATTCCTTCGAATGAAGAAGACTACATAGGCTATTCCCATAAAGTTATAGATATACATTTTATTTGTCGTGTAAATATGTTACATATACTGTATTTCAAAAAATCCTTAGCCATTTTTTAAAAATATCAACATTTTCGAAAAATGTTCCACCTAAAGAATAGTTTGGAGTGAGAGATTTTCGTAAAAATCTTAGAGTCGAATCTTTGAAAGATACTGAACTAGATACCAAGTTTGGTATTTATCTAACTTTTTCTTTTTGAGTTATGCAGTTTACAGGCACGTGTATACACACACGGAGGTTTTTTAAGCATGGTTTATTGGGATTCAGGGAGCCTTAAAAATGTTTGAGCCCCAATGAGACTCAAACATTCTCTACATTATTATGCACATAGTAGAGAAAGTAAAAAGAATAGGAAACAATTGCTCGGGGAGATGTATTATGTGTGACAAAATACTTTTAATTTGGCTAATAAAAGTGAAACCCTTAAAGATAGAGAAATGACATATGGAATAAGAAATGGGATAAGGTAAATAAATATAGCAGTTAAAATGCTGAAAAGCTCTAAAGCAGAAGCATTCAAATGATGGGGACAATTTTAGGAAATGTAAGAGGGAGTGAGATAGGCAGGTAGGTAGGTAGGTGGGTAGGTATCTTTATTGGTTTCAAATTATAAGTTATTACACAAGTATTAGTGCATGGGTCACTGACCGTACATACATATTTAAGATAAGTATGGTGACAACATATACAACAGGAAAAGAAAACAAAACAAAACAAAAAGGAAGAAGAAAACGGTAAACAGAGATAAATTACCTTTGTCTATCAAATTTGACCTAGCTTCGCGCACTAAGCCAAAAATTGCCCATGTTTTGCCAGTTCCTCTGGTCAGGCAGTAGGTCCCAGTATGCCAATCTCTTTCTTGAGGGACTTAAAAATTTTTCTTTCAGTTTAATCGTTCGCTGGTTCTCCCACTGTGCACATTCCGCCAAAATATGTACCCAGTCCTCATACAAATCACAGAATCGTCAGCCCTCCAGCCACCCAGTCTAAACCATTGAACAAGGGGCCTAAGAAAGGAGCAACAGAATGGTTTCAACCTAGAAGGTGAAGAGAGATATAGTTGCTTTATCCCGTATAGGTGAGCTAGTTTATAGACCCATTAGGATTTTATTAAAAAATCTTGTGTGTTACACTTACATGACTTTCTCTTCCCAACGTACAAACCATTTCCACAAACGTTTATTCTCCATCTACTTCATGTTAAACGCAATAAACATCTGCAGAAACTTTCTTATTAGTAATTTTTTGTAGGTGCAAGGGGAATATGGTAGGCTTTAAGCGATAGTCAAATCATTTAAGAGCTGGTTGCTATGTGGCGTATTCTATTCTCTTTGAATGCCCAATTCCCATTTGAGAAAAAAAAGTATTTGGGAAGTTCAAACAAATAACAAAGAATATCTCGGAAATGGTTCACTGCACAAAAAATGTATGTGACTTAAATTGAGTGTTTTAACGATCAGCATTTTTTTTCCGTGGAAAAAGTTTTGCCTTTTACGGTTTACAAGTTACGGTTTACAAGTTTAATCAGAATCATTACAACCATTTTTGAGAAATTCAATATCGAAAAACGTTCCGTGTAAAGGATAATCTGGTGTGGAGGAGTTTTTTTAAAATATTCGTGTTGCATCTTTGAAAGATACTAAACCTAAATTTCAGGTTTGGTTTTTGTCTGCCATTTTTTTCGAATAACGCTGCTCACAGACACAACCACGGGCCTTTTTTTAAAAAATATTTTTTTTAATTCAGGGGGCCTTAAAACATGTATTTCCTGCGAAATCTCGATATGGAATTTTTTATTGGAATGTAATACTTCTCCCACTTATTATACGTAGTTTCATTTGTGATATTGTATCAAAGAAAGACGGAAATAAATTTAAAATTTGCCTATGGAAAATATCCATCACTCCTCTTCCTTCCCCTCCTTAGTTTAAGGCAAAACAAGTGTAGGAGTTTGCGACAGTTAACAACAAAAAATAAAGCAAAACCAATAAAAAACTGTAATTTACTGCTAATACTGTAATCATCTGCAATAAGTGTGCAAATAAAACACTACCATTAAATTTGCTGCACACAAGGGAGTAATTTTATCAATTCAAAGGTAATTACAATGAAATTAATTAATAATAAAAGCAAGTAATACAAACACAATGCCATATATTGGAATTAAACATTACGAAGCAATTTTAATGAGATTGGTTAATTTAAACCCTTTTATTTCAAACAATTAATAAGAGATTTCCGCATCATTAACCAAAACAAACCAACATCGATTATAGTTACCATTGCCTTGTTTCTGATGAAATGTGTGTGCATTGTTCACCCATAAAGGGCGTTACTGTGTAAACTGAAAGCCTCTCTCTGAAATGAAATTCGTAATAAATGTTTAATTTTTACTAGTTTACTTTGTTAACGAATTCATTCCAGCTAGTAAATTGTGTGTAAGATATGAGCAACTATGCCAGGACGTAGTTATAAACCAAAATTAAAGTGCGAGGAGGTCTGCATTAATACTAAATGTAAATTGTTTCGGGTAAAGCAACACAATTTATAATATTTTCTCCAAAGAAATATTCAGACGATAATGGAATTTCATTTATAAGAAATTTGGAGTATTGTTACCTTCTCTATTACTGGAATTGCAAGTTTTGAGGTCCCCTGAATACAATAAAATGAGGATGGTTAATTTAATGGTGGTGTTTTATTGCTATTATTTGCCCCACGCATGGAAGCCAATTTAAAGTAGGAGTTGTATTATATTTCAACTGTTGGGGAGCCGAACTTGTAATAGTTGCAACCGCACGTATAGTAAACAGTTTCCGGTAGCTTTCGCCCCAAATGTACTTTCAGGTGGCCTTTGCCCCAAGTTTAAAAATAATAGATTTCTAATTTGACTGTTTCTTTAGATATTATATATTTATGTTTGCCTCGGCTGCGTCAGTATTATTGTTAGAGACATGGAAGTCTTGGCAGGGCTGTGATACGACTAAGACTGCAGGTTTACACAGATTATAGTTTTACTTCACTCATTTCATTATTGCTTGACACGATTTTAATAACACTTCACTGATAGAGAGAGCTGTGAGATGTTCTTATTAATTAATTAATTGCACTTTTTAACACGTAAACTTATTTTTTGTCTCACACGAATACGTATTAAATCTCTCGAGGATGCACAAGAAACACATCCAGTTATGAGCACTGTCTGCAGGCAACACGTCTGGTTATGAGCACTGTTTGGAGGCAACTGACTAGATTTCAACCGTCTAAACTTGTAAATTTCTGTATTTCAAGTCTCTGATTGGCTAATCCTAGTCCAATAGAATACCTTCTTTTAACTAAAGGTTTTTCTGGTTGTTGATTGACTATTTTTAAACTGTCCCAAAATTTACATTATTGCTGCTCTAATAATGTCTAGTAGCATTTAAACTTCCTTACGCATTATTGCCTCAAGGTTACCTCATTGTTAGCAGCGTTTAACTTATTAATCTCACAGCTCCTACATTATTAAATTACGTAATGCAGTCACATAACATTATTGCACATGGGTACAACAATATAAGCATATGCAAGGACTGTTTCATACATTTCACAAATTATACATACACTTATTGCTTCAATGCGAGCTGTTATTGAACTTACTTATTATATAATTTGACAGAAATCATTTAAATGTTAAAAATACTGCCTCAAAAAGAACTCTTAGAAAACGGTACGTATGTATCTGTGTATGTGAAAGCTTAACCAAAACCAAAATGTTTGATAAATACCAACCTTGTTATGTATGCTCAGTACCCCGAAGTGAGACGCAAAGGTTTTCGAAAAACTCCCCTAACACCAAACTATTCTAAGGATTTTGATTAATGTGCCACATATTTAAAATATTTATATAACAAATAAAATATATATCTGGAGATTTCTGGTAAAAGTGAAGCTCTCTTGATCAGAAAGATTTTTATATAATTATGCACAACCGGTAAACCACATAGTATACACAAAATTTGCTGCAAAAAATGTAGATCTCTTTGAAATACACAATATATATTTTAATATTTTTTTCCGTAGAATCGGTCACTTACTAGATATCCATTGTTCTGAATTTTTTATTACATTGTTATTTTTTTAAAAATGCTGTCGTTGTTCTTGTACTGTGAAGGAAAGAGTACACGATTTCAAGGCCAGCATACAGCGACATCTATCGATTCTGCTTTCTGTACTCCCCTTGAACAGAAAACGAAATGTGTAAGGAATAGCTTTTGAAAAGATTTATTTTGATTAACATGAAGTAGATAGAAAAATACACTTTCGTAAAATAGTTTGTATCAGCTATATCAGATTTTAAGTTTACATAGCAGAGTTTTAACAGAACAGCGTAGAAATATAAAATGGTATCTTTATAATGCCTGATAATTTTAATATTACACATTTTAAATCCTTAATCCATTTTCCCACCTTGTCCTGCACAGGCCTTGTGTGACAGAACAGTAATATATTACACGTTATTTAAGGTATACAGGTTTATTGAAGAGGAAGGAACAGACTTTTAAGTATTTATTTCTAATGAACAACAATAGATGGAGGCACGTGCGATACATCACTGGATAGAGGAGGGTTCAGCATTTTATTTTTTGTGTTCAATATGAGCATCATTTGTTATGTGAGGACGACCAGTGATTTTCAGTTCGATTACGCAACCATCTTTTATGAATTTATTGTATCAATTGTAATTTTTTTATGAGGAGGTGGTTCTTTGTTGAACTTACAACAAAATGCACGCTGCAATGAAACAATGGATTCACTCTTTGCATAATGCAGCACACAAAAGACATTTCCTGTGGCGTCGCCATTTTCTCGTAAACAAATCTAGCGCCTCTGTAGGCACTGAATGGAAGTAATAGGTAGAGGCTTAAAACTTTGAATCTTCCTCTATTCGATGATATGTCGCATGTTTTGCTATCTATTGTTCATTACAAATTAATATTTAAAATCCTTAGTTCTTTTTGAATAAACCTGTATTTGAGATCGCCTTGGAGGCTCATACGGATATTTTAATCCCTGTAAACTCTGTTGTTGTTTAATGGTTTTCGGACATTTCGACACGGTAGCTCTGTATTAGAACATTGGTACAGAAAGCCGAAGATTCGTGTTTCAGTGCCTACCTTCAACATTGCAATTTCATCAGAGTTTATAACGATCAGTGTCTAAAGAGGGAACATAATATGACGTTTTAACACTGCTTAGATTTGTGAATCACAAAATGTAAATTAGAATCGCTTATAACATTAGGTTTTAATGATACGAACATGGTGGTTTATTTAAGGTCTTAGCTTCAGTATCACCATTATTATCACATGTATTACAGATAAGGAAATTTACCTATGCCATCTTTTACTAACTACCGTTACACATTCATTAATAATTCTCTTCGGAGGAAATAGTATTTTTATAACATCCTTACTACCTGGACAATGTAAAGTTAATACACTAATACTCTTTCAATCTTTAAGATTTAAATCTGCTCTTTTTATAAGATTTTGTGACATTAACATTTTTGTTTACATAAAACTTAATTTATCATATCAGTAAAAGTAATCCAAGACCAGAAAACGGAACATCCTATACCAGTTTGTTTTATCTTAGGTTTCGCACCAGCAAGCAGTGTAGTACTCACGCCTTGCTGTAGTCTGCCTGGACCTTGCAATACTGTTCGGCAACTGGGGCAACCTGTCGTCAAGACTAAATGAAGCTGTGTATAATGACGCTGTACTTTCTATTTCCTTGTCGAATTCAGCACTTTTTGACATACAAGACGCTGGGGGATCCGTCCCTTTCGGTACACAGAAACTGTTCTTCCCAAGGAATAGTTAATGGGCCTCCTCGGATTGACATAGTATGAGAAAAGACAGCCAAAAAAGTGCAGGGACTTGTACTGTAACTTTCTCTCCCCCTCTAGCTGAACTGCAAGCAGTGTTGCTGCGTACGCCCGAGTACTCGGATTCAGCCGAGCAGAATTGGAAGAGACTGCTATGTAGCTTACTTTAAAGAAGTATTAAGAATAAAATGAAGTGTAAGATTTGCAAACTTACAATTTAATTTTGAGAAAGAAAATAATAATAAATTATTGAAGTTATTTCACAAGTATTTTGTGCATGGGTATTTAAGATACAATAGGGTGACAAAATAGACAACAGAGAAAGAAAACACAACAAAAAGGAAGAAGAAAAAGGGAATAGAGAAATAAATTACCTTTGTATAACTGAACAAATTTGACCTAGCTTCGCGCACTTTAGTCAACAAATTACCCATGTTTTGCCAGTTCCTATGGTCATCCAGTAGATCTCAACATGCCAATCTCTTTCTTGAGGGACTTAAGAATTTTTCTTTCACTTTAATCGTTCGCTGGTTCTCCCACTGTGCACATTCCACCAAAATATGTACCCAGCCTTCATCCAAATCACAGAACGGGCAGATTCTCCTGCCAGAATCGTCAGTCATTTTCTGTGCCCTCCAGCCCCCCAGTCTAAACCATGCCATTCCTGATCTTTCCTTTCTTCCTAAATTAAGTATATATGCCTCTTTACCTCAATTCAATTTTATTTCATTTGCTAGACTTAGAGAAGGTTTAATTTTACAATCAGATTCTATTTCCTGTTGGGTGATGTCGCTTAGTCTTCTTTTAACACCTTTCTATATGTTTTTGTCATTTGTTTCAGATCTTAGCCATACTGAACCCATTCCTATTCTCCTCCAACCCGTTTCCAAATCAGCTGCCCAAAACTTAAAGAGACAGGTTTTCTCGCTGGTATTTATAACATTTGGATCCTAGTTTGGAGTTATCCCCCTGCATCAGCTTCAGCCAGTACTTCACTGCTCTTAATAATATTAATTTATATGGGGTGAAACTATGTAAGAGGTGATAGCTTGGTTTGACCACCATTTATTTCATATCCTCGGAAATACTGCACGTTAGATAACTACTTATAATTAAGGGTCCGTTTAAATATACAAGGCTAAAACTTACGGCTTGCTCTGCATTCTAGGGTTCATAACTAGTTCTATCGTTATTGTCCTTTGGCTTAACGGAAAATAAACATGTGATAAATAAGTATATAAAGAAACCTTCACACAAATGTATCCTGTGTTAGTGCACAGTTTTCGGCCTATATAACTCTTAAATACTTAACAAATGTCCACTTGATTAACCTTTGAAGGGCTAATAATAATTTTTGGATTTTAAAGACTGAAAATACCCGAAAAAGCCTAATGTGTTACATTGCCATGAGTTCCTCTACCCTACTACAAACTATTCTTAGAAAAGTTTGGAAAGGTAGAATCAGACGACTGAAAAATTCTATGCCATAACCGGGATTTGAACCACGGATCTCCCGATCTCCGTTCGGTTGCTCTAAGCACTGAGATACCATGGCAACATGCCCGTAGGACATTAAATTCTCCAACTGATTCGCATTTTTTTCCCCGGTAAAAAGTGGTTAGAGCAACCGGACGGAGACCGGGAGATCAGTGGTTCAAATCCCGGCTATGGCATTGAATTTTTCAGTCGTCTGATTCTCCTTTCCAACCTTGTCCAACACACGGCTTGTAAGGAAGAACAATTAATTATACTCTTAGGAAAATTTATTCTGGTATAGTACTTCATGTTAATAGAGACATAACTTTCAGTACATATTTATCCAAATATTTTTAGGTAGAAAGAGGACATAGTAGGTTAAAGCAAGCCATATTTTTAAAAAGCCGATCTCTATGATAGCGATACAAAAGTCCTTCAGAATAAATTAACTTCTGGAGACTATTCCCAGAAAATTCAAGATATATATTTTGTCATATAAATATCTTAAATGTATTGTATATTAATCAAAATCATTACAGCAATTTTTAATAAAATCAAAAATATCGAAAAAGTTTCCATTAAAGGAGAATTTTGGGTGCGGGATTTTCTTGATAATCTTAGTGTCGCGTGCTTCTAAGATGTACATAAATACCAACTTGGTATCTTATCGACTTTTTGTTTTTGAGTTGTGCTGTCACAGAAACGCGTACAGATACACAGATTAAGTTTTTCTGAAAACTCTTTAGATGGGTTAAAGGACCTCAAAAGGCGTATTTCCATGAAATATCTAAATTTTTTGTGAAATGCAACATTTTCCTTATCTACTAGGTATGTGGCAGAGGAGCTAAAGATGTTAATGAAGACGATTTTAAAGTACACATTTTCATTTCAATATTGTGAAGCTGACTGTATGTGCTAAACAAGAAAACAATCTATGAATACCGTTTAAAGACAAATATATAGTTTTTGAAAGTCTTTTATAGAATTTCCTGGTGCTTTCGAATACTCTTGAGATTGCCATAGCTGATTTGCATAAAGTCTGTGAACTTAATCTTATAATCAGCATTTTAACTTCAGTCGTAATATATTAAATATACCTGTGAATTAGTTGCAATTCTTTACACTGTTAATAAGACATCACCTTAACTTTCTAGCTTGAATAATAAATGCAAAGACGCTTTATGATGCCAGCGTCTAGCAAAGTGAAAGACAACGCCTCTGGTGATAAACACACAGTGTTTTATGTTTCTAGAACGGCTGGGTCATTAAGGGAGAGGTGTGGCAAACTGGGGTCGTTTTCTCCAGAAATTTCTGAACACAGTAAAAGCAACGTCGCAGTGCAGTAGGGGACGAAAAAGACACAAGTCTTTGAACAAAGTCTTTGGTTCAAGTACATACCTCCTTCAAACCTTAAACCTTATTAAACTCTTAATGAGAAGTTTGAACATTACATGGACATGCAGATAACCGAATAAATATGGATATCTCTGGCTATAATTGACAGATGAATGTAAATAAATTACTTTAATATATATATATATGTCTGTAACACTAAATTTAAAAAAGTATTAAATTCTAAAAAAGGGTTTACTAGATAAAAGGAAAAAAGTTTCATTTTAAGGTTCCTTTTTTTATACAAACCACATGAAAGCAGAGATTTGTCACTGAAGTAATAAAATTAAGTTCTCAACAGTATTTCTGAACATTCATGTATTTTCTCTGTAAAGAAAATGAACCAAAATGTTCATCTAAAACTTTCTTCAGATTTTAAAAATGAATCACATTTAACAATATAACCCTAATTCGATGTATATGATAGATTATCTCCCAAAAATATGGAATATTTCAGCCCTAGGCTGATTAGATTAGATTATTAGATTGTGTAATGTGAGTTCACTAGCAGCCATAAAGGCTTGTAAACATAGAACATGTCAAGGAAATGTACAACAATTACATATAAACATAAATATTACACAGAATATAGAACATTTGAAATAAAATACACACATGTTATATGCGTATCAAGGAAATGTACAATAAAGTTACATATATACATAAATATTACATAGTACACAGAACATTTAAAAGAAAATAAAGACATATTATATACAAAATGAAACAAATCAAGTATAATTTCGTACAGAGTCGAATACCTCCTTACCGTTATAAGGTTAACATACGTGTAGGCAAGAACAGTTATCTTGAGTTTGAAAAAATACATCTTTAGATAATTACAATTAAATTTTAAATTCACATGTATGAAAAATATTGGTATATTCCAGGAGAGTAATTATTAATTCTAAGCTTCCTTTATTGAAAGACTGTCTCTTGGACAAAGCATAATAAATACAAAACTTCCAATAAACACACACATAAATGGTTAAATACAGCAATAAGAAAATAACGAAATTATACAATGAAACAATGTTAGAAGAAAGTGATTAAGTTACGATTACAAAGCATTTAACTTTAGTGACATTTATGAAATTCTGATTTGCCTTCTGATTTGCAATTCTGTGCCTTTTGACTCCTTAGATAAAGCCTATGATGCCCTTTTAGCAGATAACACATGTTAAAATATTAAAAGTTTAGCAAACCGGGCATGTACATTAAAGGAAGATTAAAAACCCTATTCTGCCAATGCTAAATTTCTTATCGTAGGCAACTGTTTTAAGATATCAGATTGAAGGTTTCACATAATATGGATGCATGTTTGCCTTAATAGTTCACTGGTCTACCTCTATACAATAACCTTTTCTGTATTTACACATGTTTACAAAAAATTCACCAGTAATTAACCTTCTTAACACACAACTAACCAACGTTTTAACACGAAAGTAGATCAGTATCAAAATTAGGGTGTTTTTATTTGTAATATAAAATTTTATTTAGCTTCTTCAATAGTTCCTGAGAAAATGGACCATTTATATTTCAAAATGTTCTTTGAGAAAAAATTTTTCAATGCAAAAACTGAACAAAAAGTCACCTTGCTGGATATATGGACCCTCCCATATTAAAAGTAGTACCAATTTCTAGAACAAACCTAACCCTAAAGAACGAGCTAAAGTCTACCTCCCTACTCCAAAGAACATAAAATTTGTTATTTTTTGCTGTGAAGTTATGCAGAAATCAGAATAAAAAATGGAAAATTCTTAAAAGTATGTTTAAAATTAGGGATGCGATCTCGATACTGTCGATATCTCAAATCTCTCGAGACTCGGTATTATCAAAGTATATTTAATACTTAGAGATAAACTTTCGGTACTTTTAAATGTTTAAGATGTGTATTATTGAAAGTTAGGGCATTTAACTTTAATCCACATAAGGAATGAAAGAGTCGGGACTGCACATTATTGCCTCTCACGTGTCCCCCAAAGAGTTACTGAACTGTAGTTCTTGATAGACATTGACTGCGTTTCCTGTGGTTGAATGAATGCAACATTTCATTCTCTCTTGTGCCCAAAAGAAAACATGCAAAACAACAGGTGAAGGAGTAGAAATATTCTGTAACGTACAGCGTTAATGACTTGTGAACGAAGCGGATTTAGCTGATGTACCAAATTATGTTTCTGCAATAGCCTGGCTTGATGAACTCACTCTTAGCTATTGCATTTACCTATTCCGATGACCAATATCTGTGAATCCATAGAAACAAACCAGAACTTAAGACGTAAGATAATACAGCGTATGGAAATATTTGTGCCTTCCTTCCATCTGCTAGCGTACCTTACAGGTATACCATAGACTAATTTCCATAAATATTTTGATTTACCAATGTACAACAATAATATTGAACAAAACATGAGTGAACTGTGGAACTATTTTGAAAAAGATAGTACTAATAAACAATAAAACAGTGTAAAATATGCAGAAAAGTAGAAATAAGTATTGATATTATTAGTATTATTATTAAGTGACTAACAATAGGAGATATATAACCTGTGGCATTATCAAGATAAAAAAATTGCTGCAAATTATAGAATGTTAACCGAAAAAATTTCGGAATTAACATGCAATACAAAAATGATCACTTGGTTTACAGACAGAAAACTGTAAAGGCGATATCGAGTAGTGAGCATCGGGGCTCAAAATTCAGTTTCGGTATCGAAAAGTAGTGGTACGTTCCATCTCTGTCTAAAATATACCTTCAATGGTGATATATCAAATTAAGGATGAATTCCAATTTATAGCACAAAACAAAACCTATAAGTGTCATTTTTGTTGCAACCGTCGCACTTTAATATCCCCTTAAGAGCTTGTTGCAAGATCATAGTATATATCCAAAATAAATAGAGGGTATTAGTAATTCTATAATACGCGTAACTTAAACGCATTAATTTTAATGAGAAACTTATTTTCAAGTATAACCTCGCAGTTAGTTGTGATTCGGGAATTTGCGGGTAATTCAGGGTTTCTGGGAGGCGGAATTGGTTGCTTTATTTTTCACGTCTAGCTTTGGCAAGCTAGTAAATAATATTAAGATCTTGTGTAAATCTTACAGCCATATGGTAAACATAAATACACTGAAATTCATGGCCATTGCAAAGAGAAGATAAAAATAGATAACATCACAATGTAAACTCCTCAATAGGATTTAGATTATCCAAAGTTCAAACTTGAAGTTTTACGTAGGGAACATCAATCTAATTGGAAAGCAGTTTAGTTATATACGGTAATAAATTCGACATTATGTCCAAGAATTCAATAAAAACGGGAGATATTGTGTACAGCATATAAACAAATTAGGGTAAAATATTCTGGAGGTGTCCCTAAAACTGAACCCTGTAAAGGTTCATATGAACATGGATCAGAAAATAATTCCTTAGGGAGATACTAAAACGTATGAAGCAGAATTGACCGCTATAACTATAATATTGAACTTCTATTTTCTGGGCTTTAGGTTTTGGGACTTCTTTTATTTTCTGTTGCAGAACAAGGAAATGTATCCAGTTTTATGCGTAACGGTATACAGGGTGGACCATTTAAGTTGAGACTTTACAATATGTCCAAATCTAATCGTTGTAGAAAGAAATGTCTCTAATAAAAGTTGGTTGATATTATGGGGGAATGTAAATTCCATTAGTCGCATTTGTTTGGAAGAAGTTATGATACTCATTTGACCCTAAAAGACACTAAAATACTTTCATGAATGACACATTTTGTTTGAATCTTAACCTTGGTAGCAAAGTGGCAGTGCAGGTGTAACAGCCACTGAATTAAGTCGTAAATAAATATTAGCGAATAAAAATCTAGATAAAGCTGTTAAATTTGTCTATAGAAATACAAGAACAATAGTCAGCACAGACGTGTTAAAATCAGAATATGAATAAGGGATTGAGACAAGGTTATAATCTTACTACCTAAACCCTATTGTACCTGTATTAACGATGTAATTAGTAAATTGAAGCATGAAGTAACTGCAAGTGTATCAGCAAGTAGAAGTAAATATGTAAACACAAGTTATATGCAGATGATATAGCTAACAATAACGCAAAATAGAAAAAAATAATTTACAACGTTAAGTATATGAGCTAAGTCAAAGATAAAAAATTGAAATTTATAAGGTAATCAGTGTATCAGTGCTAATGTTCGCAAGCGAGCCTTGGATAACTTATGAAAGAGTTAAAGAGTTACAGTTAATGCAAATGAAATTGCTCCATATAGTGAAAGGATACACAAGTATGCGATTGATACAAAATTAAACTGTACGAAAAGAATAGCACACATATGTAGCTTAAACGAAGAAATCCGAGCGGCATGCTCAGACGGTTACGTCTGTGGCCGGCATTCGGGAGATCGTGGGTTCCATTCCCATGGCGATCTTCCTGACACATGGGTTTTCTCCTGCTATTTCCTCGGATCGCTATGTGAATGCTGGGAAAAGATCATTACATCCTCCGAATTTTCTGTCACTCCATCTCGTCTCCATTCTCATTTCACTTCACCCTTCATCTACTTGGTCTATCTCAAGTTTGCAAGTGTCGGCGGGAAGTCTCGGCCTAAGCATGGCGGGGGAAAAGGATGATCTAAGGAAACCTTTGTCCTCCAGACTGCAAGGGTCTCCGTATCCCGGACTCTCCAGGTGATGAGTAAGCCTAAGGGGGGAGGGGGGCCGGCTGCACCAGCCAGCACCCGGGGAGTTCAAATATGTACAGGTAGGGACCCTGCCCTCTGCTTGTCATGTCTCCTGGTGCCGGCCGCCCCTATGTCCTCTCACCTCGTCCCTCCTTCCCGGGTGCGTCAGATCTGCATAGGTCGAGATGCTAACTCTCTCCCCACTTCTTGCCTTGTCTTATCCTATCCTAAATGAAAAAATCTGACGTAGTACATTCACATGCCTTTCTCTGCCCTCTATCTTTAGAAGTATATATACATACTATTCTTACTAAAGCTAATTTTTCCGTTTGATATATTTTAATCCAAATAAACCTTTACAAAAATAGCTACATTACACGTTTCGTTATAGATACAAAAAGAACTGCATAGTAAAATGTTTAACTGAACGTTATATGCTGGCCTTAAAATTCCATACTATTTCCATGCAATTACGAGAAACAACTGAATATCGAAAGGAATTTAAAAGAATGACCAAGCAGTGAACAATTCAAACCATTAATAACGGATATCTCAGAAACGGCTTATGCCACAAAATCTCGCTTGAAATAAATGGTGTATTTTAAAGACATATACTTTTTTGCAGTACGTTTACGTCTATCCCTTAACATTTACCAGTTATGCAAAATTATACAAAAATTCTTCCGAATGAAATGAAAAACATTTTATTTTTCATGTGAATATATTTAATATATAGTATTTTAATCAAAATCGTTAGCTATTATATTAGAAAACAAAAAATTTCGAAAAGTTTTCCATATAAAGGGTAGCTTGGGTGGAGGGTTTTTCTTGAAGATATTCGTGTCTCGCATATTTGGAAGATACTGAATCTAACTACTAAGTTTGGTAGTTATCCGACATTTCGTTTTTGAATTATAGTATTCACAGACAGACACACACCGACAACCACGGACGATTATCTAAAAATACTTTATTTGGATTCAGGGGGCTTCAAAACATGTATTTCCGTTGAAATCTCGTATAGAAGTTTTGGGTGGAATGAAATATCTTCTCTGCCTACTATGTATGTGTTAGAGAAACTAAAAATAGAATTGGAGTAAAGAACAGGTAATTCGAGAGCCCACTTATCTCGAAATGGAGTGCTGAAAGACTACCAGCCTCGATGAATAGCAATCAACCTCAAGGTAGAAGACATGTTGGACGTCCGAGGAAAAGATTATCATAGCACTTTGATGTCGAAATAGGCAAGATCGCGACGACGACGACGACAACGACGATGATGAAAGAGGGAAAGTAAAGATCCAGATGAGATTAAAATTGTAGAATTCATCTATCAAATTTATTGCAAGTTTGCAATAATATATAAAAAGTTATTTAATATAGTTCACATATGCGCAGTAAAATATGCAAAGTAAGCTGGTAATTTAAGTTACCAGCACTGTACGCAGGACATTGAGTACCCACCAGTATGAACGGGAAGTGGATCAGTAAACTCTATCGCCGAAAAACCAACCTGCAGAGTCTACAAGATCGACATTATCACTGGGCGATTTTAAACATACTTCTTATTCGCGATAATTCTTTATAATCGCGTTTTGAAACTAAGTGGACCCGGATGTGTGCAGCACAGGATGTCGGTTTCCATCATGACCATTATGAGCTGCGATTAAGCCACTACACTATCGGAGGTAACATTGTCGTGGGTCAAGGCAGGCTCCGCAAGGCAAGCAGAGTTAATGATCCGTTGTCGCTATAAACAGTGATTATGTGCTCGCTCATCCGATGTCCTCCCCTGCTATAAAATCTGTGGGGATGTGCACCACACAGAACCTTATCCAGCTCCGTGAAACTCCGGAATATCCGGGCCCGTCGAGACACCTGAACTGGACTGCCGTAATGCCTCTCCTCTGACCTGGGAGAACGCACAAGGCAACCAATCCATTATACAACTTGGAAGCAACTCTAGCACCAAAGGTTGAAGCACAGACAAGCAGGTTGCAACAGTAATCTTTAACGGTAGCGATGTAAAACTAGTATACCCAATGTTACATCAGCAATAAAGCTTTGAATTTTGCCATCAGCATTTTAGCAAGTCTTTAATTTCTCTTTCACGTACACAATACGTTAGAGGAAGTAGTGAGATCTACCTAAAAATTCAATTTTGAGATATCATGCTTTGAGGCCCTTTGTATTAAAAAAGATAGTTTTAAAAAAAGTTCCATGTATTTGACTGTCTGTGTGTGTCCGATCAGCATAACTCAAAAACAAAATGTAGAAGCAAATCCAATGTGATACATTCACATAACTTTCTTAACCCTCTATCGTTTATTAGTGGGTATACAGACTATTCCTACTAAAACTTATTTCTCTGTCTACTACATTTTAATAAAAAAAAAACTTTTGTAGAAATGGCTACCTTACACATTCATTGCAGATACAAAGAGAACAGCAATAGTCAAATATTGAACTGGACGCTATATGCTGGCCTTAAAATTCCACGCAATCGCGAGAAACAACTGAAAATCGATGAAATGGCTGAGGCTACAAAAATGTTATTTGGAATGTGTACTTTAAGAACGTTTTCGTCTATCGCTTACAGCTTATGAGTTATACAAGTATACAAAATTCCTTTCGAATAAAGAAAACTTCACAGGCTATTCTGAGAGAATTCAAGTTATACAGTTTATTTTTCATATAAATATTGTTAATATATGGTATTTTAATTAAAAAAATCGTTAGAGGCATGTTTTAGAAAATAGAAAAATTCGAAAAATGATCCATGTATAGGGTAGTTTAAGGCAAGGGGATTTTCTTGTAAACCTTCGTGTTTCATCTTTGGAAGATACTGAACCTAAGTACCAAGTTTGCTATTTATCCGATTTTTTGTTTTTGTGTTATGCTGTTCAGACTCACACACCCACACAGACCTTTTGCTATAAATGTTTTTTTTGTGCAGGGACCTCAAAACCTGTCTTTCCGAATTTTTTTGTGGAATTCAATATATTATCTATCTACTATGTAAGGGCGGAGAAGATATAAATACTAAACCTGGTATTTTAAGTTCATCTGAAACGAAGCTGATATTTGACCGTTTCAGAGTATGTTATCCCCTTAAGAAAGAACAACATTTCAGACCTACCTTTAGGGTACCTTCCGAGCAATTTCAAGTTATGAGGACTGAGAAAACCCCCCAAAAAACCTTAGTCAACAAGGATGGTCCTGACGAGATTTGAACGCAGACCTGTTCACGAGTCCGTGCCTTAACTCTATCGGGGTATCTAATGGCCCACCTTCATTTTCATCTCGACATTCTCAATCATTTTATCCAACAATTTTATAGGATTATTTTTACATGTTTCCGCCAGAACAATCGTAGGTAAGCTGTAGAGAAAGTAATAGATCTGCTATCTTAAACTAATGCCTCTGAATGGTTTTTATGGTACATTATTTGTTCATGCTAGTAGCCTGTAATTTATGGTAACTTCTGTAACCTTTGAAATATATTTCTATACAGTAGTTATATTGAAATTGTGGGAAAACCTCGGTAGCTAAAGAAACCGAACGCTGCCCATAAACTGCCGATGGTGAAGGCCTTTGCAGGGCTATACACTTTGAAGATAAGAGGGGATGTAAAATTGATGTTTGTTAGAGAGGAAATAACGATCATATTTTTCCCTAAAGAAAGCCCCTGAACATGTAGGGAGAAAAAAAAGAACGTGAAATATTGGAAACTAATGTACGTTGTTATGGTTTTTATTACGTTGCATTTCCAGTTTGCGAAGGCAAGGGCTTTTAACAGTTTTACGATGTTTGTTGCTATGTAGGTTGTTAAATATAATATGGGAAACGGCGCACAACATTTAGCTTTATGTATTTTCTCCACTTGTTGCTTTCGACTCCCATCTTTAGCATTATTTACGACGAAGCACTTCTCATATAATGTTTTATGGGCAGGGAGAGCCACCCTGGCCATCCCTTCAGAAATAAATTCATTAGGGAAAATAGTTAGCGATATTAATATAATTGGTTTATTTATCAATATGTTAGATATTATGTAATCAGTTACAAATGCTAGAATAGATGCTAGAGAAACTGTTAAGAACACAGCTTTTACTGCTTCATTTTCTATCTTTAGCCACGGGGAAAGACACATAAGTCAAAAAATTTTGTTTTTATTCTCTGCCACTACATTTCACCCAAAAACTCTATATAAGAGATTTCACCTAAAATGATTTCAGCCCCCCTGATACAAATACAGCGTTTTTAGAAAAATGTCTGCCCGTGTCTGTGACCAACATAACTAAAAATGAAAAGTCGGATAAATACCAAACTTGGTACTTAGGTTCAGTATCTTTCGAAGATGCGACAAGAATATTTTTAATCAAATCCCCCCACTCTAAACTACCCTTTAAATGGAGCATTTTTGGCTCTAATGATTTTGATTAAAATGCCACACTCGTATATTAAATACGTTGTTGATCTAATGTGCAGAATTTTGAATCATCAATTTTTCCCTAGCTAGCGAATATAAATTCTGTATCTTCCCATCTGGTACAGCTTTCCTCAATTCTGGGCATTCTAGTAGGTGTTCTACATTAAACATCTTGTCAGCATTGCAAATCTTACATGCTTTGTCATTCATAAAACCAAATCTATGTAGATGTTCTGCCAGACAGTTATGTCTAGTGGCTAATCTGAAGTGAGCAACGGCTTTTTTCCTGGGATATTTTTTATTTTTTTTACTATTTCTTTTATGTTGGAGTAATTTTTGTTAGTAATTTCCTTTTGAATAATATATTCGTATTCTTGTTCTATATTATTTTACATTTTTCACTTTCATATCTAGTCCACAAGACTTACTAGGTTTTCAATATAACACTGCACACTTTTTGGCCAGAAAGTCTTCTGTCTCATTACCGTTCACTCCCACGTTTGCTTGTATCCACAGTAATATCTGTTGAAATTTTGTTTGGAGTAATCCATAAGAAGATCTTATACCCTTAATATTATAAGATTCATCTGGAGCATCATGTTGTTCCATTGCTTGAATGGCAGAAACTGAGTATGTCAGAACAACGACCTTATTTTCTTTTACATTAGTTCTAACGTTATATCTGTAGTATATCTGTTCTAACGCTCATTGTATTGCAACAACTTCACCATCAAAATTTGTGGATCGTCTAGGCAATGTAAAATAATGTGAAAAGTATTTACAGTATATACCACCTCCCACATTATTTCTCAATTTATCTGCAGAACCATCTGTTTAAATATACTTACGTGAAAAATAAAATTTATACCTAGAATTTCCTCATAGCCTATGAATTCCTCTTCATTCGGAAGGAATTTTATATAATTTTGCATAACTAGTAAACGTTAAACGATGGACGAAAATGTGCTACACAGTAAATGCATATCTCTTTAAAACAGATAATTTATTTCAAATAAGCTTTTTGTGGCATAAGCCATTTTTCATATGTCCGCGAGTAAAGGTTCGAATTGTTCATTTCTTGGTCATTATCTTAAAATCCTAACATCATCCCATTTCTCGGGATAGCATGGAAACGGTATGAAATTTCAAGGCCAGCATGTAGTTATTAACATTTCTTACTTAAACATTTGACTGTTTTGTTCCCTTTGTATCTATAACGAAATGTGTAATGCAGCTATTTCTGCAAAGGTTTATTTGGATTAATATGTAGTAAAGTAGAGCAGCACAGGGTAGGGAAGGTCATGTGCATGCACATCAGATGTTTTATATTAGATTGAAGCAGAGATTCAGAACCATATTACAGTATAATCAGCATGGTAGTTGAAAGAATACGTGATTTAATAAATATAGTATGTGTGTCGTTCTTGTAACTTTATCCAGGTAAGGCTAAATTTTAAAAAAACTTCTCCTTAAGGTATTACTTTTTCACTTATGTGGCTTTTCCCGCCGGCCAAAGGCCATTTTTACCTTCTTTAGTCCTTAACTACAGAAAATAGAAGTAATGAATTCCACAAAAAATTTGATACCAACATTTCACCGTAACTACAGGTCTTGAGACTCCGTGAATAATATTTGTTCGTAGTAAGTTCAACAAAGAGCTACAGGGCCTTAAAAAAATTTACAACTGATACAATAAATTTGTAGAAGATGGTTGCGTACGCAAACGGAAAAGCACCGGTATGGTGCTCATTTTGAACACATACAATACAATTTTGAACTTTCCTCTATTTAGTGATGTATCGTATGTGTCACCGTCTGTTGTCGTTCAGTAGAAATAAATATTTAAAGTCTGTTCCTTCTTTTTGAATACCCCTGTACAAAAGTCATTCAGAATGATGAGAGCTTCAGAGGGTATTAATAGAAAATTCAAGATATGCATTTATCATAAAAATATCTTAAATATATAGTATTTTAATACAAAATTGTTAGACCCAATTTTGAGAAAATAAATTTTTTCGAAAAATTGCCCATGTTAAGGATAGTTTGGAGTAATTGGGGTTTTCTTAGAATCTTCGTGTTGCATCCTGGGAAGGTTCTAAACTTAAATTCTCACTTTCTCTACTGCGTATAGTAAGTAGGGGAAGTATTGCATTCCACCCAAAAATTCGATACCGAGATTTCACCGGAAATACATGTTTTGAGGCCCCTGAATCCAGAAAAGGCATTTTTGGTTAACATGTCCGTGTGTGTCTGTGTGACTGTGAACAGCATAACTCAGAAACGAACAGTCGGATAAACACCAAACTCGGTATTTAGGTTCAGTATCTTCCTGAGATGCGACACGAAGGCTTTCAAGAAATTCCCCCCACCCCAGATTACGCTTTACATGGAAAATGTTTCAAAAATTTTAATTTTCTCAAAAATGGCTTTAGCGATTTTGATTAAAATATCATATATTGAAGATATTTTCGTGACAAATAAAATGTATATTTTAATTTCCTGTGAATGTCTCAAAAAGTATTCCTAATTGTGAACGACTTTTGCATAACTGGTAAACCATAAGAGAGAGACAAAATTTTACTACACAAAAAAATGTGGATCGCGCTAAAATACACAATTTATGTCATACATATTTTTTGTTGAGTGAACCATTTTTGAGACATTGCTTGTTATTTCCTTAAATCTTTGAATACTTATTTTCTCAAATGGGAATTCCTTATTCATTTTTTTGTCTTGTATACGCAAAGAGTAAGGCAAAGAGAATGGTGCTGCACCTAGCAATTAAGAGATATGTCTATGCTTAAAGGCTACTGTATTTCTATATTGCCCTTGCATATACAAAACAAGGGGAACATAGTACGCCTTAAGCGATAGTCAAATATTTTTAGAACCGGTCGCTATGTGTAAAATATATTTCTCTTTGCATGTCAAAAATTGGTTCTGCAAATGTTTATCTCGATTAATATGAAATAGATGGAGCATAAGAGCTGGTAAAAATGATTTGTACGTGCATTTATGATGAAATATAGATATCAAATTTTTGGATTCCTCTATTTCTATTTTCTATAGGTTAGATACTAGAGGAAATTAAAAGACTAATCAAATTTAGTTGAAATACTTCGTTGTTTGGAAGTAAAATCTCTTTAGCATAAAATTGCTGAACACAATTGCTTTAACACTGGCTTTATCTCGTGTGCCTACCAGAAAAATAGCCGTAGAGCTGCCCTTTATACGGTCACTTTTCGCTTGGTAGGGGTCGGTTATGTTACACGCATAAGGAAAAAGCTGACTACGCGCTTGCAAGCTGTGCTTCCATGCAAGCAGGATTCATGAATCCCTGAATCATTAACGTAACATTAATTTTAATTGCCTCATTTCACCATTCCCAAGTATTTCATGTCCGCATTACCAATGCTCTGGCAAACGTTTTTCTCTGCTTGCAACTGCAAGCGGTTCTATACCTCGGGGTAAATACTCTGGTCTCACGTTTTATATAAATTTACAGTTTTTTCCCTCGCTAATAACTTGTTAAGTTATTAATGGGGATCACATTCCGCAACCAAATGTTACATGTTTACTTTCTCTGCCATCTGCCTAAAGTAGGTAAGTATTGCATTCCACCCAAAAATTCTGTAATAAGGTTTCTTCGTGAGGCAGTATTTTTAACACTTAAATAATATGTCTAATTATACAATAAATTCAATAACAGCCCGCCTTAAAGCAATAGATGTATGTAATAATATGTAAAATATATGTAACAGTCATTGTATTAATGTTTATATTATTATGTACATGTATAATAATGTCATGTGAATGTATTACATAATTTAACAATGTAGGAGCTGTGAGAATAGAAGTCGAAAGTTGCTAACAATGAGGTAACCTAGAGATAACAATACATTAGAAAGTTTAATAATGCTACTAATAATTCATGGAATAATAATATAATATTTAAAACAGTTAATAAATAGCCAAACAAAAACCAGAAAAGCTGAAAATTAAATAAAAGTATTCTATTTGAGTAGGATTAGCCAATCAGAGACTTGAAATATAGAAAATGTACGAATTTAAGCGCTAGAAGCCAGACAGTACTAGGCAGCGTTCCCGAGCGCTTCGATACGGTATAGATTAAGTGTGGGACATAAAACTTCATTACGGCGAGAATAAAACTAAAGTTTAAGTTTTAAAAAGTGAAATTAATAAATAATCTCACAGCTCTACAGTATGATATATCAGTGAAGTGTTATTTAATCGTGTGAAAGATTAATAAAACGAAGTTAAATACCATTATAATTTGTGTAAGCTTTCATTCTTTAGCCGCACCAACCCCTGCTTAGAGATACGTGTTTCTGCAAATTAATACTGACGCAGCCGAGGCGAACATACATATATAATATTTAAATAAACATTAAAATACGAAGCTGATTTTTAAAAGTGGGGCGAAGGCCACCGGAAGTTTTGTTCCAAACGGCTGTAACTACCTCAAGTTTGATGCCCAAAGCGTGGTGCTAAAACTATAACGTAAAGATAAAATACTTCAATCGGAAATATATGTTATGGGCCTTCTTGTATCCAAAAACATCATTTTAGAAAGAGGTCCTTGTGTGTGTGTGAACAATATAACTCGAAAACAAAATCCCGGATAACTACCAAACTCGGTATTTAAGTTAAATATCTTCCAAAGATCCAAAGTTTTCCAAAGCAGTGTTCCCCAATGTAATTACTCTTTATATGCAAATTGTTTTAAAATTTATATCTTCTCAAAATACTGCTTGGATTTAAATTCCATATATTTAAATTATTTACATGCATTTTTTGGAAACATCCTGTGAACTCTTCATTTGGAAGGAATTACATTTAATTTCGTATAACGGGTATACCATACCATATAAATAAAAAGCTTGTACTATTTTGTTTTAAATAATGAAGCTTTTATGTTCTATCAGCCATTTCAGGATATCGGTTTTTATTAGTTTTAATTTTTCAATATTTTGTCATTTTAAAGTGTTGTTGCTGTTTAGTTGTTTCTCGCAATGTTATGGAAAGAGTGTGGAATCTCTTTCATGTACCCTCCATATAACTGGAGCGAAATGTGTAATCAAAGTATTTTTGCAAAGGTGGATTTCGATTAACATGGAAATAGGTGCAAAAATAGGCCTTCGTAGGAATAGTTTGTAGTAGTTTTACAAAAATGAGCGATAATGGGTAAAAGAAAGTCTTGTAAATGTTAACACCAAATAATTTGTAACATCCATATTGCACAATATACCTAACGTGATGGGGTTTGCGACGTAATACTGCAAAACGTTACACGCAAATAAAAGTATTAAACATTTTAAAAGTGATTAAGGGAAACAAATGTTCTTTAAATCTCGTTTCGTATTTAGTGTAAGTGATTTTATGGCTATAGGAACTTAAAAAATATATACATTGAGGTAGATTTGTTCTTTAGTTTAACTGTCCCACGTATGGGAGCCAACTTGTAGAAGTATTGTTCTTCCACTGTTGCAGTTTACTGTTGTTGAGGTTTTACTGTTGTTGTTAGTATTTCTTTAGAGAACACATCTTCAATCCGGTCACTACGAAGGTCTACAGGCAACTGAACATATTTCAACCGTTAAAACCCGTAAGCTTCTGTATTTTAAGTTTCTGATTGGCTAATCCCAGTCCAATAGAATACCTGCATTTAATTAAAGATTTTTCTGGCTGTTGATTGGCTAATTATAAACTGTCACAAAATTTACATTATCGTTGCTATAATCATGGCTATAGCATTTAAACTCTCACTCATTATTGCCTCAAGGTTACCTCATTGTTAGCAACTTTAAACTTATTATTCTCACAGCTCCTACATTATTAAATTACGTAATGCATTCACATAGCATTATTGAATATGTTTACAATAATATAAGCATTTGCAACGACTACTACATACATTTTTATAAATTATTACATACATATTGCTTCAAGGTGAACTGTTACTGAATTTGCATATTATATAATTTAATTAAAATTATTCAAGTATTAAAATACTGCCTCAACATTCTGTGAACAATTGGGTATTAAGGCCTACATTTTGAACAACGTAGAGGGAAAGAGTTCTTCAATGTAGATATGAAAATGACTTTTTTAAAAAAAATCTTTTCATAACTTATTTGGCAAATAATGCTTTACGAAGCATTTAAAACAAATTTTATTATCAATGTTTAGAATCTAAAAAAAATATTTAATATTCAGAACACACATTTCATTCGGGTTTATAAAACATTCAAAAGTAGATAATTTATGTAATGCTTCTCCTTTTCAATGGAGAAAAGGAATTGGTCAAGATCTATCATCAACGAATGGTTCATAAATGCATCGAAGACTAATCATGGCAGTGCTGCAGGTATCTCTGGTTGTGTCACTGTTTTCCAAGCAGAAGTATATAATATTTCGGTTAAAGCATGGGAAAGTTATGTCAATAGACACAATACTACACTTTCAGACGTTTTTAAAGTTCTATAGGAGTGCGAAGAGTCCCTCATAAACTGAGTGAACGTAACACTGTCACAGTTGTGGGTGCCTGGACATATGGGAATTCATGGCAACGAAAGGGCAGATTATTTGACTTAAAAATCACCAGTTGCTTTACCAATAGGACCAGAAGCCGCTTTCGAATCGTCATATCGATATATTTGAGGGGTTATTTGTGGGTGGACTGCTGGAAAACATAAGAAGTATGGGAGTCAATTGCAGGATACAAGTAATCACAATACGTTACTTAAACAAAGACAGGACTCGTATAAACAGAGTCAAACTTCTTTGGAGGTTGGAATGATAACAGGACACATATCTCAAGGGACACTAATATAAGACGGGCAAAGAAGTTGATCTAAATTGTATGAGATGCACATAGGCAGATGAAACGTCCAATCAATTGTTGTGTGTCTGCGAGTCACTGGCTTCAAAGGAGAAATACTTAACCCAGGGTTTATGCAATGACATGAACTTATTAAAGCCTCAGTAAGAACGTTAGCCTGCTTTGAAAAGCCTTAAATCATTCTGAGAGTATAAACGGAAAATAAAGGGGTTCACAATGGATCAAATGAGGCTTAGGGCTTAGATATGCCAACCGTTCTAAACCTAACCTCACCTAAACCTTTTGTACCACTCACGCTATTGAAAGAGGAAATTTAATATTACATTAAATATTCACCAATAACAAGTTTTGAGGTTTCCTGAATCAAAAAACACAAAGCTGTGAGTGCAGTACGATTTTTTTCGACCTGACCCTGCAGAAACGCAAATGGAGAAGGTTGGAGAGGGGAGGAGAGAAAAGACCGACAGTAATTCCCCTAGCGTGGTGCAACAGGAATGCCTAAGGTATGTATCGGCTGTTCTCCTATAACTAATCCAAAATCTATTCTGGTAGACAATAGGCCCTTCCAGCTACTGCGCAGCCAGCTGATAGGGCCAGGTGAAAAATGTCGTACTATATGTATGGGTACGCGAGAGAAAGAGAGCCGGGGTAGAACACAACTGAACAACGAAATGTTTATTAAATACCAAACTTGCTATTTTGGTTCATCTTTTTTTCAGTGATCCAAGGCAAGATTTTCATGAAACTATTCCCACCCTAAACATCCCTTTATATGAAAAAAAAAGAGTTCAACTTTGTATTTTCTCAAAACGGCTCAATATCTTGATTAAAAATCGTACTATGTTTTGGATAACCGTAAAGTACATGTGGAATTTATGTGAAAGACATAATGTCATCTTCATTCTCATTTAAGTTGATGTAAATGGGATACAATAAATGGTAGACCACGACTAGTACAAAAAATGTTTAAATTATTGAAATAAGAAATTTGTATAAACTTTTCTGTAACATTAGCGTTATTAAAATATTCGGAATGATTTATTTTTAAATTTTTAAAGCCTAGAATTTGAGGTAGTGTTAACACTTAAATGATTTCAGTCAAATTATATAATATGTAAATTAATAACAGCCCGCCTTGAAGCAATATGTATATGTAATAATATGTAAAATGTATGTAACAGTCATTGCATATGCTTATATTAGTGTATCCATGTGTAATAATGTTATGTAAATATATTACGTAATTTAGTAATGTAGGAGCTGTGAGAATAATAAGTTAAAATTTGCTAACAATGAGGTAACCTTGAGTCAATAATGAGTAAGAAAGTTTAAAAGTACTACTTGTGATTCTTGGAGTAACAATAATGTAAATTTAGTGACAGTTTACAAAATAACCAATCAACAACCAGAAAAAGCTATAGTTAAATGAAGGTATTCTATTGGAGTAGGATTAACCAATAAGAAACTGAAATATATACAATTTTACAAATCTAGAGTTCAGCTGCCTGCGGACAGTGTTTGTAACTGGATGCGTGATGTGTCTTCGAGAAATATAATATGTATTCTTGTGAGACAAAAGATAAGTTTGTGTTAAAAAAGTGTAATTAATTAATACAAAGAATCTCTCAGCTCTCTATATCAGTGAAGTGTTATTCAAAATCGTACCAAGTATTAATAAAAGGAGTGAAGTAAAATTATAATCTGTGTAAGCCTACATTCTTGTCGCATCACAACCCTGCCAAGATATCCATGTCTCTAAAATAAATACTGACGCAGCCGAGGCAAACGTAAATATTAAATATTCAAAGAAACAGTTTAATTACAAACTTAATATTTTTTTTAAACTTGGGGAAAAGGCCAACTGAAAGTACATTTGGGGCAAAGGCTACCGGAAACTGTTTACTAACGTGCGGTTGTAACTACTAAAAGTTCGGCTCCCCAACAGTTGAAATATAATACAGCTCCTTCAATACAATATACTTCTCAAATTAACGAACAAGGCGTGTTGCAAACAAGTTACAATAAAAATAAGTTTCTTCAAATTGGCGTCCATACGTGGAGCTTCTAAAATACTCCTTTCTTCAAACTGACCACAATTCATGGTCCCTCAACTTTGTGAGTGTCTACTTTCCCCTTCATACCGTGAGTATGAGGAGATAACATGCAAAGTTAAACTAATTTAGCTCTAAACCACATTTACAATCACGGAAAGTAGGAAATCGCATTTCATATAAGATTTACGAGCGTAGTCAAGGTTCAGAGTTAAATACAATGATTCTTATGCGGTGCACGATTTTTTTTTCACTAAGCAGAGTTTCACTCAGGTCTGTGGGCCTTTCCGGAGCCCAGATTTGGCTTTTACCGACTTCTGGCTTTTCGCCTTTCAAAGTGAGAATTTCTCAGACGTTGGACGGGATTACGGGGAATGCGACGAGAGGGATGATGGCGATCCCAAAATAGGACTTTGTACAATGCTTTGAAATGTCGAAGGGACTCGGGGACAAACGCGCGAGATTCCAAGAGGATAAGGATGAATGGGAATAAAGCACTCCTATGCCCGGTTACCTACTGTCCTTAAGCTTACAAAGTCTAAGTATTTAACGAGATCTCATAAAATCTCTCAATTATCCGCTTGTTACTAAAACAATGTAACTCCACTGACATTCATTCGTAGCTTACCGCCCTTTACGTAATATAAGAAGAAATCTGAAGTGATACATTCATATAAGTTTCTCTCCCTCGATTGTTTATTTGTGGGTATACAAATTATTCTTACTAAAGCTTATTTTTCTATCTACTACATTTTAATCCAAATAAATATTTGCAGAAATAACCACATTACACATTTTGTTATAGATACAAAGGGAACAGCGATAGCCAGATGTTTAAGAACTGGACGGTAGATATGTGCTAGCCTTAAAGTTCCTCACTGTTTTCATGCGATCGTGAGAAACAAGTGAATATTGACAGAACTTTGACGGTTGGTAGAGGTTTGGGTTCAAAATTTTGATTTTTTTATTTAAATTAGAGGTTGGGGATTTTTTGTGGTTTTATAAAATGTTTAGCTCCATTTAATAGATTAAAGACTTTGACTCTAAATTACATTGCTTCCACGAAAAAATATTATACATATAAAAACAATTACACCAAAAATTATTTGTTATAAATATTTGGAAAAATATTTAATAGACAATCTTAAGTTATTTATGAAAACACGTAATAAAGCAATTGGCGGAGTTCTTATGTTTATGTTCAGAGAAAATGGTAACTATAAATGAAAGCAACCATTTTTAGAAATTGTTTTATGAAATTTAAATATTTTTATAAGTAAAAGAGTTAAATATAACTAAAATCTCTGGATAACAGTGTACTCAGAAAAGCTTCTGTAATAAATGGAGCAATTTCATTCTTATAAGTGGTGTAATTTTTGATAAAACTGGCTTTCCTTCAATTACGAAAAAGCGGAAGAATACCCTGCGATCTCTACCAAGGGACCTTAAGAGAAGACCAAGAAATGAACAATTCGAAACTTTAATAACGATATCTCAGAAATCCCTTATGCCACAAAAATCTTATATTAAATCAATTCTGTTTTCAAGACGTCTACAATTTTTGTGTAATAGGTTTTCGTCTATCGCAGATAGTTTAGCATTTATACAAGATTATGAAATTAATTTTGAATGAAGAGGACTTCAAAGGCTATTCCCAGAAGTTCAAAATAGACATTTTATTTGTCATGTAAATATGTTTAATATATGGTATTTTATTCAAAATCATTAGGGCTATGTATAAAAAAAAACAAAATTTTAGAAATCTTTTCCGTGTAGAGAGTAGTTTGGGGTGGGAGATTTTTTTAGTTTTTGAGTTATACTGTTAACACACACACACATGCACACACAGAGATGACATACTTTTTTAAAAAGATGCTCTATTTAGACTCAAGGGGCCTCAAAACACGTGCTATCAAATGTTTGAGTGGGATGCAATACTTTATCTACTAGGTAAGTGGCACCTAGTGCTCAATTCGCACGATTTTCTCTATTCACTCTTCTACAAAACCATTCTTATAAAAGCTTGTTCTTTATAAGATAAACTTTTGTATTAACTCATTTCAATTTAGGTAAGCCAGTTTAAACTTGCTTCTCGAGCGGACGAAAGTACGTTATAGTGGATCGTGAATGGGTGCGCTCATAGTATAGATGTTCCTCTTGCCTGGTTGGATCCGCCGGCTCTCTCTCGTGCTGGAAAATGCTGAAAATTCAGCCTGTGCCTATTAATTTTATCTCAATAGGGGTGAAGATAATGATGTAACCACGTGTTTGGTTATTAGCTGATCTTTATTCCAGATATAATAATAAAAACGGCTAGTAAGTTATTTCCCTTATTTACATAATTACACTGTTTCCGTATCTTTAACTCTATTCCCGAAAGCAGCTATTTGTAGTAATTTATGGGAGCTAACTTATCACACTTCTCCCCTCCCCACCCTTCACAAAACGTTAGAATATGAGTCACGAAGGGTTGCAAAAAGTCGGCTGCTTGGTAAAATTCCTCCTTTTGTATGAAAGAGGCCTGACGCGCACATTCACGCCAGTAATTGGAAACAACTGTTTTGATTGGTGCTTTACACAGTCTATATGAAAGTTCAATCGCTCGTATTGCTCCTGTTGCGCTTCTGGTGTGCTATTTGGGAATTCCAAATACTTCTGTCTATTTCTTCTTCCCTCTCATACAAGCTCTTTCCTTTACCAACTCCCTGTGCTGCTGGTCCTTGCCGTTTTTCCAAAATATCCTTTACGTTGTTGCATATATAGTTGTATCTTATATTACATGTTATACAATATCATTTACAATGTTTCTGTTGGAATTAATAGTTCATTCACACAAGCCGTATGTTCCACAAGTTTGGAAAGGTAGAATTAATGGTATTCCATTAATTGACCCAATGGTGGTTGAAACTATGAAGCCCGGGACTTAAAATACCTCAACACTGTAAGTCGCCATTGGGGAATGTCATCTCAATACAACTCGAGATCTCCTTGTAATTGACTGGGAAAAATGTGAGCCTCGGTTGGAGAGTTTAATGTCGTGCCATGTTGCCATGGTATTAGAGCAACCGGACGGAGACCGGGAGATCCGTGGCTCAAAACCCGGCTTTGGCATTGAATTTTTCATTCTTCTGATTCTAACTTTCCAATATTTCTCTTATTTGCATCTGTGCTATCTAAATTATTTCCCTTTTGTTTTTTTCCCCTTTCCCATATTTGCGATTATTTTAATTGCAATCACTTGTGCATTGATGATGGGTGCTGAGGCAGTATTTTTAACATTTAAAATGATTTCAGTCTAATTGTATAATATACAAAATATAATAACAGCCCGCCTTAAAGCAATATGTGTATAATATAATATATAAAATGCAAGTAACAGTCATTGTATTAATGTTTACATTATTATGTACATGTTTAATAATGTTATGTGAATGCATTACGTAATTTAATAATGTAGGAGCTGTGAGAATAATTGGTTAAAAGTTGGTAACAATGAGGGTAACCTTGAGGCAATAATGAGTAAGAAAGTTTAATAATACTGCTAGTAATTCTTGGAGCAACATTAATGTAAATTTTGAGACAGTTTATAAATAGCCAATCAACAACCAGAAAAAAGCTTAAGTTAAATAAAAGTATTCTATTGGAGTAGGATTAGCCAATCAGAAACTGAAATAGGGCAAATTGTACAAATTCAGAATTTAGTTGCTTGTAGACAGCGTTCCTAAAAGTGTGAGACTAAAAATAGTTTACGTGTTAAAAAGTGCAAGTAATTAATAAATAATCTCATAGCTCTCTCTATATATAAGTGAAGTGTTATTTAAATCGTGTCAAGGACTAATAATGGAGTGAAGTAAAAATTATCATCTGTGTAAGCCTACATTCTTCAGCCGCAATACACCCTGTTAAGAAATTCATGTCTCCAAAATAATACTGACGCAGCCGAGGCAAACATAAATATATAATATTTAAAGAAACAGTAAAATTACAAAGTTAATATTTTTAAACTTGGAGCGAAGGCTACCGGAAACATTTTTTTTACCCTACTTGCGGTTGCAACAACTTCGGCTCCCCAATAGTTGAAATACAATACAACACCTACTTAAAATTTGCTTTCCATACGTGAAGCAAAAACCTACCTCAGTGTCCCTCCAACAGCGTACGGTGTGTGTTTTATCGCCTTTGTTACTTGACCTTGTATTGCACAGGGCTTATTTGTCATGCTTCTTCTTTCAAAAGTTTACATTAGCCAATCAGGGGAAAGGGTAAGGAAAGGTAACGCGGAAGAATACGGCCAGTTGGGCAACATTAATAAAATAAACAGGCTTTAGTAAGATGATATAATTTAGGAGTCAACTGTTTGATGATTACCGCCTTGCCTTAAAGCGGGTTGTTTGAAAATAATAACATGGACTGTTATTCTATATTTTCAGAAGAATTTGAATTTATAGTTGTGGATTATAAAGACGAAATACTAGAGAGGTATGGGTACGCACCATTGATTCATGAAAATCTGGAAAGAGTTGTGAAATATTGGTTAGCATTTAATTACAGTTATGTTAGTTTTCAGTAATGTTTAAAATAACATAGTTTACTGTTCAAAATTTGCCACCAACTCTAATGCGTTATTATTGATTATTAAAGGAGGTAAATTAAAGCTTCAAGTGTATTTTACTTCCCGCCGCAGTGCTATTAAAGCTACCAAATTTATGTTGGTAGATTTGAATTTTCTGGAAACGAATTCGTGTGCAGAAATTCTAAGTTTTCTTCTGTGTAAATATCATCGGAAAGATAGATCGCGTGATTGTGCAAAATATATTACTCGTATCCTCTCTTTCCGGCATGGATTTATGTTAAGATACATTCAGCAAGAGCTAAACACAATGTAGTGGGTTGCAAAAACGTTCAAGCTGTTTCTAGAATTTTATCTATAAAGTGCCACTTTAGTTTTAGGAAGGCTTGGCTTGATAGGCACTTTTTTGTTTTCAATAAACAGCGATGTATGGTATATTTATCATTTAGAATAACTAAATCCATTATTTGCCTCTTCCGTATCTCCACTTTGCATTATGTTCCGCTTCCAGCCAAATAATTTAATTATCTCAAACCCATATTTTGATCCACTAAATACAACTTTCATTATAGATGAAATATTCCGTCCTTTAAAATACAGAGAATTTCATTTAAAATTTCAGTGCGCGGAGATTGAATTGAAAGTTAATATGTAATCAACATTGATTTTAAGCTTCAATCTAGATATGAAAATTGACTTTTTTGATTAAACCAAATTTACTTTTAATAGTTTTCGGTATTCATTAGTATGGAAATCAAAGCCCTGTATAATAAAACATATTTTTTATAAATGTTTATTTGCTGTTTCCATTTTGTATTGATTGTATGGAATCAATTAGTATTATAGTTATTTAAATGCAATTTTTATTATTGCTCTCCGGTGTGGAATACAACTTGAAAAGGGTGTAGTGATAGGTTTTGAGCTCATGAGCGGAATTAAGCTTCTGTCTTTTATTTGATATATTAATGTAAACAGTTAACTAACATCTACGGACTTGTGTACAAGCAGGTGTGTATTGCCTAACATTTTTATATATGGGGAATAAAAAAATAAAGTATTAGCTACTCCACATTTATCGTATATTTACATACATATTTACAACACCGAGCGGTAACATGTGAGGAAGCCCCGGATTCGATTCCCTTGGACCGCGCACTCCGACCTTGTGTTTTTCGTGGTTTTACCTGATCGGAAGGTGAATGATGGATGGTTTCACATCTCTCACGATATCCTTTCCATCTTTTCTCTTCCACTTCGTTTGCTTCTCATCTTTCAGTTGTGCTTATGGGTTTCGTGGCATATGAGGAGCCGGATAGACGGCGCGGGTGCTTTCTCAAAGGAAAGAGGCACTATAGGGCAGCTTGGTTGACAGGTCATTTATCGCCCTCTCTGAACATCTCCAGTACTGGAATCTGTCCTCGAGCCTGGAACTGTTAGGGACTTCCGTGCGCCTCTCTGGTTCCTTCACTTCATCCCTTACTCTTGGTGGGGGGTGATGGCCACAAGATATATGTAGATTGCAGTGCACGAGGCGTTCCCTCCATTGTATAACCTATACTATGTACATACAACTTCATAAATTCGCTACATGATGTTCATTTAATATTAAAATATTTGTCTAGTATCTCTTGTAAAGAACGCATTGAAGCTAGACATTACTTGTCGTACACATTTGTTTTTATTTGGAATAAAATGACGTGGAACTTGATTAACTTCTTTGTTAGACGACATTCTAAGGAAAATTTAATAAAGTTGGATAATAGTAGAATAAGAGGCCTGAAACATTAAATTACATAGCTGGGGTTTGAACCACGGATCTCCCAGGTTCCGTTTGGTTGCTCTAACCACTGAGCTGCCGTGGCAACATGCCGGTAAGACATTAAATTCTCCAACTGGCTCGCATTTTTTCCGGTAAACCACAAGCAGATCTCAAATTGTTTTGAAATGACATACACTAATGGCGATTTACAATTCTGTAAACACTTTTAATCCCGAGATTCATTAGTTTAGGCTCTATCAGATCAATTAATGTATTAATCGAAAAATACTGAAAAATTCAACGTCATAGCCGGAATTTGAACCACGGATATATCGGTAAAATCAACTTCGTGATATCATTAACCATTTCAATTTAAAGTTTACAAACTTATTTAGCAAAGTTTAGATTTAAGTGATCTCGCCCAGTTACTATATTTAAGCAAAACCCAGCATATAACAACACGAATGAAATATTGCTTGCACTCTGTACCCACGTACATATACGGGGGGGTTTGCCTGAGGCTTATTTGCTATAATCTTTCCGGCCCGAGAATGGGTGCGCACATAAACAATGCACGTTGGATCACTCCGCGCTTGACATTTCGTGAACGCATCCAGCTGATCAGCTCAAGTGCTTACCTTTGGGACCACAAGAAACTGGTTTTCTTATCGCAAATGTTATCTCCACGTGCTATGTTTTACTGCACGTACATACTCCTATACTTGTTAAATAATGGATGAAGAAACTTTATTAAGCATATTTTATTACTGTTGACTACAGAAGGTGCCTTATATACGATGGGGGTTCATTTTTAAAAAAAGCCATGCACATTGAAGCAGCATTCACAAACACACCAGATGCTTACGGTGTTATTCAGTAGCATACTTAGCTATAACACATTCATCGCACTCAGCGACATAAGCAATACTGTATTAGCACGGTCGTTGCCTCGCTCCAGTAAAACTGGTATTCCCCAATGAAACGATTATTAAAATACTAGGCTTATTCACCGTCTATATTATTTGAGTATAAAAGCGCTGATAATACATTTAGTTCAGTAATGAACTATTTTTATTTGCTTGAAAGATGTGCTGCAGCGAAGGTACGTGGATTTGTTTATATCAGAACCGTATCTTGGGCTGGATTGAGTACGCGTTATATTTTGACACTACAGGATACCAAATGTCAAAATTCTCCACGTGATCACAAACCAAAGCCGAAATACCACAAATTACGTGCTACACATCGCGTAAGTTTGTTGGTTCCACTCGAGGGACGTGCTGGTACGGTTGTTGGTCCGACCATGTTAGTATCACCATTCTCAATCAGTCAAAATAGAAGGGGAGTTGTTATGTGCATGCATCCGATGTAAGCATTACCAACTTCTACGCCATAACTTAGGTTATTCCGTGGCAAATAGTACAAATTCTACACTATATAATACAGGTGGTAGGCGGAAAACAAAAGTTAGCAATGTTATTTAATATATGACGTGCAGCCCTGTGCAAAAGGTGTTAAGCTTACGAGCACAAAGATGAGTTACGAACTTACTTTATGAAATTTGCAATAGAAATCATCTAGATAGAGAAAAGTTTAATGCTAACACACTATAATTCGTAAAGAGTGATACGGTAATTATTGATACCAGGATATAAATAATTAAATAAATAATAATAAGGTAGAGAAATAATTACAATAAATAATTTCCTTATACTAAATCAATGTATAGTCCAATAAGCCTGAGTTAAAAGATAAGTCCGGAGAAAAAAGGTCATTAGCGAGCCATAGTAATACATTAGTAACAGCCAAATAGCGAATGCATTAGCGTAAAGATTCCTGGAAGGCAGTTACGGTTGAGTTCAGTACGTTTGCAAAGTCACGTAGACAGCAACTCTGTAAATTAGAAATGGAAATGAAGTCCTTAGATATGAACAAGGCACACATAGAAACAGTGTCAGATACGCATACGTAGGATTGGACCGTTCTAGGATTGGACCGCATAAGTAAGAACGATGGTAGGGGTTGTGATAGGTGGGCGGAGCTAAAGATAAAAAAAGAGCTTGCTTTCTGAATCAGACTTGCTAAACTTAACATAATGTTGCTTTACTTACTTAATCTTGTGACTTATTCGAGTGAAAAGACTTATGATGACTATTGTGATCTTTAGCTTAATTTTTATGTTGTGTAGCGCCCAGTGACACGCTTGAATTAGAAAGATTTAGCAGTTATTGTGAGTTATCTTTCCTAGTCACATTTCTGCGACGTATTATAGAAATAGTTGATAATTCTTTAACTCAACAGTCGGCGACTCTCTTCAAACAGAATATCTTGGTCAATATTAAAATTTAGCAGCTAGCTAAGCTGGTGTTATCCTTTCACACTACACTCGCACATACCCCGAGATAAAGAACTTACAGCTATACCAATGAAGATAACGCGGATCGATCTAGATGATAACGACATCGTAGAACTCGACAACAATCGGGTAGCGTTATAAAAATTGATGCAACATCGAGATATCAGCATAAGAAAATTTAAGTATCGTGGAATCGACTCCAAGAGTAACATAAAGCAACAAAGAAATCTCCTTTATATAATCATTACGAAACGTCCCTGTTTTCGCCAATACATTTGGAAACGCCAATCTCCTTCAATGAAACTAACAAAATATTGGATCCCAACGAGAGGAGTAACGCTGCATTCCAGCAAATTTTGAATTAAGGCCTAAACGTGCCGGTGACAGCCATTGCCTTGATGTAGAATTTCGAAACGTGAGAAGTGTCAAGCGATAGAAGCGCGACGTGAAGCACTTCCTGACTATAACAGAATCAACTCAACAGGTCAAACCTCGCCAAAGACACCCACGCAAGGCATTGGGAGAGCCAGGAGATCAAGGCGAGCACCATCTGGACGGCAAGCCGAGGAACTAGACGTCGCCGGTCACATCAAAATTTACAGTTTAATGCTCATTCCGGTTATTAATAACAGCTTATTTACACTTTTATTGTACAATCTATCTGAGTAGTGCAAAATGCGTAAACTAAAGGAAGTGCAAAAGCTAAAGGCATATGAACGCTGGCTAATACTCGTGCAGAATCCAATTGCCAAGTATAGTAGGCATGTATCGGTGGCAAATGTGCAAGTCAGAGCACATTAAATATCCTTAAAACATTAAAATCTTATCTTGAGTGTGTGAACCCATGACACACGTTACTTCAATTGAACAACAAGCAGTTCAGGATTGTCTCTTCTTCTTTCGAAAGCACTTAATTCGGAGTCGTCGCGTTCATCCCTTAAATGTCTGATAATTGACTTCACAGTGACAATTTCTTTGTTTAAATCTTCGTCCTGAAGCAGTTCTGCATGTCTAACTCGTGAAATCCAGTTGTCTGGAATTATATAGTGTCTTTCATAAAGAGTGTCCTATATTTGAACTTAAATAAAAGACGTTCTATAATCGATAGATGTTTATTTATTTTTTTTATTTTGGAACATAATTAATGTCATTACGTGTGGAAGAAATCATCAGTTAAGTGACCGCCGCGACTTCGTTGGGTTGCGCGTATACGCTTGACCCAATTTCCAATGACAGAAGAACGTAAATTAGGTGATGTTATTCATAAGATCATTTACTGTTTCTGGCTTGTTGACATAATCTCGAGATTTAACATAATCCCACAAGAAGTAATCCAACGGCGTTAAATCACATGACTTCAGGGGCCAATTAACATCATCACCACCTGAAATGTTGAAACCTCTGAACTTCTCTTTCAAAAGATAGATTTTTTTCAAGAGCAGTATGATATGTGGCACCATCTTGCTGGAACCAGATGTTTGAGATACATACCAACCAATTGAGGCCAAAAATAGTTCCTTATAAGAGCCCGGTATTTTTCTCCATTGACAGAGCTTCTCCATCTTCATCTTGGAAAAAATATGGACCAATCATTCCACCATACCAAAATCCACACCACATAGTAATATTTTGGGAATGAAGTGGTCGTTCTTGAATCTGCATTGGATTGCGATTGCTCCAATAGTGACAATTTTGTTTGTTAACACAACCATCCATCCAAAAGTGGGCTTCGTCGCTGTAGATGGTTTTTCGACAAAAATCTGGATCAGCTTCCAATTGCTCCATAGCACACTTGGCGAATACACGCGCAACCTATGGTCGTTGAGCTTTAGTTCTTGAGCTAACACCATTTTGTAAGTGTGAAAATTCAAGTCCAGATGCAAAATTCGCCAATTTGTGGTCGGCGAAAGCCCCAATTCTTGCGCTTGACGAGCAATTGATTTGTTTCCGTTCTGGCATACAGTCTCACGAACGGCGCCTATGTTTTCGTTGGAGCGCTTACGTCGATTACTTACAGGCGTTGTTTGATCGCTGACAAAACCACTTCTTTCAAATTTATCGATCAAATGCCGAATCGTTCTCTCGCAGGGACGACTATGCACGCCGTAAACTTCACGCAACACACGGAAGATTTGGCGAACAGATGATCGATTTTGATAATAAGTTTTCACAATTTCTACGCGTTGCTGAATGCTGTAACGTTCCATGGCTATTTCTCAATAACAACTGTAACCACATGAACAAAATAACTGCTGCAACTCAATAACAACGGCAGCTATCACATGTTAAAGATAGTACACTCTTGTTTACTTTGTGTAAAAGGTTGTATACGTGCATTATTTTTCGGCCCTGAGCATGAAACACTTTACGTTTGTTATTCGAAAAATCACTTGTCTCAACTTCGATGGACATGTTCATACACTCGTATTGATGCAATATATTAACAGTATTTCAGCTCGAGTTTAAAACACAACTTAGCATATTCCCGCTTAATTCAATAATAAAATAACACACCACTACTCTGAAAACAAACTTTATATTAACTGATTGTTTTCAATCAGATTGTTTTGGTTTATATTTTCATAGTACATTGTATATTTATGTTTGAGACAAGAGTTATGAGGAAGAAATGGTTGTGTTTTTCAAACTTTTCAATATGGAATGAAATTTGAGTGACGACATTTGTACATAAAAGGTACATAGCTCGTGTTATAAGTATCGTAGTACGTAAGTTTGTACAGGTGTGATCAGAAAATGCAATTTTGTTTAATTATAATCCTAGCATCCATCTTTTTAAGATATTTATCGGAGCGTAACTAATGAAGCCTGTCCTCATGACCTCGCTCTCTAAAGTGCCTAGCTTTGGTGCTTCGTGGCGCAGGGGATCATGGGTTCGTGTCCCACCTCAGAATGTGCGTTTGTGTGTTCGTAAATGTGGTGTGTAACTTTAGATAAAAATGAAAAACAAGCAGGAAAACAACAGGAACGTAAGGAAAAAATGGAAGATCATGTTCTCAGTTCAATGCGTGTACCACTTCTGCAGCACTGGTCGGTGGGGCAAACATGTGATTGGCTGAAGTCTCCAGTACGGCCGATCTTCATATGTCTTCAACTTTTGCACCTACTTTAGTAGTATTAATAGACATTTCAGGTTGACTATAAACAATATCAAAGAAGTGCACTGGAAACAATGACGTTGCACAAAGCTACTAAACAGGGTGAACCGGACCATCCAAACTGTAATTTATGACAGTAGTGGCTGCTACAGGTGGCCTGATTCAGCCTGTCCAATCGAAAGCATATGTATAATTCACAGAGTTTATGTTGGTAAGGAAATGCTAAACGGTTCTCTGCCACGCCCAACTCTGCTCTCCTTTACCTGGTTATACTACTCCACTTAATTCTTGTGTTACTTCCTCTCACCTTTCCTTCGATTCTGAGCCTAAAATCGATCTTTGTTCATTGCTTATAGTTTTGTTACAGATGTTTACATCAAACCAAGACTAGTCAGACTAATCCGGGGTCTAGTGTGGACGGTTGTGGCGAAGCTTGCCTTCCAGCCACTCGGGTGAAATGTTTCTGTACTCGCCGCTCACCTAGGCTTGACATTTCTTCATAGGCTAATGCCTATGTGCTAGAATTGCAATAAATAGGATATTGACTCACTTAGAGTTGGAACACGGTTAATAAGGAGATTCTGCCAACATTAAATAAAGGAAAACAACATAATAAACCAGAAGCATCGGCACGTTTCATTGCACTCGATTATACATATGTGCCATTATTATCGTATTATAATCTCCTTACGTTTGTGGTGTGTCCAGTAGTACGGCACTAGCGAATACCTTACAGAAGTTTGTGCATTGCACTCTAATAGTGTTTACATCCACACCAATGGCTCTCGATGTGATGGAAATAATGGCTATTCTGTAGTTTCTCAGATAATATGATGCTCTGCAGGTTACCGAATCAACTTGAAGCTATTCAACCGAACTATACGCCATACAATTTACTCTTGAGTATATTTCAGATAGCAGAGATCAGTCTTTTGTAATATTCATCGATGCACTAAGTTCCCTGTTAGGAATTCAACGAACATATAATAACTGCCTGATCCAAAATATGCAGAAGTTATACTATAGAATTTCTCTATTGGAAAATCCGTCGCGTTAACCTGGATTCCATTATATGGTGGTATAAACGGCAACGAGACCGCAGATAGAGCGGTCAAAGAAGCCACCAGACAGCTTCAGATAGAGGTAATAGAAATTCCTCATCATGACAACCAATAGTGTGTATGTATATTTATTTCCATAATGATATACAAAATTCATAATATTTTAATGCATTACTTTGAGTTTAGTCTATCATGCATTTTAACAGCGTGGTTATTTATGCATGAGTTATAACAAATTCATATTGGTTTATTTTTACCATTTTTTTTTACTCACTCCATATATTCTCCTATTCTTTTTATATCCCTCTCCTTTTGTATTTTCATTATCCTAACCTTTAAGAATTTGTTAACTAACATTCTCCCATTCTTTAGATAAACCTGATCTCTCCACAACTTAGTTTCTTCACATTAAATTATACAATGCAAGTCATTATCTGCCTCTCCACAAAGAGGACATCTATCCAAATTCGCTACCTTCCTATCTCCCCTTAGCCTATATGCACTTAATCTGGACCAGGCCCACCCTTCTCTCACCAACTTATTACCTACATCCACATACTTCTCCCTTCCCTTGTTAATCTTTAATTGTCTATATAGTTCCAAACTTTTCTTTCCTTCCAGACTTTAAATAATTCTTGTTTCTGTATATCTTCTACTCTGTTCCTCACTTCTTTCCAGTAACCTTTAACTAACCCCTCTCTCTCCTCCCATAAGTTACACATTTCTCTTTCCTGTAAAACTCTTCTTATTCCTTTAGCCCAGTTCATCCCTTCACTGGAAATTTCTTGCATTATTAAACATAGCCTTAAGATGCTCGTCCAATGATTTCAATCTATGCCAATATTTAAGTATCCTTTCTACTATCATGCCCTTGCTACCTACTCTTCCCAACTGCAACACTGCTGCTTCATTAGGTGATGAAATAGATAAACTTAACATACATTTACAGAACGATCTATATACTTTATCAATCATCTCCCATCCTTTGTCACTTCCCCAAATCTCTGATCCACAGACCATTTTTGCTTCAACCACAGCTTTGTAAACCCTTTCCAACCATCTAATTTGCATATCTGCTATTTTCTTTAAGCATATTCTTATAGAAGACATTGCTAATCTTCCCTTAGCTAAGGAACTTATGTTGTGATCATTCCATCTCCCGTTACTTCTTATTCTCACTCCCAAATAATCAAACTTGTTTACTATTTGCAACTCTTCCCCTTCCACATGGCATTTTTCCTCCTTCTTCAATTTATAGCTCTTTTTAAATGCCATTATTTTTTATTTTTTAAAATGTATTCTTAAACCCTATTTATTACAAATTAATATATGGTATGCAACACTTTTGTTAGACCTCCTACTGAAATAGAACCTACCACTAAATCATCTGCAAAAGTAAACCTGGAATTTCTCTATTATTTACTATGGGTAAATATAAGTTTTTCAGTCCTCTGATTCCACCTTTCCAACCCTGTCCAACACACGGCTTGTGTGAAAGTACAATTAATTCCATTAATTGACCTAATAGTGGTTGTAACTATAAAGTCCGGGACTTAAAGCCCTTACAAAGAATGTAAGTCGCCATTGGGGTATGACATCCCAATACAATTTGAAATCTCATTGTGGTTTACCGGCAAAACAGTTGGAGAATTTAATGTCGTATCGGCATGTTTATATGGTAGTTCAGTGGTTAGAGCAACCGGACGGAGATCGGGAGATGCTGGTTCAAATCTCGGCTATGGCATTGAATGTTTCAATCATCTGATTCTACCTTTCCAACCCTGTAACTCACAGCTTGTGTGAAAGAGCAATTAATTCCATAAGTTATCCTTATTCAACTCTTCTAAGATATCGTCAATAAAAGTATATAAAACTAACTATAGTGCAACAGTGTAAGCTACCCAAGCTCCGCACTGTATGTCCAGAACCCACCTACAGGTTTTCTTTACAGCACCTCCCACGACATGGTGAAAATGTTCTCAAAAGTCTCCGCATCGGGCACATGACATTAACTCTCACATTTTCTGACTCGCGATCCTCCACCTTCGTGTGATCAGTGTGAAGTTACACCTACGGTGCATTGTCTATTTACAGTGTGTTCTCGACTTGCCATTCAGAGACTTAATAATGGTGTTCCTATCAATCCTGGCGAGCCTCTTAATGAACCATATTTAGATAACATCCTGCAGTTTATGAAACATGCTAATTTACGCAACTGTTTGTGATTGAATGTTTATAGCAACAATGTAACATCTATGTACGTGTTGTAGTATGACTTCTAATTAAAGCGACTTTAATAAATAAATAAATAAAAGCAAATAGCAGCGGTGCGACGTTGCCGCTTGTAAAACTCAAAACTCGACATTATGTGCGCGCATGGGTATTTCATATTGTTATAGAAAGACAAATGACTAGAATAAAAAGTTACTTTCTATTGAAAAATTACAAACTAATTACATCTTCCACCCAGTTTTTCGAATTTCGTCTTATTAACGTACAGTTATCTTTCGTAATGTTTAAACGCAGATTTAAATTTATAGTTAATAGAAGTAATATTACCGGAATAAATTAGTTACTTCTATTTTTAATTTTGTCAACAGTCTTTGTGTTTTCACAATTTTAAACCAAAATGCACTGATTCACACAAAATAACGCCTGCTTCAAGACATAAATTACTAAAAGGTTTCAAAGTTCCCAGTTTAAGAAACATTACTTCAAACGAAAGTCATGAATTGTTTGAAGTAATCCTTTAATCGGCAAAAGAGGATATGCATAACGCCAGGTAGAGCGTATATCTATTAGCGTAATTTTTATAGGTTGTAAGGTTTAGTGGACAATAGTGTAACTTTGTCCAGATTTTTTAACTGTCACTTCACTATCAGTGTTTTAATCTAGTTCAATTCACTTAGACTTACCAAGCTCATAGTCTTTTCGCTGGTGTAGTTCAATTTGCTCTGCCACTTGGCTTTTCCCAAGACGTAGCGGCGTAATGAAATACACACGACGCAGTCTTTTCTTTCGACGGTTTACTTGCCCTGGAGTCAAATACAAAACTTCTCTGTCTCACTCCGCAGTAGCACTCGTTGCAGTCACAGCAATCGTCACCGACTCGCTCGGAGAACTGCACTTGATGTCGCAGCAGAATCACACTCGCTAACTTCCTTACTATTTGACTATACAACTCGGGCCCTCTTGCGAGAACGCTCGCTTATATAGCCAGTGGAATCTTCTATAGAACATTCTAGAGCTATCTCGACATACGTTCTGGAGGAGAGAGGGAAGAAACTATCAGAAAATTCTGGTTATCTGCCGATAGTGCTCACGTGTTTACGCTGCCGAGTGCCACTTAGCTTTATCTACAATTTCCCGGTGTCCACCTCCCGATAACCTTGAGCCATAACTATTGCATCACAATAGACACTTTATTTGTGAATTTAAGTTTCGTGTAATACTGCTGTTTAGTTCTTTCAGCGCTAGTTTTGTTCTAGCGTTTATAAAATTACTATAGCATTTACGGTGAACCCGAAATGATCTGCTGAAGTGGAGTGATGTTTTGCAACAACGCGGTTGTGCCAAATTGGTTCTCGCAAGAGATCAGTAGGTTGGTCCGGATAATAGAATCTTGAATTCTGCACACTTTTGTTGCATTTATAATCATATAAAACATGACATATGACTCGTGCATAATCAAACTACGCGTAAAACCTTAGATGTTGGAGAAACCAATAGAAGCGATAGAGAGAGAATAATTTCCGCATTTAACACATAAGGCGAGCGTAGCTGAGGATTCTGCCTAGTATATAACATATTCGGAACTCTATATATAATAGAGCCATGCACACCATAGTGTTATTCATTGCACTTATAATAATATAGCATATCTATAACAAAGTAAATATTGTTTTTATGTTTAAGAATAAATTGAATATGACATTCCTGTACAAATTCAACTTCTATATTAACAAAAGCAATCCTTTTTTCCTCAAAAATGGAAGGCAGAAGCGTGTTAAAATTTGGTAATACAAAGGAAGCCCCATAATGAACAAAACGTTTAAATTGGGCGCTCTACGGTTTTTTAGCAGACTGTCATCTGCCGTTTGAAGAAGGTGTTTTATTAGCCCCACGTTTTGGGAGCCAATTTGAAGAAGTTGGTTTGTTATAGGAGGAGTTGTATCGTATTCCAACTGTTGGGGAGCCGAACTTGAAATTCGTTGCAACCGCACGTATAGTAAACAGTTTCCGGTTGCCTTCGCCCCAAAAATGTACTTTCAGGTGGCCTTTGCCCTAAGTTTAAAAAAAAATATTAACTTTGTAATTAAACTGTTTCTTTAAATATTTAATATTTATGTTTGCCTCGGCTGCGGCAGTATTATTTTAGAGACGTGAATGGAGGTATGTAAAATGTTTTATTCGGACAATCCACGACCCACCTCTCTGCTGAAGGCAGAAATTAGACGTGAAATTCATTCTGCTTCGTGACACGGTGGGATAGAACGGAATTCGCCCGGGTTCGATCCCACCCTTGTGAATGCGGATTTTAAGTCTCGGATATAGGAACGATGCTCACTGATCATTGTGAGGAAAGTGAGGAGCTGCGATAAGCAGCGATCCATGGAGGCCAACATTTTGGCTGGGGGATACATGATACTTGTCACATCACCTCTCCTTATCGGCTGGATGACCGTCCACCTCGGCCGTACGTATGTAGGCATGGAGCCGGCAGGTCAATGCCCTTCAAGGGCTGTAGTGCCACGGGATTTTTATTATGTATTTATCTATATATTTGTTTGTTTATTTTAGGGGTGAAATTCGGGCAAAACTTTGCTCTCAAGCCACTGAAAATTTTGTGAACAGAATGAAGGTGTGCCAGCGAAGTCATGGAGGGCATTTGTCCGATTTTGTTTTGTTTAATGACAGTATTTTTACTTTATGTTGACTAATATTAGCACTTTTCAAATAAATGATATGTTTTATTAGTAAAACATAATTTCGTTCAATATGAGACACTGTATATTTTGAATTACGAACTCAAAATTAATTAATTTTTCAAACCATAAATATTAATTTTGGGATGAAAGGTTTAAATGACTTTTAGGTTTTGTGCTTGTAGTTTGGAGAGCTTGTACAATCACAACGTTTGAGAAGAGGGTTTAAAATGAACGTAATTTATTTTCTCTTCAGTGTTATGTTATCAATTATTCAGTTGTTTGAATTGAAGTTAGATAAACATATTACATCGCATCAACCAACCAGGGCCTAGCAACGGCGAAGCTCCACGGATGAACAAACAAGACGGCTGCAAAAAGAAACACCTTTCCGTTTGAACACGCGAAGATAACAAGGTCTAAAAGAGGATTTCTGAGTGAAGACACATTCTCGTACAAGAGTATTTCTTCTCGCTGCTATCCGCATGCAGAATAGGAGGAGAATGGAAGAACGTATTCATCTTATTCTTTCTCAACAAGCTAAGTCAAAAACGGAGGACGGGAGGGTGCTTAAAGAAGAAAAAGAGGAACAGAAGTAGGGACACTCCAGCCAAAGGAACTATGCAAATTGAAATTTCATCTTCCCGTTCTGCTTTAAATTTGACCGCGTAGAGGAAACTCTTGAAAGAAAGCGAGCTCCGGCGGGCACCATTCTTCTTTTGTTTTGATTATTTTAATCTTCTTTCTGTAGGCATTCTTGGCACTTGTCCACTTGTCATACGCAGTGTAAGGAAACCCTGACTAGCTTTTCAGTACCATACTCAGGAATACGTTCAACGTATTAGTACATTTCCGTACGATTGTGTTTTCATAGTTTATTAATCAGTTGAAGTAGATTTTACAATACGCATATTTGTTTCTAAAGCAATGCGAAAGCAACAAACTTAAATATTGGGAACTGTAGCATATAACTAAAGATAGAGTAGAAAGTTCATGATGTGGCGTATTAATAATTTTGGGGGTTACACTATTGTTCTACATTGTCATTACCAGATACATGGTTGTTTACGTCACTCTTGCCTGGTAGCTTTGCTAGCCACGAGTAGTGGGGGATAGCGTCATTCTCAGTTAGGATTCCGTGAGGAACGGATCGCGTGTGTAAGCCGGGCTTTGGATCGGTGGACATCTCCTCCCACCTTCCATTATTAATAATGTAGGAACCCCAAACGCTTGGGAAATAAATCTAGGAATGTGTGAGTAGATTTAAGTTATGGATTTTGTACAGTGAAAAACCCACGCCTTCCTCTTAACCTCCACACCACGTTTCGGTCCTCCGCAGCAAAGTAAGTATACGTTCCCGTCAATTGCATGCTGGGTATTAGAAAAAAAATTGATTTGCATGTAGATTTTTAGGCCATCTACCCAGCATGTAGCATTACTCTAAACCATGCTTGCTGTCATCGTGGGGATAAGTGTTTTTACGCTTGCAATATACGAATTCAATGCATGTGACAAAACTTCATATGTAATACTTTGGTAAAGTATTAATATTTAATAAAAATCTTTAAATTTCTTCATATTTTATAAGATTTACTACTTCTCACTTTTAAAATAATTCCAGTTAGCATTGCCGGGCTTTCCAGAATTTCTATTTGGACAGTTTTCTATGAAACGCATTTAGAAAACCCAAGCTACTTTTTCCAACAAGACAGGCATAGGTGATAAAATGTACCATTTTTTCAACGGCATGTCACCCTCTATTTTTGAGTTTTTACTTTCGCGAACCAATGTTATTGGAATATTGTAATTGGCATTAAACAGGAACAAACTTACCAGCAGCATATTTTTAATACGTTTTCCAATATTTTATTAAATATTGCACAAAAATCCATTTTTAAACTAGTGGTACAAGATGCTTTTGCTCTAAAATGCACACTTCATAATATTTAGGGATTTGATTCTTTGCATTTTCATACTTTAGCAAAAACGTTTCATATGTTGACAATTTTTCTTCATATTTTATCTCCCTCTACATAATAGTATCACAATGGATTTTAGTCTATGAAGTAATTCTGAAGTGTTAAGTGATATTTATTAGAATTATTCACGAATATAACCACTATAAATACTGCACTTATAGTAAAATATATATATGCTTAGATGTACTGCCTACATAGGTTCTGTTTAAAAACAAACCATAGTACCATTAGTACTAACTGCTAAATGAAACAATATCTAACCTCAAAAGCAAAGGTAAAAAAGTTGCGATAAAAGTATTAAACTGAAAATTGATAGTCTAACACATTCCGGTAATTATTGAAAATAAGTTAACCAGATATATAGTAATACTATTATAATGTAATAAAATATACTGAAGTGATTGTAATTACATAATGAAGATACAAAATGTTTTATTTAATATAGCAACTTGTATATCTATCTATCTCTATTTCTGTCTCTGTCTCTGTCTTTGTCCATCTATATATGATATTGTAACCGATGTTGGAGAAAGGAAGCGTGTGGTGCATCTGCATCCCTCCTTGGGACAGGCGGCATTGAAACACAATGGAGAAACCGATACCCAAGGTTTACGGACAAAGCGCTCGGTATTTTGCGACTCCTTTCAAACTGGAAGTGGCTGCCATCTATGACAAGTAAGCGGATTAGTCATCAAACTACATACGTGATACAGTTTAGATTCAACTGGTGCCACAGGAAAGAGAAAGTTATGAACTCGGCAAACTCTTATCCAATAAGTTAAAAGTAAGGGATATAAACTGATGAATACAAAAACAGAAAGTAAGGATGAAATCGGACATGGCGAGATTTACAAATTGCAAGTAACTTCACTTCTCTGAACACTACACTCGCTTAAGGACGTGTCTACTATGCACGCAACGAACGATTGCTATACAAAATGTTACAGGACTTAAAAATCTCTGCGTTTCATAAATCACCGGTATGTTAGCTGTGTACAAATTCATAGTATTACGAATAGTGGTGATAGAGCTGTTTGCCTTGAATAATTAACGGAGTGGTGTGCGCGTTCCAGAATGTTTAGCTGTAACTGAATAATAAAGCTAACATTTATTACGGTCGATGTTCCATATAGCCAAAGGTTCGCAATTTACCCTCCCCCTGTAGACATTACAGAGCCAATACTGCTCAAAGCTAGCCAGCCAAATAAAAGAAAAAATACACCGAGAGAGCAATTCAGTCACAAGCTGAGGAATTCTGACTTCACAACCACGCATCTAGAATGCGGCCAACTTTACAACCCTCGGAGACAACACCACGTATTTTGAAAGAAAACTAATTAATCGAATGAAGCTTTATCAAAATATCTTAATTCTGCTACTGTATATTCAATCTTCCACAATCGGAAACCAATCACGGCGCGTAAAGGTGCGTCATATTAATAAGCTGAAGATCACAACCTCAGATGTAATAATTAGCTTTTAATCAAACCAAAATCAACAAAGAACCAAGGCTTTTTTTAAACAGCTCAGCTTACTTGCGTCGTATGAAAGACTGTCATCGCAATTCTGTCGATTGGGGTGTATACTGGAGGTAGGAATACGTTTCAATAACGGTTCCAACAGTCCCAGTTTCAAAAAAGTATTAGGTTCCAAAAAATTCTTCAAAATATGTAAAGTATGTCCACAAGTATTTACACATAACTGCAATAGCAAAATACACTTTATCCACTGTCCCTGGTTTTTACGCTTCTTCATTATGTTACAAATATCGCTAAGTGCAAACCCTGCTCCTCTTCTTTCCTCCCTATAACTCCTACGTTCAGCCATGCACGCGCGAGTTAATAATGATACACTATGTGATAAAAAGTATCAGGGCATCCCCACAAACATACGTTTTTCATCTTAGGTGCATTGTGCTGCTACCTACTGCCTGGTACTCATTATCCGCGACCTCCGTATTCATTAGACATCGTGAAACAAAAGCATGGGACGCTCCATGGAACTCGCGGACTTCGAATTGGTCAGGTGATGGCTGTCACTTGAGTCAGAAGTCTGTACGCGAGATTTCCACACTCCTAAACATCCCTAGGTCCACTGTTTCTGATAGTGCAGTGGAAACGTGAAGGGACATGTACAGCACAAAAGCGTACAGGCTAAACTCGTCTGTTGATTGACAGAGACCGCCGACATTTGAAGAGGGTCGTAAAGAGTAATAGGCAGACATCTATCCAGACCATCACTCAGAAATTCCAAACTACATCAGGATCCACTCTAAGTACTATGACAGTTAGGCGTGAGGTGAGAAACCTTGGATTCCATGGTCAAGCAGCTGCTCATAAGCCACACATCACGCAAGAAAATGCCAATCGACGCCTCGCTTGGTGTAAGGAGCGTCAACATTACACGATTGAACAGTGGAAAAACGTTGTGTGGAGTGACGAATCACGGTACACAATGTAGCGATCCGATGACAGGATGTGGGTATGGCGAAAGCCAGGTGAACGTCATCTGCCAGCGTGTGTAGTGCCAACAGTGAAATTCGGAGTGTGGTGGTGTTATTGTGTGGTCGTATTTTTCCTGGAGGGCACGATCACAGCGCAGACCTACATTGATATTTTAAGCACCTCGCTGCTTCTCACTGTTGAAGAGCAATTCGGGGATGGCGAATGCATCTTTCAACGCGATCGGGCACCTGTTCATACTGCACGGCCTGTGGCGAAGTGGTTACACGACAATAATATCCCTGTAATGGACTGGCCTGCACAGAGTCCTGACTCGAATCCTATAGAACACCCTTGGGATGTTTAGGAACGCCGACTTCGTGACAGGCCTCGCCGGCCTACATCGATACCTCTCCTCAGTTCCGCACTCCGTGAAGAATGGGCTGGCATTTCCCAAGAAACTTTCCAGCACGTGATTGAAAGTATGCCTGCGATAGTGAACACTGTCATCAAGGCTAAGGGTGGGCCATATTGACTTCCAGCATTACCGATGGAGGGCGCCACGAACTTGTATCTCATTTTCAACCAGGTGTCCGGATACTTTTGATCACGTAAAGTATATATATATAGCTTGTATGTCTAAATTCCTATAAACTTGCGGCTAAAAAGATCACGTTTTCTCTAGGAAAACAAAAGCATTTATGAGAGGCTTCAGGAATCCTTAAATAATAACTTAACTACACAGAAATGTAAAAATCAGAGGTTCTGTACATGCACTAACGCTTTCTAAACAGCATGAACTCAGAAACGGTGTTATTTAAGCGTTATACGTTATAGTTTTAAACTCTTTTTTTCTTGGTTTTCATTTTTCGATACATTCTCTTTTTCAAATTGTTACACAGGATGTACGTTTTGACTGTATATCAATGAAATGTTGTATACCTCCTTATAAATAAGGGGATAAAATGTTTAGACCAATGTTTGTGGACATGCTTAATTATGATCTTATTAAACAATACTACTTCTACTGTGTAAAACGTCAATAAAAAGATTCAAGTCCCACATTTATTTTGTACCAAACCATAAGCATAATTAAATTTTTTTGTTATATTTTATCGCTGCAGTCACGATTTTGAGCATCTGCAATCACTTCCTGCATTCATTAGGTAGCCAGAAGCAGCTGTGTGCGAATGTCAATTTGTGCTTTCCTATTGCTAGAGCGTTTCGATACCTTCAAAAAAATCGAACGACCCGCCGACTGTGAAGTTGGATAAGTAATTCATGTTTTGAATGCGAGAAATGTTACGGCAGCAAACAGCATCGTCAATTGTATGAAGTTTATGGCGAAAAGTAATGAGTGACAATGCCCGATACGCACAGCCAAACAAACTCAAGATCTGATCGTATCATTTGGTTGGAAACAATTTCACTCCCTACAGTCCGGATTTGGCACCAAGTAACTTTCATCTGTTTCTTCATCGGAAGAAATTCGTTGTTGGGAAAAATTTCAACGACAATAATGTTGTGAAACAAGAAATGCAGACTTGCCTTTCATCACAGGCAGCATCATTCTTGGACGAAGGCATACAAAACTGGTTTCCCGTTACAAACGCCTGAATAACAGCGGTGACTATGTGGAAATAGACCAACGTGTAAAGTAATGAATGATAATAAAGTATTTGGAAAACAATGTTCTGTTAGTTTTTAAAGAATTATCGGCACTTACTTTAAAAACACGCCTGCTATTGTAAGCTAATTAAGGTTGGATAACATCGCCTATTTAATATTGTTAGACTGTAGTTTAGAATAATAAATTTCAGATGTTGCTTGCCTCTTAGTGAACCCATAAAATATCCAAACTTCAACTATGAAATTAACACGCTGTTGTGGTAGAGGTAGCATCATTTCACTCGCGCCCTGCAGAAACCGAGTTTGCTGTGAAACGTTAGATATCTTGTCGTACTAAGACAGAAGTTACCTCATATAAAACATACAAAACAAGCAGAAATTTCACAGTTCTCCTTTGGGACTCCTAGCCAGCTACTGCACCTGCATATATTACTGTCTGTGATGGTATTGTTATTTCACTGCCGGATCCACATGCGAAACAATGCTCCTGCCAGCACGATACCCCGCCCTCTCATTGTGCTCGAGAGCAATGTGCAACATCCGGGGCAGTACAGCTTCCCAAGAGACACTTTCATTTTAACTGCCTCTTGGTTCGACTCCCGTCTTCCCTTTAAAGAAAATGTTCTTTTCCAGTAAACACAAAAAGCCCAAGCACAAAATTACAGCAAGATTGCAACAGGAAGTACATGCATATATTCAAGCAATGCTATTAGTGAGGTTCATAATAGTGGCTGTTGTTATTATCTATTACAATACAAATTAACCGGACTGTTACATTGGAGTTCAGTGACGGCTCTTAGATCTATCAACCGAGCGGGATGGCACAAGCGGTTATGTCTGTGGCACGCATTCGGGATGCCATGGGTTTGACTCCCGTGGCCAACCTTCCTGACCCATGGGTTTTTCCTGGGGTTTCCTCAGGTTTCCAGCCGAATGCTGGGAAGGACCATTATATCCTCCGAATTTCCTGTCCCTCCATTTCGTCTCCATTCTCATTTCACTTCACCCTTCATCTGCTTGGTCTCTTTCAGGGCTGCAAGTGTCGATGGGAGGTCTCGGTGTGTATATATCAGGGGAAAAGGATGCACTAGGGAAACCTTCGTCCTCCGGGTGAGAGAGGTCTCCGGATCCTGGACCCCCCAGGGTATATGCAAGCTTAAGGGGGAGGGGGCTGGCTGCAACAGCCAGCACCCGGGGAGATCCAATCAGTAAGTGGTAGGGACCCTGCCCTCTGCCTGTCGTCCCTCCTGGTCCGACCGCCCTCTGTCTCTTCTCAACTAATCCCTCCCTCTCCTGTCAGGGGCATAGGCACAATAGATCTACATAGGTCGAAATGCTAAGTCCCTCTCCTTACCAGGATCCAGGATACTAAGAAGTCGGGGATTTTTGGTCAGAATCATCAACATTGCTGCTCCACACTATTATTTATCGAAAACAATTTCTACTTTATAAATTAACCACTATGAAAGAACAACAGTGAATTTCGGACTTGTGTTACGTTGAAAGAATATTTCATAGATTAATACAAATTAGGTTTGCTTTCAATATTAACATTCTGGTATTGTTTATTGTAGTTGACCTATATGACTCAAACGTTTGGTGAAAAAGTTTTAATATAAATCTAAATAGTTTAAACCCATGAATGTATGCAGTTTTACCAATTAATTGCTGCATTTTGGACAATGAACTAGAAAACCATTTTTACAGTTCAAAACAAATCATAAATTTTAAACCATGTACGCTTTGAATTACATTTGTCTCAGGAAAGAATTTTCCTTTTGGTCAGCACCAACACAGAAAACTATATTTAATTGCTCATTTTAACGTTAGTGGAGGTAAACCAGCTCAAATTGTACAAAAATAATGATTTCATTAATCATTTACCAATAAATTAAGAATAATAATTGTTTATTTCAAGCCAATAACTATAAATATTACACTAACATCGCCGGTGTTTTGGGAAATGGTGCCATAGGGGCTATTTTACATGCTGGTAAAGGCTGCTGACGCATTTATCGACATTTATATATCATACGGGGTCGAACTCTTAACAGCTGTCAATCAAATCTTGCCCACCAGGCCGACGATCAAATTAATAATGTGACAAGGAGACATCTGATTGTCGAATCAATTGATGCGACATACCTAGAAGGATATTTGAAACTACGAAGCAAGCCTTCTAGAAACCGCGGCTTAACGGAACAAGAGCCAGGGAATATTTAAGTCGGATAAATATCTAACTTGGTATTTATATTCAGTATCTTCCAAAGATGCGATGTGAATATTTTCAAAAAAATCCCCCCACCTCAAACTATCCTTTACATGGAAAAGTTTTCAAAATGTTTTATTTTCTAAAACATGAAAACGATTTTGTTTAAAACACCGTACGTTGAAGATATTTGCATGGTAAATAAAATATAATTAATTGTTCTTCCACACAAGCCGTATATTGGACAAGGTTGGAAAGATAGAACGACTGAAAACTTCAATGGCATATCCGGGATTTGAACCACGGATCTCCCGGTTTCCGTCCGGTTGCTCTAACTATTGAAACTTGCCTGTACGACATTAAATTCCCCAACTGATTCGCATTTTCCCCGGTAAACCACAAGAAGATCTCAAACTGCATTGAGATGACATACCGCAATGGCGACCTACAATCTTGTAAGTACATGCATATCTTACATTTTCTGGAATTAGCCTGTGAAGTTCTCTTCATTTGGAAGAGATTTTGTATAATCTTGTATAATTGGTGAACGTTAAGCGATAGTTGAAAGGTATTTCAAAAAATATAGATTCTTTTGAAGCACACAATTCATTTTTGTGGCATCAGCCGTTTCCGAGACATTCGTTATTAATTGCTCGAACTAGTCAATGCATTTGTTATTCTTTTGAATCCCTGTTGACATTCAGTTGTTTCTCGTGATTGCTGGAAGAGTATGGAATTTTAAAGCCAGCATATAGCGTCCAGTTCTTAAGTATTTTACTTTCTGTGTTTCCTTTGTATCTATAACGAAATGCCAATGCAACTATTTCGAAAAGGTTCTTCTCGATTAAAATGAAGTAGATAGGAAAATAGTTTCGTAAGAATAAATTGTATACACAATAATAAGCATAAAGGGTAGAGAATATCATGTGAACGTAACATGGATTAGTTTTTCCATCAAGAATGCCTTTAAAATATTTAGTTATGCTTTAATTTTATTACCGGTTTTCAAACCATCATATGACATTTAGTTTGCCAAGAGCGAGAAGTGAAAGAGATGGAGTTGCGGAGAGTAGTGTTAAAGTGGGAGAGAGGGCTCATATAGTTGGAGGGGAGTGGGAGGATTAGACGTTGAGTGGGAGAGGTAGAAGCTTGTCTGCAGTTAGTACAATAATGCGCGCGGAGCTGGGACTGTACTAGTAATTAAATAACAAACATAATACCCCTTGTGACATATCAAGAGAAAGCCATCATTCATTGTTGTGACAAACTTTTGACAATTGTGATGTGAAGTTAACAACCTTGATGGTTAAGGATGACAGTAAACATTATCCATCTACAAGGACATGTGTACTGTTGTGCAACAAGCAGGTGACACTGTGTTGCGGTCAGAAATGTTGCTTGTTTTATATCCCTGTCCACGTACACGGAGACGTGGGTGCCTGGAAATTAAAGGGAGAGGATGAGCATGCATTTCATTATACTGAGACAACAAAAACACGCCGCGAGGAGTACCATATGCCTGTGAAACATATGCAAAATAAACAACGTGCACCCCATTGTCTTCCACAGGTTTCAGATAGCCTTTTGACCCAGCTACAACGGGGGAAACATGTCAGTAATTAAAAGGAAATGGATATCGTAAGAAAAACTGATGTATAACATTTAGAGGTCATTCTGCTATCATGGGAAATATTCATCTAAAGATGTCTTGTTGAAGGTGGTTTTATTAGCTCCACGTATGGACGCCGATTTTAAGAAGTTATTTTGTTGTAGAAGTTTGCACCATGTATGGAAAGCCGATTTAAAGTAGGTGGTTTGTTACGTTTTTTGCCGTGCTTTGGGCGTCAATTTGAATTAGATTCTATTGAAGGAGTTGTATTATATTTCAATTGTTGGGGAGCTGAACACTTGAAGTAGTTGCAACCGCACGTATGGTACCCGGTAGCCTTTGCCCCAAATGTACCTTCAAGTGGCCTTTGCCCCAAGTTTAAAAAATATTAACTTTGTAATTTGACTGTTTCATTAAGTCTTAAATATTTCTGTTTGCCTCGGCTGCGTCAGTATTATTGTTAGAGACACGTTTCTCTTAGCAGAGTTGTGGTGCAACTAAGAATGTAGGCTTACACAGATTATAATTTTAATTCACTCCTTTTATTAATGCTTGATACGATTTAAATAACACTTCACTGCTATAGAGAGAGAGAGAGCTGTGAGATGTCCTTATTAATTTATTACACTTTTTAACACGTAAACTTATTTTTCGTCTCACGCGAATACGTATTAAATCTCCCAAGGACGCATCTTTCATCCGGTTACAATCACCGTCTGCAGGCAACTGAACTCTAAATTTATATTCAATTGGCTAATCCTACTCCAATAGAATACCTTCATTTAACTAAAGCCTCTTCTGGTTGTTGATTGGCTATTTTATAAACTGTCACTAAAATTATATTATTTCTTCCAAGAATCAGAAGTAGTGTTGTTAAACTCTAAAACTCACTATTGCCTCAAGGTTACCTCATTGTTAGCAACGTTTAACCTCCTACATTATTAAATAACATAATACATTCACATAACATTATTAAACATTGATAAAATAATATAAGCATTTACAATGACTGCCATATACACTTTTTATATATAGTTACATACACATTGCTTTAAGGCGGGTTGTTATTGAATTTATATATTATATAATTAGACTGAAATTATTTAAGTGTTAAAAACACTGCCTCATTATTAAACATGACATATCTACATAGAAATAAATACACATTTTGTAATGCGCAGGGGGTGCATATAAGGTCGTTAAGGCAGGGCACTGCGCAAGATGCCTCCGCGGTAACGTGTGAGGCTCGCATTCATGAGGTGCCTGGTTTGATTCCCACTGATTCGGCCAATCTGACCATGGGTTTCTTATTTGTTTCTCCGGGTCCTGGGATGGTACCCCTTTCTACCACGGATTCTCTGCCTCATTTCCGTTCATTTCATTCACGATTGTAGGACCAGGCGACAGCGGTTATATGTTGCGACAGGACGTTGGAATTTGCACTTGCTCTAGAGATATTTCTTCCTGGAACTTAGTGGGACTGCTGGATTCCTCTTCATTCCTGGGACCCCGAGGTTGCGGGTGTCTAAGGCAGGGCTGGCCGACGTCAAAAATGACGTCATGTTGGAATCGTTAAGGATCCCATCCTTGGTAGTGTACATCGTCTACCGAATCTGATCGCCTTCGGATCTCTCCTTTATCCTTTCCTCCCAGGGGTTACGTTTGAAGCACCAAGAACCCACTATGACCCACGTGCAGTCCTGTACTCCGAATACTCGTGATTCATCTGTCTACTCCTAACTTCACGTCTCGCCAGTCCCTGACTTAAGATTTATTCCAGGCTTTCTTCAGTGATCATAAATGTCAAGTTCCGGAAAGGGGGTCCATAAATTTAAGTCTCGAACGTTTTCTTCCCGAAATTCCATTTCCGATTATTGCTTCATTGCATATACCACCAGCGTTCACCGCCAATAGTGTCATATGTAGCGAGGACGGAGTTTAACACTAATAAGGAAAAAAATCTATTGTGTTACACTCACAACACTTTCTCTACTCTTGTACAAACTATTCTTACAAACTCTTATTCTCCATCTATTTCATATTAATCGAGATAAACATTTGCAGAAACGATCTTTTGACATGTAAAGAGAATTACATTTTACACATAGCGACCACTTCTAAAAATATTTGACTATCGCTTAAGGCGTACTATGTTCCCCTTGTTTTGTATTTGCAAGGGCAATATAGAAATACAGTAGCCTTTAAGCGTAGATATATCTCTTAATAGCTGACTGCTAGGTGCAGCACCATTCTCTTTACCACAGATTAATACTCTTTGCATATCCAAGACAAAAAAATGAATAACGAATTGCCATTTGAGAAAATAAGTATTGCAAAATTTAAGGGAATAACAAGCAATATATCGAAAGCGGTTCACTCAACAAAAAAAATGCATTAGACATAAATTGTGTATTTTAACGCCATCTACATTTTTGTGTAGTAAAATTGTGTGTATCTCTTATGGTTTACCGGTTATGCAAAAGTCGTTCTCAATGAAGAATACTTTTGGAGATATTCCCAGAAAATTCAAGATGTACATTTTATTTGTCATGAAAATATCTTAAACATATGATATTTTAATCAAAATCGTTACAGCCATTTTTGAGAAAATTAAACTTTTCGAAAAATGTTCCATGTAAAGGGTAATCTGGGGTGGGGGATTTTCTTGAAAAACTTCGTGTCGCATCTCTGGAAGATACTGAACCTAAATACCAAGTTTGGTGTTTATCCGACTTATGCCGTTTATCTGAGTTATGTCGTTCACAGACAGACACACAAACAGGGACATGTTTCCAAAAATGCTTTTTTTGGATTTAGTTGTCTCAAAACATATATTTCCGGTGAAATCTCGGTATCGAATTTTTGGGTGGAATACTATAGTTCCCCTACTTACTATACGTAGTAGAGAAAGTGAAAAACAATATAAAATGTTATCAATTCCAAATACAGTTCCAAAAGAGCGGTTCATCTTCGTACTGACCCGATTGTTCCGATTATTTTATAACCAGTTCCAAAAGTTACGCTCTGATTGTGGGAGTATGTTACTTTACAGTGCACCAATTACAAGTGTACGTATGAGAGAGACCTTGGAATTGTCTCCGCTTCCAAGAGGGCAACGCTGGCTAGAAGTCTTCGGTCAATCAGATTTAATCGTGCTATTGAGGTACTGCAATGCACGCGTAAAACTCATTTATTGGAGATGCCGTTTTGGAACACAGCCATTGGTGCCATGGAAACAGATCAACTGCAACGGACAAGGAGTGAATTCCTTTAATCCGAGTATAGTAAGCAATAATTATAGAACGTGTTTTGACATAATGAATGCGTATGTACACTACGTGATCTGGACACCTGACTGAAAATGACGTACAAATTCGTAGCGCCCTCCATCGGTAATACTAGAAGTCAATATGGTGTTGGTCCACCCTTAGCCTCGATGACAGCGTTCACTCTCGCAGGCATACTTTCAATCAGGTGCTGGAAGGTTTCTTGGGGAATGGCAGCCCATTCTTCACGGAGTGCGGAACTGAGGAGAGGTATCGATGTAGGTCGGTGAGGCCTGGCACGAAGTCGGCGTTGAAAAATATATGTTTGTGTCCGGATACTTTTGATCACATAGTGTATATATATTTATGAATATTTTGTAACTTTTTCACAGATAGGTATTCTTAAACGTAAGCTAATCTGCCTCGATTGTAGCAATTGAATAAACAACAAACACTCCCTTAAAATACAGGTTGGTGTTATGATGGATTTAAATGAAGTGTTATTCCAACGTGCTGATGGAATAGGCAGAAAATAAAGATTTTATTTCCAACAATTTAGGTAACCGCGTATTGTATGTTTTACAACCCTGGTTTGATTTATAAAATACTCTTCCAGTACGAGCGTTGCCCACTCTGAAAGATAAAGAGAAAGCGATTAATAACGAGAGAGCCAAGAAATTATGAACAGGCTGTGCGGTGGTATTCCATTAGGCGTGTGAAAATATGTTAAACCACTGCTGCTATAAACAAACTCACGCTGATGACGTGGTTTTGCTCTGCAGTGTGAAGTGCAGTATTGAGTTGACGGTGATATGATGTAGTTCAGTTATTACGAATTATTTATTATTTTGTCCTATACTTAGTCACAAAGTATGTTATGGCTCAGGATATGTTTTCTACTGCACAGTGTGTATTTATTTATGATTCTTATGTGTTAACTCGGCTCGATAAGTGAAAGTACGATTTGCAGAAATATTTCTAGGTGTAAAAGTTCCAGGCCGTACAGCAATCCATGAACTTTACAATAAATTTCAGGTCATGGGAAGTATTCAGGCTAAGAAGTCTAAAATACGGCATGCGGATCTTACCGAAGAAACATTAACGGCGCGTGATGGATAGTTTCCAAAAGAGGTGCCAAAAATGTATGGACAACGACGGTGGCCGGTTTCAGCATCTTCTCTCATAAAGTTTGTAAGTAGAGCCTTTTAAAACTGTTGCACGATTTCATCCGCGCTTTTCTATAGTAGTGGCAGACGGCAACGAGCGTCGAGGACGCGGACAGAAAAAACACTGCGCCGCCGGTTCGTAGTTTTTTGACTCCCTGTATATAATGACTTGCATTTTAAACGATGCAAATACTTATTTCAAATTTTAATATTTTCCTAGTTCCTACAAGCAAAAAGTGGATTTGATTGAAGCTTCAGCCATAAACCAAGTTAGAAGACTTCACCGACTTCATTAAGATATTTGTTGAACATTTGCTCACATGTTCAACCATTTTGGAACTACCCGTTACTTTCAACAACTACATGATTTAGAAAAAGAATAATGAAAGGCGCCCCAGTTTCTCTAGTGCATCTGCACTACAGGAACTTGAAACCAAAGAAGGAATGCCAAAAACAGTTTAAATTGGTTCTAGGACCTAAGAGGATCTACTAAAAGGGAAGCGAGAACAAATGCGTCTGTAAACCAGGGAGGGGATGGTGAACGAAAATTCGTCAGGAGGTCTCTTTCGTTTGGAAATGCAGTGGGTAGCGTTTTCTCTCTTAGGTGGTGGTACATCTAACGCTTTGAAGTTCCGAAATCAGTTAAAATTTTTATGTAAGATGTACCCCACCGAATGAATGAGTGTATTTATTTCAATTAAAGTTCATAGAAACTTGTCTTTACAATTGCACAGTTTTGCTAATATTCAGAGACACTAAAACTGAAAAATCTGTTGTGTTGCACTCACATGACTTTTTCTACTCTAGTACAAACTATTTTTTATAAATGCTTATTCTCCATCTATTTTATGTTAATCGATATAAACATTTTAAGATTCTTATTGCTAATTGTCTTGTAGATGCAAGGGGAATTGTGAAGTAATATTGTGCTTACGTAATATGTTTTTACGTAAATTATTAGAACTTGAATATCTTATATTGTGCTGCTTTTGTTTTGTTTGGTTACATAATTTTAACTGCCCCACGTATGGGCGTCAATTTGAAGTAACTTTATTTGTATATGTTTGTATATTAGTGTTTACTCAACGTGTTGAAGCCATCTTGTGACGTGATTCATTTGTTAGGCATGTTAGCTCCATCTGGTGTTAGCAATTTGCGGCAGTATTAATGTTCGTTTGAAAGAATGCTACTGTTATTTTATTTAATTTTGGTTCTCTGTCCTCCGGCTAGCTACGATCTTTTTGGTCAAGCACTTCTCTTTATACAGGTTGTGTAAACGGAAGGGAGTCTCTTATCCAAAAATAACACTGATGAAAGAATTTGTTTTACATTTTTATTGTCGAACACATTTACTATCACATTTACACATTGATCTTGAAAACTGAACTGAAACTGTTATAATAACTTCATTATTGATATTTCTTAATTCGCGTACTTCAACTTTTGTATAATTAACTTTATCACACTTGAGATTTTTCATAACTCTGTTACGCGTAACCTGCAAATTGATATCCGACGTGTGCCGTACAAATACTTTCGACGAACTGACTAACTGAAGGCGACGTGTACTTTACAAATATTTTCGATGAACTGACGGGAATGCGACGTGTAGTGTACAAAGAATTTTGATGAACTGAGGGCGATCTACCTCTGACTTGGCTTTTTATACTCATACACCCCGATATGCCTAAAGATTATAACTGAGCTGCAATTGGCTAATAAAACGCGCCAACATTACCGTCTATTTTTATATCCAATGAAAATTATGAATACATATGCTCTAGGGAAACGTTCCAGAAGATTCTAAAAGAAAAACGCGCCACATTACGTAACTTCCTCGTTTCCAATAATGATAAACAGCTCTCCCCCCTCGCTGCATTATTGCACGCTATTATTGTCAGTTTCAGTAAGGCAGTATAAACTTACTTCTCAACAATAATTACAATCAATAAACATCTCAAATAAATGTCACATAAAAATGCATATTCATATTACAATCAATCTTTACATTTAAATAATTTGTGATACAAATTACTGCATCAATTGGTAGACTTTAAGCGATAGTCAAATATTTTAACGCTGGTTGCTATGTGAGCATTCCATTCTCTTTGCATGTCCAGGACATAAAAAAACCAATAACGGAATTCCATTTGAGAAAATGTATTGGAAAATTCAAAGAAATAACAAGGAATTTTTCGGAAACGGTTCACTACACCATGTGACATTAATTGTGGTTTTATCGAGTTCTACTTTTTTGTGTAGTAAACTTTGGTGTATCTCTTACGGTTTACCAGTTATGCAAAAGTCATTCAGAATGAAGAGAATTTTAGGGGAAATTCCCAAGAAGTACAAGATATACATTTCATTTGCCATGTAAATGAAATGATATTTTAAAATGTTTCTAAAAATGTACCATGCAACGGGAAGTCTGGGGTGGAGATTATCTTTGAAAATCTTCTTGTCGTATCCTTATAAGTTACTAAACTGAAATAACAAGTTTGGTATTTATCCGATTTTCGTTTTTGAGTTAGCAGACACATACGCGGACATATTTTCAAAAATCATTTATTTGCATTCAGGGCACCTCAAAATATGTATTCCCGGTGAAATCTAGGTATCATATTTTTTGGTGGAATGTAATATTTCCCCTGCTTACTGAACGTAGTAGAGAAAGTAAAAATGAACTCATAACGCAACAGCCGAATAAGAGAATCTACACGAAAGATAATTCAGTATATCAACTTACATTCGAGCGTCACAAAAGATTCAACAATGGATAAAATGCTTTATATATAGTCTTTGTTCCATTTATACCCCGACTTTAACTTCCATAGTCATATCGGCGGCGTTCTAGCTTTGCAACATACGTATTACCTTATCGACAATGGTGTTAACTCGTAGGCACTTATCGTTGGATTTCTACATTTATTTGGGTTTTGTACATTAGATTGCTCACACATTTACACTCTTATTTATATTTCCAGACTCTGGAGAGGATAGGGAATAATAGAGAAAAATCCCCACCCCAGCTGGAAATCGAAGCTGGTAGGTGCTCTACCGACTGAGATACGGAGCCTGCCAATGCGTGATATAGATTTAACTAATTATTCCTACACACATGCCATGTGTAAGCCAAATTTGGAAAGGTAGAATCAGACTAAACTTGATTACGGAGCCATAGTTTATGACTCTGCCAGGAAAACGACCTCAAGAAGCACAACCCCATTCAAACATCAGCTCTAAGAATTTTGTTAGGAGCATACCGAACCAGTCCTGTTTGTAGTTTACAAATAGAAGCTCAAGAGCCGCCGTTAGAAGTACGTAGAATAGCACAACGTCTAAAATACGCTATAAAGACTGCTGCAAGGCCCAACTGGGAAGCCCATCGATACACCTTCTTTGGGAAGAGCAAAAGAGTAGTCCAAAGAATAGAGATCAGCCATTACCTTTTCATCTTAGATTTGAAAAAATCATACATGAACTTAGTATTAAAATACCTCCAATAATGTCTAGAGATCATCATGATTTTCCACCCTGGAGGTTAACTATTCCTAGAATTAATATGGATATGAAAACTCACCAAATTCACATACAGATTCCTTCATATATAAACAAATTTACCAGGAAATCCGTAACACATATGTTAAACACATATTTACATATACAGATGGCTCCAAATCCGATCAGGGTAATAGCTGTGCTATAATTACTCCTGATGCTAAACTTAAGTACAAGCTTCCAGACTTGTTCTCTGTTTCCTTCTCTGAGCTCTATACTATCAAACAAGCTTTGATTTACATTACCTCAGCACAGCATAAACACAGTGCAATTCTAACTGATTCACTAAGCACTCTTCAGGGTATCCGAGACCGCTCTACTGACTTAACATTAATCCAAGTATCCAAAGTCTTTACAACCAAATTACTACAAATAATCAAGAAGTTATAATATTCTGGATTCCGTCCCACTGTGGAATATCAGGAAATGAGAAAGCAGATAGAGAAGGCCCCCCCCCAAAAAAAAACTTTGCTACCTCCAGTGGAAGAATTGCCAGTGCTCTACAGAGATGCTCAAAGATATTTTTTTAGCAGACCAACTGTCAAATGGAGGCCAGACTGGACCATTAAGACATCAACCAAAGTCCACATAGTTAGGAAAGGCTACACAAAACCCTGCACATTGGAGACTCTAGAAAGAAAAGATCACGTTTACGAATGGCCATTAACGCCTAACCCAAATAACCCTACTCGCCAAAGAAAATGCTCCTCACTGCGAGACCTGCAATTGGCGTATCACCATCGAACACCTCATCACTAAATGCAGAACCTATAACACGAAGAGAAGAAGACATAACGTCCCTGAAGATATATTTTTAGCTTTAAACAACCCTACTCATATCAAAAACATTATTTTTTTCTTGAAAGACGTCAAAGCGTATAACAATTTAAATATAGCACATCAAATAAGAATGTATAATAGGCTATACTGTTCTAGCTGTGTTGAGGCAGTATTTTTAACACTTAAATGATATCAGTCTAATTATATAATATAAAATATAACAACAGCCCGCCTTAAAGCAATTTGTATATAAAATAATATATAAAATGTATGTATCAGTCATCTATGTTTGTTATGATGTGTGTGTATAATAATGTTATGTGAATGTATTACATAATTTAACAATGTAGGAGCTGTGAGAATAGAAGCCGAAAGTTGCTAACAGTGAGGTAACAATGAGGTAACCTTGAAACAACAATAAATTAGAAAGTTTAATAATGCTTCTAATAATTTTTTGGAAAAATAATGTAATATTTAAAACAGTTTATAAATAGCCAATCAAAAACTAGAAAAGCTGAAAGTTAAATAAAATTATTCTATTGGAATAGGATTAGCCAATCAGAGACTTAAAGTGGAGTAAATGTGCGAATTTAGGCGGTGGACGCCAGACGCTAGAAGGCAGCGTTCCTGACCAGTTCGCTCGGTAGGTATTCAGTGTGAGACATAAAAATTAATTACGGCGAGAATAATATGCTTACATGTTAAAAAGTAATTAACAGTAATCACACAGCTCTAAAGAAAGATACATCAGTGAAGTGTTATTTAATCGCGTGAAAGATTAATAAAACGAAGTTAAGTAACATTATAATTTGTGTAAGCCTTCATTCTTTAGCCGTACTACCCCTGCTAAGAGATAAGTGTTCTAAAAATCACTACTGACGCAGCCAAGGCATACATATATAATATTTAAATAAACATTAAAATGCAAAGTTGATTCTTAAACGTGGGGGCAAAGACCACCGGAAAGTTAGTATCATACGTGGGGCTGCAACTACCTCAAATTTGGCGCCCAAAGTGTGGTGTTAATAACGTGAAGATATTCCTGCCACAGCGTTTAAGACTTAACAATGTAAAATATGTTTATAACAATGTATTAATATTGTATTATTTAATCAATGTAAAGTATACAATGTATTATTATTATTATTATTATTATTGTTGTTGTTGTTCTTGTGGTCGTATGTATGATATAAGTCATGATATGACCTAGTAGTCAAATCGACTATAAGTAAAGAAAAATAATAACAAGATAATTTGCGCTAGCTGATAAAAGGTGCCTCACTTGCGGCTTTCACTGACCTTCTATAAACACAGCGCGAAAGAGGTTTTGATAGGATACATAGCGTCGTCTGGTGCTACAACGTGGGAGGTGCTCGCTTAAGGATGAACGCCTTGCTTACAAGGCAACATCTCCGACACACGAGTCATACGCCTCTGTGAAAGTACTAGGCAGAGTGAATTCTAGGCTCAGCGACCAGAGACGTGATGTCATACAGAATGTCAGGCGTACTTTGAGATGAATATCTCGTATTTCATCTTAACTGTTCGATATAGGAACTACATTGAGAATAATACATTTTGGGAACTCTTTAAGTTCGAAAAAGCACTTTGCGAACAAGGTTCATGTGTGTTTTTCGCTTTTTATGCTTTATATTTTAATTGTATATTATTGTAGTTGGTTTCTCATAATCTCTTAACGTGAAGCACGTATTTCACGAGCATCTTGTTGGGTAAATGGATCCTGTACTGCCAATTGAAATTTACATTGTGTTGAAAGAAGCAGGAGTGAAGTACCTTCATTAGCCGGTGCTAAAACAGCTGGATGATGTGATGCTAATTGGCTTGCCGAATAATGCTATACCACCGAGCCACTTCTCGTAAGCTCTTTTTTTCTTGTAAACACTGACTCAAGAACCGCTTAAAGGGAATAAATAAACTCCTCCCAGCCAGGGACTTCAAGGAATGAATCCCTGTTGCCTTAGGGTACATCCGGGAAAACTGGCAAATATATATATTCATTATTCTAACTTCGTGTATTTTTTCCCCTTTTTATTCCTAGATTACTCGCGCATTTTTATTACTTATAACAGTAGTAACAACATAAGGAGAGAGAGGGAGAGAGAGGTGAGGTAAAATAACGAGAAAGGTTCTCAGCTGGAACAACAGCTTTCTTAAAAATTTGATGTGTTGCATCCATCTGACTTCTTCTACAAACTATTCTTACAAAAAACTTGTTATTGTATCTACTTCTTGTTAATGGAGATATAATTTCACTACACATTTACACATTTCATTGTAGGTATAAGAAGGGTACAGAAAGCTAAAGCGGTAGATGATGTTTTTAAAAGTGTTACTACGCGATGGCTTTGAAATTCCTTTCCTTTTGCACGAACACGGAAAAAATACAAATAGGATATGTAGCTGTGAAATGCATAAACTGTTTGAAAACTCAAACTAATAACAAATAATATCCCGGAAATGGTGGATGCCACAGAAAAGTTTGATTTAAAATGTATGGTTTTAAATTTTTTGCAGTAAGATGCTTTCTATTTCTTACGTTTTACCAAATATGCAAAATTCATTCAGAATGAAGGCGACTTCACAGGCTGTTACCAAAAAGTTAAACATATATATATTATCTATCGTGCATATATCTGAAACATATGATGTTTTAATTAGAATCGTCTTGTCCATTTTTATCAAAATAAAAATCGCTAAGTTTTTTCCAAATAAAGTGTAGTTTTCAGTGTAGTAATATTCTTGAAAATCTTAGTGGCGCATCCTTGGAAGATTCTGAAGTTGATACAAGTTTGGTGATTGATAGTTTTGTTTTCTGACCCATGCTGTCCAGACTCTCTCTCTCTTTCTCTCTCTCTTTTTCTTTCTCTCGTACACACACATACGAACACCCATTTTCCTAAAAAATGTTGTTTATGAATTCAGGGAGTCTAAACACGCATTACCGGTGACATTAGATATCGAACTTTTAAGTGAAATACAATACTTCCTATGCTTACAATAGATAACCAGCAGAGAAAGTATAAATCTGTAATATTCGGCCACAATATGAATGTGCCTGCAGGAGGGCCCACTGTTTTTGTTGACAATCAAGGTTAGGATCAGAGGGGAGTGAGGGGAAATGTGATAGGGAAATACACAGTCGCACATTGAAAACAGTACTACATTTGCAGACCTAAGCCTCGCTAGTAAACAAAACTCCTAACTACGGATGTTTTTTACCTTACTGTCCTTCCGGTACCCCGTTTTGTAACCGTTAGTTCCTCTTCCCACCGCACGCAATCATATCGTGGCTACTAGCGCTTGAGATTACTTCATATTCTTGATGAAAACATGTGTTTAACAAATGGATAGATATGGGTCCTCTCTCCTCACTAATGTGCACGAAATACTAACTGGGTGAGCAGCATACGTTGGAACCACGAACTCCGCTCCCTGTTCTTTATAACTCAAACCGAGGTCTACAGCCTATTGTGCTTGATTGGAGTTTAATATCTGTAGAACATGTAAAGTATTATAGGTCTTATAACCTCATAGGGTCAGCATGAATAATTTAGGCTGATTTACACGATGCATGTAGAGCCAATTTCTTTCATAGGTGTTTTCTGTTCCTTAAAGAAGTTTGATTCGAATGGGTTGAACTATAAGTATTTTAGACTGACTTGTGGGAGGTCGATAAAACTCTAGCACATGGTTTAGCCAACCAAAAATCCAACTATGCATTCATCTTATGCTTAGTATGGAATCGCCTCGGTTTGTAAGGGATTTATTTTAAAAGGTTCTCAGGCTTTAAAATTTCAGTTCAAAATGATGTTCATAAGTTGTGAAAAATAATGCTGTGAAAGGTAAAGTGTTTGGTTGATAAGCCTCAGAGATTAACGTAATACACTCACAGATGAACTCCAAGATGATATTATCACGTGCTAAGTTGTGACATTGGGGAGAATAGCTAAACGAGGGATTGCGGAGGTTGAGACAATCATTAAAACGCTTGGCTATATTCTAAAGAGTTACATTTCTACCAGTGTGTGTGTGTGTTTGTGTGTGTGTGTGTGTTTGAGTGTGTGATTCAGTGTGTTTGTTTTTCAATTTTATATGTATGTATGTATGTATATAGTGCGGTGATTGTAAAAAAATAGTTGTTTTCTGGTTGATACTGCAAGTCACGTATACAGACCAGGTATTTATCTAGAGAGCATGTACGGTCTTATGACCCATGCGACTGTGTTATGCAATTAATGTAATACTAAATACCTAATAAATACCACCACTACTACTACTACTACATTTCTACCGTGCGATAGCTGGGGTTACACGATCAGGGATGATGATGGTACTAGCTAACATTATTATTAACAATTTATTTTATAATGCTTACCTTGAGAAATGTCTCGTCGTGGATGAGGAGAGCCAATACTCAACACGACTTTGTCAAGCTAGTAGTGCCAAATGAAACCATCCGGAGCGGCCGTGCAGCGGCCGTCAACAGGTACCATAGCGGTACCGACAAAGTTACGACACAAACTCCTCGCCAGGAGAGCTTGAGGGCTTGCTTACATAGAGTTGAATACTCTAGAGGGGTTCATTCTAATACCGTGGAAACTATTACCAAATATGGTCTGCCACCGCCCTGGGTTTGAAATATTGCTGCCAATTATAACTCGATACGTCAATGTTCTATAACATTCTGTGTGACGTAACGCGGTTTAAGGTGCAGCTAAGAGCCTGCAGAAAGACACGTACCCTCAGAAAATGATGACATAGTGACATCCCTTGGGAATGTCCTGTTATATAAACACTTGCTTAGGCTTAAGACAAGTTGAGAAATGTAAAATGTAATTCTCTGTGAAACTAAAAACTTCAGAATCTTGTGACAGGACAATAGAATAATGTCAATTAATATAAAATAATAATTACATTACGGATCTCCTCAGTCACGTGCGTGACAATATTGTACACTGTATGAAAGATTTATATCCCAAAACTACTTAGATGTCTTCTAGCCAAATGGGAAGTTTGCTTGGCTGTATCTGAAAAATGGTCACTGTAGATAGAAGCCCTAAGAATTACCATAGCTTAAAAACTGAAATTGGGTGATCCTGCATCCAGGGTGTAGTTTGTGACTGCATGTTAATTGGTGACTAGATTAGCAGAGAACTCCACTCTCATATCATTTTTACTTTCTCTACAAGCATAGTAAATAGGGGAAGTATTGCATTCCACCCAAAAAATTCGATATCCCGATTTCACCAGAAATGCATGTTTCGAGACCTCTTGAATCCAAAAAAAGCATTATTAGAAAAATGTCCGTGTGTGCGTCTGTGTGGATGTGTGTGGATGTGAATATCATAACTCAAAAACGAAAAGTCCGATAAATACCAAAATTGGTATTTAGGTTCAGTATCTTTCAAAGATGCGACACGAAGATTTTCAACAAAGTCCCCTCATCCCAGACTAGCCTTTACACGGTACGTTTTTCAAAAGTTTTGATTTTCTCAAAAATGGCTAACGATTTTGATTAAAATATAATATGCTTAAGATATTTAATGGGAAATTAAATGTATATCTTGAATTTTCTGGGAATATATCCAGAAGTCGTCTTCATTCTGATTGAATTCTACATAACTGGTAAACCGTAAGAGAGAGACAAAAGTTTACTACACAAAACATGTTTATCTCGTAAAAACGCACAATTTATGTCATGTACTTTTTTTGTCGAGTGAACCTTTTCCAGATATTCTTAGTTATGTGTTTGAATTTTCGATTACTTATGCTTTTTCTTAAACTTTTTTATGTCTGGACATGCAAAGAGAATGGAATGCTGCACATATCAACCAACTCTTAAAAGATTTGACTATTGCTTAAGGCCTACCATGTTCCCCTTGGGCCCACAAGAAAATTAGCAATAAGATAGTTTCTGAACATTTTTATATCGATTAAATAAAGTAGTTGGAGAATAAGCATTTGTAAAACGGTTTATACACGATTAAAGAAAGGCATGTGAGTGTAACACATCCGATTTTTTTGTTTACGGGTTAAAATGTTTCCACCATTGAGGGTAATACAATATACTAAACAGCTGACACTGGAGTACTGAAACAAACCAAGCTGCTTTATAAGGAACATTTGCACTATCAAAAACATAGAAATTGGATCGTATATTATTACTATACAGAGTACAGTAAGTCCACATTCTTATTTGTTTTTCTCAGACAGAATTACATAGGGAGAACAAACTTTCACGAGCTTCCAGCAGACTCTACCAATCCAGTATTTCTTTCTGAAAATTAGCTTACTATTGCCATAATGGTAATCGAAAATGCATCCATTACTACTACTACTACTACTACTACTACTTAATGGATAACAAAGAGAAACTGCACATTCCTTATCCACGCATTTGAACGAAATCAAAGGTAAAAGTTCTAACGACTGTAACTTAAGGTGTTTACTAATAGCACTTAAAGGCTAACCTAGATAGGCTTTACAATAGACTTCATGGCATCGGTGCCATTCCACCTCACCTGCGGCGAAAAGATAAGCTAACGCGTGGTTCAATTGCATATTGTTCACTCCGATGCGATTTTATAATTCTTTCTCTGGGAACCTGCATGAAGGTTTGTGAATATAAAGAAAAACGGTATTCACAACCTTCCCACAACCATGAAGTCGCATGACACCATCAGGTTTGTAGCTTCCCATTGTTCTTCCATTTAATTTTGTGTCTTACAGGTAACTGAACTTCGATGACATTACGCTATTAGAAAAACTATCTGGCCGATAATAATCAAATAGAAAAACAAAACACGTAACTAGGTGAAACGTTATTTCTCTTCCAGCGTGCCTGACAATCCTGCCTAAAAAGTGCTTTCACAGTGAATGCAGTAATCGTGTCGACACTGGGCCGTGTGCTCTCTCTCAAATGTTCGAGAACAGGTTTGTTCCCGACTGTACTAAGAAATATCTAAAGTAGGGAAAGGGAGAAGATGGGTACTATATCTGGTAGAACACCGAATAAAGTCGAGTCGAACTCATCGATGCCAAAAACTCGAATTGTCTTTTCCGTAGTAATCTAGGTATAGGATATAGGGTGCACAATGGAAGGGGACATGTCGCACACTGCGACCTACGGGAGATCTCTTGTGGCCACCACCCCTGAGGAGGAAGTGATGAGCTGAAGGAACCTCAGGATGCTACAGGCTGCAGGCAAATAGGCCACTAAGACGCGTGGAAACCCTCCTCTTTCCTATGACAAGTATCCAAGTCGTCTGCCGAGTACCGCCATATGTCACGAAACCTAGAAATGTGAGAAGAAACGGAATGAATAAATACGTAATAATTTGTAAAATGTATGTAACAGTCATTTCATATGTTTATATTATTGTATACATGTAATAATGTTATGTGAATATATTATGTACTTTAATAATGCAGGAGCTGTGAGATAAGTTAAAAGTTGCTGACAATGAGGTAAGAATGAGGTAACCTTGAGGCAATAATGAGTTTGAAAGCTTAAATACTACTAGTCAATATTGGAGCAACAATAATGTAAATTTTGAGACAGTTTATAAAAATAGCCAATCAACAACCACAAAAAGGTTTGGTTAAATGAAGGTATTCTATTGGAATAGGATTAGCCAATCAGAAACTGAAATATAGCAAGATTTACAAACTTAGAAGTCAGTTGCCTGCAAACAGTGCTCCTAACCAGACGTAAAACGTGTTCTCAAGAAATACAAATATGTATTCGTGTGAGACGAAAAATAAATTTACGTGTTAAAAAGTGTAATTAATTAATAAAAAGAATCTCACAGCTCTCTATATCAGTGAAGTGTTATTTAAATCGTGTCAAGCATTAATAAAAGGAGTGAAGTAAAATTATAATCTGTAAGCCTACATTCTTGTCCCATCACAACCCTGCCAAGAGAAAAGTGTCTCTAAAAAAATATACTGACGCAGGCGAGGCAAATTTAAATATATAATGTTTAAAGAAACAGTCAAATTACAAAGTTAATATTTTTTTTTTAAACTTGGGGCAAAGGCCACCTGAAAGTACATTTGGGGCAAAGGCTACCGGAAAGTGTTTACTATACGTGCGGTTCCAACTACTACAAGTTCAGCTCCCCAATAGTTGAACTACAATAAAAATCAACTTTCTCAAATTGGCGTCCATACGTGGGGCTAATAAATAATTTCTCTTAATGAAGGGAACATCACAGGCTATTCGCAGAAAATTCATGATATGCATTTATTTGTCATGTTAATATATTAAGTATACGATATTTTAATCAAAATCGTTAGAGCCTTTTCTAGAAAACAAAAAACATTTACGAAAATTATTCCATGTAAAGCGTAGTTTAGGGTCGCTGATTTTCTTCACAATCTTCCTGTCGTATCTTTGGAAGATACATTACTTAAATACCAAATTTTGGTATTCCTCTGAACTGTCATTTATAAATTATTGTCCTGCTCGCTCCTCGCGCGCACAGACACATACGCATTTTTTTTTCAAAACTTTCTTTTTAGGATTCAGTGTTCTCAAAGCATGTAGTTGAGATGAAATCTTGTTAGCGAATTTATGGGTTGAATGTAATATCTTCTCTATCTATTGGGTACGTTGTAGAGAAAGTAAACGGAAGTAAGTGACGTCGACGAGCGTTTTCTTAGGGAAATTGATAATAACTGAGATTCTGTAGCTTGAAGAAATGACTAACACAAGTTTTAATTGTCAGTAACGCAGTTTTTATAAAGGTATGTAAATTTTACCGTAAAAAACTGGTACGCTACATCGTAGGGCTATGTGTTCAAAACCTTTAGTGCTTATTAGTGCCTGATCTACTCGCTAAAGTACTAGGTAGCTCAAAAACATACTAGCAGTAGGTTGGGTGGTGTGCTTGTGCAGGGACTTTAATATGTCCTTGGGAGTGGGTATTACTGTGAAATAGGAACGCGTAGCTTCCTGACTGACTCGTTCTGAAGCTTAGTAGCTATTGACTTGCGCTCATTATTGTGATTAGGTTTTCAGTCGTTATCATGGAGCGGCCACGATATGGAAATAACGAATTGGTTGATATGCTATTGTTTGGAGTATCATTATAATGACAGAGAAGCACGAGCACTTTATAGACAAAAGATTCTGTTTAAGACGACTGGACTGGCATTTTTCCATCAATTGGAACAACGACTATGAACAAAGATCGACTATATACGTCAAATCAGCAACAGCAGCACTCTGTGGTTAAAAACTCCGAAGCTTACTGTTGGCGTAATTCCTCATATCAGCTGGAGAACGTGCGCATGGGCAGGATGGATGTTTTTGAGCATTATCTTTTAGTTTCCTATATACCACAATAGGAGCCCCTGCTGCACTCGCGGAATAGGCCACCCATCCTATGCTCAGTGTATATCAGGGTTGATGAGGTTGATTTGTCTTTAATATTTGCCCCATGCTTTGGGAGCCAATTTGAAGAAGATGAATTATATTTCGACTGTTGGGGAGCCGAACTTGAAGTAGTTGCTACCTCACGTATGGTAAAAAGTTTTCGGTAGGCTTCGCCCCTAATGTTTAAACATTAACTTTGTAATTTTGAGTGTTTCTTTAAATATTATATATTTATGTTTGCCTCGGCTGCGTCAGTATTATTGTTAGAGACATGGCTTTCTTTGCAGGGAGTAGTGCCACTGAAGAATGTAGGCTTACACAAATTATAATTTTACTTCACTCCTTTATTAATGCTTGATACGATTTAAATAATACTTTACTAGTATAGAGAGCTGTGAGATTCTTTTATTAATTACTTGCACTTTTTAGCACGTAAACTATTTTCGTTTCACACGAATACGTATTAAATGTCTCGAGGACACATCTCGCATCCGGTTAGGAACACTGTCTACAATAAACTCGTCCAGTTATCAGCGCTGCCTACAAGCAACTGACTTGATTTCTACCGCCCAAATTTGTAAATTTCTATATTCCAAGTCTCTGATTGGCTATTCCTAATGCAATAGAATACCTTTATTTAACTTAAGTTTTTTTCTGGTTGTTGATTGACTATTTTATAAACTGTCACAAAATTTACGTTATTGTTGCTCCAATAATGACTAGTAGCATTATTAAACCTTCTAATTCATTATTGCCTCAAGGCTACCTCATTGTTACCTCATTGTTAGCAACTTTTAACCTATTATTCCCTCAGCTCGTACATTATTAAATCATGTAATACATTCACATAACATTATTACACATGTATACAATAATATAAATATATATGACTGTAATACACACTTTTAATATATTGTTACATACACATATTGCTTTAAGGCAGGCTGTTATTATATTTTATATTATATAATTATACTGAAATCATTTAAGTGTTAAGAATACTGCCTCAGGTATTTCTACGAGGCGTGTTTTTTTAAAGTGCAGATAATTTTATAAGAAATAACAGAACATTATTTTCCAAATACTTTATCATCATTCATTGCCTTAAACCTCACACTACTTCTCCATATAGTTACCCGTTATTCAGGTACCTATAACGGGATACCAGTTTTTGTATGCCTTAGGCAAAGAATGATGCCGCTTGTGATGAAAGCGTAGTCTGGTCGTCTTGTTTCACATAATCGTCGTTGAAATGTTTTCCACAAGGAGGTTCTTCACATGAAGAAACAGATGAAAATAGCTTGGTGGCAATGTTTCCTTCTACAGCTTGCACCAAATCATCCGTGACCACAGACGGATGGCCGCTCCGCAGCTCATCTTGTACATACACTTTTACGACCTTCGTTAAACTGTCCAATGTATTTCCTCATCCTACCTCACACAATTGGCAATAAATGTGTGTCCAAGCTTCTTTTTTCTTTCACTTTCTCCTGTACAACCAAGCATAGTTTTAATAGCAACTAAGTATGAATTGCAAGTCACTGATCTTTTTAAGGTCGATAATCAGGCGTGGCTAATAATCGATTGCCACCAAGATTAATGTTGCTGACATTGCGGCCATATTCAACAGGTGTTGGTAAATGTATTTACTCATAAGTTATATTACCATTATTAACTCTCTTCGAAATATATAGTACTTCGTTCTCTAATGATGCACTTTCCGCACCTATATTGCAATTTACTATTGCTTTGCTGGTATTTGAATTTCTGTTGTAGACGTTATTGTAACAAGAAAGCAGGTGTTACGGTCAGAAACAAAAGCTGCTATATACTAGTGGAGTCTAATTAGAACAGTGGCCAGCCGCTGTTTACACTTGAATTAGAAAACTTTTATTACAATGAATGTGGAGTTGAATGTTGCTTAAAGCCGTTACTCGCCTGCGCAAACAAACAGTGGCGTTTTGCTCCGTCTTGCAGAACCGCCATAAGGGTAGGCATATAGAATGTGTGATAAATGACCCCGGTGTTATTTTAAGATCAATGCGGCCGTGGCATAGTGATTAACTACCGTGCCATCCCTTGCTACGTGACTCCGAAGACTTCCATTAATAGCAGACCAAAGGGCGGCTCTACATCAGTGGGGTAAACTGGGCAAAAAGTATATATTCGGCCTCATTTCTACATGCCCTGCAAATAATGGGCACTTCCACAGCACTGTTTTACACAAATAAAAAAGGAAGGCACATAAAAACGTTACATACGAACTGAAACATCAGTAACTTTGGTAAAAACACATACTTGCCTTAGGTAATTTTACAGGGGCAATGCGTACGGCATAGAACAGTGTTGCCAACCACTTGGCAGAAAATCCATAACTCCCTAGATTAAGTGAAAGAATTTTTCGAATGTGCTAAATTCATATTACATTCTCTATCCTCTATCACTTATTGGCGGGTACGTATACAAATTATTCTTACGAACTTTTATTTTCCTATCTGCTTTACTTTAATGGGGATAAACTTTTGTAAAAAGTTACATTACCATTTCGTTGTAGATACAAAGAGAAAAGGATTGTCAAATGTTTAACAACTGGACGCCATACTCTGACCTTAAAATTCCACTTTTTTCATAACATCACGAGAAACAACTAAATGTACACAGGACTTGAAAATAATTGTGTGTATTAAAGAGATCTACATTTTCTTGTGTGTAGGTGTTTACAACCTACCAGTTTTACAGGATTTTATAAAATTCCTTCCAGAGGAAGACTTCACAGGCTATTCCCAGTATATATTTTGGATATACATTTATGTGTCATGTAAATATCCTTAATATATGGTGTTTTAATCAAAATCGTTAGATATTTTTAAAAAATAAAAAATCTAAAACCCTTCCATATATGGGGTAGTTGGGCTGGAAGGATTTTTTAAAATCTTCTTTGAAAGATATTGAACTTAATAAGTTTGGTATTTATCCAACTTTACGTTTTTGAGCTATGCTGTTCACAGACATAGATAGAAACAGACACATACGCAGACCTTTTTCCTAAAAGTGCTTTTTTTGCGTTCAGGTGGGCTCAAACATATATTTCCGGTGACGTCAGGACATTGAATTTTTGTGTTGAATACAATACTTCCCTATATGTAGCAGAGAAAGTCAGAAACAGAACATTTTACGTAATGTAATAGACTTTAGCGACTCTTTCCATGATATTAATAAAATAGGGTAAGACCTTGTTACTTCAGTGGACATTAGGCTTAAGGTAAAGAAATAATGTACTGCAGAAGCCCAAAACCAAATATTAATATCACATTTGACTCTTAAACTTAGCCATTGTGTTGTAACTATGTGTATCATTCCGTAATATTTAACTGTTAAAACAAATAAAATATTTTAATAATAATTATTTACTGAGCGGGATTGCTCAGGCGGTAAAATCCGTGGCCCGCTTTCGGGAGGTCCACGGTTTAAATTTCGTGGGCGATTAATCTAACTGAGGTGTTTACGTGGTTTTTCTCTAATACAAAGACCCAAAGTTACATCTAAAACAATAGTAAAAATGAAAATATAAAGCAATAGTGAATGCCCTACTATCTATTCACGTATAATAAAAATAGGTAAACTGGACGGCGCCCTAATGCCATCTGCCCAACACGTGTAGAAACAGAGATACGGTTGCAGAGATAAGTTCCCTTTGGACACACGACTGCCATCATCCCATCACATATAGAGGCAGAGGTATAGTTACTATACGCTAAGGCCTCTGTGGACGCGTGACGACGAAGAAAGATGGTATGGTATAGGAATGAGACCTAGAAGACTAACGGTGTGCCACACACCGAATCACAAGATACCTCTTAAACGATCCGTCGCCATATGACCACGTAGTTAAGGCGATGTAAAATAGAAAGAAAAAAAAGTTATTTGTGATACAAAGCGTTAAAAATGGAGTTTTACTTTGATGGTAGGAAAGTTTGCAAAACGAGGCTGAAATCCGAATGCAGTAAAATAATCATTTTGGCCTGTTATTTCATATACTACCTTTTAGATAACTCTGAATATTACATTATAAATTATTCAACTGAAATTTATGTGGAAATAGTAGTGTAGGTACATTCCGATATGCGCAATGGTGAGCTCCAGTCTGTTGTTTGGCCTTCATTGTTGTTTGATTTTAATAGCACTAGTGCTGACAGCATGATCACTTACACATTCTATAATTTACAAACGGCTGTGGCAAACATTAATAAAAGCGTTTGTAACCGTTCCAAAGTTAGTGCATCTTCTGGTTCTGCCGAATCAGATCAAAACAAAAATAAATAATTGATGATAATAGTAATAATGATTGATATAAGGCCTTCACCTAATATGCATACAATTTCAATCCCAAGGAACAAAGGTGGTAAACAATGGAGCGTTATAAGAAAGCTATTCCACTCAGTATTATAATCCCCAATTCTTAGTGTGAAGGGCTCATGTTCAAATTTCTGCTGTTAGTGCCAGGTATCTAAATAAACCTTTATGCAGTTTGTTATGAATGGTACTAATAATAATTCCTTTACGCTATTAACTATTTCTGTAATTCACATTTTACTACACAAACTTGTATTGTTGCGTTCAGCAAAACAGCAGGTTGATGAACCTAGTGCCGGGGAGGAATATTCTGGCCCTTGTATGCATTCAATTTATCATAATAATAATATTAATAATAATCATAATAATAATCATAATATAAAATTAAAAAGGTAGCTTTTCTGGTTTAAAGTTTCTAATATGCTGCATCCAAACAAATGAAAGAAGCAAAAATAAATAAAGAATTCGTAAACGCGTAGATATGTTATAAATTATTTAGATATACAGGAAATTGATACAGGGTTAGTAAATGTGTTACGCGATCCTCCTAGCCATAAATCACTTACATGTAAATATTTAGAAGAAGATCTTAAGAACTCGCATGTAATTATGTAATATCGTGACGCATACACCCACTACAAAATACTACGTATTTATCCATTCATGTACATATAAATGTAACGATATGTGCCTAAATGTGTCCTATGTTTACGGAAAGAGATTTTCAAAAGTACGTAATTCCTTAGAGTCAATTTAATAAGTTCTCATTTTATGTTTATATGGAATTATATTGCCACACCACCTCTCGGTATCAGTTGGATGATCGTCTGTGGCTGTCGGGTTGGTAGGTACAGGCCTCAAACGGGGCTAGCGCGATGGGATGCCTATTATTAATATGTAATGATCTTGTGTATAGTGCATCTTTACGGAAAATGCATTGGTAAACACGTATCTGCTTGCTAAATCGTTTTACAGATCCTGACAAGAATTACCCTTCACTTTCGTATAACGACTTTCATTTCAAAAACTAAAGACCTGGCATTTAGCCCCAAATTTCTCAAGTCATGGTAAACGATTTATACATGTATATTCAGGCTGTACTATGAGCATTGCATGAGCATTTTTAGCTTTTGGGCATTCTGTATCTGGACATTTCAGCCTTAGGGTCTGCTGCGTGATACATCTAGATCTGGAAGTGTTTATGACCATGAAATGGGATCAATTTCACTCAAAACAAAAGAAGACCATTGAAATTTTAGCACAGTTAAGACTTTGACTATTCTTGTTGCTTATTTATTTTGGACTGTGATGAGGCTCTGCTGCTGCACGTTCTTTTTTCGACGATAGGGTATTTTTTTTTATTATTATTCACTTCGCGCTCATGCTGCCATGGTGGAAAGTTGAATTTACTACGCTCAGTACTGGTAACCTAACCTCTCTGCGTGTTTTATCTACTTTACTGCCCTTATATGCATGAATATATTAAATTCTCTAATTTTTACATTCTCTACTACGTATAGTAAGTACGGGAAGTATTGTATTCCACTCAAACATTCGATACCGAGATTTCACCAGAAATAAATGTTCTGAGGTGCCCTGAATTCAAAGAAAGTATTTTTGTAAACTTGTCCGTGAGTGTGTCTATGAACACTGACTCAAAAACGAAAACTTGGTATTTGGGTTTAGTATCTTCCAAGTATGCGGCACGCAGATTTTTTAAAAAAAAATCCCCCACCCCAGGCTACCCTTTGCATGGAACATTTTTCAAAAATGGTAACAACTTTGATTAAAATATCATATGTTTAAAATATTTTCATAGCAATTGAAATGTGTATATTGAATTTTCTGGGAATGTCTCCAAAATTTCTCTTCATTCTGAATGACTTTCGCATAACTGCTAAACCGTATGGGACAGACAACATTTTTCTACACAAAAAATGTTGAGTGAAGGATATTCCTTGTTATTTGTTTGAATTTTCTAATACTTATATTTGTTTCTCAAATGAGAATTCCTTACTCGTTTATGTCCTGGACATGCAAAGAAAATGGAATGTTCAACATAGCAACCAGCTCTTAAAAGCTTTGACTATCCCCTTACACCTACAAGAAAATTAGCAATAAGGTAATTTCTCTCGATTAAAATGAAGTAGATGGAGAATAAGCGTTTGTAAAAATAGTTTGTACAAGAGTAGAGAATGTCATACGAGTGCAACACATCAGATGTTTTATATATTTATTAATGCAGTAATAGAATATAATCATATTTAATAGTGGAATTTTAGCATTTAAATGTGAGTGTTTGCTGTCTTTAGAAATGCAAATATTTACTCGCCTATGCTTTCTACGGACGCCATGTTGAGGGATTTCCAATCCAGAGCTTACGATTTGTGAATATCTACTTGCTTTGTTGCGATAAAATATCTTAATATGCACATGGAGCGTGAAAGAAACCTTCGTCTACCTTCCCCTATTCCACCTCTTCTTTCTACTGGCTAAGGCTGGTGCATGGAGATAACTCCACACTACGGTCCAAATGTTATAAATACCAGCGAGAAAACCTGTCTCCTAAGTTTTGGGCTTCTGATTTGGAGAGGGGCTTGAGGAGAATAGGAATGGGATCAGTATGGCAAAGAGCTGAAACAAATGACAAAAACATATGGAAAGGTGTCAAAAGAAGACTAAGAGACATCAACCAACAGGAAATAGAATAGGATTGTAAAATTAAACCTTCTCTAAATCTAGCAAATGAAAAGAAATTGAATTTAGGTAAAGAGGCATATATAGGAAAAAAGGAAGGATCAGGAATGACATAGTTTAGACTGGGGGGGCTGGAGGGCACAGAAAATTACTGACGATTCTGGCAGGGGAATCTGCCCATTCTGTGATTTGGATGAGGACTGGGTACATATTTTGGCGGAATGTGCAGTGAGAGAACCAGCGAACGATTAAACTCAAAGAAAAATTCTTAAGTCCCTCAAGAAAGAGATTGGCATGTTGGGATCTACTGGCTGACCAGAAGAACTGGCAAAACATGGGCAATTTTTTGCTAAAGTGCGCGAAGCTAGTTCAAATTTGTTCAGTTAGGCAAAGATAATGTATCCGTATTTCCCTTTTTCTTGCTCAGTTTTGTTGTGTTTTCTTTCTCTGTTGTTTATTTTGTCACCCTATTGTATCTTAAATATGACCCATGCACTAAATACTTGTATAATAACTTCAATAATTTGAAACCAATAAAGATACCTTTATCTATCTATCTATCTATCTATCTATCTATCTATCTATCTATCTATCTATCTATCTATCTGTCTATCTCTATCTAATTTGGTACCCTTTGCCTAGAATAAATGGGCTTTTAATTTATCTCAGATAGTTCAACTGCATGTGGAATTTTAAATATTCTTGGCGAAGTAGGTAAACCTAATTTCTAATTACGTATTTTAATTATAAGATTCAAGAAACAAAAAACGACTGCATTCAATTCGCTGAGCACAGAAACATGATATGTATGTCTTTTGCAGTAAGTGAACATATAAGTAAATTATATGTCAAGCTATGGAATGTATTTTCTTCTTTCCGAAACTAATAATTTTTAAGGGCTGGTTTCATTAAAACTGTCAATTTCCATTAAAGGTGCAATAACAGCTACTTGCCGCTTTGCGACATGTGTTTGCATATTTTAGTCAGTAAGGTGCTCACTGTTTTACTTCCAATCTGGAGGACTTAATTGGAATCTAGGCTGGAGTGAATTGCCTGAATAATTTTGTTTCGGGTCTTTACCTTATTGCAGCAGTCCCAGTTATCGGAAAGCACCGACTGGCCAATAAAATATAAGGGCAAACACCAGAAGCAGTATCGAAGGATAACCAGAATCTTCTGGCAGATTTCCTTCTCTCCGCCTCTTGAACATTCTATGATCTCTGTGGAAAATTCCAGCGCAATATAAGTTACAGTTCTCGCGAGTGAGTTAGTGAGTGTATTTCTGGAGCGTTAAAAGGTGCTGTTCTCCAAGTGAGTTTGTGACCATTATCGTGACGTGGGGTGAGTGCTGCTACAACAAAGATTAGAGAGGTCTTGTGTTCGACTACCCTCAGAATGAACCTTCCGGAGGGAGAGGCTAAGTCGTACATATTTCATTACGGTGCTACTTCGTGAAGAATGTAAAGTGACAGTGAGAACTGAACAAGGTCACATTATGCTTCTAAGGCGAACAAAAGGAAACTATCAGCTCAGTGAACCGCGAATTTATTTGAGCTTCATTCCACTGCCTCTATAAATTTGAGTCTTTTTTTTTTAAAAAAACATCAGGTATATTGCCATACAAAAGGAGAATTTAAAGGGCCTTTGTCTATAGATTTAGAGTATTCCTTTAATCCTTCTGACATTTATTAAACTATGATGACATTAGTGCCCATGGACGTTTAAACGTTACTTAACCTGCAGCAAAACAGTAACAGCCAGAACTACCCTCGCAGGAAGATCATTTAGTTGGTTTATTTTTAAATTACGGCGATTTAAGGGTTGGTTTGTTAAAAATGAAAACACATTTTACTTAAGCTAACGCGTTTCAGAAATTGCGATCAGATGGCTTCTGTGCCTCGCAAACGGGAGGTCCAATGCAATGAAGGTCATCTGTGCTATATTCACAGGCTACATATTCCTCAAGAGTCCACCTTCTGATCAAGTCACTAGTGGATGCACAGGAAGTCAACCACTCCACTAAGACCATGTATGTATAACCAAGTTACTCAAAACGACGCCGCAGGAAAACGAAAACGCAGCTATGGCCACCTGTCTGGCATACATTGATATATGCGCATCAAAGAATCTATAGACTGGACTGGACTAGTGAACAAGGGGACACTTAGTGTTGCAACCTTCAAAGAATCTGTTGTGTAAAGCCCCGGTAACAGCGAATGAGAACCGCAGGAGGCACGTTGGTTGCATAGGGAAGCCGGCACAAATGGACAGAGACGCAGAGAATTCCCTAACAGTTCCAGGCATGGCCACCCGACCATGGGAGGGCCGCTCGGAGACATCCCTTCAGTGGGACCGGGGAAACATTTCTAAAGCGTAAACCTCTGCGCCATTTGCCCGACACCGACCTAACCGCAGCCCCGAGTCAACCTAAAACGTGAAAGTGAAATGAAATGAGAGGAAATAGGAAGAGAGGAGAGCCACCTTTATCAACCAGGGAAAACCACGAAAAACCCATGGTCAGAGCGGGTGGCCAACAGGAATCGAACCCAGGACCTCCCGAATGCGAGTCTCGCACATTACCGCGGAGTCATATCACTCGGTCAAAAGATCCTACAGAGAAACCACCACGATGTAACATTCCAGCCTCAAGCGAAGTTAAATAATGAGAAAAATACAGAAATTCTTCAGAATTCTATATTTTTTACTTCGGGTTACATGAATAAAAATGAGTATAGAGTATATGCTTCACTTTATTAAGTAAATACTCAGTTTGATAAGAGTATTTGCTTCATTTTGAGAACATACTCAAGTAATGGAAGCAGAGTAGAACATATTCAGACATCCATCTTACAAGAGCATTCACTCATATTTGGCATAAATAAAAGCTAGTATAGTCTCAGTTTTATGAGCTCCTTCTCCCTCGCATGTTGAGCATGGTTATATGCATACTCACTTCTGAGTATATGTTGATTTTTTTACTTGAAACTAAATATGAAGAGAATGGCACAATTTATAAGCCGTATAGTACTCATCGAAAAGTTACAAACATAGCCATGGGCATTAAAGAAGTTTCAAAATCTTACACTATTTCAGAAAAACATAACCTCGAAGTAACATTGAAAGTCGGATTTATTAATTAACCTTACTATGTAAACTGTTAACTTCAAAATCCAGATTTCTACTCATAACGTTATAAGAAAGCTGTTTCATACCATATCTAAATAGTGTAAATACCTTGGGATTCCAAAAACAGTCATCCAGCAGCTCATGAGTTATGACTTTCCAATCCACAATTATTTCTTTCTTTTTGCTTATAAGCATTTCATTTATTGGCTTTCTAACATTGCCATGAACATTCAGAGTTTCAAAACCCTGTATTACTTCATGAAGACATAACCTAAAAGTATCATTAAAAGTCAGATTTATTAATTAAACTTACTATGTAAAATTCTAACCCCAAAATTCAGTTGATTAAGAAGTTAGGTTACTTATTACAAAACTGTTTCGTAGAAAAATAGTTTGAATAACCCAGGATTCTAGAAACAGTCTGATTTGAATCTGCATCCGACACATTATAATTATTACTTTAGAATATGTAAATATTTTCTTTTTGCCTAATTTATTGATAAGACTTTTGTCTATTTAATTTTATTTATTATTTGCTAATTTAATTTACAACTATGCATTTGTGTGTGCTGCTTCAAATAATTTTTCTTTTGTTGGAGGACACCGTATTTCTCTAATATTTCTGCTGAAACTTGATAAGCTACACAGGATAATTCCTGAGCAGTTCTGATGAGACAACCAAATGCAACAAAACCTACTCCTCTGATTCAGAATGCCAAACAATCAACAAAGCTAGTATATGGTCAGAGTGTAGTTAACACGAGTATATACTTACGTATAAGCGAACGAGGTAGCTGTGGGGATGAGTATATACTTTTGTTAGGTAGTAGGCTTTTACTCTTATGAAAACGAGTATGTTATCATTGAGTTGAGTATATAATCACAAAGTGGTGATACTCATGAGTACTAACTTTGAGAAGGTATTTGCTTTTTATCCATATGACTTATTAAAAAGTCATAATCTTCTTAATATATTTCTTACTTCAGTCTTTTAGTCAGAACGAAGAGAATTACATTAAATCTTCCACTGGTGTCAATAATACGTGCGGAGTAGCACATGTAATGGTATTATTAAAGCAATTTGAACAAGCGATTTTACCAGATAATGGGTTAATTATCAGATTAACAATACGATACAGGTCTTTATCACTGGCATAAACCCTTATCGATTATGGAGGTTAAAGGGGACATTACAGAGCTCTGTGGTTCATTCCACGTGCATTAAATAAAATTACCTCCCGAGTTTCATTTTGCTGGGGTCACAATTGACGAGCCAATAGGCACGGGACTGTATTGGTGTTAGTTTAGCTCTGCATAGTTAATAGAAGTGACACTAAGAGGCTTAAATATTGTGATACAGATTGTATAAACCGCTCACTTCCCTGTAAACTTGGACTACGCCAGTGGCTATGAAGAAAATGAGTAAACAAGAAAAGATGGGAACACCAGTGCTAAGCCAAAATGAAAATGGGAGATGAAACAAGGCTTAGAATAACCTAAATAAGAGAAAATAGGAAAGTATGAGGGTAAGAGAGGATAAAAGTGCGGAACAAGAAGGGGAACAGGTGGTCAGGAAGTGAGATAAATAAATGTTCATTCTTTCTGCTAGTGCTAAAAGAGAATGCCAGTGCTTCACGAAATTAAGAGAAAGGGAAACAAGAAAACTGTATCTGAGGCAGAGGAACACGTAGGAGTTAATGTCATTTTCGGTTGAGACTTGAAATGAAAAATGTAAAAATGTTGGTACTGTCTTACAAGGTAAGGCAGTAATAGCAGCTAAAATGAACAGATTTGTTCACCATGTCTTCAAGTAGAATATTAAAGAAATGAATACATTTATTATATTCACATCAATTGCTCATTCTCTATTCTAAAAAATATTGTTACTAAACCTTGTTAACACAGATACACCTTCATTACTAGTTTGCTCATTTCGTTAAGTATAAAAAGGAACACAGTAAATCAAAGCGATAGACGTATCTCTCAAAGCTGGTCGCTATGTGATGGCTTTGAAATTCTGTTCTCTTTGCATGAACATGAAATAGCGATTTGCAGTCCAGGAAAATATAACGTACCTGAAAATACAAACCTTATCAAAGAGTATCTTGGAAATGATTGTCATAAAAGGAGCGGTTTTTTTTTATTACTCCATTTTACGTCGCTTTAACCACATGGTCATATCGCAACGGATCTGTTGGTAGATAACTCTAAGATCAATGTGCGGTGGACAGTCAGCCTAGTAGGTCTCACCCCTGAAACCATCTGCTCGTCACGTGTCCACAGAGACCTTAGTGCACAGCAGCCGGATTTTCTACTTCGTGCGGTGCAGATGGCATTAGGGTGCCGTCCAGTCTAACTACAGCTTTCGTATAGAAAGGTGGACAGTTAGCCTTCTAGGTCTTATCCCTGTAACCATCTTGCTTCGTCAAGTGTCCACAGAGACCTCAGTGCATAGCAACTGGTTCTTCTGCTTCGTACCGTGCAGATGGCGTTAGGATGCCGTTCACTCTAAATACTTTCATTGTCTGTGTATAGATAGCACAGCATTCGCTATTACCACCTATTTTTCATTTTTACTATTGTTTTATACTTAAACCACGAGGGAAACCACGAAAAAATCTCAGTCAGATTGGTCGGCTCATAGGATATGAACCCGGGACCTCCCGAATGCGGGACAAGACGTTACCGCCTGAGCCATCCCGCTCGGTATAAAATACTTTATTTGATATAATTTGTGTGCTTGACGAGACTACTTTTTTAAGCTTCAGAAAATTCAAGATATACATTTTATTTGTCCTGAAAATAGATTGAGCATCTGACAGTTTAATCAAAATCATTAGTTTTTTTACCAAATCAAAAATATATAAATGTTTTCCATATAAACGGTACTTTGGTGTGGAACGATTTTCCTCAAAATTTTTGTGTCACAACTTTGTAAATTTTTGAACTCAAATGCGAAGTTTCGTATTTTAACCGACCTTTGGTTTTTTGAGTTATGCTGTTCACAAACACACACATCGACCTATTTTTTAAAAACTTCGTTTTCTTATTCTGGGTCCTCAAAACATATTTTTCCTTTGAAATATGGACATACAATTTTTGGGTACAATACAGTATTTTGCCTAATACTATAAATACCTAGTAGAGAAATTAAAATTAGCTGTTAAAGAAGTAAATATCTTAAGGAAATCCATCACATGAAACCTTATAATTCGTATACTCAGTTAATACAGATAATTATTTATTTACCTCCAGGTAAAATCTGGGATACAAGAAAATTTCACTAATTTTATTTTTAGGCACCTTTGGTACTGTGGAGTGTCCAGTATTGGTTTGCTTTCTGTACGCGTGAAGCATCTCAGAAACCGGCGTCAGCTATCTATTAATTGCAATTTTACAAACACTTGAAGACATTGTTTACAGTTTCTACTACTTATAGTAATAAGTCGGGGAAGTATTGCATTCCATCCAAAAAAAATTGATGTGTAGATTTCACCGGAAATACATATTTTGAGCCCCCTCAACAAACAAACAAAAAACATTTTTAAAATGCCCATTGTAGCGAAAAGTAGGATAAATACCGAACTTTATACTTCGACATCTTCCAAGGATGCGATTATGAAAAATTACTATAACGATCTTGTTTCAAACACAATATATTAAATGTATTTTTGACATAGAAAATGTATATCTTGAATTTTCTGAGAATAGTCTGTGAAGTTCTCTTCAGTCGGAAGAAATTTTATATAGTATTGTATCACTAGTAAGTTGAGCGATAGACAAAAATGTACTACACAAAAATGCACAATCCTTTAAAGCACACAATTTGTTTTAAGTAACTTTTTCTGTTGCATCAGCCATTTTAGAGATATTCGGAATTATTAATTTTTCGAATTGTTCAATACTTAATTCTTCCAAAGTCCTGTCGACACTCAGTTGTTTCTCGCGATTACATAGAGTATGAAATTTTAAGACCATTTCTTAAACACATAGCTGTTTCTTTGTTGTTGTTTTTTCTGTAACGAAATGTGTAAGGTAGCTATTACTGCAAAGGTTTACCTCAATTAAAATGTAGTTGGAAAAATAAACTTTCGTAAGAATAATTTGTATATCCAACAATAAGTGATAGAGAGTAGAAAAAGTAATGTGAATGTAACAAATCAGACTTTTGTAGGCCTACACAGATTTGAAGTTTTTTTCACTACATTTATTAATGCTTGACACGATTTAAATAACTCTTCACTGATATAGAGACAGCTGAGAGGTTTTATTTTAATTAATTACTTGCACTTTTTAACAGCTAAACTATTTTTTTGTCTCACACAAAATACGTATTATACTTCTCGAGGACGTGTCTCGCGTCCAGTTATGAGCACTGTCTACAAGCAACTGACTTGAATTCACCGCCTAAATTTGTAAATTTCTGTATTTTGAGTCTCTGATTGGCTATTCCTAATCCAACAGAATACTTTTATTTCACTTAAGCTTTTTTCTGGTTGTTGATTGACTATTTTGTAAACTGTCACAAAAATTACATTATTGTTGCTTCAAGAATGACAAGTAACATTATTACACTTTCTTACTCATTATTGCCTCAAGATAAAAGTAAAAGTAATTAATAGTTTACATATTTTATCCACCTCATTGTTACCTCATTGTTAGCAACTTTTATCCTATTATTCTCAAAGCTCCTGCATTATTAAATTACGTAATACATTCACATAATATTATTAAACATGGATACAGTAATATAAACATTTACAATGACTGTAATATACTCTTTTTATATATTGTTACATACACATATTGCTTGAATGTGGGTTATTATTGAATTTATATGTTATATAATTTGACTGAAATCATTTAAGTGTTAAAAATACTGCTTCAAAGTACACCGAAATAGCTGCCCCTCTCTTGACTAATTTTCTCAGCAAGCGAATTTGGTTCTTCGTGCATATACCATACAATTGAATAGCGTTGATATCTATTCGACTGGGGGAATATTTCTAGATTTCATTCCCATATCGAGTTCAGACATGGCTGTTAATGTTTCCAGTGCTACAGGCACTCGTATACCACTCATTCCTCCTTTAAGTGAATGGTTTCCAATTGCATTACTTTGGGCTAGCTCACTTCTAATTATTTATACCAATGAAATAAAAATTAACTAAGACAAGGTATTTCCGAAGACTACTTCGATCCACGTTGAATATAACATCATTTACTAATTCAGGTTTGTTTCTTGATATTTGTTTCACATCAGTTATAGGGAATGGTGATTAAGGTGAATGGAGTCCAGTGTTGGATAAATGTGAAAACCATAGAGAAGAAAAACATTATTGCAATATAGGGGAATAGATCTGCTTACTGTATTCATAAAACTTATTGTATAAATTGCATGTCTGTAGTGGTTTAGGAGTTAATCGGGTTTGTTATAACATATACATCATTCCTTATTAATATGAGGTAAGGTAGTTATTTATGATACATATGTTAAAATAAAATCAGTTTTAACATATATTGTCTTATACTGTTTTTTTAGATAGCCCGAATGTTAAATTATGAAGTATCGAGCCAAAATTTGTATGGAAATAGCAGTACTTTCGGACATATGCATGCAATGGTGAGCTGTTGTTGTTTGGCCTTCGTCGTTGTTTGACCTTCATAACAGCACTATTGACAGCATGCTCACTCTATAATCTATAAAAGGCTGTGACAAAAATAAATCAATAGAATAATTGTGTATCAAGAATTTTCTAAATAAATGTGTACTCCGTTTATCATTATTATTCTTATTACTATTATTATTATTCATTTGATGTAATTATGATCTTGCTTGTGAAATTGTTACAATTTACAATAATTCCTTGTGCAGAGGAGGTAGTCTTGGTATTGATAACATCATTGATTACATTGTTTGGGGAGGAAACCTTGAATTATTTGGAAGTAACCATTTTCAAGTCATTGAAATAATCCGTTATTACCTTAATCGACACAGCAGCCGCTAATATACACGTACATATAATTTAAATTGCAAGAAACAAGGACGATAAAAATTGAGTGCTATATTTTTGTTTCCACTGAGTATGTAAATAAATAAATTTTGTAAGCTGCGGATTTTGCCAAAAGACTGTTTCTTTTTGGAAACACATCTATATATCATACGATGTTTAAAATAATTTCTTCATTGTTTTAATGACTTGAACAATCAAGAAAGCTAATGAAGAAGGAAAGTTCTTGCATAAGCTACTTCCTTCCTCATTGCAACGTAAGATCCTAACAAAGAAAGTTCAAGGATTAAAGCTTTAATAATCCAGCGTTAATTTTATTTGTTTAACGCAGGGCTGCGCGCAAATATTAGGGTATGGGGGCGAGGGTAATATCCGCGCAGCAAAATTTAATCAAGCCCATAACCACGGTGTTTAAAATAAGCAAATTAGAAGAATTAAGAGAAAATTAATTGTACAAAAAGCACGGCACGTGAGAAGATAATGGCGCTTATATGCGAGCAAAGCAAGTTTGAACTCCGTGTATTCTGTTTCATCAGTGGCCTTAACTCACCTTTACCATATGCTGCCTTCCCGTTTTCTAGTTCACGCAGTGCCTCCAGGAAACTCATTTCTACCCCAGTATGTTTTCCAATAATTTGAAATCTTTGAGACTGATAATGATCTAACTTTTTACCCACAGAAAAAGTATTAGTATTTTACCTTGCTTTATTTATTTTATTACTAAACCCTATTAAAATCTTCATTTAACTTTGAGAGAGAGATTATACTCTCTGCTATACATGCTATACACCAGTTTTAGAAACTATTTCTGTAGTTTCTATAACATTTTCGGAATTTTTAACGTAATTACTAAAGGGCGGATTAGAGTGATTGGTCAATGATTTCTAGTTACCGATGCAGAGAGCGTAATGTCTGTGCTCTCAGTCGTCATAAACAGTCATGTACAACATGGTATGCGCATTCTTCTGATACAACCTGTACGAACACTGAAGGCGTGCGCCCGTTGTTTACATCTGGGCTCACCCTCTCTCATTTAACAAAAATAGGCTAAAGTACAAGGTAAACGGTCACTCTGATCCGCCTCTTAGTAATTACGATCCTTATTACAGAAGACGTAAATCCCAGAAGAGGCGTATATGTGCGATTAATTATATTTGTAATTAAGGGCAGATTAAATGGCGAAAATTGACAAAATGACATTTTTAACTCCTATAGTATTATTGATTGGCATTTCTTCTTTAATTTGTTATATATTACATCATTGTATGAACAACATTTATGTTTTAAATATACAGAATGTTTCAGGGCCTCTACGACTAATTCTGAGGAACGATACATCTCGCAGAGAGGAACATTTTTTTGTCAAGCTACCACCATTCTTTGACGCATCGGTATGGAGTTATTTGCCTCTGTTTGAAGCGCATCCGGTAGGATAGATCTGACAGCGAATTTGACTCAAACGGATCGGCAAAACGAAAGGTCCCAGCAGATGATCATCAACGATTCCTGCTTACATGTTTACGGAATACTTCTGTTGGTGATGTCTAGCAAACTCTGCATAAGGCTTCGCAACATGCCAGATGTGGATGTTCTTGCTGTTGAAGTATCCGTCTCGTGTGAAGCAAGTCTAATTGGTAAACAATACGTGCGAGGGAAATGTAGAATCTGGGATACTTCGTTGCAGAAACCACTGGACTAACTGAATACGAGGTACGAAGTTGTTCGACCCCACTCCCTGTACTCTCTGGAGTTAGTAGGCTTGGAATTGTTCACAAATACGGAGTTAAATTGGGCTGTGCGTCTTAGACCTACCAAACGTAACCAGACGTAAGGGACAAGGAAGAGGTAATGTCATTTGATTCAGCAGTTGTACACAAATAGTCAAAGTGTTCTCGCTGTGCTCTCAAACCTAACCTACCAGATGAGCTTCAAACAGGGGTTAATAGCTCCGAAACGATGCCTCGGAGGATGGTGGTTGCTCCACAAAAAGTGTTCCCCCCTGCGAGATCTACCGTTCCTCAGAATTTGTCGGAGAGGACCTGAAACATTCTGTATTTTCACTTTCTCTACCACATGCGGAACATTCTATGTGAAATCGAAGTGCAAAGAAACCTCCCATTTTTTATTTGCTTTGGTGCTAAGAAAAACATATTCATTAAATATTAGCATCTAAAAACCAAAGATTTTCACGTTTTTTAACAATAAATGTATCTTATTAATTCATTGTTGCACTAATCTCATTTTGTAGATAAAAGTTCCCATTTCTTTACAGCATATACTAATTATTTATATAATATTCACAAAAATCTATGTACGGTTTTATTTGTTTTAAACGTCTCCAGATTTTTATAAAACTGAAGTATTAGTTTGAGAGTAATCCATATTGCCGTTAAGAAAAGCTGGCAATGTTAGTAATGTGGTTATGTTAGCGTGTTTGTAGTTATAACATAAAAGTGAATAAAAGCAGCGGTTTATGCGGTTGTTGCACGATGACCACCAAGTGCTCTGCAGCTGGATAACACACTTGATGCAATAAAGGTACGTGATTCAGCAACCTGGCACACAATAAACTAGCGCTTCGTCTTTATTTCCCTTTGCGTCAGTCTTTCCATACGCTAGCAAGGTTAATAGAAGTGTTGTGAGTTAAGCGCAGGTGATTATTAATTGTATTTTGGTTAGTGATGCGTGCTTTTGAGTCCTTCATTAAGATAAGAGAATTACAATGTGAATAAGCTTTAATCAAATCAAGGTGGTCCTAAGATAGCACTCCAGTATACATAACACAGTAATACTGCTTAGTGAGCGATGTCATTGTTTCACCTTAGGCATGGCAGCTTCCTTGGCCTTCAGTCAAAACAAACATGCGAGAGTGACCAGGAGGGCCTAAAGTAATTAACTTCTTCAATTATTTTAGCCGAAACTTTATCAGTAACCATTATAGTAAAATATGTTTTTGTGTTTAAGTTATGGAATCTTACCATATGTAATAAAATTATTTTTCTTAATCCGAAACCACCTACACTTAAAAAGTATAAATTTTTGCACTTAAATAAAAATAAGAAAAATATTTATTTTTGGTATGAAATAAAATAGGGGATCAAAACAAAGCTAGATTTAAATAATTAAATTTAAAGTTTTCAGAGTTATAACAGCTTGAAATTGGGAATTTTACGAAGATACCATAAATTTGAACAATTTAATTGCAATACGAGGATGTCCTGAAATTTAAGAGTTTGTGTAAAACATTGCATCGGGTTTATCTCCAAATACAAAAAAATTTCATTTCGTTTAAAGAATGTAAATTTGATTTTCGGTATGTTTCGGACGATTTGAAATGGAATATCCCGAATATACTGGGTAGAGGAGTTATTGTAATCAAACCAAAAATTATGTACCAAGATTTCACCAGAAATGTTTGGGGCTCCCTGAATAAAAAAGAAAAAGATGTTTGGAATCATGCCCGTGTGTATGTTTGTGAAAAGCATAACTCAAAAACGAAAAATATAAAAAATACTAAACCTGGTATTTGAGTTCAGTATCTTCCAAGGATGCGGCAAGAAGATTTTCAAGTAAATCCCCCCAACTATTCTTTACATGAAAAAGTTTTCGAAAAGTTTGATTTTCTAAAACCTGGCTAACGATTTTGATTAAAATACCATATTAAAGATATTTAGATCACAAATAAAATGTATATCTTGAATTTTCTGGGAATAGCCTAGGAAGTCCTCTTCATTTGGAAGGAATTTTTTATAATCTTGTATAACCGGTAAATGTTAATCGATAGACGAAAACGCACCATACAAAAAAGATATATCTCTTTAAATTATACAATTTACTTAAAATAAGTTTTATGTGGCTTAAGCCTTTTTTTAGAGATGTGTTGTTATAGGTTTGAGTTGTTCAGTGCTCGACATTCCTTTAAAGTCCCATCGATTTTCAGTTATTTCTCGCGATGGCATAGGAACAGTGTGGGATTGTAAGCCCACCATATGGTGTCCAGTTTTTATACATTTGACTATCGCTGCTCTCCTGTATCTATAATGAAATGTGTAATGCAACTATTTTTCAAAGGTTTAAAGGTAGTATATAGAAAAATAAGCTTTAGTATGAATAGTTTGTATACCCACAAATAAAGATAGGGGGAGAAAGTCATGTGAATGTATAACATAATAGCTTTAATAATATGTCACTGAGAATCCCACACTAATTCACAGAAAAGAATCATAACTTCCAAACATTTTGGAGCATATAGCTACATTTTAACCCATATTTTAAGGGAAGTCCTGCTTTGCAAATTGGTACTGCTATTAACTATGCTGTTAACTTAGAGTACTCGAATAGTGTGGTTTCTTGGTTTACAAATATTTGCGAGTCTTATTTCTCCATTTTTGCTCTGAGTTTTTTCTGTGCATGATATGGCCCGTTTTCTTAGAAACGATTGAACATGACCAAAGTATATCTTAAGTTGATAAAAATAATCCATATGTTCTGTTGAGTTAATAACGTGGTGTTGATGTTTATTAAATAATTGATGATAAATGTGAAGCATAAGAAGTTATAATTCAGGAAATAATCCTGTCTTCTTTAATAAGTAAACATATTACGTAAAAGTAGATTAGTGAACTTAGAAGGCATTCATTTACATCCTGTAAAAATTTCACTATCTTAAACACTCTGGGTCATTGGTGTATTTGACACTGGAGGGATAGGGTGTTTAATCATCCCCCTTTAACAGAGACTTTTCGTTTTGTTCCATTTATATACCGCCTTTAACATCTAAGGCCGGTGGCTTTAACTTTGGAATAATTGTTCATGGGCACATGTTCACTCCATATGGTGTACCTTTGGGTTTGTATACGTTAGATTTCTTTATACACATGAAATTCACAGACATACATACATTTACACTCTAACTCATACTTCCAAATCCTAGGGAGGATGAATAATCGTAGCTAAAGAAAAATTTACATTCTTCAGTCGGGGATCGAAGCCGGAACCTCTAGATTTGGATCTCGCATGCTATCCACTACACCGCAGAGACAATCTAGGGAAACTATTGCTTTCTATCTAAAACTATGATATCGAGATTTCACCCAAAATACACGTTTTAAAGTCTCTGGAACTCCTCGCATACACGTTTTATAATAACTGAACCCCCTAAAAATCATTAAATAATGGCCTGGGCGAAAACTTCGAATACCAAAATTTATATTTAACCTCAGTATCTCCGAGGACATGACATGAGTATTTTTAAGAAAATACTTCCCAGAAACTCTTTCTTTCTGCGGGAAATTTTTCATTATCTTATGTTACTTTTCAAAAATGTATAGCAATTTTTATTAAATACACTTTAAAAAATTGGCAACTCAAGCAAAATACATGTCTAATTTTCTTGGAATAGCTTGTAAAGTCCTCTTCATTCTAAATGAGCTTTGTACAAGCCAACTATATAAACAAGTTGTTACTGCTTATAAAATCTGAATAAATTGCTCATCATTATACGTATGCCAGTAATGAGAGCAAAGACCTGATACCGGTATACCAATTTGCCGTGGCTTATAGAGAAATGAAACAATTTTAAGATATAGTTTTCTCTAAGCAAGAAGATGCAAAAACCCTTACACATAATCAAATATAGTGTAATTAAGATCTGAGTTTATAATTACTTACCATTCTGCGCTGATAATAGGCTACACCATAGTTCGCAAACCTGCTTCCTTCTTTCCCAGGAGAGGAATACATGCAAGTGCCTGTTTTGCTTATCGCTTCAACACGCCTGTACAAATTAATGCAGGGAGAGACGTTAATGTTTCATAACATATGAAAACGCTCGCGTATTCACAACTGACGCTTCGGTCAATTTCTTTGTTTGTCTTCTTCAAAGGATAAGACTCAGAGCAGCTTAACCGCCGGATCTTATCCTCTGGATCTTATCCTCTGGTTACGAACCAAAGAGTTGAAGACACGGTATTCCAAACTGGAATTTTTAACTAATTTATCAAAGTAGGTATAGCTACAGCTTTATAAAATTTAAGGAGATATTCTCTGCGATCTTTCTTTGATAATGTTCTTCTATTTGTACAAGAAATATTTTGAAACAAATTTAACTGTAGCATATTTTCCCTGCGATTGTCGATTGTTCTTGGAAACTCATAAATAATACATTACTTGTTCTGTTAAAAGATTGCTTACTGCTAGTTTGACTCTTTGCATTTGTTCCATGGTGCACCATTACTTTGGTTTTACTTGGCGATATTTGTGGGTTATGTTCATGTATAATTCTTCGTAATTGAAAAAAGGCTCTTTGTATTTATTCGATATACTCGTATAGCCTATATCATAACTGTGTGCATACTTCTTTCCCATCCTATGCAAAATATTCTTCGTTTCTCAACCAGAAATCCCTGTGAAGAGGAAGCTAGTTAGGCTAGGAAAAACAAACCAAGATCAATCCAATTCTTATAAAAGAGAATGAATAGTTGTAGAATTTTTCTAATAATTGCCACAGGCGTACGAAAGCAGAGGAAACGGAAATAAAACCTAAAAATAACAAAAGCTGGAAAGGCTGTTACTCTGTGGTTAGTGTCAGGTAGTCTTAAAAGGCCTTAGGGTTGTTAAAACCTCATAAAAATTGGTTTAGCAGTGCCACAAAATATTGGATAGGCTATGTGCCAGTGGTCCAGTTACGCTTATTTGGGTCCTCGGACATGTAGGTATAAGAGGCAATGAGATGATAGATATGTTGGCAAAGAGAAACTCGGGTCTTAGTTTCATAGTGTTCGACTCTTTCTGTAGTATTTCTTCCAGAAATACCAAGTATCATATAATTCAATAAACATGTAAGCTTCTTCTTGAATATTGCAATAAACAAACTATTGCCAGGCAAGCCCATGAATTAATCTCGGGGTCAGGCGGAAAGCGAAGTAAGATTTTTTTTTGAATGTAACTAGACCTGAATTCAGAGGTGTTGTGAGCCATCTTGCGGGCCACAATAAATTGCATAAACATTTGAAGGTAAAGGGATATAATACCATTTATGTAGTAAATGTGGAAGACAATATGGAACTCCTAGCATATATTATACGAGTGCGAAGGATTTGTCATGCATGGATATGCATCCTTAGGCAGTTTGTCATTGAAATCTGAGGATATAAGAAAGGCAAACATCAAAGAGGTAGGTCCGTTTTATCGCTAACATAAGGACTGGTTGTAAGCCCATACTAACAGGCTAATGGGGCAAGATACAGGGCTTGAACTTGTGAAATGAAATGCACACTTGGGCAATTTAAAACTGAGAGACGGAGCTCAAATCGGGTATTCCGTTAACTCTCTGGACAGCCAGGCTTTCTTTATAAGACTGCGTATATTCTTGAAGTAGTTATAATGGGGAACACACTATGTTAAAAAAATCTTCCAAGAAATTAATTCATATGCCATATTTAAAACAGATGTTTCAGAGTGTTTCAACACTGAATTTTTGTATCCAAAACACACTTTATCAATTTATGATTCTCAAATGGAGCATGACTAATCTCGTACCTCTGTGGTAGAAGTTAGGTTGCTGTTTTTAAAGTTCTAAGTTAAAATTTCCTTGAAGCTACTCAACCTTCACATTTTAAATTAATGCGTAAGAATATAACAGTTTTGTTCCTTTTTTGTATGTGGCGTTTGTTTGGTAATCCGTCATATCCGTAGATGGTAACCAGGACATTAATTTATCGGTCGGCAGGAGGTTCCATTGTCAGCCAACTTAATTTTCTAACTACAAATTTCAGCATCGTTGTAATTATATTTGAAGTAAAATGGAGTAACACAAGCAATATTATTGAAGTATTTGACAATAAAATGAATTGTAAAAGATAAACGATAACATTCTTCTACGGAGAGTCGAACTGCACCTGCTTGCGTAGAAGCTAAATAACTTAACTGTGCTTTGAGGCAATATTTTATATCACAACACTATGAATGCCAGAGTGATTGTAGTGTAAATTAATATTATTGTATGACAATGATTTTAGATGTTTGTTAGCCATAAGCATTGTTAGGAAATAAGTTTACACGGCCTCACTGAAACTGACAATAGAAGTGGGTAACAATGAACCGATGGGGTGAGTTGTGTATCACTAAGAAGAGACAAACAAATGACCTCAGGGTAGCGTGCCTTTCTTTAGAAATGGAGGGAATATCTTCCCTAGAGTATATGTGTTAGTAATTGTGATTGGCTTATAAAACAGACGCTAATGTTGACGCGATTTAGTAACCAATAGCAGCTCTATTATAATGTTTAGGCATTTCGGGGAGGAGTATATATTCTCGAGCTATATGCATGTTTCACACAGTCTTGAAAAGTCGTTCGCGAGGTACACGTCACGCAGTTCTAAGGAATCTCCCGTGGAGTGCACGTCATACAGTTTGAATGAATCTCTCGCGTCGTAAAGTTAGTTACAAAATGTGAAGTACACGGCAACTAATACAATAGTAATTACATTTGGAAATATAGCAGTTTCAGTCAGGCGTGTATAAAGATTAAATATGTGAATTATTAACTAAGTGTGACGGCAATAAATGTGTAGAAACAAATTATTTTATCAGTGTTATCTTTTAGTAACAACTCCTTTCCGTTTACATGCCCTGCTCAGAGATACTTGCTTAACTGAGTAATAATAGCTAGCCGGAGGACAAAAAAACCAAAATTTTAAAATAATGAAACAATAACAGGCGACCGGCAAATAAGATAACACGAGCCGATATCTGCGAAAGCTTCACGCCAAGCACAATGTGGAAGTTGCCCAAATCAGTGTCTTGTGGCTTGTATTATCAAGTTAGCCCAAGTGGCGTAAAAGAGTTGACGGTTGGGAAGCGTGTGCTCACTCCGAGGCTTTTACTGCTCAAGAGCAAGAGACCTGCCACTTTTAGTTTGACCGAGTGTATGTCATTTAAACGTAGCAAGTTAGTACTACATTCTAAATTCATTTATATTTTATCTGTCCTCGTGGAACTTGTAGCGGGAAATCGCTGGTCTTCTGGGTTGATGCCCTCTGCAGTGTTCTGGTCTCCGGCTACCTCTGCTCAGCAGTTGATGATTTCCCCATCCCTAATAAATTACCTATCTAACTTATTTCACAGACCTCAGCGTTTTCGTAGGTGAGGCAAATTAAAATACGGTGCATTTTCCTTAAAATGTAATTTTTGTCATTAAAATACTTATGCGTGGCTAGCTATTCACATATGTAACAATTCCACCATAACAATAAATTAGTAGTCTAGTCTAACTGCACATGCTTCCCCACCCATATGCGCACACGTGCATCCGTCGTCCACAGAGTATCACTTTGTGCCGAAGGGATTCTATAAGAGAGTGAAAATCTGGGGCCCGCTTGCCCCTTTTATACCTAAACATAGTGACGCTCACCTTCGCGCCTTAGGATAGAACCACATTTCTAATCGGTCCTCAGTCCACGTTACCTTATTATGTATGAAAATGTTCTGCTCCAAAACTTTTCGCACACGCGCCCCAGTGACGCGTCCGGAAGCAAATACAATATCTTTGTCTCTTTCCTTTCTATATCTGTCTCTTTCTATTTCTTGTTATTCCTTCAAGTTCCTTACTCATTAGCTTCGTGAGAGGTGGTGGGCTCTACCTAGAATTATTTTTACCTGAATTAGCTGGCTCGCTCGTCCCTTACTTATGTAAGTTACAGTCTGCTTTGCACATATCTTGGCTGCTAAATATTCTAACACCTTTCTTGCTGAATTATATTATGTACAATCCCTGTTTGATATTTATTTATGACTTTGTGAGTATATGTGTGTGTGTGTGTGTGTGTGTGTGTGTGTGAGCGCGCGCCCGCGCGCGCGTGTGTATGGTATATCCCCTTCAAACTCATTCATTCCTTACTTTTGCTTTCGAGACACACCTGATGTAATATTTTTATGAATGGAAAGGTTTATTGCCTGTTTTTTTTAAACATTGCTTCAGAATCTGATGGCATGATTGCTTCTCTATGAATAGTGAGGCAAACTCCTTTGGTCGGACGGAAAGAAAAAAGAGAGGGGTGTTTATGATCGCATCATAAAGAGGAGCAATAAAAGGCCTCACTGCAATAAATGCCATACGGTCTAGAGCTTAACGCTTCCTTGAAGCCCGTCCTCACGATTAGCCAGGACATAATGAAACCGTCTGCGCTGCCAAAGAATGTCCTTCCCTTTATCATTGTGAGCCCAGGAGCCGAGTAGTTAAATGAAAATTCGCTTATTCTCTAGTTTCCAAAAGCGCGCGCCTCCTCTCGAAATTAATAAGGGATACCTCCTTGTCGGCGAGAAACTATTTGGTCCTGCGAAAAGCACAAAAGCAATATGAAAGCGCGTTCATAGAAGAAAGTTTGTAGGACAAAGGAGCAAAAATGGAAGAGATCCAAGCAGATTCGAAGCTAGATGCGTGAAAATGACAATAAAAGTGAATGTAGGTAAAGTTAAAAAAGTTTAATATTACTCTCTATTATCTTAAAACTTTAAGAAACACATTTATGTACAAAAAATATGTTCTACATAACGTTAATATATGATTGATTCATTATTTAGTAATTTGAAAAGACCGGCGCACCTATTTTGATAAATTTCTCTGAATTTCAGGTAGAAGTTACTATAAAATTTGCATTAATTACTTGAAACCTTGTGCAACTGTTTTCCCTTCTAAGGGGAGTTGGTGACAGAAAAAATAAAAGCATATCCTTTTAATAAAACATCAAGTTTTCCTAAGCTATCGCAAATAACCTCACTAATTTTAATATGTAAGTAAACGAATGCTTGCTACATATTCACTGCACATTTTGTGTATATTTGATAAGTTTCTTATACGAATCAGCTTTTTTTTATTCTTAGGCTATGCTTTTAATAGAACTTTTAGTTCCTTTTTTGCAGAACTATCAATAATAAAACTTTGAAATTTAGTACAGACACTCTCAGCAATATTTTCCTTAAGTAGAAATTAAGTAAAATATTTTCTTTGCATATCCCTGCAAAGTTTCACTATGACTGGCCCAGTATTTTCACAGACAAAAAATGAAATAAAGCATATGAAAATGTAGTTTTTAGAAAAACCACTTTAAATTGGAGGAGTTAGCAGTCACGTATGCCATATTCCGAAAAAGAGAAGTGAAAGATATTTCCGAGCTTTTAGTTAGGTACCCTAGTAAGCAAAGACAGAGACGCGCATGAAGAGAGGTGAATATTGGCCAGGGTGTGAGATAAGTTTGGTGGGAGTAATTCTAATATAGGCGTTGCTTAAGTAATGTAAAGGTAGGCATCTAAATCAGAGAGTTACTCTCTCACTGTTACCGTCAGCGGTTCTTTATTTTAAGCGCCTAGTGACGCGCTTGTGCGAGAAGATTTAGCGGCTATTGCGAGAGGTCTTGCCGATAAGCATTTAGCCAGCCACGGCAAGTTATACTTCTAGTTTCTTTCATTGCGTAAACAGTTATTTCCAACGCATATTTGATACTGCAGAAGTTAGCAGGTATAATAGTTCAATTTTGCAATTTTGGGTACTACGATTCATAATCAGTTTCATTATATGTTGCTAAACTCAGTTATCAGTTCACAATAAATTTATCAGTCAGTTTAAACTGGTGGTGTGCTTTAAAAATACGTCTACGCATACCCTGAAGGAAATTACTCAGTTCTACCGCTTTAACAGCGGGCAGTAGAATCAAAAGCAGATATTGGAGACAACGAATCGAGAAAAATGTGGCATCTACATCTGTAGAGAATTGTCGCACCATAGCGGCATCTCACTTTCTGCTTCAGGTCCATATAGACCTTTTTCTTCAAGAATGAAATGTTATAATTTTTATTTTATAATTACATGCGGTATATAGAGCAGTTTTAAGAAGAGTGCTGATGTTTCTAAATCCAGAAATCTGAGATTTGGAGCCAATGTGAAAGTATTCATGATGAGTAACTGGCATATAAATGAGAAAAAAACAGAAAATAATTAATTATGTGTTAAATACGCATTACGAGATTCAGCAACATCATTTATGGAGAGTTTTCAAAATTTACAAGCAGTTCTAAAAATCTATACGTCATTTTCAGTCGCACAACTCGCAACGATTCATTGATGTCATGGCGACGTTTAAAGTGTTCATCTATCTACTGCACAATTTGCTGCAGATACATATTACTTCATCGGTTGTGTTATCTGAAATAATAAGTGTTTTGGAAAACCAGATTTGTAGTCTAAACTCTTAAAGTCCTGTCTGCTTTAGCTGTACAGTGGATCGATCTATTCCAGTAATAAAGGTGAAGGTTTCTTATCGATATCAGAAGCGTCAATATTAGCATCAAACACACTGATCCATAGTTAAGGGATGACTAAATGATGACCCACTTTAATCTTTTATGTAGTATTATAAATTGGAATTTTCTGTTTAATTTGATATGAATTTTATTATTGTGGACATAGTGTTTATATTTTAAATGTAATTTTAAAAATACTATTGCATCTGTTATTTTATACTCTGAATTCTGCACTACTTCACAAAAAAATCATAACTCTTCTACCCTTTGTAGTAGAGGGGTAGATTTTAGCTCATCTTTTAAATATGGGGTCTATATGTACAAGCAATGTGGTTCTTTTTGTTGTAAATATGTATGTGCGTTTTTACTACAAATTTACTTCAAAGTATTGTCCCTGATTGGCAATATTATTTAAATGACCCATTTTCTCGGTAACTCTTGAAAAGAGCTAAAGTGACATTTTTAAGATAAAACACCGCACGTTTTAGTAATTTATTTTATAAGTTACTCTATAAGTTATTTTATAGTTGGTTCTTCGCAGTTTAAGGTAGGTAAATCCATAACTTTGAACAATGTCTACAAGCTTATTAGCTCTACCGTTGTTTTGATATTAACATTAAATACATCATTATTATAGCATATCCCAAATAGGTATAGAAAATTGGAGGCAGTGTTTTTAACACTTATATGATTTAAGTCAAATTATATAATATATAAATTCAATAACAGCTCGCCTTGAAGCAATATGTGTATGTAATAATTTGTAAAATGTATGTACCAGCATTGCATATGCTTATATTACTGTATACATGTTCAATAATGTTATGTGAATGTATTACGTAATTTAATAATGTAGGAGCTGTGAGAAATAGGGTAAAAGTTGCTAACAATGAGGTAACAATGAGGTAACCTTGAGGCAATAATGAGTTTAAAAGTTTAATAATGTTACTTGTGATTCTTGGAAGCAATAATGTAAATTTTGAGACAGTTTAAAACTAGCCAATCAACAACCAGAAAAAGCTTTAGTTAAATGAAGATATTCTATTGGATTAGGAATAACCAATTAGAGACTTGAAATGCATAAATTTACAAGTTTAGGCGGTTGAAATCAATTCAGTTGCCTGCAAACAGTGTTCCTAACCGGACGCGAGACACGTCCTCGACAGATTTAATATGTATTCGTGTGAGACGAAAAATAGTTTACGTGTTAAAAAGTGCAAGTAATTCAGAAAAGAATCCCGCAGCTCTATATCAGTGAAGTGTTATTTAAATCGTGTCAAGCATTAATAAAAAGGAGTGAAGTAAAATTATAATCTGTGTAAGCCTGCATTCTTTAGTCGCACTACAACCCTGCCAAGACATCCATGTCTCTAAAAATAATACTGACGCAGCCGAGGCAAACATAAATATATAATATTTAAAGAAACAGTCAAATTACAAAGTTAATATTTTTAAATTTTGAGACGAAGCCTACCGGGTACAATGCGTGCGGTTGCTACTACTTCAAGTTCGGCTTCCTAACAGATGAAATATAATACAAGTTCTACAACAATATACCAACTTCAAATTAGAATAAATAATTCCATCCATAATATGCAGAAAATAGCAGGAGGACAGTACAGGATCACAGTGTAGCAGGAGCATCTCTTGATGGACTTGGACTTGGAGTCCAGATTCAATCCAGGTCCACCACTTTCACTGCTTTAGCCTCACCGCAGAGCCGTCTGATGTTTCTCAGAAACAGGTGCCAGTTGAGATAAATGCGGCCGCTAGGGTTATTATATAAATAGAAAATTTCCTCCAATCTTGGTGAATCTGGGAACGTCTCCATAATGATATTGGAATTTAATCTTTGTATGGTGACAGTTAATCGTTGCCGTAAATATTCATTAAACGAAAATTGCCGAAAGCATCTACCAAAAACCTGGCCAATTTCACGAACAAGTTCTTTGCCTTGTACAAAGAAAACCTTGGCATGGCCCGAAGGTTTAAACGGCAAATGCAACAAAATGTAATCTTGGGTGATATTCAGGTATTTAGTTGGGAGGTAGAGTGTAGGTGCGAAGGGGCCACAGTATCTACACAAGTGGCATCCCATAACAAGTTCTTGCTATTCTTCCATGTAATCATGGTTAAACCATTGGGGCGTTTGCCGTCGCATCTGCAAATTCCAGGTGGTTTTAAAACAACTGGAATGTCGGAAGATGTCAGGGCTCTCTTCAGAATGTCATTTACTGCAAAGTGTCTGGGACATCTTCCGGATTGTTTAAGGCAGCTCAAATATGATTCCATACTTGTCGACAGTAGCACCGCACACATATTATGTTGCTGGCATATTTTAGATCCAATTCGTAGGGCTGCAGCAGCTCTGATTGCCAAGTTGTCCATGAGGGTACCAATATTGGTAGATGGTAAAACGGTTAGTCAGCAGCTTGCCTCTTCCTCTTGGATAGCATTGTAACGTCTCCGTCTGCTGGGGTGTATACTGATTCGAGTAGAAATTCGTGGATACGTTTGGAATTGATCAGGTCTCAGTTTTTCTATTCCTCAAGATGAGCAGAGGGAGTTGAAGTGTTTAAGGTGGGCCAGACCCTTAGAGTTTCCGACATATGACACGTCTCGATTTCATCACTGTGTGCAATAAAAATAGACTTGATGAAGTAGGCCAAAACTAGAAAAACTGGTAAACATCATTTGATATACAAACTCCAAGACCACCAAAACCAATAAGTAGGCTGGCCAAACGCCAATTTACATCCTCCAAAGTGAAGTAACATTATTGTGCTCCACGTTGTGGTAGACAATTTGTTGTAACATTATTTGCTTACGTAATATGTTTTTACGTAAATTATTAGAACTTGAAGATCTTATATTGTGCTGCTTTTGTTTTGTTTGGTTACATAATTTTAACTGCCCCACGTATGGGAGCCAATTTGCGACGGTATTACTTATAATGTTGATGCTTGTGATGTTTGTGTATGTGTGTTTACTTCACGCTTTGCCATCTTGTGACGTCATTCATTTGTTCGGTTTGTAGCTCCATCTTGTGTTAGCAATTTGCATCAGTGTTAGTGTTCGAAAGAATTTGAAGTTTTGTTTATTGTCCTCCGGCTAGCTATTATCTTATCTTGGGTCGAACATGTGTCTCGATCAGGGTCGTGTAAACGGAAAGGAATCTTTTATCCAAAAAGAACACTGATGAAGAAATATGTTTTATAATTTTTATTGTCGAACACGTTCACTATCACTTTTACATATTGATCTAGATACTCGCCAAACTGAAACTGTTATAATAACTTCTTACTGATAATTATTTCAATCCACGTACTTCAATCTTTTGTATATTTAACTTTACCATACTTTAGATCTTTCATAATTCTGCTGCGCGTAACTTGTGAATCTATATCCGATGTATGACGAACTAATACTTTCGACGAACTGACTGACTGAAGACGACGTGTAGTGTACACAGATTTTTGATGAACTGGGCGAACTAATGGCGACGTATTATGTATGAATGCTTTCGGCGAACTGAAGGACTGACTGACTTTACCTCTAACTTGGCTTCTATTTATACTCCTGCATCAAGATACGCCTAAAGATTATAACTGAACTGCAATTGGCTAATAAAACGCGCCAACATTAGCGTCTATCTTAATATCCAATGAAAATTATGAATACATATGCTTTAGGGAAACATTCCAGAAGTTTCTACCGAAAACGCGTCAACATTACGTAACTTCCTTGTTTCCAATAATGATAAACAGCTCACCCCCTCGCTGCATTATTGCGTTATTATTGACAGTTTCAGTAAGGCCGTATAAACTTATTTCCAAATAATAATTACAATTAATAAACATCTGAAATCAATGTCACATAAAAATGCATATTCATATTACAATCATTATTTACATTTAAGTAATTGGTGATACAAATTACTGCATCAAAAGGCGTATTCAATATAGATTCCAAGCAAACTTCTGATTAATTCATCCATTTCAGTGAGCATATTGGGGAAACAATTCTGTTACTGATCTTCATTGGTGTTAATAGGTATATCCTGTAACAGTTTCAAACTGATATATACCCTTCGTCTCGCACCATGAACAAAATTGAGCAAATGTACTTTTTGGATAGAGAATGAAGTAAATAAGATATGACGAACACTTTTATAAGATTTTAAAATATTTGAATTAATAAATCTCCTATACAAAACTAGCTAGAATGCTTCCCTATTACTTAATACTTTTTGTGAAAGGACCTAAAACTATTCCTCTTAGGAACAAAGCGTATTTCTTGCATATAGCACATGTTAATCTGTTGTTGCTTGTGCGCAACGTTACCATATTAAAGGGTTTAATAATTTTTTAGATACTGTATCATAAAGTTAGCAAATGGGATATGGCTTTTAATCTCTACTTAAAGAAAAGTAGTTCCACCTTATCAGGAATGCGGACTGAAGATCTAATTTTACAAAACGCCTATTGCGTTGGGCATCGCCGCTGAGATATGTGTACCTGAAGCACAAGCGTATTAAATTTATTCAGGTAAACCAATAAATTCATATTTTAAGTATCCTCTTCCAGTAATGGGTAGTAAGAGAACTAACTGAAAAACTATAATAGCAGTTTACCCTATGAGAACATATTTCGTTAGAAAAAATTACTTTTTTCCATTTTCATCGATTATTACTCTCGTACAGGACGATCAAAACATGTATTGAAGTGCATGATAAAACAGCAAATAATCTACATTTTTTATCTTCGTATTGTAAGCAACTTGTTTAAATAAAATTTTGGATATTGATAAATAAAAATCGTAATTTACGCTGAAGTTGTGATTCACAACAGCAGCTGAGTAATTGGGCACACACACGCCTCACATGGCTTGGTGTCCATCTAGTAGCTATTAAGCAATCAGATCTTATGTATAAAGGTCGTTACCAACAGAAACGTCATGTGTACTTGCTTTTCTTAGATGGTTAAATGTTAAAATAAAACTATTTGTTTCGTATTTCGTCAATTTGTTACATAAAAACACACGTATTTATTAATTTTTTTCATTTAACTGGCCTATACGAATAAAAAGTGTTTTGTCCGAGTTGTAAGCTATTGTGCTTAGATAGTTTAATAGCTGAACCTCTTGAGTAAAAACATTTGTTTTAAATTTCATTCAGTAAGCTGCTTTTATTAAATATTTCCTGAAAATACACTAAAAAGGTGCCTTGTGAATGAATTATTATATGCAATTCTAATATCGTTATAATGGGGTAGTAACAACGTTGCAGTGGTATCGGAAAAACAGATTTTATTCTAATCGAAACTGTCAAGTTCGATTTTCCCAACCACTTCAAAGGAAGACACGCTTTTGTCATACCTGTATGGATTTCAATGCGTGTTTCTAAAAATATACTTAAAAAATTTGATGTGTTACACTCACATGACTTGCTCTACTCTTCTAAGAACTACTTTTACAAACGCTTATTCTCCATATGCTTCATGTTAATCGAGATATCGAGATGTTAATCTTATTGCTAATTTTCTTGTAGATGCAATGAGAATTGGTAGGCTTTAAGCGATAGTCAAGTAGTTTAAGAGCTGGTTGCTATTTGGAGTATTCCATTCTCTTTGATTACCAGGACAAAAATGAATAAGCAATTCCCTTTTGAGAAGAAGTATAAGTATTGAAAAATTTAAGTAAATAATAAGCAATATTTCAAACGGTTCACTCAACAAAAAATAATGTATATAACATAAATTGTGTATCTTAACGCGATGTACATTTTGTGTATAGTAAAATCTTGTCTATCTCTTATGGTGTAACAGTTATGCAAAAGTCGTTTACAATGAAGAATAATTTTGGAGACATTCCCAGAAAATTCCAGATAATACAATTCATTTGCTATAAAAATGTCTTAAACTTAAGGTACTTTATTAAAAATCGTTTGAGCCATTTTTGAGAAAATTAAAATTTTCGAATAATGTTCCATGTAAAGGGTAATCTGGGGTGGGGGATTTTCTTGAAAACCTTCGTGTTGCATCTCTGGAAGATACTAAAGCTAATTACCAAGTTTGGTGTTTATCCGTCTGTTCGTTTCTGAGTTATGGTGTTCACAGACAGACAGGCACACACAGACAGACACACGGACATGTTTCCAAAATGCTTTATATGTATTCAGCGCACCTCAAAACATGTATTTCCTGTGAAATCTCGGTATCAAATTTTTGAGTGGAATGCAATACTTTCCCTACTTACTATACGTAGTAGAGAAAGTAAAAAAAAATTCATGAAGCTTTAAAATATATTTATCGAGATTTAGCTTTATTTTAATTGTTGACTTTTATTTCCTTTTCCTCTGATATTTGCTGTAATTTTCAATTGCACAATTTCATTGCGTTTAGTTTCCAAACGTTATGGCGGCTGTCTTTAAATACACATTACATTTTCTATGTATTTTAAAATGAATGTTACGGTTTATAAAACCTAAATTAGGTACTCTTTGAGCTTCTAAACCACATTTTCAGGACCAAAAGAACTGCATTCTGGCGATATGCACGTGCGGAATGCAAAGGCTTTTCCTGAACTGCCAGATCGAAGGGAATCTCGCAATCCCTTTATGCTGAAGAGATTTACGCCTCCGGTCCCACGATGGGACACTTGAACTGAATGACTTCGTTTTTTCCTCCTCTTCCTCGAGTTTTATATATCAAGGGAACGCACTAAGGGACTGGACTTCATGCGGCTGCTGACAAACCCCGCCATCAGCTTCTACATCATCAGCGTCGTGAGCCCTAAAAATGGTGAAAACTGTATCTGAGAGACAACTGCATACTTCAAGAGTAAATTCCCATATTAGGATGGCTTAATGAGGTATGAGATAAGGTATCAAAACTAAGAAATGCTCTCACACGTTGCAATGATGCACAATTGATTCAGTTGTATTGTTCTCAGCAAGGTGGCGCCGCGGTAACATGTGGGACTCGCATTCAGGGGGTCCCAGGTTCAGTTCCCGGTTATCGCCCACTCTGATACATGGGTTTCTCGTAGCTTCTCCGGGTCAGCAACTGCAGTGATTTCTTCTCTTCCACGATTTCCTTTCCATTATTTCCCTTTCATGCCGTTTCCTTCTCATCTTTCATGTGCGTTTCTAGTTTTCTTGACGTATAGCACTGCCGGACAGATGGTGCGAATGCATGCTCATAGGAAAGAGTATTCCCGTGGACACCAGAGGGCTGCTTGGTCGTCGGGTCGTTCCACGGCCTCTCTAGGCAGTTCCGGCTGTGGGAGGGGTCTTCGAGCTTGGAAATGTTAGAGACTTCAGCGCGTCTCTGTGGACGGTCTACCTCCTGTGGTTCATTCACGTCATTCCCTTCTCCTCGTATGTGCTAGCCGAAATAGTTCTATGCAGATAGCAGTGCCCTAGGTGACTCCGTCCGTTAAGTAACCTAAACCTATGTTTATAATATACGTATCACTAAAGAATAATGGGGCCTAATTGTTGGAAGCTTAGCACAATAGCCCTACTTAAAAAATAGGCAATAGTGTCTAAGAAGTTAACAAACATGTAATTTGTTAAATTGACATGGCTTTCTCTGTCTTACAAACTGTTCTTCACAAAGATCATTCTTTTATCTGCGTCATATTAATTGCATCAAACATTCGCATAAATAGTTTATTTGCAATGGTTTTTGTTGCATATAAATGCAGCCATAAACATGTAAGTAATATCGGCGGCTTTGCATTCAGAATAATAATAGCTCCTCAGCAATGATGTTCACTCGTTTACTCTTGAAATATGCTCTGTGGGTATGTTTTACGTAGGTATTGTTTATAAACATTAAATTCACACAAATATTTATACTCTCACTCTAGTTCCAGACTTTAAGAATAATCCTGACTAAAGAAAAATTCACATGCTCCAACGAAAATCTAACCCGGAACCTCGGGATTTGGAATCTTAGTATGATAACTACCAGACCACAGAAGCAGTGATTACAAATGTTGCCCACATAAAGGGAATACAATAGACTTAAGCGGAGTTAAAACCGTCGCTATTAAATAGCTTTGAAATCCCGTTCTTCTCGTGTCACAAAAATCAGGGATAGAGATTTAGGATTTTGAAAATATATAAAGAACAATGCTTCGTTTTATATTAAAGCCTTATATGCGTATCGGCCGAGACGGCAGAACGCCACAGCGCAGAAGCGGCGCAGAACGTGTCAAGGGTACGTTTATCAGCTGTGAACTGTCTCAGTCGTTGCTTTGTATTCGTGTGAAGTGTTTCGACAATACGTGTGTTGTGTGTGATTTCCTTAGGAATGTTATTCTCTTATTAGTCCACGGAAATGCCTGCCAACAGATTCACATTTGAAAAGCGTATTTTTATGTGCGATACATAAGTGAAAACTGAATCACGTAGATAGCTGTGTAGACAATTTCAACAGCAACTTCCGGGTTATCCAGTTCCGGTAGGGAGATAGAGATGTTTGATCAATAAATTTAGAACAACGGGATCATAAACGCTAAAAAATAAATTTATAGGAACAATCCTCGCACCATAGACGAACTTAAGGACATTATAAAAGCAGAAATTATGAGCATTACGCAAGAAGCACTTATGCGTGTGAATGGTAATTTCATCCGACGGTGTTAGTATCTTCGTGGAGATGGACATCAATTTCAACATCACTTATAACAAGGATAGTACTCGTTATATATATTTTAAAAACCCAGCAGTGTAGTAGAATGTCTGCGGAGCACGCATTCGGGCGATCTGTGGCCTTGGCATAAGACGAAGGCACTGTAATTGACAATGCAAATTAATAATGTGAAAATTCTCGGAAAGGTTAACACCCAAAAAGCCTTAGTTCACAAATCGTGTCCTTTAATGAGATCCAGTTTTATGCAGTAAGGTTTTTGTCTATCTTGTCAGTCAGAATGAAGAGGTCTTCAGAATCTATTCCCCCAAAAATTATATGCATTTTGTTTGTAATGCAAATGTCTTAAGTGTATGGTATTTAATTAAAATTTTAGAAAAATCAAAATTAAGGAAACATTTTTTTATATAAAGAGAAGTTTTGTGGTGGGGAATTCTCTTAAAAATCTTCGTGTTGTATCTTTGGAAGATACTGAACTTAAATAATGAAATTTGATATTTAACTGACTTTTCGTTTTTGAATTATGCTTTTCAGAGCGACACATACATACAAGGACCTTTTCACATTTACTTCTTTGGATTCAGGGTATCTGAAAATGTGTATTTCCGGTGAAATCTCTGTTTCGAATGGTACTTCCTCTAGACAAAAATCTCGTTTTACGATCCTCATTAATCCGGATTCGCAGTTATTCGGATTAAATTTTGCTTTCCTTTTCACCAAACAATATGCGTCTGTTGATAGTGTAATCTGCGCGCGAGTTACTAAGGGCCGGCGTTGCGAACGCATCCCGACATGGTTGGGTACAGCTAAAGACAGTCGCTTCAGAATTATGTAATTATGTTCCGGAAGACTCCTTTGGACCGGTTGTAGTAACCTCCCTTTCTAGAACGTTTCGCTTCTTGTGTGTTCTCTATAAGGGGCTGCTCTTGCTCGGATAGTGTAGTTTAGTCAATTAAGAAGTTACGAAGTGAAAAGTGGACAGTGCCAGTGCAGTTCAGTTGTGATTCGACGGAGCAGTTGTGTTGTGTTGTGTTCCGAAAAGAGTGCCTAAACGATAAATGTGTTTAGCAACAACTGGTGTTTTAATTCGTTACAATACATATGAATGTATGCCATTATAATATTGTCATCTCAAGTAAAGTAGAGATTACATTAAGTTAAGTAATTGAGATAACATTTCATCGTTTCATGACAGTTCTGATGACGATCATAAACGTCTCATCTGGACGGCTTTCAAGTCTTTTCTCTTCTGCTTTTGCAGTTTTGCAAACTTCATTACCGTATCAGAGTTAGTATTCAGTTAATAGTTGATTTCCGGATTATACCGATTTTCGTTAATCTGTATTACCTCCAGCCCACCTAGTTGGGATAAACGAGGTTCTTGTTTACTTATTATAGATACTTAGTAGAAAATGTAATAATCTAAATGTGACTCATACGTTTTTATGAGCAAATACAACAACTCTTAACCTAATGCAATGATCTATGGCATTTTGAGGGTTGGTTAGGTATAGGTTATGCAACGGAGGGTAGCACCTCGCCTCACGCACTGCGACATTCCCCCAAGAGGAAGGGATGAAGTTAAGGAGCTACAGGACACTACAGGCTGCAGGCATATAGGTCATAGAGACGCGTAGAAGTCCGTAAGATTTCCAGGCTAGAAGACCCGTCCCACTGCTGTAGCTGCCTAGAGAGGGTGATGAACGACCCGTCGACCAAGCAGTCCTCTGCTTTCCTTAGAGCAAGCTCCATGCCATCTGTCCGGCACCGCAATACGCCACAAAATTTAGCATACCTGATATATGAGAAGGAAAATGAAAGCGAAACGAATGAAAGTGCATCATGGTAGACGAGAAACATTTGCCTACCGACCACGGAATACCACGAAAGACCCAAGGTCAGAGTGGGCGGGAACCGAAATTGGGATCTCACGAATGGGAGCCTCACACGTAGCGGATGCATCTCGCTCGGTTGGGGTTGTTAACATTGAATATTAAAGAAAAGCTACTCGCCCTATACTTTTATTATGATTATTATTAAATGAGCTTATTGCAAAGTTATAGGCGAGTTCTAATCTGGATGCAACTGTCTGGCGTAGCAAAGCAAGAGTGAAAAGGATCACGAAACCACAAGAGTGAAAAGAATCACGAAACCACGTACCGAAAGAAGGGCCCAAAGAGAGTTTCCAAAAGGAGGGCGAGGGTCTAATTTGATATACTTTTTATACGCAATCATACCCGTTCGACGTTTTCCAATACGACAAAACTTCGGCAGAATACCACTGAAGTTATACTCCGTAGCTTTTTCTCCGACCAAAGGCACAGCTGAAACGTGGTCCGTTCTGTGGCAATGACCACAAATTCTAAACACTCTAAATGGTCTTGCTACTAGTGATACATAGTTTTAATACCGGTTCGCCACAATATTTAGCTAATATTTAGCTGTTTTTTCATTTAAGAAGAGCTATTAATGTCATAGTTATTTTAAAAACTGCAGTTTTTGCGTTTGATCATAAGTCTTTAAAATCAAATAAGCCTTCGCTGCTGAAATATCATGTGCGAAATAAACATTGCGTTAAGGGGGAAAAATCTGATGTTACATTCACATGACTTTCTCTACTCTTGTACAAACCATTTTTACAAACTCTTATTCTTTATGTATTTCATATTAATCGAGATAAACATTTGCAGAAACGATCTTTTGACATGCAAAGAGAATTACATTTTACACATAGCGACCAGTTCTAAAAATATTTGACTATCGCTTAAGGCGTACCATGTTCCCCTTGTTTTGTATTTGCAAGGGCAATATAGAAATAAGTAGCCTTTAAACATAGACATATCTTTTAATAGCTGGTTGCTATGTGCAGCACCATAGTCTTTGCCACAGATTAATACTCTTTACATATCCAAGACAAAAAAATGAATAACGAATTCCCATTTGAGAAAATAAGTATTGAAGAAATTAAGGCAATAACAAGCAATGTCTCAAAAATAGTTCACTCAACAACAAAAAATGTATATGACATAAATTGTGTATTTTAACGCGATCTACATTTTTTGTGTAGTAAACGTTTGTCTATCTCTTATGGTTTACCAGTTATGCAATAGTCGTTCACAATGAAGAATACTTTTGGAGACATTCCCAGAAAATTCGAGATATAGATTTCATTTGTCATTAAAATATGTTAAACATATGATATTTTAATCAAAGTCGTTAGAGCCATTTTTGAGAAAATTAAAATTTTCGAAAAATGTTCCATGTAAAGGGTAATCTGGGATTGGGGGATTTTCCTGAAAACTTTCGTGTCGCATCTCTGGAAGATACGGAACCTAAGTACCAAGTTCGGTGTTTATCCGACTGTTCGTTTCTGAGTTATGCTGTTCACAGGCATACACACAGAGACACACACGGACATGTTTCCAAAATACTTCCCCTAATTACTATACGTAGTAGAGAAAGTAAAAAATAAAGGACAGCACAACCAGATACGTGGATGGGATTTGAACCTTGATAGTAATCACTTCTAAACACGTGTTTAAAACCATTCATTTTTCAACACTTGTTTGAGATCAAGTGCTCAATATGACTGATGTCCAGGCATAAGAATTGTTAACCAGTAAGTAGGCTTTGAGTTATCAACAATCAAACCATTATGTTACTACAACAGCAGCCAAAGGTCTTGACGGCCAGATACACATGCTCTGGTGAATGCTGTCTGCAAACGCGAACAGACTGTACGAGGGTTGGATAGGTTTGTTACCTATTACGTCCCTGCCTTAAGTCCTGTAACGTTAAACTTTATTTCCTTTTGTCCCAGCTTTAATGCTTAGAAATTTCTATGCCTGTTGATGACAGCCTAAAGCTATAGGCTCACCCGCAGAGATGTCAGTGTAAATTGACCGGTAGCCGAGCAGAACATGGACAAACTTATGCTTTTATAATAAGTTTACCTCTCTCCACCACTAAAGCTGTCCATAAACCAGTAATTTAGAATCGTCATAATCCTGCATCTTTTTTACCAGGACGCAGTTATGTTCTCAAAACTTCACCTGAGATACACTTATAGACGGTACTGGAAAGAGGGAATACACGATATAGGATAAGAAGCAAAAGTGTACAGAGTGGAGAGAGAGAGAGAGAGAGAGAGAGAGTGAGAGTGAGAGGTATATCTATAGCGGGTTTGCTGCTAAATGAAATGTTACATTTTTTCTCTACAACCTCCTAGATTTTTGCAATGTATATAAAAGTATAATTTACCTTATGCTAGACCATGCGAAAATGTAGTATTTATACGACTTGTAGCAGTACATTAATGTGCCTCATTAAAGTACACTGTTCATTAAAGTATTGGTATTCGACCAATCAGAAGTGGCCACGTCACTTCGTGAAAGCTCAAGTATCGATTATTCTGCGTAGTACGTCTCACAACGCTGGCAACTTTGTTTGACACAGGTGCTACAAGGTCATTGTATTGTAATCATAGATAAAGGAATAACAATTGTATCACGTCACTCAAATCAGGAACGAATACTTACGAAACCTTTAATTTAGGTACATAGTCGAGCATAAACAATCGTATGAAACTTGACTATAATGGTGATTAAAACGCTCGTATGATAATTATTAATAGTAATAATACTTGCGTTTTAATTACTACCAATATAGTCTCGTTGCATAATATACTATTAAAATACTGAAAGTGCAGCATGTAAATATTAAATTGCTGGTTGTCATTACTTTGGTATGTAAATGTTAATCTTATTCTTTGCTTCAGCAATAGAATGTGTGGTGTAAAGTTTCCAGTGGTCATTTAAATATTGGAAACCATGCTTTATTTTCATAGGCACTCAACCTTGGCCTCCATATTTTATTGCCCAATGGAGGCTTTGAAGTTCTAATCTTTTTAAATGCATTAATTGACCTTTATTTTATTTTGTATATTGCTCTCTTAATAATATTCTGCATTTAAGTTGTTGCTCTTTCATTTTCCATTTCTGGTGTATAAGGTAGTTCATTTTTATTTTCAGTTCAGGCTGAAAACTTGCTCCCCTGAAATAGCAACTGCTTTTGGCGTGCCCTCTTTACTAAACTTGGCACCGGAAGGTTCGTTTGACATTTCAATTCTAACTGAAACTGCCAGCTTCCTATATCGGCAAGGTTTTTGCAAGTAGCTTTGCTTTAGATTGATATATACAAGTTCTTTAGCTGAGGAAACTTGGAGGTTTAGGGGATTCTCGCTTGCAGGGAAGACAAAGTAGGTGTTAAGAAGATCGACTTAAACCTACAATATTAAACAACTATGCTAGGAGCTAGAAGTAGCCTACAGAAGGGCCTCCAGGAATTGGAGCACAGCACCGCAAATCGAGCGGGATGGCTCAGGCGGCAACGTCTATGGCCCGCATTCGCTAAGTCTCGGGTTCGATCTCGGCGACCGCCCACTTTGGACCATAAGTTTTTCGGGTTTTCTCGGGTCCACAGGCGGATGCTGAGGTGGTTCATCTTCTATCACGTCTCTGCTTCCTCTCATTTTCTGTACCCATTTTCTTCCTTGTCATCTGTTTCAGGGTTATAGGACCATGCGACGGTGCTCGGTGGGTTGCGTTGTTTTTGGAAAGCATTTGTATCCAGCCTAAGTGCCTACCATGTGTCCGTCCATTAGAGGGTTATAGGTATAGCTGATTAAACGGAAAGGGGTGGCACTGCGCGAGCTGCGACCTGCACTGATCTATTGCGGCTACCACGCCTCCAGGAGAAAGGGATGAGGTGATGGAACCACGGAAGGCTACAGGCCGTAGGCAGACATGACACAGATATGCGCGGAAGCCCTAACATTTAAGTACGACTGCTGGAGCTGCCAAGGGAGTGTGAAGAACGACCACCAATCAAGTATCCCTCTGGTGTCCACGGAAAATTCTCTTTTCATTGAGCATGCATCCGAGCCATGTGTCCGGCACCATCATAAACCACGAAACCTAGAAGCACACGAAACATGATTGTAAGGGACGAAAAGTCCATGTCAGAGTAAGCGGTCGCCGGGATCGAACTCGTGATCTCATGAATGTGAGTCGCATGCATTACCGTGGCGCCACCTCGCTCTGTCATTAGAGGGGTCGCCATTTCACTTAGGAAATTTTCTCTGAGTACTGCAATTGTTCGGCGCTCTATCACATCATTCAATGGGCTAACTTAATCGTTTATTAGCGGTGTCATTCGTTTATCTGCAGACTAAATTTATTATTTATCTAATTACTTCCTCTACGTACCAGGTAGAGAAGGTGGTGTATTCTACCCAAAAATTTGATAGCGAGATTTTACCGGAAATACATGTTTGGATGCCCCCGAAACCAAAAAAAGCATTTTTAAAAAAAATGTATGTACGTATGTTTGTATGTGTCTGTGAATAGCATAACTCCAAAAACGAAAAGTGGAGAAAATACCAAACTTGGTACTTAGAGTATTTAAGTACATGTACCAAAGATGTGATACGAAGATTTTCAGGAAAACTGACCCACCCCAAACTACCCTTTAACTTGAACACTCTTCGAAGTGTTTGAGTCTCTAAAAATGGCTCTTAATATTTTGATAAAGTACGGTATATGAAAGATATTTACATGGCAAAGGATATATATATTTTGAACTTTCTGGGAATAGCCTATGAAGTCCTCTTCATTCGTAAGGAAATTTGTATAAACTTGTATAATAGTAAACGTTAAGCGATAAACGAAAACATACTACACAAGAAATGTACAACCCTTTTAAAATACACAATTTATTTCAAATAAGTTTTTTGCGTGGCATAAGCTATTTCTGTGATATACTTTATTAACAGTTTGAATTTTTCATTTCTTTGTTATTTTCTTAAGGTCACTTATTTCTCAACATGTCATTGAAAGTGTGTGGAATTTTAAGGCTTAGGGTATAGATAGCTCCAGCTCTTAAATATTTGGCTATCACTGTTCCCTCTGCATGAATAAGAAATGTGTAATATAGCTATTTCTGCAAATGTCTTTTTAAATTAAAATTCAGTAGACATAAAAATGAGGTTTAGTAAGAATAGTATGTATACTGACTAATAAACGATAGAGGACAGAGAAAGTCATGTAAATGTAGCACATCAGAGTTTTACTTTCTCTACTACGTTCAGCAAGTAGGGAAGGTATTGCATTACTCCAAAAGTAAGAGATTTCACCGAAAATACATGTTTTGAGCCACCCTGAATAAAACAGGCATTTTTTAAAACAAAAAGGCATGTGTGTGTGGGTGTGTGAACAGCATAACTCGAAAGCAAAACGTTGGTATTTAGATTCAATACCTCGCAAGGATACGACACGAAGATTTTCAAGAAAATCCCCTACCTCTTACAAGGTGCATTTATCGAAATTTGGAATTTTCTGGAAAATGGCTCTTGAGGATTTTGATTAAAACGCAATATATTAAAGATATTTACATGACAAAGAAAATGTATATCTTAAATTTTCTGGGAATAGCCTGTGAAATCTCCTTAAAACACACAATTTATTTCAAATAAGTTTTTTTATGGCATTAGCCATTTGAGAGATTTGCTTTTAAAGGTTCGAATTGTTTATTACTGGATCATTCTTTAAAATCCTTTCAGCATTCAGTTGTTCCTCTGTTTGCATGGAAAGGGTATGCAATTTTAAGGCCAGCAGTGTCTCAAGGATACGACACGAAGATTTTCAAGAAAATCCCCTACCTCTTACAAGGTACATTTTTCGAAATTTGGAATTTTCTGGAAAATGGCTCTTGAGGATTTTGATTAAAACGCAATATATTAAAGATATTTACATGACAAAGAAAATGTATATCTTAAATTTTCTGGGAATAGCCTGTGAAATCTCCTTAAAACACACAATTTATTTCAAATAAGTTTTTTTATGGCATTAGCCATTTGAGAGATTTGCTTTTAAAGGTTCGAATTGTTTATTACTGGATCATTCTTTAAAATCCTTTCAGCATTCAGTTGTTCCTCTGTTTGCATGGAAAGGGTATGCAATTTTAAGGCCAGCATATAGCGTCCAGTTCTTAAACTGGGCTATCGCTGTTCTCTTTGTATCCAAAACGAAATGTGTAATGTAGCTACTTCTGCAAAGGTTTATTTGGATTAAAATGTAGTATATAGAAAAATAATCTTTAGTAAAAATGATTTGTATACCCTCTAATAAATGGTAGAGGGTAGAGAAGGTTATATGAATGCAGCACGTGAGAGTTTTTAATTAAATTTGCCTCGTACGCAATATATGGTTACATGCGTCAATTGCAACGTGGATTAAGTTGCTCTGAAGAGGTTGTAGTGCTTCTAAGTTTCTTGGAAGTGATCACCTCACACAGCGGAGGCGTGTAACAGAAGGCTTATAAGTAAGATGATATTGCTTCTGAGAGAGGATTTTCTGTTCTTCGGTGAATATAGTTTGTATAATCGGGAGTAAGCCAGGCTGAGTTTGGTATTGTTATGAACCTTTATGGCAAGGCGATGATCCTGGCTACTTAGCTGTTTCATCCGGACGCTTTCGTGTTGTAACTTGATCGTTAATCAAAACAGAAGCTCCCAGAGCAGGTCGGCGAAGAGTGAAGATCGGTTTCACATTTCATGGCTTTAAGTGCAATGTGCCAGGTGCTGAGCTAAAGTTAAAAGGCTCAATCAAATGATCATCACGCCTTCTGATGCAATTGTTGCTCACTAAGCAAGACGCCATTTGTTTATATTAAAAAATTGAAATTTAGTTTCATTTCTGGACGCTCTTTAACTGCTATGATTCTTAGCAGCCCATTCCATATTGGGCGTGGCAGAGTGGATATTGTGTTCAGAGGCTTCTTTTTTCAGGCCTGAGGTTCTTTTACTTGCCGCTTATATTCTAGGGGAGTCAAAAGAAGCGTGAATAAAAGAGTTTTATCCGTTTTTCACTACTCCAGTATGAGTTAGAGATGATGTGGCAGACATTTCCTTTCGAGTAACTGTACAATTGTTGTAGTTACAGTGCATTAACGGTTAACAGTAACGATTATGATATTTGTCTTCAGGTTATCACGTTTACAGTTACATTACATTAACTTCACGTATACCATGCGGGTGCTGCAGTACCCCAAGATAGCTATTATATTATTTGTAGCTTTTACAAATAGCTTATCCTTTTTTACTTTCTCTACTACGTATAGTAAGTAGGGGAAGTATTGCATTCCACCCAAAAATTCGATACCGAGATTTCACCGGAAATACATGTTTTGAGACCTCCTGAAACCAAAAAAAAGCATTTTTGGAAACATGTCCGTGTGTGTGTCTGTGTGTGTGTGTGTGTGTGTGTCTGTGTGTGTGTCTGTGAACAGCATAACTCAAAAACGAACAGTCGGATAAGCACCAAACTTGGTATTTAGGTTCAGTATCTTCCAGAGATGCGACACGAAGGTTTTCAAGAAAATCCCCCCACCCCAGACTACCCTTTACATGGAAGATTTTTCGAAAATTTTAATTTTCTCAAAAATGGCTCTAACGATTTTAATGAAAATATCATATGTTTAAGATAATGTCATGAGAAATGAAATGTATATCTCGAATTTTCTGGGAATGTCTCCAAAAGTATTCTTCATTGTGAACGACTTTTGCATAACTGGTAAACCATAAGAGATAGACAAAATTTTACTACACAAAAAATGTAGATCGCGTTAAAATACACAACTTATGTCATATACATTTCTTTTGTTGAGTGAACCGTTTTCGAGATATTGCTTGTTATTCCCTTAAATTTTCCAATACTTACACTTTTTCTCACATTCGTTATTCATTTTTTTTATGTCCTGGACATGCAAAGAGAATGGAATGCGCCACATAGCAACCAGCGTTAAAATATTTGACTATCGCTTAAAAGCTACCATATTTCCCTTGCATCTACAAGAAAATTACCAATAAGATTGACATCTCGATATCTCGATTAACATGAACCATATGGAGAATAAGCGTTTGTAAAATTAGATTGTACAAGAGTAGAGAAAGTCATGTGAGTGTAACACATCAGATTTTTAATATATGTGACATTGTTAAACCTTCCCCACTAAACATTACCATGCTAAGTTTTTCAAATACATTTACTATATGATAAACGATAATCGAAATATTAATTGGGGTTCTCTGGTAGCCTGCCTGAGATTCGATGAAACAAGAAAGCATGCATGAATAAATGCACATTATAGAAATTTATGTTGGTACAATTGTGAATTGAATGTTTTAAATTTGAATGCCTTGTTGTGTGTAATTATTTTGAATGTAATGGTTTTTCCTGTTAGTTATTTTATTCAGTTATTGCTAAAAATATAACACGGAAAAACCAAGGATACCACAGTACCACAAAACAAAATTATTATTATTATTATTAATAATATTATTATTATTATTATATTTATTTTACGTCGCTTTAACTCCCTGGCCATATCCCGACGGATCTGTAGTGGAGAATATTAGAACGATGTGTGGTGAACACTTAGCTTTCTAGGTCTCATCCCTGGGACCATGCCATCTTGTTTCGTCACGTGTCCACAGAGACCCTAGCGCATGGCTCGGAGCTTCTGCTTCGTGCCGTACAGATGGCATTAGAGTGCCGTCCAGTTAACTGCTTTCATTGTCTGTGGATAGATGGCATAGCGTTTGTTATTACCATTTATTTGTTATTTTACTATTGTTTTATACTTAAGGTGGAACTTTGGGTCGTGGTATTAAATATACAATCCGGTATTTACCTTGACGACTGAGAGAAACCACGAAAAAACCTCAAGTCAGATTGGTCGGCCCACGGGATTTGAACCCCGGACCTCCCGAATGCGGACCACAGACGTTACCGCCTGAGCCATTCCGCTCAGTCTATATGTATTGTTAGACATGGTAAATATATACACTTTAAATTAAGACACACATCTGGTACATTACATTCTTATTGTATAAGATTACTTTTGTTTCTGTACATTTACCATGTCTAACAATACATTTTGTTTTGGAGTACTGTAGCAACCTCTTGGTTTTCCATGTTCTATTTTTATCTTAGTATGCAGAAGGTTAATGGTTCAGTATCGATTAGCTATAATGACTTATTTTGTTAGTTGATGCACTCTAAAAACAAGTTTCTCTAGGTGTGTAAACACTGTGATTACTCAAGTGAATTATGATCTCAAAATACATTCTCACTTGCTTCTACATTCCTGCACATATACACAGTTTGTACAGAAGAACTGTGCCATATGGAACCTAAATATAAACATTACGTGATGCAGATATAGCCAACGAAAATACGTCATTGTTGTCACATAAGCATGTCTAAAGTTAAGCATATAATGGCACGTTAGACAAAACACGTTAGACGTTTTGAAAAAACGATGTTGCTAGAGAAGAGAAACATTAATGACCAATCACAGATTCTATCATCACAAAATATGCAATTAATCTTACTTGGTTTACATGTAGCAACGGATAATTAAGCATTTTTCTCGCCAGATGGTATATAAGATCCACAATGATATCTAATCACTATATCTTGCGGAGGAGATTGATACTTCGTAACCAGTTGGGGTTACTAATTCCTGATGAGGGATAGCAATGCACATGCAGTGAATGATGTCATCCAGACTCAATAAAGGGATACGTTTTTTGAAAACTTTTATTTTCTAAAGAATGCCGCTAAAGATTTTGATTAAAATACCACATTTAAAATATTTCACGGTAAATTAAAATCTATATTTTTTATTTTTTTGGAACAGGCTCTGAAATTCCCTTCATTGTGAATGACTTTGCGTATTTGTTAAACCGTGAGAGCTAGACAAAAATTTACTACGCAGACAATGTCGATCTCTTTTAATCACAAAATTTGTTTTCCACTCCCGAGACTTTCCTTATCATTGGTTTTAACTTTTAAATACTTATGCTTTTCTCAAATGGGAAGACGCTATTCGTTTTTTCTCACTGATATGCAAAGAATACGGAATTTCAAAGCCATCACATACTGTTTAAAAATCTGACTATTGCTTTACCTAGTGTGTTTTACAACGAAATGTGTAAATATGAATTGTAAGTATCTGGGTTAACAAGAAGTAGCTAACTTAATAAGTTTTTGTAAAAACAGTTTGTAGAAGAGCGAGTGGAGTCATCTGAATCTAACACATTAAACTTTTAACTTTCCCTAACGCTTATAAAGTAGTAAATATAAATGATGTATGAAGTGGTAAATATTAGGGAATAACAGGGAATTTAATCCGTTCTTTTGGAAAACTATTAAACATCTAATTCAGTTTTCGCCTGGCCGAAGGGCGATACCACCAGTCATACAGCAGCTGCATTACCGGCCAACGCAGCTCTCTACTTGTCACCAAATGGCAGTTTAAGGACTTATTTTGGTGACCCTGCAGGTTTGAGGACTGACGTCAGCTGACGTCTTGTGGAGGTCGATCAAGAGCATCGAGTCTCTTTCGCCCAGTGACGAGGGACTCTTAACTTGGGCACTAGGAATGCGACGTCGCTCACATGTAGTTTAAGCCTAATCAAAATTCTACATACTAACATCTTTGGCAGTAAATAAAGAGACTAAATAGAGCTATTCAGTACGTGTGGTGTAATTAGGATATACCAACGTAGAGGCAGCTTTCATTACACTAAAAAAATTTAAATTTAACTTTAGGAGTTTAAATAGTGCAAAAGAAAAACAACTTATACTCTTGATACAAAATGCAGTGAACCAAGTACACCAAAGCAAAGTTAAACAGATCTACTTAGGGGAAAGTTCCCTATATTGAACCACTAAGCCTAAATAGTAAAAAATAATAATTTCAAATCAAAATTTTCAGAAACACAAGTGTTTAAGTGACAAATCCTTGCGCTATAAATATCCTCAACGCAACTTAAAATTAATACAATTATCAATTAAATAACGTTTAAAAAGTGAGATGGTGTAAATCGGTTCAAATTAGGAACGTGGTCCTTAAATTGAACCACCCGTGTCTTAAAATGAACCACATACTTTTACGTTTAAACGTATCTTATTAATACAAAATACGCATATTTTATTGTACATTAAAAACAAATATGCTATCAGCAACAAAAGCAGACTCCAAAATTGTGAAAAAAATAGCAATTTCCTTGAACATTTTGAATTTTTATATAATGACCATCACTTGGTTTTTGGAATAGGTATTATTTGCAAATATAGAATTTTTACTAATTTTTACTGCCATACAAAAGAGTCCAATCATACACAGTCTTCAGAATAAAACACTTTCTTCTTGGCTTTAACTTTTGTACACTTTTGGTGATGCCATATCCTACAACTCGTACACTGGTTCATGTCCATTATTTTGGACAATTCACATTTGTATATTCATGTCATTCACTGTTTTAACATTATTTTTTTAACTGAACATATTATATCGATATTTATTCACAAGATATACTACTCTCAGTTGAGCAACCTAGAACTTCAGTAGGTTTCCTAAATTGGACCAGTTCAATATAGGGTTCAAACTGTGGTTTAACTTGCAACATGTAATATATACAGATTATCTCAAACTTGGCTAATTGGTTGTATAAGGTTAGCTAGATGTGTCAAATATTACTTCTGAAGCACCAAAAACACACAACACTTCATAAAACTGAAACCACAGCTCAGAATGCAAAGTCAAAAACTCCAAGCATTCATAGCTATACACGCCACGCTTCTGCTAGGATTATGGTGTCTTCTGTCGAACTGTTTGGAAAATATCGGAGCGGTTCAATTTAAGAGGCGGTTCAAATTAGGGACCTTTGTCCTATATGGCTGCAAGATATTTACAATTCATTTGTTTGACGCTGATGTTTTTTCTATGTTACCTCATGGTTACCCTTTCCTTATTAGCACGAAATTGCACGTTTTCACAACCTTTGGGGTGCTTCTTTTGTTGAAGTACTTAAAGCTAAATGGGCTCAGCATTTACCTAAATTATAATCTTGAATGACTCGTAGCTGCTACTATTTAACTACAGTGGAATTTAATTTTGTTAACAGTACCAAGATTATAAAGCAACCACATTGCAAAACACTCTCAAGGTTAGAGATCCTATAAATACTGTATAGCGATAACGTGTTCAGGATGAAAATTGGGTAGATTACGAAATAGTTTTTGCTAAAGAACACACTATTTAATGCTAATATAGGAATATATACTAGTGGCGTATTAATAATTTGGGGGTTTCATTGTCATTACCAGACATATTGTTGTTCTACATTGTCATTACCGGACATATTGTTGCTTTCGTCTCTCAGTCAGTTTCGGCCGCAGACACCCCTTCCTCCTGAGCATTGATCACGCCAGCCGGAAGGATTGCGTCACTTCTGGCTGGGAGTTTTTGCTAGCCATGAGTGGTGGAGATAGCGTCTGTCTTGCTGTGTATTTCGTGAGAAGCGGATCGCGCGTACAAGCCGGCGTTTGGATCGGTGGACTTCTCCTCTCACCTTTCATATCTAATAATGGAAACGCAAACGGTTGGGAAATAAATCAAAGGATGTGTAAGTAAATTTGTGTTATGGACTTGGTACAATGAAAAACCCACACCTTCCTCTTAACCTCCATACCACGTTTCGGTCCTCCGCAGCCAAGTGAGTATACGTCCCTTCAATGTACGTGCTGGGTATTAAATATTAATTTAATTTTCCATTTGAACTTTCAGGCTTCTACTCTGCACACAACAATATGTAAGAACGATGATTAACAAATGAAATAAAATAAGTTCTAGCCATGCAGCTATTGTTGCCTATCTGGGCTAACCAAAAGTGGTTATAATTTAACCTAGTTTTCATATTGAATTGTGATGTCTTTACAAACGAGTATTATGCCTGTTATTTTCCCTACTTAGAAACCCCCAATGTTTGTTCTGGTAGTATCGAGAATTAAGTTTTTCTACTCACTGATAAAGGAATAATCAATGCCCATCTTAGCGTGTCTTGCTCATACTCAAGCGAACTCTGGGACGTCTTCCTGTGTAAGCGCTTAAATACTTCTTAGGCGTTGTCCCGATGACGTGCATCTTTACTCTATAGGGTTAAAACCAAATCGACAATTCTTCCCTTTTCTAACACGTGTACATTATTTTGGGAAATTCAAAGGATGTGTTTTCATTAGATGTAACTTTCTGGTTCTTACTAAGGAAAAGAATTTATCTATACTGTTTACACGACTCTCGCTTTTACCTTGCATGTTCCTGCATACAGGTTACCATAATAAAATGTTCTCGTCGCGTTTAACATTAACCTGCTGTTAAGAAAGAATTCCTGAAGTTTCACTTGCTCTAGTTTTAGACACGTGACGTCGTACATATTGGTTGTGTGTGGCACTATAACTGTGACTTTGTCCAATTTTTAAATATCACCTCATTCGGATCTCACTGTCACTGTTTACACCTAGTTCAACTTGCACTGGAACTTCACTTAGTTCACGCTGTCACTTCCTTAATGTGAACTAGTTCACTTCACCTTCCTTCTTCACGTAGCAGTGTAATGAAGCACTCAAGACGTAGCCACTTTTACCGATCGGTTCAACTGCTGGCGAGTCCAGCACAATAATTCTCCAGTTTCTCCTGCAGCAGCAGCAGCAGCAACAGCACTCTCTGCACCTCACATTTGTAGTCACAAACTCACTTATAGAACCGCACTTAATGTTGCACTAGAAACGACTCGCTAACTCTTACTAACTTACTGACCCACTCCTCTCATGAGAACGTTCGCTGACATAGCCAATAGAATATTCCACAGAACATTCTAGAAGTATCTGGATATACCTTCTGGAGTCGGGGGAAACAAACCACTAGAAGATTCTAGTCATCTGCCGATAGTGCTTCTGGGTTATTGCTGGGCGAGAGCGCGACTTATCTTTGCTTGCCTCCGACCTGCGATAACCTTGGGCCATAGCATAATAATCTTTATAATCCATTCAGGGTAAGGGGTTCCTACTTATGGAGGGTTGTTCGGTTATTACTCACATGGGGAGCAGCTCCGCTTGAGTTTAAGTGGTTCATCCTCTTAGGGTTCATTCGTTAAATTAACGGTTATAAGTTTGCTATTTGCCTTATGACTTTCGTATCTAATCTTATTATTGTCCTGCCTTACACATAAAATCTTCCTTTGCAGCTATATACTTTTGGGTAGCGCGAAAATATGACATTGGAGCATAGTCTATTACCACGTGTCTTTAACCAATAACAATGTGTAACAAGGATTTGTTTAAGTGATTTTGTTGTTTCTAATTCATTAGGTCACCAAGCCATGAAAACATCGAAATGTTTATCTGGGATATCGTTTTAGAGTCAGGATATCGACTTTCCAAAAATTTGAAGAAATTACGTAATTTTCAAATTTTATTCCAATGTTGTATAGAAATATTTGCTGAAAATAAAATCTCAGAACTTTCTGAACATGTAAAGTATGCATCAGTGAATACAAAATCACCTGAGGGTACTTAAATTCCATTAAACACATAATAATAACCTCCAAAGGTGCACAGGTTCCAATTCTTCCTCTTGTGGGTTAGGTCATTTTCTCTATTACCCAGATATAGCCACCAAGCATTCATTCATTGTATTGTCCTTGGTACCTCCTTTCAAATTCTTTACTGTCTTGATGGAATATATCTCCCTGTTCCTCTGAATATGCGCCCATGTTTACTTGAACAATTCGCTAGCTTGTGATTGTCCAAAAACCATTTATAACATTGATGAATTTCTCCATGCTTTCCTTTCAATTATTATAGCCCCTTCCTGAATTCAAACTCAAACATGGATACTTTGTATATCCACCTTGCAATGCCACCAAGAATGTGATCATTTTAAAGACACCTGTAACATCCGATTGATGTTCCTTAGCATGAAACATGAAATCCTTAGTACGGCTTCCTTCGGAAGGGAAGTAAAGCTGCTCGTTTCGTAGATTAACGGCACGTAAAAGAGTCTTAAGTTTGATAAAGAGGCCTCTAAACAAAATTTCTGATCTTTCACGCCCATGGCATACTAAGGACCATAGAAGTTGAAGAGCATCCATAAATAAAACTCAATTTAATTTTAGTTTCCGTATACGTTCCTCGTATTCGAGCACATGAAGGATGCTACGGTATATTTACACTTCTATAGTCTTGTTTGAGATGCGCTGAGTGAACAATTGGGATAGTGAGATATTTATTGCCATTAGGGAGGAGAACTGCCTTTTAAAACTTTACTAGAACTGTCGATAAAGAGTCAGCAGTCCTTTGGATCATGAGGAAATCCAATTTCTCCAAATAATCCTCTCACATTGTGCCATTAGCAAGTTTATCTTTAGAATAAACTACTGAGAGAATGTTGGATGACGTTTACGCTGCTTAGATACCTTACAGCTTTTATCCAACAGATTTTATTCCTTTAGCCTTGAAGTTAAAATCTTTGTGTTTGGTTTTTTTAGTCTAAGTTCTTGGATTAAATTATTTAAGTCTTGTTGATTTGGGATACATCTGTATCTTCAGAGAATCCCTCGTATTGCACATTCTCACAATCTCATGGGTCATAATCACTGTCATTCGCACTTGTAGCTCAGTAGAAGAAACAGGAATCCCGTCACTGTTCAACAGGCCTTAAGGTACACACCTGTTTTCTTCCCATTGAGATCCATCAATGACACAGAAGTAGCAGTTTTTCAGATCTGTTGGTTCGCTCCAGATACGAGGCACACCGAACTTCATTTGTCCATTCTCACCTCTATACCTACCTCAAGATTAGACCTGTAACTACCGCAATCTACGTGAGGAGCCCATTTCTTGTTTTGATACACCAATGTCATGCCAAAATAGGTCTTGTAGACTGAACGGGAGTTTCTGGCACCTTTGATTCTATGCTTGACTGCTTTGGCACTCAAAAAGACATCACAGACATAGCAAAAAGAGGCTGGATCGTGTTTGCGGGTTCGACAAGTTCACATAACTAATTTAGTAAACTTTTAAAACACTGCTACAAATGTTAACTTCACAAACGTTACCTGAAACAAAGAAAAACTTGTTATTTATGTAAACAAAAGATTCTGAACTGTTTTCATACCAATAAAATATGTAATTAGAACCTCATAGGGAGAAGAATGTTTGGACGCAGGAGTGAATGCTCAATAAATCTTTGTTGAGACCAGATTAACTCGATAAAAACATAACAATTCACTTAAACAAACAAAATTGTTTTTTGCACACAGTGTATTTTTAATTTCTCTACTACGTATATAAGTAGAGGAAGTACTGTATTCAACCCAAAAAATTCGATACCAAGCTTTCACCAGAAATATATATTTTGAGGCCCCCTGAGTCCAAAAAAAGCATTTTTGGAAACATGTCCGTGTGTGTCTGCTGTGAACAGCATAACTCAGAAACGAACAGTCGGATAAACACCAAACTTGGTATTTAGGTTCAGTATCTTCCAGAGATGCGACACGAAGGTTTTCAAGAAAATCCCCACATCCCAGATTACCCTTTACATGGAACATTTTCCGAAAATTTTATTTTTCTCAAAAATGGTTCTAACAATTTTGATTAAAATATCGTATGTTTAACATATTTTCATGTCAAATGAAATGTATATCTCGAATTTCCTGAGAATGTCTCCAAAAGTATCCTTCATTGTGAACGACTTTTGCATAACTGGTAAACCATAATAGATAGAAAATTTTGCTAAACACAAAATGTGGATCGCGTTAAAATATGCAATTTGTCATATACATTTTTTGTTAAGTGAACCATTTTGGAGATTGTGCTTGTTATTGCCTTAAATTTTCCAATACTTATACTTTTTCTCAAATGGGAATTCGTTATTCATTTTTTTGTCCTGGTAATGCAAACAGAATGGAATACTCCACATAGAAACTAGCTCTTAAATTATTTGACTATCGCTTAAACCCTACCAATTCCCCTTGCATCTACAAGATAATTAGCAATAAGATTAACATATCGATATCTCGATTAACATGAAGTAGATGGAGAATAAGCGTTTGTTAAAATAGTTTGTACAAGAGTAGAGAAAGTCATGTGAGTGTAACACATCAGATTTTTTAAAAAAACAACACAACAATATTTTCCAAATGCTTTATTATATTTATTATCTTACAATACCTCTCCACATTGTCATCACCGTTATTCAGGCAATTGTGTAACGGGAATTGTGTGCCTTCGACATTGAAATATTTTCCACCAAGAAGTTTTTTCAGATGAAGAAACAGATGAAAATCACTTGGTGCCAACTCCAGACTGTTGCGAAACAAGAAGTGCAGACTTGGCTTTCATCACAGGGGCATCATTATTTGACGAAGGCGTACAAAAACTAGTTTCCCCGGAGTATCTGGAGAAGTAGTGTAAGGTATTAGGTAATGAACGATAATACAGTATATGGAATATAATATTTTATTTTAAAAAATGTTCGTACTTACTTTAAAAACACGCCTCGAAGAAATAATCATTTATCAATACACTAGCAGATTGCCGCTAATGTTCGCCCTAAGGGAGGGATTGTATATTTCGATCGAAAGTAATTTTTAAAACATCTCTGCGTTCACTCGACCCCAATAATGTTTGTAGTTGTACATGAAAGCTTCATTTCCCACATATCAGGTTTCTTTCTCCAAGGGAAAACTCTCTTAAAGGAAACAAACTTCCCGTAGAGTATTGGTTTTGAGGGTTTAAGAGGTTTGCTGTGTTGCCGATACTGGCAGTCGAGTTAAAAATGAAAGCGCCAGGAGCAGGAAAAAAGGGGGAGTGTCCCTATCGTCTAAATAAATCCTTCCGAAAGTTGTAGATCTAGTTCTTGTGTGTTAGCCCCTCCCATGGCCTACTGCACTCTTTTTGTCATCGCCAACTTGCTTACAAACATATTGCAACACATTAATCTGCTGTAGCCCAAGCAATTTATTCCACCAGGGCCATCTTTCTTCTTTAAACGGAAATGTGAGCCAATAAATGAAAAACGAGGCTGGAGGATAGGAAAGACAGCGGGAAGAAATTAACTGATTTCTTCCACAAAAGCGTTTAACAAAAGTTCTTCTCAAATCTGAAGTGTACTGAACTGCACGGAAACAGCATGCAAATTCAGTAATTAAAATATGCTAAACCGATTCTTGGAAAGGTAGAACAAGGCTGAAAAATTTAATGCTATAGCCGAGATTTAAACCATGGATTTCGGTTTACCTAGGTGCTACTCTAAACCACTTAACTACCATGAAAAAATGCCGGCACAACACTAAATTTCAAAACTGACTCGCATTTTTTCTGGTAATTCAGAAGGTGTTCTCAAATAAATTTTGAGTTAATATGCCACAAAGTCTACTTGCTATCTCTAGGTCTCTCAAGTATCGGGCTGTATAATTAACTGCTGTTAACTCAATCAATGTTAATTTGTCCCTTCACATATGCCGTAGGTCGGCTAGGGTTGGAAAGGTAGAATTCAGTGTCGAAGCCGAGATTTGCACTACGAATCTTCGGTTTGTCGTTAGCTATGAAGCCTGGGACTTAAAGCTTTTAGATTGTAAGACATCATTTAGATATGTTACTCAAAATGAATGTGAGAATAATTTGTGTTTTACCTGAAAAAAGTGTGTCATTTGGGGAATTTAATATCGTGATGACATGTTGACATGGTAGCTCAAATGGTGAGAGCATCGACGTAGTAAGCCGAAAATCCATGGTTCCAATCCCGGATATAGCACTGAATTTTTCAGTCTGATTCTGCTTTCCCAGCTTTAGCTTGCATACGGCGTGTATGAATGAACATTGATTGTCAAACAAGATAAGAATCTGTGTTTACCCCCTTTTAAATTCTGATAATCTTAATATTCAGAATAAATACTAAATCTTAATTATATGCACTGTGGATTGCAAGAATGAGTGAACACGAATATTTGATCTCCTCCATGCAGTACTAAAATGTTTATTTTTAAGTGAATTTAAATATTAGCATATCAAACTAAACAAAATACGCTGTCTAGAGTAGATTTATTAGTTTATAAAACTGTAAATTTGAGCGTAAATCACGAAGATATATATTTGAATCTTAAGTGTGTAAAACCAATATTCAGAAAACTGACATACTCTTCCGAGATAAAGTGGAGAGGGAATTGACCTTCGTGAAAAAGTATTAAATTTTATAATTTCTTTAAATTCAGTTAGAATCAAAATAATACTGACTTCTTTCAAATGTAACAAAAAATGTGAGCGAGGGAATAACAATAGTAATAATAACAATATAATAACGCCTCAAAATAAACTCCGCTTATTGCTACATATTTTCTTTGAATTGAAGGTTTTATCTGAATCAACAAGAAGTGGATCGAATAATAACCTTTTGTAAGAAAATTTGTAGAAGAGAGTAAAGAAAAAGACATGTAAATCCAACACATACATTTTTAAAGTGCTGTCATGCCAAGAGATTGGAATTCAGAGGCCAGGATACAGCGACTAGTTTTTAAACATCTATCCATTGGATTTCCTCTAGCCATCTTGTATATCACGAGGTAATTACGAGGTTGTAATTCATGGAATGTAGTCACTCTGTAGGATTTCAAGTTTAGCAGCTCTATGAACACAGCTTTTTGAAACGCCCAGTTGCTGAGCAACACGTCTTGCACTTCTTCGGGAGAACGATGTAATAATGCATGAATGTCGTGAATTTTTTCCTCTGTTTCTCTTCTTAGATTTAGCGTATAGCGATCCCGTTGTTCTAAACCTATTAACCAGATATCTAAACAGTTTCTCTACCTAGAACTGGAATACCAGCAAATTTCTCCTGAACTTATCTACACAGCTGTTTACTTGATTAGGTTTTCACGTACACCCCATCAAGAGAGTATTTACTGCAATTTAAAAAATTCTAGCAGCCAAATTAATGGAGGAAAAAATCTATTTTCTTTTTGCACATAAATGTCAAATGTCAAAGTTTACGTGTTCATTTTATGAGCAGTCGTTCATTTTATCACTTTTATAAATTTTTGAAAGATAAGTGAAAATTGCAACCTTTTTTACGTGCTGTTTTCAAAATTGTCTTTCTTTCATTGGGTAGAGAATTTTTTGAGCATACATCCACACTCTTTCATCGACATGTGACTTAAACTGGTGGAGAAACAAATTCGTGAAGTCGTAAAAAGTAAGCCGAAAATGAATTAAGGCGAAAACATTGAAAACTCATTGCTCTGTCAAAAGAAATCCTATTTTCAACGCAAAAACGAATAATACACAAAATTGCTCTCAACTCAGGTAAGATAATTTTTAAAACGCCTTGTATTAAAAAAATTATAAAACTAATAAAATGAACGACTTGAAAAACAGCCAAAACTACTGTACTAACATTTGATCTATATGTACAAAAAACGATTTTTTCCCTCCATTAATTTGGGTGCTATAAGTCTTTAAAGTGCAGTCGAATAATTTCTTGAGGGCGTGTACGTATCGTGCAATAAAAATGGTTTATTCATGCGTGAATTTTTCGGAAGCCATTTCAATAGACTAATAGGCTAATCTAATGTAATTCACACACAACTCAGATGTACTGAGTAAACTTTCCCTTTTGAGGTGCACAATGAACAAACACTAGTCTTCACAACTTGTACTGAAGGCAGCAACCGATACAGTAGCACAAGTGTGGCGAAAACGACTTCCTTCCGCGAGTGACCAAATATGCAACGCGCACTGCATCACTCAGCAACATATGAAAAACAAACGGATGGTTGCAGAGAATGAACGGCGCCTGCGAGTCAAAATAACTCACGAGTCACAGCTAATAAACCTAACCTTGAACATGTCCTTCACTACTAGTGCGCTAGTGGAATAATCCGAGGTTACTGCAGTGAAAGTGAACTACACATATACGCGGTATGCGGCGATGAATCGCGATTCTACAAAAACACAACCTGTATTGCTATAATATGCACTAATAGAGTGATACCTCTGTGTTATCAATTAAGCGGGAAGTAAATGCACGGTGTGCTATAATTGGACCAAATCACTTTGAACATAATTTTACTGGAAAATGCTTCCCTGTTTTTCTTGAAAGCAATTCCCCTCACCTGTGGTCGTGTCGAGCTATTTCCTGGTAATGCATCCAGGAAATTGAATATGTAGGGGAGGAGCTTTCACATGACCCGTGAATCACCATATCTTCTGCCAGTTGGCATTTTCCTATAGAGGAATTTATAGCGAATCTATATACACAGGGCCACAGAGTCCTCCATTACACTTTATATTACGTTAAAATGTGTAATGCTGCTGTTACACCAATGTGTTCAGAGCTGGAGTCAATAAAGCAGGCTATTATTTTGACCATCTACTTAATTTACAATTAATTGTATCAGTAAAATACCCACAGACAGGACTCTACGTCGTGCGTCGCGTAAGGAAAACATTAAGAGGAAAGGAAACAGAATTCTGGACATATCTTCCACTAAAAGGACTTCGTGTTTCTCTTTATCAAGAATATCAACATGCAACTCGTGAATACGAGACTTCGCAGGTTTAACTTCCAGCAAAGCACTTAAAACGATGGCTAATATTGTTACGTACTGTGTAGAGCCCTAAAAGTTCACATGAATTCAATTAAATTCTAATACCCAGCACACGCATTGAGGGGACGTATACTCGCTGGGCTCCGGAGGACCGAAACGTGGTACGGAGGTTAACAAAAAGGCGTGGGTTTTTTTACTGTGAAAAATCCATAACATAAATCTACTTACACATTCCTAGGTTTATTTCCCAAAGGTCAGCTTGCACGCGCGATCCGCTTCACATGGAATCCTAAGTAAGACAGACACTATATCCCCACCACTCGTGGCTAGCAAAAACTCCCAGTCATCCCAGTCAACAACAATAAGTCTGGTAATGGCAATGTAGAACAGCAATATGTCTGGTAATGACAATGAAACCCCCTCCCAAATTATTAATTCGCCACAATATCTTCTCCATCCGTACCCTCCCTGGCACAGCCCAAGTCATCCGCTGCTGTTGGCGATGGCTAGAGAGACTGAAACCCTTGCTCATGTGTTGGGTTCTTGTCCTTGTGGAGAATTTTTTTCTAAAAAAGAATTTTTGAGATTCAGGGGCCTGTGAAATCTCTGCATCGAATTTTTGGGTGGAATGCAATATTACTATAGGTACGCAGTAGACAAAGTAAAAAAAGTATGTTTTGAATACCTGAATACTTTTAAAACACTAATAACAAGAAATTCTGGAAAATGAGTTTGCTATGAATGAAGATTTGTGCTTGTTCTTTTACTTCGATGAAGTTTTATGTCAAAATTAAAATTGTCATTATTTTTTAAACCATTATATATGGACTAAATTCTCATCGGGTGAGAGATTGACCAGTATTTAATCTCCCAAATCAAACTATACTTTACGTAGAACGCTTTATACTATGTAAAACATACTGGTGTGTATATTAGTAATAATAATATTATTACTACTATTTGCATAAATAGCGCACAAGGTCTTGTTGAATTTTACATAATTATAAAATCATAGACAGATGAGCAAATCTTAACCACAGGAGTAAGATAGATTACCTTAAATTACACAGTTTATGCCAAATAACATGCTCATAGATGTCATCATTTCCAAACTATGTAATCTGTTCATAGGATTTTTCCCACAGGTGATGCTGTTTTGCTTTTGTTTATGACCTGATGCAGGACTACCTAACAACATGGCTCTAATACTGATTTGTTTATAACAGTTGTTTGTGCTCGCAGCCACCTCGTTCTTAAGTATCTTATGTAGGCCTTTTAAAATATTCCCCGAATATGTATTATCATAACAGAAAAGAGAAAAATCTTACCAGTTACATTCATATGACTTTATCTGCCCATTCTTTTCCAAATTATTCATTTTTTATTTATGGACGCTCTTTAACTGCTCTGGTCCTTAGCGTACCATTTTATATTGGGTATGAAAGACCGGCAATTTTGCTCAGAGGCCTCTTTATTGGGCTTGAGGTTATTTTATGTGGCGTAAATATACGACACGAGACCACCAGCTTTACTTTCCTTCCAAAGGAAGACATGCTAAGGATTTTTACGCCCGAAAAAAAATCCATCATAGTCCTCAAGAGCTACATATACTTTTCTATATACTTCATGTAAATGGGATTGAGTTTGTAGAAATGATTTCGTTACACATTTGGTTGTAAATGCAGGAGCTGAAGCGATAGTCAAATCTTTCAAAAGTGGTCACTATATGCTGCCGAAATCCCCTTTTTGCATGACAAGAAACATTACTATTTTAAGAAATTCAGGTCAATAGGAATAGTTAATGTCACAAACATTTCTGGAGGGACAAAAATTGTGTGCTCTAATTTGAGCTGTATTGGATTTATTCGAATAAGCACTTTACAGAACTATTTACAGAAAGTTGGATATATAATATAACCAACTATATATATATATATATATATGTGTGTGTGTATTTGGTCCGCAAATATCTTAATCCTTTGCTATCTCTCTCCTTTATACGTTACACATTTTTGACGGCAGCAACCCACATATCCGATTTGTGCAGGCTTTATTTGATCTTACAGTATTTCTTTTCTGTATAGGTTTACAATTCTTCAAATTCCAATGGTGTCTCTCGCTATTCATTTTGAGAAGATAGTATAGTTTTAGATTCTTTAATTTTTCATTCAGATTGCACATCTATTATTATTCTTTTATGATCTGTTCTCTTACAATCTGTCCCTGCTCATAAAAGCTTAATTTCATTTACTTCGATTCTCCTTATGTTTTTCTTACCATAACCATGCTTCACTCCCATAAAGTAATTTTGGCACTGCTATTAGTTTATAAAATTTTAGTATTGTGTCTATTATTGCTTTGTTTTCAAACTTATTTTATAGTGCCGTTAAAACAACTAGAGAGTTCCAGATTTTGAATTGATCAGACTCTTTAATTTGATAAATTGCTTCCTAAATATTTAAATTCTGACACCTGTACTACATTTTACCTTCTATAACTATTTTTACTTTCTTTAACACATACGCAATAAGCAGAGAAGTTATTACATTCCCCCCAAACATTTTATACCATGAAATATATGCTTTTAGGCCCTCGAATCCAATTTTTAGAAAAAGGTCGACGTGTGCTTTCTCTCTCTCCCCCCTCTCTCTCCCTCCTCTGTGTATGTGTGTGAACGTAACTCAAAAACGACAAGTATCTTCCAAAGATGCAACACGAGAATTTTCAACGAACTGTCCCTTACACGGAACACTTAATTTTTTTTTATTTCTGAAAAATGGCCCTTCGATTTTGATTAAAATGCCTATTTTAAAGATATTTACATGAAAAATAAAATTTGTATTCTGAATTTTCAAAGAATACTTGTGAACTTCTCTTATTTGGAAAGAAATTATATCTTGCATGACTGGTAAACCTAAGTGAGAACAAAACATATTATACAGAAAATATTAATTTCCTTAAAAGTCACAAAGTTTCAAATAATTTTTCGTGACATCTGCCATTTCCGAGAAATCCGTTATTGATGGTTCGAATTCTTCAGTGCTTAGACATTATTTTTTTAGTTCTGTGATTTCCAGCTGTTTCAGGCGATGTCCCGGAAAGAGAATGGCATTTTAAGGCTAATATATACCGCGCAGTTCTTAAACATGGGACTATTGCCATTCTCTTTCTATCTGTAACGAAATTATAATACAGCTATTTTTGTAAAGGTATATGTCGATTAAAATGAAGTAGATAAGATAATAAATTTTCGTAAGAATAGTTTATATACTCGCTAATAAACGATAGAGGGTACAGAAGTTCATGTGAATAAAACGCATCAGATTTTTTTACCTTATACTTGATTTTCCTTTTCCTTTTGCATTAAATTTGTTTTACTTAGGGAGATTCTCATGTTATATTCTTTTGCTTTTTTTATTCAACGCACAAGTTGACACTGAAGATTTTCTTTTGAATTAAATATAATATTATAATCATTTGCGAACATGGGACATAAAAATATCACTATCTCTTGAGCTGCACACACAAATACGCACAAGTTTTCTAAAAATTCCTTGTTTAGGAGGAGATTCATTGGACTTAAAAGCATGGTATATTTCCGAACAAATCTCGATATAGAATTATTGGGTGGAATACAATACTTCCTCTACTATTCTATTGTGTAATTTGGTTTTTGTGTGAACAATCGGTAAGTCTGTGGCTAATCACATTGATTTATCACTAATAAGCGTTTATGGAAACGCATACATGCGCGGCTTTTGACCTCTCTGTGCTACAGAAGTTGAAAACATGACTGAAGCGAGGAAAAGAGAGGGCAGTAATGGTGCGAAGTGAAATTAAATGTTTGTTTAAACACTCTGTAGAGTTTTCCTTACTATTACGGCAACGTTAGCGGTCGCCGTCCATTAAATACACATGAATACCTGCTGGTAAGAAGTTACACAACACTTGCAATTAGAGAGTAATTATAAACTCATAACAGCACAACTGCAAATAGCTATAGGCACTTAGCACGGTAAACTACAGTCGGGTTCCTGCTTAGGTAAGCTACAGGTTACGCATTCGTTATTCTCTTGTTCTACGGTTTATATCCGCACTAAATTTACCTCACGGTTAAGAAAAAGCGAGTAAAAGCAACGTAATAGCTGATTTTCTTACTTTCTGTATTACGTACCTAGTAGGTAGAGAAGATATTGCAAAGCACCCAAAAATTTAATATCGAAATTTCACCGGAAGTACATGTTTTGAGGTCCCTTGAATCCAAAAATGGTATTTTTAGAAAAATGTCGTTGGTGTGTGTGCGAACAGCATAAATCATTCACTCAAATATTTTCAAGAAAAGCCCCCACCCCAAACTTACATTACATTAAACCTTTATCGAATTTCTTTTATTTTCTAAAAAATGGCTCGAACGATTTTGATAAAAATACTACATATTAAAGATATTTACATAACGAATAAAATGTATAACTTTAATTCTATGGGAATAACCTATGAAGTCCTTTTCATTCGGAAGGAATTTTGTATATCTTCTATAACTGGTAAATGTTAAGCAATAAACGAAAACGTACCACACAAAAATGTAGATCTCTTTAAAACACATAATTTATTACAAACAAGTTTTTGTGTGTCATGGGCATGGAAACATTAAGGGATTTTAAGGCAGCGTATAGCGTTCAGTTCTTAAAACTTTGATGATGGCTGTTGTCTTTGTATCTACAACGAAATGTGTAATGTAGCTATTTCTACAAAGGTTTATTTGGATTAAAATGTAGTAGATGGAAAAATAATCTTTTATAAGAATTGTATGCACGTATACTCGCCAATAAAGATAGAGGGTAGAGAAATTTATGTGAATACATCACATGAAGTTATTAAAATAAACGATAATGGTTCAGTCATTCTTTTGGAGAAAGCAACAGAGGTATACCTTATATAGCGCTGTAAACTCCACATATTATTGTAACTTCACTTCCCTTTGCATGCGGGTTAGTTGCATTATTGGCGGAAAAGTTTCTGCCAATGTCGGAACTATCAATCTGTCTTGGAAAAGGGTGCGTACGAAGGTGCGAAGTATGAAAATGTAACGCGATTAAAATTACACACAGGCGAGCTCCCCTGTTTTTAAATTTCACAAAGTAATTTAATTATGTCGAAAAGGTAGATTATACTGAAAACTTCAATGCCATAGCTGGATTTTAACCACGGATTTCCGGCTTTCCATGTCGCTGCTTCACCAATTGCTCTGTTACGATCGTACTTGTAGGTAAGTACTGTTTTAATGATAACGGAAACAAACCAACAATTCATTACCCTTCTTGTATGTACTGGTAAAAAGAAAAGAAAATAACAAAGTTTAGCATTTACCTACACATGTGGGTAACTATATAAAAATAATTTCTATATCCCTACTTCACACCAACATGCTATTTTTAGAAGTTTAGTTTACAGATTGATTAACGTACCGTTGTAAAAAGAAGACTATGTCACTGAATTAAATTATATTAAGACTGTAGCTATTGAAAATGGTTTCAAACCTCAACCTATTAATAAATAAATTACTATATATAAAAAGAAATATAACTTGCATATAATTAGTACCCTACAAAATCCGAATAAAAAGGATTTAACATACAAGAAGTTTACATACCACCCAGTGATGTTCAAAGTTTGTGAAAAATTATTCAGAAAATATCAGTTCCAATAGCACCTCAGAATACCAGTTTAAGAAATATGCTGAATACACCTGTGACTAATACAACTGACAACTTAAAAAAATCAGGAATTTACCAGATCTCATGTCATGATTGCCAAGTTCTCATATATAGGTAGAACTAAAAGAAATTTAAAAATAAGACTAAGTGAACATCAAAGAAATATAAAATGAAACAAACAGATAAATCAGCAGTAGCCAACAATTTTTGGAACAGTAACCATGAAACAGGACAAAAGTTAAAACTATTAAAATCTATACAGATTCCTTCACACTTGAAAATTTGGGAAAAGATTTTTATTCATGTCAACATTAAGAATGTTTTGAATTTTGAAATACCTCCTACAGACTCCTTAATGCAGCTGATCCAATCAGATTACACGAGAGAAGAAAGAAGACAGATGAGTTTCCAAAATTCACTACAGATGGCAACAAATCCAACACCATTAGTTTCCAATTCTTCACAACAGAGAAATACTTCTTGGGGTTAGGGGAGAGGACGAGCCGTTCAGTCCGCCGTAGCTGAAGATGGGAGAAACATATCTCCCGAAAGCGCTCCTTAGTTGACATCTAGCGCTAATGTGATGGGAATTTACAAGTAAGGACTCAGTTTAAATTATCACAATAAAAAATACTTCTGTGCATTATAATACTGTTTTAATATTTTACCGCTGCGATTTTGGGATGCGCAGTTACTTCCTGAATTTATAATGAAACCAGGCGCAACTGTGAGCATTTTCCTGTTGTTAGAGTGTTAAAAATAATCTAACGACCCGCCGACTGTGAAGCCAGATCAGCGATACTTTTTTGAATGCCAGAAATGTTACTGCAGCAAACATTTATCACCAATTGCGAGAGGTTTATGCGAAAACAATGAGTGACAATGCCCGGCTACACAAAGCCAAATAAACTAAGATCTGATTGCATCATAGCTGGGAACAATTCCACCACCCTCCCTACAGTTCGGATTTGGCACCAAGCGATTTTCATCTGAAGAATTTCCTTGGTAGAAAACGCTTTAAGGACAATGATATTGTAAGCAATAGAGCATACTTTGCTTTCATTACGGGCGGCATCAATACTTTGACCAAGACATATAAAATCGGTTTCCCGTTACGAAAAGTGCCTGAATAACGGTAATTACTATGTGGAGAAGTAGTGCGAGGTGTAAGGTAATGAATGATGATAAAATAGTTAGAAAATAATATTATGTAATTCTTTTTTAATTATCGATACTTTAAAAACACGCCTCGTATGACAAAATGCCGGCACGAATTAAATTCCCCAACTGACTCGCATGTTCCCGGTAAACCACAAAGTTATCCCAAATTCTTAGCAATAGCTAAGTTCGGAGATTTATTATTATTGTTATTATTATTAAACAGATTGCCGTGATAGAGTGATAGAGGTAAAGTTCAATCCTCACTCAATTGGTTATATCATGCCTTTTATTTACAAACGAGCTATACGTGGCGTATATGCATAGTTCCCTTGCACTGCAGTGGCCTTGGTATGTCTCAGATATCTCACTACCGTAAAGACTGGAATTAGTTTATTTTGCTTTTCAAAAGTGAAAGTTTATTCAATATATTTGTGTTGTTTGTGAATTACATTAAGTTGTTCTTATTAGTCCACTGAATGCTTACCGAAAAATTGACGCTTGTACAATAGTTTTTATGTACGATAGCGCCATAAACGTAAACCTTACAGGAATAATCCACGCCCCGTATACGAACTTAACGGCAATATAAGAACATAAACTATAACAAGTACGCAAGAATAAGTTATGCGTGTGAATGAAAATTTCTTCCGAAGATGTCAATATCTCAATGCAAACGCACGCCACTTTCAATACAACACGCTTGTATTGAATATGCTTAGTGGTCGTTATAGTGCATGTTAATATCACTCATAGTTCTAGAATGGCAAACTCCCCAGTGGGATACAGCGCGGAGCACGCAAACGCATGACCCGCGGCCCGGCAATATAAAGAACGTACCGTACTGTCTCATTTGATTCAAATGCGTTTAATGCGTGTTTGATTATCTCGCTATTTTACAAACGACACCATAAGCCGAAGATTCGTGCTGCGAGACCCAGCATGCCATTGAATTGAAAAAGGCTGATTCAAATCTGCAACATGAGTTTACACATGGCCAGTGTGATATGTCATAAAGCAATTATCAAAACACAGATTATGGTAGTTTGCATAAGTTATTCGTGAACAAATAACCGCTCAAGGTTTACCACTCTCCAAAGAACATATAGGTTTAGTTATGATAGTTAACTAAGTAAGTGTGTTAAGGAGAAAATATGAGACCACAGACTGTTTTTTGAGGCATATATTTCCGTTTTACTATGACAAAGCCAACTATTGAGCTACCTTGTACCTATATAACAAAGTACCGTTCCTGGTTGCAAAGCCTCCGTGCGGCTCCTTCCTTTCATTTTTCTCTGGAGGAGATTGTCTACCTCTGGAAAACTCCTATAACCTCTATGGAGAGTATGGAGAGAGGCAGTAGGGCTCCAAATGTAGGTCCTCCTTTCATATTTTGTTCATATCCTCCAGCTTTATCCTTAACGCATCTGGTATGACGTTTCCGCACTGGATACCAAGGGGCAAAGGGTAGGAGTTCTTGGGCAATTTGGACGTAGTGACCTGTGCGGGGTATAGGCATGACAAGGTAACAGTACAGTCCCAGTGGACGTCGAAGACGGGGGAGATATTTACATATCACCGTTATACTATTTACGCCAGTCTCTTACCATATGAGAGACCAGCATTATGGAAAGAATTGAACGAACAGGAACTTAAGGTGGAAGTTTGGGATATCCAATTGGAAATTCTCATGATATAACGAAAAAATACTTTAAAAATTGCGTCGGGTGTCGTTTGTGTGTGTGTTAATAATAAAGTTTGTGAGTCGTACATTTTTAAAATGTTTTATTAATTATGATTTTTTTATTTAATTTATGCCTCAGCTGCGTCAGTGGTGTCTGGTAGAGCAAGTAGCTCTAAAAAGGTGTGGTACGGCTGAATAATTTTACACACTTTCCACCAATTATAGTTGTAAATTCTTACTTCATTATTACTTCTTCACGGGGCAGTTGTAAGTATGAAGCTGTGAGATATTGCTCCTAACTACATTTTTAAAGGTCAAAATTTATCTTTTTCCGCACTGCACTAAGTTCTCACATTTGTACGCTCTTGAGTTACCACCACTGAACTGAACTCCTTAAAATTTCGAATTTAATCTTTCTAGTTTCTGGTTGGCTAAGCCTACTCTAACAGGAAATTCTTAGTTTGACTTTGATTGGCTTTCTGCACCCAGGTGACCATTTACAAAATTTTTTGGAGGCTACACCAGTATTTTTAAATCGACTGATGGTAACCTTCTTAGCTTTGTAAGTTATTGCTCTCCCTCAAGTTTAAACCTTATTGCTAGCCACCCTTAGCTTTCCACTTTATGACTTTATTTGCTACGAAAAAAAACTTTCTTTTACCCTCAAAGCCCCTACGTTACTAAACTAAGAAATACATGCATCTAACAATTTATACATATATACAATAAATACACACAATACAATCGCTGTAACATACATTTTATATTATTACTGATGATTATAGGCAAGCTATTATTTATATATTGTACAATTAAAATGATATCAGTTAAGCGATAAAAAATATTTCCTCAAAATCTCGGCAATTTTGGCCAACACTGATCATTGAGCCTGGGATTTCCAAAAGACGAGTCGGATACGTTAACGCCTAGATCATCTCGCTCGTTTGGTATCAAGAGAGGCTGAATACTAGCCGACCACGATATGAATGCGTTCGATGGGAACAGGAACTAAACAGTTACGGAACAAGTGGGCGGGGCAACCACAGTTCGGAGTTGCTTTATTAGCGAGAACCTGAAAATGCAGTGCTGTTTTCATTGTGCACTGTACATTCCCCTATTGCCTTTCCCCTCACTCCCTTCTGATCCCAAAGACTTCAGGCATATCAAGAAAAATAGTGGCGCCCTCTTCCAAGCCCATATCGTGGCTGAATAGTACCTTAGTGTTACATGCCTACCCGCAGCTCAGTTTTACTCGGATAGGTTTTTATTTAGTTGGGAACTAACATGTGAACTGAATTCTTCGTTTGTGAATGTAATAAAATGTAACGAAGATGGTTCTAATAATTTTCAATGTTCGATAAATGACTGATATTAACTTAGATAAACGGTTGCCTATTTTAGGCTCAAAAATAGCAATTTACTTCTTATATGTGTGAATACGTTATTCTTAACTTTGAGGCAAATTATATAATAAAAAATATAACAGCCCGCCTTAAAGAAATATGTATATGTAACAATATATAAAAAGTGTATATTACAGTCATTGTATATGTTTATATTATTGTATAGATGTGTAATAATGTTATGTGAATGTATTACGTAATTTAATAATGTAGGAGCTGTGAGAATATTAGGTTAAAAGTTGCTAACAATGAGGTAACCTTGAGGCAATAATGAATTTGAAAGTTTAATGCTACTTGATTCTTGGAAGCAATCATGTAATTTTTTGACAGTTCATAAAGTAGCCAATAAACAATCAAAAAAAATCTTTAGTTAAATGAAGGTATTCTATTGGATTAGGAATAACCAATCAGACTTGAAATACAGATATTTACAAATTTAGGCGATAGAAATCAGTCACTTGCTTGTAGACAGCGCTCATAACTGGACGCGTTGGTTGTAGACAGTGTTCCTAACCGGACGCGAAATGCGTCCTCCAGAAATTTAATGCATATTCGTGTGGGAGAAAATAGTTTACGTGCTAAAAAGTGCAAGTATTTAATAAAAAACAAATCTCACAACTCTCTCGCTATATCAGTGAAGTGTTATTTAAATTATGTCAAGGATTAATAAATGTAGTGAAGTAAAAATTATAATCTGTGTAAGCATACATTCTTCAGCCGCACAACGTCTTGCAAAGAAATCCATGTCTCTAACAATAATACTGACGCAGCCGAGGCAAACATAAATATATGATGTTTAAAGAAACAGTCAAAATTACAAAGTTAATATATTTTAAAGATTTTGGGGCAAAGGCCACCGGAAACTTTTTCCATACGTGCGGTTGCAACTACTTCAAGTTCGGCTAACCAACAGTTGAAATATAATACATCTTCAAACTGGCTTTCCATACATAGCAGCAACAAAACTACTTCAACTTGACAGTTAACTCCCCATTGCCATGTTATAAAGGAGAAAGAAATCTAAAAATCAAAATATCTCCATTTTGTTCAGTGTTGGTAAAAAGCCGTATATCAGAAACTATTGTACATAAAATACTAATAATTGTTTGTTAACAGATTTGTATGAGACCCTTCACTATTATTCATTTTCTGATTCCATTCCAATAGGGAGGATGGAATTACAGAGAAATACTAATGAAATTGATGCATTCAGTTTTCGGTAATAATCCTAAACCAACCTGTTATTGTTTTAAAACATTATATGTTCACAGAGAGCGAGAAAAGGAGAGAGAGGGAAAGGTAAAATGAGGCAGAACCTCTAGAGTTAATGCAATAATGAGAATGGTGGTGCGGGTTCTAGTAATAAAAATTTTGTTACATACACATAACTTTCTCTACTCTCTCGCTTATTAGTGGATACACAAATTATTCTTATGAAGGTTGGTTTTTCCTATCTGCTTCATTTTAATCCAGATGAACGTTTAAGGAAATAGTTGTATTACACATTTCATTATGCTAGAAAGGGTATAGCGATAGTCAAATGTTTCAGAATTGGACGCTATACATTGGCCATAAAATTCCGTACTTGGTGCATGTAATTGAAGAAACAACTGAAGATCGACGGGATTTGAAAAGAATGACAAAGTATTGAACCAATATAAAAGCATGAATAATGTATATATCGGAACTGATGCCACAGAAAAGTTATAAAAGATTAATTGTGCTTTAAAGAATTCTACGCTTTTTGTGCGACCTTCGTCTATCACTTAATGTTTACCAGTTATACAAGATTACTCAAAATTCCTTCCGAATGAAGAGGACTTAACAGGCTATTCCCGAAAAATTCTAACTATAGATTCTATTTGTAATGTAAATATATTTAATATATGGTATTTTAATAAAAATCGTTAGCCGTTTTTTAGAAAATCCAAAATTGCGAAAAATGTTCCATGTATAGGGTAGTTTGGAGTGCTGAACCTAAATACAAAGTTTGGTATTTATCCGATTTTAGATATTGAGTTATACTGTTCACATACACATACACTGACCTTTCATTAAAAATCTGATCTGTTACACTCACATGAATTTCTCTACTCTTGTACAAAATATTTTTACAAACGCTTATTCTCCACATGCTTCATGTTAATCGAGATGTTAATCTTATTGCTAATTTTCTTGTAGGTGCAAGGGGAATATTAGGCTTTAAGCGATAGTCAAATCTTTTAAGAGCTGGTTGCTATGTGGCGCATTCCATTCTCTTTGTATGTCCAGAACATAAAAACATGAATAACGAATTGCCATTTGAGAAAAAGTATTGGAAAATTTAAGGGAATAACAAGCAATATCTCGAAAATAATGAGCTCAACAAAAAAATGTATATGACATAAATTGTGTATTGTAACGTGATCTACATTTTTGTATACTAAAATTTTGTCTATCTCTTATGGTTTACCAGTTATGCAAAAGTCGTTCACAATGAAGAATTCTTTGGGAGACATTCCCAGAAAATTCGAGATATACGTTTCATTTGTCATGAAAATAGCTTAAACCTATGATATTTTAATCAAAATCGTTAGAGCCATATTTGAGAAAATTAAACTTTTCGAAAAATGTTCCATGTAAAGGGTAATATGGGGTGGAGGGATTTTCTTGAAAACCTTCGTGTCGCATCTCTGGAAGATACTGAACCTGAATACCAAGTTTGGTGTTATCCGACTGTTCGTTTCTGAGTTATGCTGTTCACAGACACACACACACAAACACACACACGGACATGTTTCCAAAAATGCTTTTTTTGGATTCAGGGGGTCTCAAAACATATATTTCCGTCAAATCTCGGTATCGAATTTTTGGGTGAAGTGCAATACCTTCCCTACCTACTATGTACATGGTAGGGAAAGTAAAAATATACGTATATTTCTGAAGTTTCCAATCAAAAATGTTGTGGTGCGTCGTAGTGAAATTTAATGACACATTCCCCTGTTTATTTAACATTACAGCGCGACCTTTGACATTTCTTCTACAGTACACAAAGGGGAAACGAAAACAGACTTGTTTGTCTTGCTTTATCTCTTATGTGCAGGGACTAAAAAAATGCCGAAACGGTAAAACCCCCATCTATCGTTGTCCCTATTTAAGCGGCAGATGGCTTTCAACGGCACACCAATTAATCACCTCCTTTCCGCTCCCAAGAAGAAGGCCATTATCTTTCTTCTCTTTCAGTTTTTTATTCTTTCTCTGGTCATTAATTATACCTTATCTCCAACCGAAAAAATATGCTGCAAATAATAATATTAATAATGATAACAGCTGCAGAAGGTGCGAACATCTTCTCTTAGGACGATATATGCGACTTTTAAAGGGTTGGAACCATAAGAGTGCGTTAAATAAAACGTTTATTTTTTACGAAGAACAGATCAATTAATAACTTCTTAAAGCATTGACAGCTAAAATGGCTTTCACATTTTGGAGTAAAAATAAGTCTAATGGTTTATATTTATTAGACAGACGATTTTTTCCTGCTACAATCGTTTATTTTTTTATAGCTTCCACAAAATATTCTTATGAAATCTTATTCTTCTGTGTACTTCATGATAATAATGGAGATATTTCTTTACAGAAGTAGTTTCAGCATAGATTTCGTGAGAGGTACAAAGAATAAATCCAATCGATAGTCGGATGTTTAACTTCAAGGTTGCCCATACAAACCGTCCTTAGTTAAAGTTAGTTTTCACCGGATAGCGCGGATGCTAAAGGGTTTGCCTAAGCAGAGCTGTAATGGGGACTCCATACCGACAGCGAAGAGACAGCCAAATGAAAGACCAATGCTTGAAATCGAGCACTTTAGCTGTTATTACTGGTTCCATAGCTCATTCGGTAGAGACACTGCCTGTAATATGACGTGTTCTGGGTTAGATTCCCGGCTGGACTCCAGAAAGTTGTCCTTAAACAAAAACATTTCACGGTATGCTCAGAGTCTGGTGTTTGAATGTGAGAGTACCTATGTGTGTATGGGGAGTGTTATCCGTTACTTAATAAGAAATTCTCTCATTATGAAGATTTCAGGTTTGCCTCTTGACGCAAATCCAATTAACACACACACGGATACTTCTTCTAAAATGCTTTTATGGATTCAGGGGCCTCTATACCTGTATTTTCGGTTTTGAGGTCCGAATATCTAATCTGAATATCTAATTTTTAGGTGGAATGCAATACCTTCTCTTCCTACTAGATAAAATATGGCAGAGAAAGTAATAACTTTGGTCTACTGGAGCCTTGAACTTCAGTACATGTTTTATACAAACCTCAATTTAAATCTATCCTTAATGCTAGAAATTATATGCACTTAACAACTCGAAAACGCATTGCCTAAACATACACTAAGACGTGGGCAAGTATCCTCAGTAATACAAGCTTTTGTGCAAACATCAACAATAAAACATTACACAAGGCAAATTTTAATCATAAAGAAGACTTCTATAGGTTATTCCTACCTACCCTTTTTATTAAAAAAAATTTAACTGACAGATCTATAACACAGACAGATAGAATATGAAATTTTATATTTTAAACCATGCTTTAGGTCATAATGGGAACAATACTGTTACGTTTTACATGTGTAGAATTCAATTCACTTCATAAAATATTTCTTGGTAAAATCTTTATATCTTATGAAAATCTGCATACTCCTTGATATTATTTAAGAGTTTTGGTTTTAAAATATATACATTAATAATGAACTGGGCCTTCCAGATATTTTATTCGGAAAGCTCTATGTAAATACATTTAAAAAAATCTGATGCGTTACACTCACATGACTTTCTCTGCTCTTGTACAAACTATTTTTATAAACCCTTATTCTCCATAAGCTTCATGTTAATCGAGATGTTAATCTTATTGCTAGTTTTCTTGTAGGTGCAATGGAAATTGGTAGGCTTTAAACCTTAGTCAAATCTTTTAAGAGCTGGTTGCTATGTGGAGCACTCCATTCTACTTGTATGTCCAGGACATAAAAAATGAATGACGAATTCCCATTTGAAAAAATAAGTATTGAAAAATTTAAGCGAATAACAAGGAATATCTCGAAAATGGTTCACTCAACAAACAAATGTATATGACATAAATTGTGTACTTTAAAGCGATCTACATTTTTTGTGTAGTAAAATTTTGTCCATTCTCTTATGGTTTACCAGTTTTGCAAAAGTCGTTCACAATGAAGAATACTTTTGGAGACATTCCCAGAAAATTCAAGATATAGATTTCATTTGTCATGAAAATATCTTAAACATATGATATTTTAATCAAAATCGTTAGAGCCATTTTTGAGAAAATTAAACTTTTCGAAAAATGTTCCATGTAAAGGGTAATCTGGGGTGAAGGGATTTTCTTGAAAACCTTCGTGTCGCATCTCTAAAAGATACTGAACCTAAATACCAAGTTTGGTGTTTATCGGACTGTTCGTTTCTGAGTTATGATGTTCATAGACACACACAGACACACACGGACATGTTTCCAAAAATGTTTTTGTTTATTCAGGGGTTTTCAAAACATGTATTTCCGGTGAAATCTCGGTATCGAATTTTTGGGTGGAATACAACACTTCCCCTACTTACTATACGTAGTAGAGAAAGTAAAAATCCAAGTTATTCTGTTCAACAAATCAGGTACAGTTGAGAAATGTAATGTATTCTAAGTGACGTAACGCGCGATATTAAACGCCCGAACCAGTGTTTTTAGTAGTATATTGTAATTGGCATTAAGCAAAGACAACGCAAACAGAAATTCTTTTTATTTTTTTAAGTTTAAGGGTTTTGAATGTTTAAAAGTTACAACTCCGTGTAATTTGTTGTATGTTATATGACTATGTTATTAATATGGACAAAAAACCACAAAGCCTATTTTTTTAAACTAATGAAGTGAACTTGCTTCAAACCCTTGAGGTATAAGATGTTTAGGATTTAAAACTTTTATTGCATAATCTTTTGAGATTTGTTTCTTTATATTTTTGTCAAATTTTTCTTCATATTTTGCCTGCCCCTAACTATGAGAAACAGTACTACTTTCTCTACCACGTGCATAGTATGCGGAGAAGGTATGGATTCCACCTAAAATTGGATACCGAAATTTCACCATAAATACACGTTTTGAGGCTACCTGTATCAAAATAAATCATTTTAGGAAACTTGATGGTGTGTATATGTGAACAGTTTACAACCCTCGAACGAAAAGTCGGATAAGTATCAAAGTTGGTATTCAAGTTCAGTTTCTTCCCAGGATGCGACACGAGGATCTTAAAGATCTCCACCCCTGCTACTCTATCAATGAAATGTTTTCAGAAAGTTTTGATTTTCTAAAGATTGGCTGTATCGTTTTTGATTAAAATAACATACACTAATAAAACGTATATCTTGAATTTTTCTGAGAATAGCTTGTGAAGTTCTCCTTATTCGGAAGGAATTTTGTATAATCCTGTATAACTGTAAACGTTAAACGATAAACGAGAACATACTACACAAAAATATGTATAAGTTTATCGTAGCATCAGCCATTTCTGAGGTATCCGTTATTAATGATTCGAATTGTTCATACTTGGCATTATCTTAGTCTAGTCAAAATTCCGTTATTTCTCGCGATTGCATGGAAACAGTATGGAACTTAAACATTTGTCTATCGCTGTTTTATCTGTAACGAAATGTGTAACGATTCTGCAAAGGTTCATTTGGATTATTATATAATAGATAGAAAAATAAGATTTGGTAAGAATATTTGGTATACCCACTACTAAAAATAGAGGGTGAAGAAACTCAATGTAAAATGTATCACATCAGACTTTTTCCCATATTTTCTGGTTCTAGCTTTTTCCCCCGACCGCAAAAAATACTTAGGAGAAAAAATGTATTTTCAACGTCACACGAAGTGATGAGCAACACTTAAAACCGAGCAATAAGCTAATGTTGATGTTCACATGAACATAAGTTTGAACGGCCCTTAGTCCTTTTCAAAGACGTTTGCTATTTTCTGCTTTATATCACTGTCGCGTTTTCGCTTGCTGTGTCTATACGTTCGATGGCAGCATCATACACCTTCAAAATCCTCGACTCAACTTTTTGCTTGAATCATAATTATCTCCTTACACCGTCTTTAACAAACCGCAACAAACGAAACAAACAAAGAGGACAAACAAAGACGACATTCACCTGTTTTCCCTGCAGCATAGCCAACATTACCACACTAACGCTCTAACAGCCCTTCCAGTGGGTTTTATCGAGGTTCATAAATGGTATTCTAAAAAGGTGTATAAATATGCTCTTAATTTTGAATATGCAAAAATATGCACGAACAAACACGTATCAATGTTGTTACTTCAATATGAAACATGCGATCACTAGGTTTTATTAAGATACACGGCTACATTTCAAATGTGCATTTGCGTGCATTGCTTACACTAGTAATTATTCCCATAGTCTTGATTATATACAAAAAGCAACACTGGCATACAGCAAGAGTTTTTTAAATATTTAAAGAAATTGTGTTTTGGTAGCATTGTCCCAAACGATTTTGCTACATTTTCACTACATATTTAACAGCAAATACAGGAAAAATGCATTCCACCCCATTTCACTGGGTGCCATTCACACCTTTTTAACATAATAACAACACACGAAATGCCTTTGTGCACAGTGGATTACAACCTGAATACTGCACCTCGATAATGCACGGCTGCATATTGCAAATGTTTTTTTCTGAATATCTTGACAAAATCAATGTGAAGTGCGTCTCTCATCCTCCCTACGGTCCGAAATTAGACCCGTGTGACCTTTTTCTATCCCCTAACCTGAAGTAGCGCCTTCGTGGGTGACATTTTCCATCTTCAGAAGCAGTAGTGAAAGCTGCAGAGGCGATTCTGAGGACGTGTCAAAAAGTGATCTCCAGTATGTCTTTTCAGACTGACAGAAACACTGGGAAAGGTGCATTGCGTTCAAAGGAGAATACTTTGAAAAGTATCAAAAAATTATTAAAATGACTAATGGTATATACCGCTTGCCTCTCAACAGGGCTTCGATCCCAGGGACCAACATGTGGGATTTGTGGTGAACAAAACGGCGTCTGGGCGGGTTTTCTCCGGGTTCTCAGGTTTCCCACGCCATTTCATTCCACCGGTGCTCCATCTTCACCTTCCCTGTCATTCATCTCGCTTACTTTCATCTATCATCTACCTCCTCGCTTTCATCTCGGGCATCGGGCTGATCACCCACCCTAGTTGTTCACTCTCTCCAATCCAAAGTGTCTCTGTGCTCTCCTCTGCTGGCGTCTGACCCCAGGCACTGGCTTGTGACTCCTACATAAAAGGGGGGTAATAGGTGCAGATGAAGAAGAATAGTATGTTGTCAAAAACGTTATGATCATTATTAAACGGCCCATATTTAGAATTACCACATTTGAAGGGAGTATCCAGAATAAATGCAAGTGGAAAGGACCAAGGTTTCTAAAAATGCAGATAGACATGGGAAACCCTATTAATAGGGTTAATAGAGAGCAGCAAAACAGAAGTTTCTAGAAAAACGTAAACTAAGACTGAAGAACATTGAAAGGCAAAAAAATATTCGATAGAATTAGACAAAAGATGTATCTCAGGCGCCATAGGAACAGGATAATAAAATGGACAGGGAAAAATATATAGATGTATGTGATAGAATGGGTCGAGGAGGATTTCCAGTGGCTAGGACTGGGTTAAGAATTCAAAAGGTTTACGACACGAAAGGACGTAGTAAAATGTCCAAGCTGTAGGAAAAAACACGGGCTTCCATTATTTACTATATTGCAGTCAAACAAAATTATGGCGAAAACGGGCATGGAAACACCGGCGACTGGATCCAGGAACAACGGCACAGCAATGGCAGGGTCCCTAAGTTTACAGACACCCCGGTAGACGGGGGACCCCACTCCACACGTAGGGGGAATCCAATGCTCCTCAAGGGAGTTCGGATACCCCGGCAACAAGCGAAATTTGAGGGACGGAGAGTCACAAAGAGCAACCTATTTCCCTACCACGCTGCACCGAAAACCATCGCCGACACTTCTGACCCTGAAAGAGACTAACGGAATGAAAGATAAATGGAATGATGAATGCCAGGAAATGGAGGAACAGGAAATTCGCGAGATGAAAGAAACTTTCCAGCATTTGCATAACGACCCGGGAAAACCCCCGAAAAAACTCATGGGTCTGAGTGAGCGGCGCCGGGGATCCATCCCGGGACCTCCCGAATGCGGGCCACAAACGTTGCCGAAGGGGAAGATAAACAGTCAATCATAGAGTATTAGGCTAAATAAGGATCGCGTATATGTGTAGCTTCCTGGTGACCTGGGTATGTTCCGACTGCGTACCAGCGGTGAATGACCCGCTCAAGTCTAACAGCTGTGTTATACTGTATAGGTTCCTGTATTCAGTGTCAGCTGTAAAGATTAGAGTTTGTTCATTGTGCATCTCAAAAGTAAAAGGTTATTCAAACATCTGAGTTTTGTGTGAATTCTTTAGAGTATTCCTATTATTGTTGATGTTCTTGTCTTGTTATTAGTGCACTGAAACGCCTGCCAAAAATGCACGCTTAAAAACAGAATTTTTATGTAGGATACGTACGCATAAACCGAATCATGTGGATAGAAGTTTTGGGAACAGTCTCCACATCATAGACGAACTTAAAGACAATATAACAGAAATTATTAAAATTAGGCAAGAACTTGTGCGTATCATTGAAAATTTCATCCGAAAATGCCAGGAATATCTCAGTGCAAATGGACACCACTTTAAACACAACATGCAACAACGTTATTATAGTGCATGTTACTATCACTCGCAAGTAACGCGGCAGTTTAGAACGGAGAACCGCCCAGTGTAATAGTGCACGGAGTATGCACACGAGCGATCTGCGGTAATATAACGAACGTACCGTATAAGGCAGCAAACATTATGGTCACTAATGCAATAACAACTTGGGGTTGCACATATCGGAACAAATTGAGTAGGCAAGTATCCTTTAAGAAGAGATATTGGAGAAGATGTGTAAGATTAGCTTAGTTTGGATTATCTATATTTTGTAATACAGTGCCTTTATTTTATGCCAAGGCCGCGGATCGCTCGAATGCATGCTCTACACACAATCTATTACACTGCGGGGTTTTCCGTTCAGTACCCCCGCGTTACTTACGAATGTTATTACATACATGTAACATATATGTAAATATGTTATAAGTTAGTATGTTATATGCTGTTGTAAGTGTTGTTGAACGTGGTGTTCCATCTCCGCGAAGACACTCTTGACATCGTCGGATGAAATTAACTTTCACACGCATAAGTTTTCTTGCGTAAATTTCATCAATTCTGCTTTTATATTGTCCTTAAGTTAGTCTATGTTGTGGGATTGTTCCTATAAGCTTTATTTTTAGCGTTCAGCGATCCCGTTATTCTAAATTTGTTGCGAACATCTCACAGTGTTTCTAACTGGAATTGAATAATCAGGAAATTGCTGCCAAAATTGTCTACACATCTGTCTACATGAATCAGTTTTCACGTATGTATCGTACATAAAACTTCGCTGTTCAGGCGTGAATTTGTTGACAGGCATTTCCGTGGACTAATATGAGAATAACATTCCTAATGAAATCAAATACAACACACGGATTGTCGAAACACTTCCCAACACGACGACAAAGCAATGACTGAGGCAGCTCACGGTTGATAAACGTATCCTTGACATATACAATGCCGCTTTTGCGCTGTGGCATAATACCGCGGTCGCCGCTGTCTCGGCGGATACGTAAATAAGGCAGTTGTGGCCTTGACATAAAGCGAAGGCACTACAGATTGTATACAATAGTAAGAAGTTGCGTATTTAATATTGCAATGAGGAAATGAATTTAGTTATAAAGGAGTTTTCATTATTTATTGGTTACGGTTTAGTGTTAATCTCGGTTTACCAAAATTGGTCTTAATTGTCATTGTATGATGATAATGGTGATAGTAATAAAAATGATCTATTGAAAAACATGCTATGATATAAACAGACTCGCAGTCTCAGTAAGTATGAGGAACCTTCTCAAGCTCTAAACGCTTCCACTTCAGTTCCTTGGATTGTTTGTGAAGCAATCTTGCTGTGATGCAATTATTCAGCGTGAACCCTGCAGAGATAGTCCAAGGGAGGAAGGAGAAAAGAGAGAGAGGAAAGAGCCCCCAATATCGAGAATCGATCGTAAAACTGAATTATACAGTCATAACAAGGACCGTCAACGGACGCTTGTGGTCACCGGAGACCAGGTGCTATCCTGCCGTCAAAATTGTATGTGTGCGCACGGCGCAGATGTACTTCTGCGGGCGGGGGGAGGGGGGAGAGAAAGAAGAGCGAAAATTTCCTGCGGGACTGCTGTGGTCCAGTTTCCTCTGCTGCGTAAAACTTTATAGCCTCTCTCTCTTTATGATGTGAAGCGCTGGTTTCTTTTGCTCAAAAAGGTTTATATCAACTGTTTCCGAGCCGGAAATTATTCATTTTTTGGGTCTATCATTAAGAAATATTCCATCTTTGACCCACACTTATATGCTTTAACTGCTAAGGGAACTCGTAGAAAAGAACAAACTATGCAAGAACCTTAGGTCCATCTCCAAGCAGTTATAAAAATGAAAAAAAAATGTGTTACATGCACATTACTTTCTCTACCCACTATCGTTTTTTTATGTAGCTTCTGGACACCACTGTTACGAAAGCTTATTACTTTCTCTACCACGTGAATAGCAGGTAGAGAAGGTATTGCTTTGCACCCAAAAATTTCATCCTAGATTTCAAAAGAAATATGGATGGATGGATGGATGGATGGATGGATGAATGGATGGATAAGGTATCTTTATTGGTTTCAAATCATTGAGGTTATTACACAAGTATTTAGTAATGGGTCATTGACCGTACTTGCATATTTAAGATACAAGTAGGGTGACAAAATAAACAACATAAAAAGAAAACAAGACAAAAAGGAACAATAAAAAGGAAAATAGGGATAAATTAGCTTTGTCTAGCTGAACAAATACGACCTAGCTTCGTGCAGTTTAGCCAAAAAGTTGCCCATGTTTTGCCAGTTCCTCGTTAGCCAGTAGCTTCCAACATGCCAATCTCTTTCTTGAGGGAATTAAGAATTTTCCATTGAGTTTAATCGTTCGCTGGTTCTCCCACTGTGCACATTCCGCCAAAATATGTACCCAGTCCTCATCCAAATTGCAGAATGATAACGGAAATATATGTTTTAAGGCCCCTGAATCAAAATGAATCATTTTTGGAAACTTGTGTATGTGTGTGCCTTTGAATACCATTATTTAAAAACGAGAAGTCAGATAAATGCTTGACTCGGTATTTAGGTTCAGTCCCTTGCAAAGATGCGACACGAAGATTTTCAAGAAAATTCTCTCATCCCAGAGAATTTATGTTGAAACTTTTTCAACACGATTTAGGTTAAAGTGCCGTATATTAAAGATGTTTACATTACAAATAAATATATATCTTTAATTTTCTTAGAATAGCGTGTGAAGTCCACTTCATATGGAAGAAATTTTATATAATCTTGTATAACTGGTAAAATTTAAGTGATAGACGAAAACGTGCTACACAAGAAATGTAGACCTCTTTAAAACATGCAGTTTATTGCAAATAAGTTTTACTGTGGTATAAGACATTTCTGAGATATGCGTTATTAAAAGTCTAATTGTTAATTTCTTGGTCATTTTTTGAAACTCCTGTCAATGTTCATTTGTTTCTCGTGGTTGCGTGGACAAAGTACGTAATTTTAAGGCCAGCGTATAATTTCCAGTTCTTAAGCATTTGACTGCCGCTGCTCCTTTTGTATCTATAACGAAATGTGTAATGTAGCTACTTCCGCAAAGGTTTATTTGGATAAAATGTAGTAGATAGAAAAATGAGTTTAGTAAGAATCGTTTGTATGCCCACTAATAAACGATAGGGGTAGAAAAGTCATCTGCTTCAGGTTACTCGAAATAAACCTCTGTAGAAATAATTCAGTCACACATCGTTTGGCTAAGGGGAGTTTCGAGTTGATAGACATTTAAAAGCTAGTCTATGTTTTAGAACGCAGTGCTATGGCCCAAAGTTATCCCAGTTGGAGGAATAAATAGGGATAATTAGAAGCAGTAGTATTCTCACCCAGCGTATACACCAAAAGCGCTATCGGGAGGTAAGGGGGTTTGTTCTGGAACATTTTTTCTCCCCGTCTCCCTAAAAGAAATTGCCATACACTGGAAAATTTCAGCGGCTATATAAGTGAACGTGGTTGCGAGTGAGGCAGTGAGTTGGTTAGTCCGTTACTGATGCGACATCAAATGCTTTTGTGAAGACAGTTGTAACGTACAGCGAGAGATTAGACACGTGTTCGATTTCCCAGTGAGTGAATTATGCAAAGTAGAGACTGTTTCACACATATTTCTATACACGCTACGTCGCGAAGTAAAGTGAAAATTAAACAAATTACAGGGAAAATTAAACTAAACCACTTTATGTTGGCCTGAAAATTCCATGTCTTTGCATCATTTCGAAAATAAATTGAAAAATTCAAACCAATAATGAAATGTTATACATACGAGTTATGTTACACATATTTCGTGGGATGGACAGTTTCTGTTTGCTAAACAGGACGGATTCCTGCGGTATCCTATATGTCATAAGGTGCCGAAATCGAGGAAAGGGAACGCACGCGCCATTATACAACACATCATACAGCCTTAACGACGACTTGCCCCACTGCCGAGTTGTATTGCATTCTGCAGGCAGATTCTTGCGAGGCTGCTCACTGGTGCGCACTCAAGCTGAAGCAGCCCGCATAAGGCATCTCGCTTTTCGTAACTCTGTTGAACAGTTGTGACGAGTTTACAAAGCTCAGTGCAGCTTTTGCTAATAAATTGAATTTGTATATTTCAGGTGCATTTATAGTGTTGCATCAAAAATTCCAATAAATTATTAGTTTTTGTTTTACGACCAGCAATCTCTTAAGCAGTTCCATAGCTCACATTATGGCGTGCTTCGTCACACACATTTTTTAGAACGGCTGCTTTTATCAACTCTGAACTCCAGTTGTGCAGCACAAAGCAAGGCCATGGAACTTGAATTGCTAAAATATATTCAGTGTATTGCCAGGTGTAAAACGCATTCTTTTAAAAGATAATTACAACAAAAAATCTTAAACTCTTTTTTATGCGATAGTGTTCTTTTATGCACTTCCAATTCATGCTATCATGGTGGAAAGTTAAATTTTCTTGCTACCTCCATGTTTTGTATATTTTACTACACGTATGTGCATACACTATATTGAACCTTCTAAATTTTGATATATTTATTATTCCATATAAGGAGTAGAATCACGTTTGTAGTAGAATTTTTCCGTTTAAATTTTACGTGAACCTTTAATTTATTTTCCTTTGTTAATCTTACTTACGGTTTAATTCATGCAGCAACTAATTATGAGTGCAAGTTATTAGCAAGTGCAAGTGTTTAGACAATTCCAAATGAATTGTCCAACACCAGTTCGCTATCAGCGTTAACGTTGGCGAGTTTGCTAGTAGAATCATCATGTTCAGCAGTTGTTAGTCATTAATTTTATTTTTATTGAGATTTATTTTATTTATATTATTATATTTACATAACTACTATATCAACTGTTCCTTATCTTGGAAAAAACAATGCATTGGAGAATCTCAGAAGTAGAAAATACTCGACCTTACGTCGTATTTTCAAGCTCTTCCTCGTTCTCTAGTAATATAACTTATCTGCCTGCCTGCCTGCCTCTATGTATTATAAAGAGAGAAATTTGTTGTTTGGAGGGGAGATTTACAAATTCAAACAACTAATTTGGTATGCCTTACACCAGTGTAAATCACAATTCATTTGGACCGACACAGACTATAGTACTTCCAAAACATTTTAAATAATTTCCTTGAATATAACTATCAGACGATATTTTTGAGATTTTATTGCGAACACAGCAAACGTTTATTGACTTCCAGTCCAAAGGGCAAAGCGGGTGTTATTGTACACGAAGGGTTACATATGGAATTCTAATCACCAAATTTGCCTCTGATTTTTTTGAGGTTTATTATCAAGGTCTATTTTCAGTATGCTTTTGACAAAACTGTGCACGAGGGTTACAGAATCTGGAAAAAACAACATAATATAGTCTAAAACTTTAAAAACATTCTTACCCTTATTTGGATCCTATTTTCAAAACCCAGCGTAAAAATTGACATAGTTTAGCTGGTCGCAACAAAATTTTTTAATCTTATACCATTATTCTCAATGAAAATTACAGGCCACCCTACAACTCTCAAATAATACCTATGTAAACAAATCAACCCCCTTATATGGAAATCTGCACTATTGAATCAATGAAATTATGGTATAGTATTGGCAAACATCATAGATTATATTACAGATGCCAAAAAGCACCAAACTCTTATTTACAATCATATAGTACATCAAAATTTGTAACAAAACACTCTTACTCTTCATTTTCAAACCTTTATGAATAAAACTGCACTGTTAAGACTAAGATTTCATGGTATTATATTGAATATCTTTACTTAATGTTTTATATTTCCGTATTCTGTTTCAGGTAAGATGCGAGGAGAAACCAGGAGTTTATGTGAGTTATATTCTATTCCTATATTATATTTTGAAAAAATTAATATTTAAAAAGCACATGTAAACTGTTGAGTTTGGATTTCTCTTGCTTTCTTTTAATTTGTATAACCACCTTTAAAACCGATTCCGTGATAGGTTTGACACGTTGACATTAAGTTTCAGTGCTTTTTAATTTGTATTTCATCTCGTATTCACATTTTCATGGTGTATGGTGAATAATAAAAGTAACTGATAAAATCGTATGGGAATATGCTACATTTCCAAGGAAGAGGATGAGGAATCGTCTTGCGTGCATATCTTGGCAAGTTGTATTGGTCCGGAGGGCTGGAGAGAAATATTTGCTGCGCTCCGTTTGTTAGGGACATGCTGGACGCTACTGGCAGGTAGAAAGACATGAAGGGGATAGGTAAGACAGGATACCTGAGATCTGAGAAGACTGCTAGTAGTGAAGAGAATATAAATAAATTTAACATACCAAATGGTGTTTGTGCTTTATTTTTATACTATTTTATGCAATTTTTCACTTGTTAGTGCCTTGAGGTTTTCTTTCCTTAACTGTTTTTTTCGTAATATAATAGGGCATAAAATAAACTGTTTTGTCGGTTGGTTTTGTTTAAGAGGATACATTTTAATCTGGTTATATTACTTTTTTATTGTATTGGTGTTTTGCTGCAGTGAGCATGTTTTTCCTTCTGTTTTTTGCCGTTCTTCGTCTTGCTTTATTATTCTTGTATTATAAAAGTATTTATACGTTAGACCCTTGCAATTCATGGGGACTAATGCATGCATACTTTATTTAAATAAAATTACTCATTCATTCACTCATTCACATTGCCAGATTCTGAGAACAGTGGGAATGATTTCAATTAAAGAAAAATTCCCGGATTTAGCCCGCATTCGAAAGCAGAACTTCAGGTTAATACTGACTACTCTACCCATAAGTAATTAGAGTTCTGTCCATATGTTCAATTGTAAACAAATAGTTCATAAAGTCAATAGTTGTTGCAACTCGTCGTACTACCCAAACTTTAGGATTTCTAGAAGTAAGGTGGTTATTTTATGAAGCTTTAAGGCGACAACTTTCAATTTTCCTAACTAAAGAGTTAAGAAGTTGTTTCAGTGATATGGGACATTCTATAAACTTTAACTCTGAAGTGGAATATTTGTAGGTAGTTGGTAGATGCTTCATGTTTATATGCACCACGTATAGAAGCCAATTTGTCGCGGTCACTTCGTGTTATCTTATTTCTGAGCGCCTGTTATTGTTTTACTACTTTGAATGTTGGGTTCATTGTCCTCCGGCTAGCTATTATTTCTCGGTCGAGCAAATCTCTTGAACAAGGTGTGTAAACGGAAAGGATTTGTTACTCAAAGATAACACTGATAAAAGAGTTTGTTTTTACACTTTTATTGTCGTCACACATTATTCAATTTCACATATTGATTCTTGATACACGCAAGACTGAAACTGTTATATTTTCTAATGTTACTATAATCACTTATTTGTAGCACCTTATTAATTCGCGTATTTCACATTTATAACTAGCTTTACGATGCGAGAGATTCCGTAGAATTGCGTAACGTGCACTTTATGTATGCTTCCGTTGAACTACGCGACGTATAACTCACGAATACTTATGTTGAACTGATCGACGTATTACACGCGAATGCTTCTTCTGGACTGAGCGACGTATTACCCGCGAATGCTTTTGTTGGACTGACGAAATCTTCCTCTGTCTTTAGCTTTTTATACTCCCACACCCCGATATGCCTAAAGATTATAACCGAGCTGCTATTGGTTAATAAAACGCACCAACATTAGCGTCTAGTTTTATATCCAATCAAAATTACGAAAACATATGCTCTAGGTAAGAAGTTCCCGCCATTTCTAAGAAAAGCGCTCCAATCTGACGTCATTTGCTTGTCTCTAATAATTGATAAACAACTCACCCCCTCGCTCATTGTTACCCGCTCTTATTGTCAGTTTCAGTGAGGCCGTGTAAACTTATTTCCTAACAATGCTTATAATTAACAAACATCTCAAATCAATGTCATACAATAATGCTTATTTACACTACAATCACTCTGGCATTTGCATTATTGTGATACAAATTACTGCCACAACTCTCTTATTAAAATGGTGTACTAGCTAACAGATTTTAAATAGAATTTTATACCGTCTTGTACAAAATGCTCCTTGTGTGACAGTCCTCCTTACTTTCTCTACTACACATAGTAAGTAGGGGAAGTGTTGCATTCAACCCAAAAGTTCAATATACCGGAAATACATGTTTTGAGGTGCACTGAAAACAAAGTCTTTTTGAAAACATATTCGTGTGTGAGTCTGTGCGTCTGACAGGCTGTGAACAACATAACTAAAAATCGAAAGGTCTGATAAATACCAAACTTGGTATTTGAGTTTAGTGTCTTCAAATGATACACGGAGATTTTCAAGAAAATCCCTCCACCTCCAGACTACCATTCACATGGAGCATTTTTCAAAAAGTTTGATTTCCTCAAAAATTGCTCCGACGATTTAGATTAAAATATCATATATTTTAATATATTTTCATGGCAAATGAAATGTGTGAATTTTCTTTGAATGTCCCCAAAAGTCCTCTTCATTCTGAATGACTTTTGTATAACTGGTAAATCGTAAGAGATAGATATAATTTCACTACACAAAACATGTAGATGTCGTTTAAACACACAATTTATGTCATATATATATATATATTCTTGTCCGGTGAACCATTTCCCAGATATTCCCTGTTATTTGTTTGAATTTTCTAATATTATTTCTCAATTCGTTATTTCTTTTTTTATTTCATGGACATGCAAAGAGAATGGAATGCTCCTCATAGCAACCAGATCTGAAACGATTTGACGATCGTTTAAATCCTACCATATTTCACCTGCACCTACAAGTAAATTAGTAATAAGATTAACATCTGAATACCTCAATTAACATGAAGTAGATGGAGAATAAGCGTTTGTAAAAACATTGGGTTGTGCAAGAGAAGAGAAAGTCATGTGAGTGCAACACATCAGACGTTTTTTTCTGTGGTGTGATATTTTCCAAATAGATAATTAAGATTTTCCTTGAGATTAATCAAATATTTAACCTTTAACGACTTACAAACAGCGTGAGTCTTCTCATCCAGCGGATTGGTAACTAAGGAACCCTGCATTTTACAGACGATGCGAAATGCAGGTGCTGACACCACATTCACTGATTAGGGTTACGGTGGTGCTCGTTGTTAACATGCTCTAGTAGCGCAATGGTTAACATGCTGGGAAGTCATGGTGAAGGTCGGCAGTTCAAATCAGACCTGCGAATAAATAAATTCTTCTTGCATTTCTGTTCATGTTTCGAGAACGTTCTAGCAAATCCTTAATTCCTCCCAATATACCAGAAAGTGAATTTGCCTATAATTGCAACGTTCCAGCCATTCGTTCTCACTGTGGTACCATGTTTTCGAATAGAGAGTATCTGGACATGCTGTTAGTATAAGGGGAAGAGCAGCAGAAATCAACCGAGACACGTCGCCTATACCAACAGAGGTTTCCGCAGAGAACATATCCTACAGATCACACGTTTCTGCAAGTTGCGAACCGCCTTTTGGAATCGGGAACAGCGCACAAGACACCACATCCACGAAGAGATACGGATCGTGTGATGACTGTCATTTAGCAGTATGAGGGACATTCACAGGCATTTCAGTATTAGCTAATCTTCCACGTGAATAATACTGTATCATAAGTTTCACCCTTATCTTAAAATACAGCAGTAGCTACTGCAGCCGGACCATGGATAGAAAGTGGCGTTCGCTAAGCGGATCATACGACAAACTGAACAAGATCCACATTTTTTGGCAACTGGTTATTTACAGACGCAGGGTTCCACAACACAGGTCATGTAAATTGCCACAACATACATTACTGGAGCACTGTAAACCCTTAATGGATGCGAGAGGCGTCCTTACAACTCTATAGAGTTTCAATGTTTGGGCTGGTATATACGATGATAATCTATAGTCCAGTATTTTTATGATGACCAACTCACTGGGAATCGCTATATCCACTTCCTACAACACAGCTGCCTACTCTACTAGATGAAGTGCCGTTGCAGAACTGGCTAACTGATGGTGCGCCAGCTCATTCGACCGTCGTGTAACGGTTTATCTCGATGGCACCTACCCTGAGTGATGAATCGGACGGCATGGACCAATAGGGTAGCCAACACGCTCACCAGATCTAACCCCATTAATTTCTTCTTATGGGGTTATCTTAAAGATATCGTGTACCAGGAGCGGCCAGTTACCCCTTAACAACTCAGGGAATGCATCATCATAGCTTGTCGTGACATCACGCCAGCCACGTTGCGCTGACGACGATGGTTAGACTGAGATCTTGCATCTGCCGCATGGTGGCCAGTTCGAGCACTATTACAAGCACATGCAGGAAACGAGTAAACTGTAAAGGTTTATCTGTGCGATGGTTCGGCATAATGTCACAGTCACCGTTAAATGCAGTACTTTGGGAACCAGAACACAACGATTATATTATGGGCTTGCAAAGATTAACTAGTTTGTTTGTACGTACTGCATTTTGTAAACCCTCGGAACAATATATTGGCTTTCTTTAGTGTGAAAGAATAGTTTTAAATAGGTTTATATGCATTTATTTATGATGTTCTTTAAAGCATATTCTAAGTAACAGTTTGTGTTTTAATGAAATTCACATAATTAAACCAATTATGCAAAACGGCAATGCCATACCAAACTATCAGCTCTCGTTAAATTTACTAAACACAAAAATTACCTTCAAGTGGCAGTATTTGAACCTGGGACCTTCACCACTGAAGGCCAACGCGCACACTGTCGCACTACGAGTGCAAGGTACTTTACGCACAGCAATGCAAAGCAGTCATTTCGGCCGAAATTGATATCACACGATGCAGTGGACAGCGCCTACGGCATAGTCTGTACAACGCTGGGACTGCATAACTTCTCAATCCGCGCGTTGAGAAGACTCACCCAGTATATATATATATATATATATATATATATATATATATATTCTAATTAGTCTACTTCAACTCACTAAGTACTTATTAGGTACTTCTCTATCTCTTACTGATAGAGAAAGTAAGACAGTTTTGTTTTTATTTTAGCACCTGAAAAGCAATTTAATGATCTTCACGTAACATCCCATAGCAATAGGTTGTTACACATCTACTGGAAAATTCTGTTGCAAGAATCGTTTATAGACATAACAATGTCGAACAAAGGAACGCGAGAAAGGATTTAAATATTAAACTTTAAATACTAATCTCAGAATAGCTCTGACACACACATTATCCCTTCAAGCCCCTTGCTTGTCTTCTCTACAGGTATTTTGCGCAATTTTATGCTGCTTCTCCTCTGCTTTGATCATTTCTGCTTCTCTTTTCCGCAGTTGATGGAGCTTAGCGTACTGTCGTCATCAGGATTTTGGTCTGCGGCAATTTGGGGAGTTAAGCTCAGGAAATTAAGAGGAAGACTGGCTTGATAATTCATGTATGTATTTGGATATTACTAATCCCACAGAAAGATTGCGGTCATACCTTTACGAGACATGTAACAGAGCAGATACAGAAGTCTTCTTGGTCGTGAAATGTCTATTTTTAGATTTCCCAAGTCCAATAAACTACATTTACAAGAAACCAGAGAGTACAGAAAAATAACAAGTCATATTTACGTAATTAGAAAGTGTGTAGCTCCCAAGTACTAGCAAAAAGTCTTATTACTTTCTTCGTAACTGCCTCCATAATGAGTTCTTTCGATAAAGTCGAAAGTCGATATCTATCACAATGCGATTTTAATCAGCACATGTGTAACACCGGAATGATACGTACAGTTGAGTGCACAGAAGTGTGCCGATCCTTTTGGTTTCCTATACTGCTTTCTTCATTTAATTATGACAGAATATCCTTATCACCTGTGTTCCACATCAGGCCAAGGCGATCCAATCTCTTATTCATTTGAATTCAAGTCCAACACTCGGGCATTAGCTTATGCACAAAGGCCAGGCCTAGGTGAGTGGCGAAAGGGAGGGGTCGGAAACATTTTACCTGAATGGCTTGAAGGCACTCTTTGTAGCGAACTTTTCACACCGCTCCTGGCCGATTCCGTATAATATTGGCTTAGGTACTCAAACATCAACCTATGAACGCTAATCGGTTTCAGGCTCAGGAGCGAAGGAAAATGGGGAAGTAAGATATGCATTAAGAGCAGGGCTAAAACAGGAAAGGGGTGAGGACTGGCCGTGGCAGAGAGGTTTAGTATTCCCTTATCAACGTGAATAATTATCAGTATTATTCCAAGCGCTCAACTGCATCCGTTCTCACAGTTCTAACGATGAACAGGAATATTATACATCCATTTTTATCAGTTGCTAATAAACTCCAGTCTCAGTATTATCTCCATTAATGCTTTAATTAATTCCTTCCACGATTAATCTACCATGTAAAAGGTAGTTTGGGTTGGGGGATTTTGTTGAAAATATTCTTGTCCTATCTTTGGAAGTCTGGTGTTTAACAAACTTTTAGTTTTTAAGTTATGCTGTTGTAACACACCCTGATCTTTTTCTAAAACTACTTTATGGATGTCGAGAGCCTCAAGACATGTACTTCAGGTGAAATTTAGGTATTCAATTTTGGACAGAATGCAATACTTCTGTACTTACTATAGGTATAAAATAGAGAAAATAAGCATTTTCTTCGTGAAGTGACAAATTTCAGCAAAAGCCTATGACCTATATAAGACGACGCACCCGTAGGGATAATATTAGGGATCGACTATGCCTTATCTGTAAACACCTGGATTCGTCCGCTGAAGATGTTCTTTGTGTATTAGTTACATAAATATCCCTAGTATTAATTATCAAATTTAATAAAGAATGTAATCAGCATTTAAGTTTCACATTTCCAATTGCAAAGTGCTATGATTTTAAAACGCCCAAAACTGTAGACACGACAATAAATATATAATTTAATCATAGAGCATTTTCAGTTTGACAAGGTAAAAATTCTGATATGCTACATTCACATGATTATCTTTGCCCACTTTGTGTGTGTTTTATATAGCTTCTACAGATCATTATCATTTTTCTGTGTACTACGTGCTAATCAAAAAATTTATTTGCAGAAATTGTTTCATTCCGCCTTTCGTTGTAGGTACAAGCTGGATAGAGGAAATAAAATCGATAGTCGATGTTTAAAACCTAGTTAGTATATCCTCGACTTAAAATTCCATACTCTTTCCATGACATGTAACAAATGAATAGCGACAACACTTTAAGAAAATGAAAAAAGTATTTAAAAATTCAAATAAATATTAACGATATACTGGAAATATCTGATAAAACAAAGAAGCAATTTGAAATAAATTGTGTTTTAAGGAGGTCCGCAATTTCTGTGTAGTACACTTTAGTCTATTTCTTATTAAACTGAGGGTTTTATTTATGGACGCTCTTTAACTGCTGTGGTTCATACCGTCCCATTTATATTAGGCGTGAAAGACCGGTAATTTTGATCAGAGGCCTCTTTATCAGGCCTGAGGTTCTTTTACGTGCCGTAAATCGACGACACGGGATCACTAACCTTATTTCCCTTCCAAAGGAAGCAATGCTAAGGATTTTTACCTCCAAAAAATCCATCGCCCTTCGCCGGGTTTGATCCCACGACTTCTAGAACTATAAGCCAGTATGATAACCACTGCAACACAGAGGGCATCTATTTATTATGGTTCACCCGTTGTACAGAATTAAAAGCATATCCTTCAGATTGAAGGGAACTTAGTAAGTTAAGTTAATATTTACATGTCAGATAGAACGTTCCTTGAATATATAGTATGAAGCTGCTACCCACTTATTAGAAAATCACAAATAACGGAAAGTTTTGCATATAAGCGGTAATTTGGATACAGGGATTTTCTTGAAAATCTTAACACAATGTTGAACTTAAATATAAGTAAAAAGTATCGAACTTTTCATTTTTGAGTTATGCTGTTCACAAATAAATTTTTCCAAAAGTTCTTTACTGTGGGAAAGGTTGAAGAGCCTCTATTTCTAATTCTGGTAAAATATTGATATGAAATTTTTGGTTTGAATCTAGTAATTCCTTTAGTTATTGTGAATATGTACCATGTAAAGAAAATAAGAATTTAAATTGGGCACTACAATGTCAAAATTTCAGCTTTATATTCGCCTCGGCCTGTAACACACTATGTAGTAACGCATGCAATAGATTACAGGAATAGTCCGAACTACAATATGGATGTCGTACGCTCCTATGCATTATGCCAGAGATACATATTTTATGAAAACTTGAACTCTCTTAAAGGTGATATTAAAATAACGATGCCAGCAATTATAATTTAATGGTGTGCATAAAACGAATTAATTTTTCATTGTTATTTAATCTCTGAATATAAGTGATATGAATTATGCGGCCTCCATTTGAGTATTTAATTTACAATGCACTGAGGTAGTTTTGAATAAAAGATGCTGGTTGATGAAGCCACGTACTACATAAGAACGAAAGCAAAAGACTCCTAATTGGGCAAGGAGAGCAGGCCGCCTCAGAATCTCTGGTTTTCAGCGCGAGCTCATTTGCTTAATTTAGTGTGTTTCTCTGTGCGGCATCTTTATTCATGTTATTCCGCCTGAACTGTTGTTAAACTGAAGCTGCGGACCTGCAAGATTTGCATTTCAACGCGCTAAGATGCCGGAGCAAGACACTGCATCGCAAAATTTCTTATCCTTGCATGAAAAGATTCACAGCGAGCCTACAAAATATGTCTTCCGACACAACAGGCTTTTCCGGAGTGCCGCTAGAGTGCTCCACTCTTATAAAGCAGTAATTTCAGTTTGCCCCGAAACAGTGAGCAACAGTTCAGCAACGAATGCTCAAACTTTAGGCAGTTTTTGGACTGGAACGTCCATATCGGATTTGTCACGATACTAGACAAATCGGATCAGTTGACCTTTGAATGGAAACTCTTTTTAATGTTAAGTTCGTCTCTTGTTTTCTGTAGGTGTTTGCAGTTTGCTGAGACTATGCTCTTGGAGTTAATCTGTAGTCCTGGAACCATTTCTGGGATAGAAAAAAAGACAACCTACGAAAATATCACTACCTTATCACTCGACAGGCATATCCCATAACAAAAGAGGAAATTAGAGGAATTGTAAGAAATTTAAAACTAAAAAAGCACCAGGACCAGGCAGGACGTGCATGGATTCATCAAAGAGACACTGCACATCCTCACACTAATACGAACACAGTTATTCAACAACTGCCTAAACATAGGAGTAATCCCCGAGAGCTGAATAATTTCAACGGTCAATGTGCTTCACAAGGCAAAGTTGACCCAGAAAACCCAAACACCTATAAGGCAATAGCTTTGTAAAAGAGCCTATTCAAGACAAATATGAAACTCTTAGCGAGCAGACTACAGAAAGAAGCTAAGATTCCAGAATGTCAGTTTGGCTTCATGCCAAGAAGCACGATTCAAGCAGTGGGATATCTACTGGAGAATATAGGAGAACCCAGAGGGAAATACTACGCAGTTTTTAGCGACTTCAGGAAGGCCTTCGACCTCATGGGCCGAGAAATAATCATAACTAAACTAGATCGTGATTGGGTTACACACCCCCTCAATAATGCACTCCGCAACATCCTATCATACAACAATGATGGTCTTATGGTGTCCTCTTGTAGGACACCATAAGCCCACTGCTATACATCATCGACACACTGATGTAACCCAAATGACATGATATGCTGATGACATGGATTTAGGAAGTTCCAATAAAGAATAACTTCATAAAACACTGAAAGGACTCGAGGAATGGCCACAAAAGAACAACCTCTACATCAACGAAGAAAAACACTCCATATGACGTTCAGAAAATGCGGGAGATACACAGCAACAGACACACTCCCGCTGAAAGTTAAAGAACGTTATTTTATTGTATTGTTATTTTCACCACGCTTTGGGAGCCAATTTGAAGTAGGTTGTAATGAAATAGTTGTATTATATTTCAACTGTTGGGAGCCGAAGTTCGTTGCAACCGCTAGTATAGTACTCGCTTTTCGGTAGCCTTCGCCTTAAATGTACTTTCCGGTGGCCTTTACCCCCTCCCAAAATGTTTAAAATATTAAATTTGTAATTTTACTGTTTCTTTAAATATTATATATTTATGTTTGCCTCGGCTGCGTCAGTATTATTGTTAGAGACATGTTTCTCTTTGCAGGGTTATGGTGCGACTGAAGAATGTAGGCTTACACAGGTTATAATTTTACTTCATACCCTTTTATTAATGCTTGACACGATTTAAATAACACTTCACCGATATGGAGAGAGCTGTGAGATTTTTTTGTTTAATTACTTGCACTTTTAACAGTAAACTATTTTCATCTCACACTGAATACGTATTATACCTCTCGAGAACGTATCTCGCGTCCGGTTAGAAACACTGTCTGCAACCAACGCGTCCAATTATGAGCGCTGTCTACAAGCAACTGCCTTGATTTCAACCGCCTAAATTTGTAAATTTCTGTATTTCAAGTCTCTGATTGGCTATTCCTAATCCAATAGAATACCTTCATTTAACTAAAGCTTTTTTCTGGTTGTTGATTGGTTATTTTATAAACTGTCACAAAAATTACATTATTGTTGCTACAAGAATGACTAGTAGCATAATTACACTTTTTTTACTGATTATTGCCTCAAGGTTACCTCATTGTTAGCAACTTTTAACCTATTATCCTCACAGCTCCTATATTATTAAATTACATAATACATTGACATAACATTATTGAACATTTATAGAATACTATAAACAATTACAATGACTGAATTATACACTTTTATATATTGTTACATATACATATTGCTTTAAGGCGGGCTGTTGTTATATTTTTTATTATATAATTTGACTGAAGTAATTTAAGTGTTAAAAATACTGCCTCAAAGTTACACCAATAACAACAGAAAACAGCCTCAAATATCTAGGTGTGACCCTCAAACAGCAGCCAACTCTTTTGGCTTCCACATACAGGACGAACAGAAACAACTATGAGATCAAAATGCAGTATAAAATATTTAGACAGGCTATCTCTTGAAACTGGAATAATGTTACTAAAGACTGTCATCATCTCGATAGCGACGTATGGAATAAACCTCATATGGGAGAAACCAACCTTCACCGAGTTAGAGAGTCTAGAGAAAAATCAAAACACGATTCCTCAAACAAGCACTAGAAGGCGGGACAAACGCGCCCTCAGGTCTAGTGTACGAGGAACGAGAGAAACCTTTTACGTTGGAGATATAAGACTCCAGTTATTTCTGCAATCAACACAGCCATATAAAGAACTAGGGATAAGAAAAAAGAAGCTCCCGTAAATCCTGACTACTTCGCCAAGAACTCAATGTTGGACAGAAACTAGATAAAAGAAAACCAATCTCAAAGACATATAAGAACGCATTTTGTAATGCATGGTTTTCATCACAAGATGTGCAAGACCAAGAGCTATCATGTACCCTGTGAAAATTGTGTATATGAATAGTGTAACTTAAAATGTGAAAGATGTTATCTAGAAGCTTTCCGGGGAAGGCAAAGAACTCGAAGCGAATACGCGAAGAGCTGAACTAAAGAACTAAATGCCTTATCGTGCACTCGCTCATTTGTTTGTTTATTAAAGTTCCATATCCTCTTATATACGAGTTGTAGTAGGTAACAGGCATATTCACAGATTTCATGTTATTTAGAACAGTTATGCCGTCGCTGTGTCTGTATTACTTCAGAAACACGTCTCCAAAGTGTCTCAGCAGCATTGAAAGGAGTTCCACGACATCTTCTCTTGAGACCTTCACATCCAAACGTCATTAGCTGGCTGCCATCACCTCATTTCTTATGTCCATGGAGGAAGTCTTTACACACCTCGACTTCCCCCTAGAAGACCACCTGCCAACTCCATTCACCACTCCGCTTTTATCTGCTACATCTACGCCGGAACCTGCTCCACATCTCTACGCCAGAGCAATGGCATTGCTCGAATACACCGCCTCCTTAGTATAGGGACGCAGTCTCAATCCCTCCTCGGCGGAAAGAACGGTTCCAACGTAACCTCCAGATGTTCCAGACTTTTCTTGCAGCCAATAGATAGCAGCGAATACGCTGTCCACCTCGGGGTCTCTTCGACATCTGCAAATCAAGCAAAATCGTGCGAAGTAAAATTTTTTAATAAAGTTTTCGCTTTAACTTCAATACACCAACCAGGACCTTGGTCATGGCTGGGTTCTGTTAATTTCCTACTACCGTCTCCGGTCTTCCGAAGTAGCATTCATCACTATCTTAACTCGGGGGTGCTGATGCAAAGCCTTGCCTATTATCCGATACTTCCTTTCACAACCTTTATTCCTTTCAAAAGCCACAAAATAAATCCTCAAATTAGTGAAATGTTTCAGTGTCTAATGAAAAGTCATACACACCATGAGTTATCTTAACCTTAGCAGTAACAATTATTTCCATCAGATATGTGTAACCTGTCAGTTAACTGTATTTCATCTTTATATCACAAATCACCTACTTTAGATTTATGTCCCGGTAGCTCAGATGTACAGGAAAAACAGCACATAGGAAATCAAGACTTCAAAGGAGACTGCCTTAGGACAGGGGACCTCAACCTTTTTCGGTGATGTACCATTACATTCAGTTTGGGATGTTCCATACACAAGTATCAAATTTTATGAAGCAGGTGCGGAATTTGGTGATGCCAGGGCCAAAATATGCATTTCTCTACAATTATCAAAATACTACACGTTTCTTGTGTGTAAATTTAGAATTAAATATTTATTGGAGAAATAACTGTTCCGCCCATTCCTATTCATGGATTGTTCTGCGAAATGTGTTAAAATTAATTAGCTTAAAATATAGTGAGAAAGTTTCGAGATATTTCTGATTCTTCTACTCCAGAACTCAGACATAGAATGATGCAGTAATTTGTATCATAAATTATTTAAATGTAAAGAATGATTATATTATGAATATGCATTTTTGTGTGACATTGATTTGAGATGTTTGTTGCTTGTAATTATTGTTGAGAAGTGGGTCTATACTGCCTTACTGAAACTGACAATAATAGCGTGCAATAATGCAGCGAGGGGGTGAGCTGTTTATCATTATTAGAGACGAGGAAGTTACATAATGTTGGCGCGTTTTTCTGTAGAATTTGCTGGAACATTGTCCCTAGAGCATATATATTCATAATTTTCATTGGATATAAAAATAGACGCTAATGTTGGCGCGTTTTATTAGCCAATAGCAGCTCGGTTATAATCTTTAGGCATATCGGGGTGTAGGAGTATAAAAAGGGCTAGGTTAGAGATAGACCCCGTCAGTTCACCGAAAATATTTGTAGGCTACACGTCGTCTTCAGTCCGTCAGTTCGTCGAAAATATTTGTATGCTACATGTCGCCCTCAGTCCAGCAGAAATATTTGTAAAGTATACGTCGGCTATCGATTCGCAAGTTACGCGTAGCAGAGTTATGAAAATTCTCAAGTGTGGTAAAGTTAATTACACAAAAAGTTGAAGTACGCGAATTAAGAATGATCAGTAATGAAGTTATTATAACAGTTTCAGTTTGGCGGGTGTCAAGATCAATGTGTAAATTGTGATAGTGAATGTGTTCGACAATAAAAAAGTGTAAAACAAATTCTTTCATCAGTGTTATCTTTGGATAATAGACTCCTTTCCGTTTACACAACCTGTATAAAGAGATGTGCTCGACCAAAAAGATCATAGCTGGCCGGAGGACAGTAAACCAAAATTAAATAAAATAACAGTAGCATTATTTCAAACAAACACTAATACTACCGCAAATTGCTGACACCAGATGGAGCTACAAACCTAACAAAGAATCACGTCATAAAATGGCTTCACCACGTGAAGTAAACACACATACACAAACATTATAAGTAATACCATCGCAAATTGGCTCCCATACGTTGGGCTCAACAAATTAAATAGAACATTACAAGTAATACCACTATCAAGAATCGCTAAAATCCATTAACTTTACTAATTTAACTAATTTCTAAGACACTGCGAAGTCTGTACTTATTTTTCTAAACACAGTTATTCAATATTTGATTTCAATTGACAGCTTTAGCTTTAAATGGGAATCACCCTTCAATTATTTTTATACTTGCTTTTATATAAGTCAGGAAAGAATATAATATTCACAAAGATGTTTTAACTGGATATGCGTCTGGCAGCCAAACAAATCACAAAATGTTTCTCATGGTTGTCTGATCCAATAATTCGAGTAAATAACAAAAACTTGAGTTCCATTTATGGACGCACTTAAACTACTATTGTTCTTTGCGTCCCATTCTATGTTGGGTGTTAAGGACCGAAAAGTTTGCTCAGAGGTCTTTATCAGGCTTGAGTTATTTTAGTGCAGTAAATCTACGATACTGATCAGTGTTTACTTTCCTTCCAAAGGAAGCTATGCTAAGGATTTTTGTGCCCGAAAAAACTCCATTGAGCTCCGTTGGGTTTAAACCCGCGACCAAATAATTCGATTTGCGATCTATTATAGTTGTGAGGCTGAAATTTAACTTTACTTATTGTTTTTGTACGTTATCAAATAAAAAATTTATAACGCAAAAATCTAATGCTTTCAGTTTATTTATAATTAAATTGCAAATATTTGTTGTTTGTAAAACAGATGTTGAACAATGTGATTTGCTAAAACCTTAGCACCATCCAGTAGTAACTAGCGTAGAGTATATTGAGAACTCCTTTCTTAAGATGTTATATCAAGTGTTATAATACTTGATATAACATCTGTTCTGTCTGTAATTCAATTACAGACGGAACTAACCGTATATTCCAACTCGTGCACATCCTATCAGCGTAAAATATATGACTGTGTATTTAGTGTTTCAGCAACAGTTTTGTTGTAGCGCCAGTGTAAGTGGCTACAGATGAAATTTCAATTTTATGGTGTAATTGGATTTTATAAACATATCTACTGATCAGCCAAAATCACAACAAAAACTAAAGACACATATTTCGTTGTCTCACAGTGACACCAGTCGTATTTTTAAAGTGCTTAGTTCATCTGTAATGAACCTGAAATAACAAATTTCCCCTTTAACTTTTGAGTTTTTAAAATAATTTCTGCTGCCATTGTTAATTATTTTTTGGAGGCAAGCCTGTAGCACATTCACTGCCAGCAAACGCTAGGATACAATTGAATTTGACATTAATTGAAACAGAGTTAGATGGTGCATTCAGTCTGCTGGTGGTCTAGATGTCAGAAGTTCCCTCAGGGAAAAGTTATTATCGTTTCTCCAAGATAGGACTACTTCCCTGTATAAGATTTTGTCTTGTAATCAATACGATGCAGCGATAATGGTTATATATTATGAGGGTAATCTCAGAAACTACACAGTTGACATGCAGATGCGTGACGTTTACCTGTTACGTTATATATATTTGCTGTATGTAAAAGGCTGTGCACGTCTTAACTGAGTCGTGTAAAGGGTTCTTGTTTTGGTAGTGTTAACGCCCATTTTTACTGCATGCGACATCGCAGTATCAGTGGACATTGATAGTACTTGGTTTGGTTTGGGAAAGGAAATTTGGGAGATAAAGGTTTCAGGCCTCGTGGAGGACCGTCCTAGCTGAATTTAAATCACGAACCCATCATCGCTGACGAGTCCGTACGTAAACGATCTCCGCCACTAATGTATGTATAAAGGTTCTCAATATCTAAGCTAGCAAGTCGCAGCTCACATTAGCCTTTATGAATCATCAATTAAAATTGAAGCTTTACGGAACATACGCCGACAGAAATTTATTAAATACTTACACAATTGGCTTGCAATAATACTTGATATTACTATAGAAGACAATGCAATAGCAGACCGGGATCCTCTCACTGCAGAGTAAATTTTTTTAAAATGATGGATGATTGTAAAAAGTGAATGCTAGATATCCAAATAACTGATACATTGCATTTTAGAAGGAAATCGTCAAAAGAGGAAAATCACTACTTATTGACCGGTGGAGAACACAGAGGGATGCAAACCTAGGTACTCTCACTTTGATAATCTATATATTGTGAAAAACGTTATATAGACGAATAATTCTTGTACAGTGAAGTATTTTAATACTTTCTCAACAAGTAGTGGTCGTTTTGTGTGTTCAAAGTGACCAACACCAGTACCTCTACAGCGTTCAACTGCTGAGCAAACTAAGTATATCAGTGTATCCGGTGTGAATGTTGTGCACCATGTTTCGATGGACTGTCGTAGTGCATCCAGTGTAGCTTCATTTTGCACCTTCAGCTTCAGAGGTGTTAGGTCTGGACACCGCGATGAGTACTCAGTAGTACCTCTTCGACCTACCCATCGTCCAGGTAAAATGTCAACCAAATACGCCCTAATGTCTTGGATGGCAGGGAGAAAGCTTAAACTACTGCGCAAGAATTGTAAGTTTGTGTTATTTTGTCCCCAAGATATGGATTATTTAAGAGTGAGTACATCGTTTTGACTGCTTTGTATATTGTTACATGTTTGGGTGAAGGCCGAAAAGGTTACCAGAAAATGATTCATTTAGATGACCCCAAAACGCACATGGGGCACACCTCGCTGGCAGCAAAAACTCCGGGACCTTAGTGTGTAGAAATAAAACGAAGGCGGGAGTTTTTATATTACATTGAAAGATTACCTAACTCGCATTACCTGGGATTTATTCACAAAAACGTTTGGTTTCTATACATAGATAATAAAGGAAAAAGGATGAAGTTAGATTACCACAGACCGTAGACCGGCCACACACAACTGGTCCCAACGACCACTTACACTCGAGTGACACTATCTTGCCCCCATCAACCGTGTCTAGCCAAAGCCAGACAGGGCTGACGTCATATCAGACAATTGCAAACTAATCCTTCCCTTTGGCGTGCTCCGCGCCAGAAGAAAAGGTCCTCAAACCGAAATATAGCTAAGGAGACCCAATAATGCTACGTCTGGTAGCAACAATACAGCACAACAATTATCTGGTAATGACAATAAAATTAATATGCCACAGTATTGAGGGGTTACGATTAGAAAACACTCCCTCACCTAGCCTATAATCTGGATTCCACTGAATTATGTCATATCATTTTCCACAAATTTCATATTCCGCATAAAACACACTAATTGTGGATCAACTCTTACAAAGGTTATAAAAGCAGAATTAAATATTTCCGGGCAGCTATCACAGCGCAATGTTTTGGAAGCAGTTAGCTATAAGGGGATTATTATTTTCAGTTATATTGATTTCAATTAGTTACAGAGAGTGAAAGCTTTAGTCTTTCTCGGACCAATCTCATGAAAACTGTTTTAAAAGCAAAGTCTCAACATGCCGCTTGTCAGAAAGCAACTACAAAGTAAAACAAAAAGAAATTGTCAAAAGATGAGGGCAATAAGATTTCTGCAGATATTATTCAGGAAGAGCGGTGAAAATAAACGGAAGGAGCAAGGAAATGACGAAGGGACCACAGAAGCGTGAGAAATATAAGAAGACTTGGGGAATCGCCGACGTTTTCCTTAGAGAAAATGCCCCGCAATGGGCGGAGAAAGAGATGACGTATTTCCGGGTGAGCGGAATAATGCGGAGAGATCGATCCGCCACGCTTCCGGTGGGAAAGTAGTTCTGTGTGGAAGGAAACTGAAAGTTGGGTGGCGCAGGCCTGTTTCCTGTGGATAGAGGCCCCAACCTCACAGTCCTTGAGAATCGCAAATCGATAGGCAACTAACATAATGTGATCATTTTTCAGCACACGAAGAACAACTTCCCCGACCTTCTTTTCAATTTTCTGCTTGGAGAAACGTTACCCGTTACTGGAATAGGTTTGCATATCGGAAGCTTTATGGCGAGATAGCTATCAGTTGGGTGACGCGATGGAAAACCATACTTGTGCCTTAGCTGTCAATACAAACTTAATGGGTAAACGCTAACAATAGAATATTTGAGTTAGAACCGGCTTTCTCGCTCGCTCAAGAAGTTAAAGACCACTGAAAGAAGGCATTGCGCTGTTGAAAGGGGACACGGCACAGCACACCAGCAGTTGTTTGCTTGTTCGAGAGCAGAGCAATAAAACCAGAGGTGTTGGTTTAAATTAACTTCCCTGCTTCAAACCTACAGTAAATGGTAGAAATGTGACGAACAGTTATTTTAGAATAACGGTTAAGGCTGTCACAGTTACCGTTCACTAACGGTTACACGTAACAGTTACCAGTAATGTTTAAGTTGCAATTTACTTGATGGACTTTTTCCAATTCTTATCTCTCGGCTCTGATGTTGTTGGTCACAGAACATTTTCGGAAACCATCTTTCCTATCTTCAGCGTGGAATGCCGACTAAACCAGCAACTATCCCCTATCCTCTCTGTGTCCATCAGAAGGTGAAATGGTTGCCCTCTCTCTTGTAAGAAATTTGTACTTGTTTCGTCTGCTTTTGTTTTCACCAGGTCTGGTTCAAGCTCTCTATAGTGTCGTTGGGGAGCTCTTCTGTCTATGAGCTGGTAGAACAAACTATTATACTAAGAAATCAAATGGTGAATTTAAAAATTAAAAATTTTAGCAATGTTCTGATGAATAAATACATTTCTCCATATATCCAATTGTGAAGGAATCTGAATAGATTTAAGTAGCTAAATTTGCCGACCTTTTTCATTATTTGAAGTCCAAAAATAATTATCAACAGCAAATTTGTCTTTTGTTTACATTTAATGTTCCTATGATGTTCTCCCAACCTTGTTTTCAAATCTATTTTATTTGTCCAAATGTATACATTTTCACAACCTTGGCGTGGAATCTGATACACTCGCGATTTTTTTATGTTCTTCATAGTATTAGTTAACACTGTTTTCAAAATGTTTCTAAAATTAAAATTATGTTGAGGTGCCAGTTGGATATTATATTTCTTAAAGCTTTTTTTCAAATTGAACATAAGAGGGTGATATGTAATTTTTTTATAAACCAGATTTGCAGACTTTGGATTCTGTAATGTACTAGAAACATGTAGTATATATTTTTGCTGTATTATTTTAATAAGGTACTAATTAAATGTGAAGTAAATCCATGTTTAATTCTTAATGTATGTCATTCCGGTATGAAATTCTTCTTTTTCAAGAGGTACCTATATTTAATAATCTGTGAATCAAGCTTCGTTGATGTGATTCAGCTATTTGCTTTATTGGTTATCTGGTTATCACGTTTACAGTACAATAGATTAATGGTTACCAGTAACGATTAACCGTACCTATGTTACGATATCAATACAGACTTACTTTCTTATTTTTATACAATATAATCTCTAGCTGTGTCAACACTTTGATTATCAGTAGTTTAAAATCGCAAAATGCGCTCGTAATTACTTCTACGTTCCTACGCACGCACGCACGCATACACAACGACTATTTGTTCCGTTTTGCCTTCCTCCTACAGGCAAAGCTATTCGCTCATAAGTGCACTTCTCATAGCACGTGCAGATGAGAGCAGTCATGAGTAAATGAAAAACGATTACATTCATGCAGTTGTGTAATATTAATAAATAATATTCAACTTACAATTATGGTATACATGGTAATGGCAGTGAAGTAGCCCTTTCAACTTTCAGGTTTGTTTCAGGAAATAATGATTTAACAGTCATATATCTCTCGATTTTTCACTGTTTATTTGCCATTCAAGGTAAAAGGTGTGAATATGCGTAATACAAATCCAAAAGAGCGGAAACACACACTTTCACACATGGTTTTCAAATTCGAAAGTCGGAGAAACTTCACATTTCTATAAGTAATCTTAGAGAGTAGACATGATGAAATTGTGCAACTATGGATCTTCAATCACTACTGTCAAAATGCATGTTCTGTTGTTGGAGCTTAGTGGGCTGCGCACAGTTTAATACTGAACTCCATGAATTGTTCATTCATATCCATCTGCCTTTATGTATAAAACCTCGCGCACCTATATTCGTATATGAAAAACCATCTTAATGCATAGCATGCAGCTTTACTGCCCGAGTGTCAACTGACCTGTCATTTGCAGCCTGTGACCTATATTCGAAGCGATAAGCAACGCGCTGTAATAAACAAATATATAAAATAGAACTTGCAACTCCGTTACGACGATGACTTAAGTTGTAAACAAGTTAGGTAACTATAGTCGGCGCCAATCACGAAGGTTGAGGCAGTATTTTTAACACTTAAAGGATTTCAGTTTAATTATATAATATGTAAATTCAATAAAAGCCCGCCTTGAAGCAATATGTGTATGTAATAATTTGTAACATGTGTGTAACAGTCATTGCATATACTTATATTATTGTATACATGTTCAATAATGTTATGTGAATATATTACGTAATTTAATAATGTAGGAGCTGTGAAAATAATAAGTTAAAAGTAGCTAACAATGAGGTAACAATGAGGTAACCTTGAGGCAATAATGAGTAAAATAGTTTAATAATGCTATTAGTCATTATTGGAGCAACAATAATGTAATTTTAGTGACAGTTTATAAAAATAGCCAATCAGCAACCAGAAAAAACTATAGTTAAATGAAGGTATTTTATTGGACTAGGATTAGCCAATCAGAAACTGAAAAATAGCAAAACTTACAAATTTAGAGTTCAGTTGCCTGCAGACAGCCTTACTAACCAGACCCAAAAAGTGTCCTCCAGAAATATGATATGTGTTCGTGTGAGACGAAAGGTAAGTTTGCGTGTTAAAAAGTGTAATTAATTAATAAAAAGAATCTCACAGCGCTCTATATTAGTGAAATGTTATTTAAATCGTGTCCAGCATTAAAAAAAGGAGTGTAGTGAAATTATAATCTGTGTAAGCCTATATTCTTGTCGCATCACAACCCTGCTAAGAGAAACCTGTGTCTTAACAATAATACTGACGCAGCCGAGGCAAACATAAATATATAATATTTAAAGAAACAGTCAAATTAAAAAGTTAATATTTTTTTTAAACTTGGAGCAAAGGCCACCTGAAAGTACATTTGGGGTGAAGGCTTCCGGAAAGCGGGTATTATACGTGTGGTTGCAACTACTACAAGTTCGGCTCCCCAACAGTTGAAATATATTACAACTCCTATAACAAACAACCATCTTCAAGGTGATTGACAGTTACTAACCACGTGGCAGAGAGATTTAAAGGAATAGGTGGGGATGGATACGTCATAGTGGTCATCATAGCAACGATTAGAAGGACCAATTAGAGCTAAGATGTTACCATAGCAGCAATAGACGCAAAAACCTTGTTGCCGATACTGTAACACGGGATTAGTATGACGTACCTGGGAGCGACCGTTGCAGTAACATGAACTGTACGTCTTATTGTCTGCTGTCGCTGCAGTTATAAACGATGTATTTACATCAGTTTAGAGATTGCCTGTGTACTGACAGGTTATTTTGTATCATATTTGTACGGTTATTGGTTTGTGTTTACGCGTGTTTGAGTCCGTGTATCTGTGTGTGTGTTGTGAGCATTTGCAATTCTGTTAACAATTTTAATGAATATTTAACGATATCCAAAATTTAGTGAAAAATGCAGCGAGTCACGCGAGAAACAGCGTACTCACTAACCGAATAAAATGTATTTTTGTAAAGGTAACCCAATTAAAGGATAAGCACAGCAAATAATATACTCTGTGAGGGAATCAGGGCATTTTCCCATTAGAGTATGTATCAATATGTCACAGGTATGCCTCTCTTGTTAACGCAGATTTTTGCATTGATATATTCTTGCATGTTCTATCCTTTGAATGTAGATTCATTATTTTATAATTGTCTTCATATACCAATATAAATAATACCCACCCTACAATGCAGATGAAACCCAGTCGCTTTCGTACACAATTCTAACGCGCACTCCACGTGGTGCGATAAACGGCAACGTTGCCTCTCACTCTCCGCGAAATGTCAATCCCTTTCTTCTTTGGCAGCAAGTATAGTTCCAATAAGCGATTCCAATGCACATTCAGTCAATGATGTCACCCAGGCAGGTCTCCAGTAATCATTAACGCGATAACCAGTTGTGTTCGTTACTTTAGTAACCGTTATTGAGTAACTAGTTACTCTGTATTCGGTATTTAGATAACAGTTACTGTGTAACCAGTTATTTTGGTAACTGTTACATTAAAGTAACCGTTATAATGTAACCTTACGTTATTTCCTGCACATCCTAGTTAAGAGAGTAAGTATTGCATTCCACCCAAAAATTCGGTATCGTGTTTTCAGTGGAAATACAAGTTTTTTGACTCCGTGGGTCTCAAAAAACATTTTCAAAAAGTGGTTCGCGCGCGCGCGTGCGTATGTATGTGTGTGTGCAATTTCTGTGAACAGCATTACTCACAAACGAAAAATCGTTTAAGTATCGGTTTAGTTGGTATCTGGAATCCTTACAGGATGTTAATACAAAGATTTTTAAGAAAATGTAGTTCTCTTTTATTTCCTCAAAAATGCTCATATTATTTTAATCAAAATCAATAAATGTTCAAGATATTTACATGTTAAATGAAACGTACATCTTGCATTCTTGGGAATAGCCTGTGAAATACTCTTCTTTCTGAATGAATTTTGTATAACTTTGAAGCTGTGAGAACTAGATTAAATCTTACTATACAAAATATAGATCTCGTTTAAGTATACAATTTATAAAAAATAATTTGTTTTTCTGTTAAAAATTTCTGAGATATACCTTATTGGTTTGAACTTTCAAATACCTTCTCCAACTGGTTAGTCGCTATTCGTTTTTTCTCTTGATCATAAAAGACGAAATAGTAACTTAAGCTCTTTGGAACCCGGGCTCATTATAGCAACATTTCACCCATTTAAATCATCACCCTATATAACCGAACCGATTAAAGGACGTTAAATAATTAAAGGAAAAATCAGCCCACTAATGTCAACGGGGAGTAATCTTTTTTTGAGCGCTATCTCTCCGGTATCACCACGCCACGAAACCTAGAAGCACGCCTGAAAGATGGGTAGGAGGCAGAATGAAAGGGAAGTAATGGAAATTCAGGCAGCATTTTTAACACTTAGCTGATTTCAGTTAAACTAAATAATATATAAATTCAATAACAGCCCGCCTTAAAGTGATCTGTGTATGTAATAGTTTGTAAGATGTATGTAAGAGTCATTGCATATGCTTATATTATTGTAAACATGTTCAATAGTGTTATGTGAATGCATTACGTAATTTAATAATATAGGAGCTGTGAGAATAATAAGTTAAAAGTTGCTAACAATGAGGTAACCTTGAGGCAATAAGTTCGAGAGTTTAATAATACTACTTCTGATTATTGGAGTAACAATAATGTAATTTTAGTTACAGTTTATAAAATAGCCAATCAACAACCAGAAAAAAGAATTAGTAAAATGAAGGTATTCTATTGGACTAGGATTAGCCAATCAGAAACTGAAAAGGAGAAACATTTACAAATACAGAAGTCAGTTGCCTGCAAACTGTGTTCCTAACCAGACGCAAAAAGTGGCCTCGAGAGATTTAATACGTATTCGTGTGAGACGAAAAATAAGTTTACGTGTTAAAAAGTGTAAATAATTAATAAAGAATCTCTCAGTTCTCTATATTAGTGAAGTGTTATTTAAATTGTATCAAGCATTAATAAAACGAGTGAAGTAAAATTATAATCTGTGTAAGCCTACATTCTTGTCGCATCACAACCTTACTAAGAGAAGCGTGTCTCTAACAATAATACTGACGTAGCCGAGACAAACATCAATATAATATTTAAAGAAACAGTCAAATTACTACGTTAATATGTTTTAAACTTGGGGCGAAGGCTACCGGAAACTGTTTACTATAGGTGTGGTTGCAACGAATTTCAGGTTCGGCTCCCCAACAGTTGAAATATAATACAACTCCTTCAATACAAACTACTTCAATTTGACGCCCAAAGCGTGGTAAAAAAAATAACGTAACAAACCATCTTTCTCAAATTGGCGTCCATACGTGGAGCTAATAAATTACTTCTTCAAAGTGAAATCATTGCAGATGAGAAACCACCCCAGAATTTGCCTACTGGTCAGGGAATCATACGAAAAACGCAACGTCAAATTGGGCGTTCGCTGGGACTCGAACACAGGACCTCCCGAATGCAAGTCTCGTACGTTACTGCGGAGCAACTTAATAGTAATTAACTAGCAATAGTATAGATAAAACATAGAGTTACTCTCCGCCACTTTTTGGAATGAATAGTCAACTCAAATGAGTAGAAATATATAAACGTATAGCTAGAAGGGTGACGCTTGGAGAGAGCGGAGGTACACACTTTATTACCATCTAAACCACTCCTTTTTGGACCAGAGAGTGTAGAGTTAAAGCGTCAGGCATATTTTTCACAAAATTTATCCATGTATTTACCTGTTTGAAATTTCGTTGCATCGATACAATATTAAAAATATCGTATGTGGAGATTATGTTAAAATTTAGGATTTATGGACAAACCGCTGCAAAGTCAAGGTGCAGTAATATATAGGTTAATTTTTTTACTATGAATTGTGATTTATATAATTGGAAGATGAATTTAATGGTAATTTCATAACGATTGTTAAAATGATTCATAGCCCTTCAATGGATTTTTAATTGTTGCAATCATTAAGATTGAAGTTTTGACGGAATGAAAATTTGGTTATTATTGCTAGCTTACATGGGATATCCTAACCACAAAATCACTATTTTTAGTGTTAAAACCCTTATATGTGTATCTCATTTCTCTCAATGCACTGACACCCTCCTTAAAGATTTTTGCGTCATACGTGGGCTTGTCCGTAACAAAATCACGCACGGGATCACACAAGTCAGAGCATGTATTTTCGTAACACTTTCAGCACTAATACAAATACAAAGTGTGTCCATTAGATTCCAAGCGTTGAACATTAATTTTAACATTAAAACTATATAATTGATTCATTCAGGGCTGAAGTCTAACACAGTACATTAGATAAGGGATCATACAATAGTTACCTGGATTACAATTATTTAGAGCTGGGTTACGTTATTCTTAACTTAAAACCGTGTACATATAAAAACAACAAAGCCCCTGAATACTTCTCTCCGAAATATCACGCTAAGTTAAATTTTTATTAATCGAAGACTTCAGTGTAATACAAAGAAATCTAGAACTCTGGCAAACATACTAACACCTCGACAAAGAGCTACAGTAATCAGAAAACGAGCACGGTAAACGTCAAGCCGTCAACAGACCAAGTTAAGTGTTTATATTGCCATGTAACCAAAATCAAACTACATCATTACACTTACACGTGCACAAAACCCTCACGCCACTCACGGTCTGATTAAACTGCCCTAAAAAACCCTCAATTGTAAGTCCCTACAGCAGTTTTGCGGTAAAAAGGCATATATACTTAGGAAGAAAGGAAAGATCAGGAATGGCATGATTAAGACTGGGGGGCTGGAGGGCACAGAAAATGACTGACGATTCTGGCAAGAGAATCTGCCCATTCTGTGATTTAGATGAGGACTGGTACATACGAGTACATACGTATTTTGGCGGAAAGTTGCACAGTGGGAGAACCAGCGAGCAATTAAACTCAAAGAAAAATTCCTAAGTCCGTCAAGAAAGAGATTGGCATGTTGGGAGCTACTGGCTGACCAGAGGAACTGGAAAAACATGGCAATTTCTTGGCTAAAGTGCGCGAAGCTAGGTCAAATTTGTTCAGTTAGTCAAAGGTAATTTATCTCTGTTTTACAATTTCTTGTTATTTTTCGTTTTTTTCTGTTGTTTATTTTGCCACCATACCTTGTATCTTGAATATGCATGTACGGTCAACGATCCATGCACTAACTATTAGTGTAATAACTTCAATAATTTGAAACCAATGAAAATACCTTAGCGATCGATCCAACTAACAAAATCTCTCTAGCTCGGGACCCGACTGGAGCACTCATGCAATCCCCAGCGCCCGACGGCGTTATTATGAACTAGGAGTACGCGGTTAGTTGAAACTGTTAATGATACTTATGCCGAACAAATCCGCACAAAAGTATTCAAATGAACGTATCAGTTGTAATTACCTGCGTGTTTCTAACATAAAGAATGCTATTCTCCATAACAGAGAATCTAAAATACTGTTTGGAGTTCATTAGCAAAACGAACGTAATCTACTAATTAGGTATTCAAGTATGATAGAAAACCAGCATAGAATACAGTTGGACAGTAAAGCACCGACATAATTTGCTGCTCATTCTATGTTTTACCAAACCACTAGGCTGGCCTGTGTTTTGATTATTTCTTTTCACCTTGATTAATGAGGTTATACTTGGACATTATTGAATAATTGCACTTCATTAATTCACTCCACTCATCTGAGATAACTGGTTAATTATAGCCAAACCGTCCCGAACTATGGACTCTTTTTATACCACCCTCAACGTGTTTTATTTGCATTGATTTCATGAACACCAATTAAGCAATTAGAGAAAAATCAATATATCGTTATGAAGCAGAAAATTTAATTTCCTTTCACAGAATTTCCTCCAATTTGAAGAGCATGCTACCAATAGAGAGATGGGCAATAAAATTATTTGCATGCAGTTAACTTCAAGATATGAAACTAAGGCTTTCCATTGTCAATAGAAGTAAAGAATATCGAGTGGAGTGCGGCCGAGTTATACGAGGTAGAAATGGCGTATACTTAGGAGCAGAGAAAAATGCCCGTACAAGAACTAAAGGATTTAGTTGATAATGGAATGTGTAGCTCCGCCTTCTTGAAACGTATCCTTTCTACCTCCCATATTTTACAATTCCAGCCACTTGATTGACGATTGCTTACTTCAAACCCAAGAATGGGCGGGGCGAATAAGCTGTCTTACGTTCTTGCTATTTGAGTGTGTTTTAATAATCATGGTAATAATCATACAAATGACCATAATAGGCCATTTATTTGACAGTGCGTTTTGTTTTACTGGTAGGGTAATAATAATAATATACCCCTTTTTACCAAATTTCATATTTTCGTACCAGACAAAAGATTATACAGCATGGCCCAAGGCAAATAATATATTAAATTCAGCGTATATTTTCATCAACATAACTTAGAGATAACCGTTTTGCAAATATTGTCATTACTGAAAAAAACAAACACAACTTTATTTCTTAATACATAAATACAAGGCGGAGGAGGAGTTCTGGCGTAGAAAAATAGCTTTTGCTGTCCAACAGGCAATGCACCATGGAAGAGACCACCATTTCCGTGTTCCAGACAGCAGGAAAATATCCAGGTGGGTAAAACAATGGCCTGAGACGGGTTCCTTAACCAAGTGAGGTATAAGGGACCTGAAATGACAGTTGGAACGCCATAAAATTCTCTCAGCCCCTGCCAGTGATGGAAATCGTTTGCGTGATGTACATTTTAAGAACTATACCTGTGTTTTTCAGCAATGTCAATGTTTATAGAACAGCTATTGGTTTAAAAAATACGCTAATCCTCTTAATAACCAACTAATAGTGTACTATTTCCCGTGGGCCACCCTGTAGCTACAAAGGAAGATTTTATGTAAAAGCAGAACAATAATAAGTGATTAAGTAGGAAAGTCATAACGCAAAAGGAAACCTACAACCTACAAACCCGTTATTTCAAGCAAATGAACGCTCGCCTCTCACCCGGGCGGCCGGGGTTCAATCCCAGGGACCCGCATATGGGATTTGTGATGGACAAAGTGGCGTCTGGCGGGTTTTCTCCGGGTTCTCCGGTTTCCCCGCCATTCATTCCACCAACTGCTCCATCATCGACTTTCCTTTCATCCATTTCACCATCATTTCGTTTCATCTACTTCCCATACATCGGGCTGATCATCCATTCTGTCTGATTCGTGAGTGTCTGCTCCTCGACGGGCCTCTGACCCCAGGCACCCGCCTGTAAGTCCTGGAGGTGTAAGTCCTACGTACGAGGAGGTTAAACGGAGAAAGAAGAAGAACTCTAAGGGAATGAATTACTTAAACTCACTGGACTAGCTCCCCATGTGAAAAATAACGGACCCACGCTTACGTAAGTAGGAATCTCTTACCCTGAATGGGCCAAAGTAACCAAGTACGTAAGTTCACAGATATATCGAAATAATATCCTCTATAGACTTCGTTCCTATGTATACTTCAGAAGAAGCGTTTGAAATAATTATTGTAGCTGTTGTATATTTAAGTTCTGAGGGTAACTCATTTCTCATCCACCCCTCTGTCTCTAAGGTCGAGACACTAATTGCTGCTTTAGGCCAGTCATTTGTACATGTGAATAGGAATTCATTAAAGTAAGTTATATTTCGCCCCTCCTTTCGCGGAGTATAACATCTTTCATTGGTTCATGTTTTTGCTCGAAATTTTTCTCTCAAACTAGTCGTTGAAAGACGTGTTAAGGCTAGGAGAAAAATATTGTTATATATCTTATAGGTGTACAGGAGAAATAGTGACAGAGAGAAAGAGAGAGACAGAGAGAGAGAGAACGAACAAAAGGATACCAGCCCTTTTTCAAGGGATGCCAGTTAGGCATAACTGTGTGATTAGTTTACTAGGAAACAACAATAGTAATAATAATAATAACAATAATAATAAAGGTTTAGACCTATTGGTCTATTCCGCCTCCATATTTATGCTGCCATTTTTATTTAGCTTTCTATTTTTCTTCTTCCTTTTGGATTGTATTTTATTGCTGCTTTTGTTACCCTGCTCATTAGCATTCTATTTCCATGATCTTTCCAAATTAATTTATATTATTTTAGTACTAGTAATATTTTCTACTTACAGCTCAGTTACTTTTCTTATCCAACAGAGTATATCCCACTATAAATCTGAGAAATTTAATTTCTGCTGACTCGTTTTTGTTTGCTTATAGTTTGAACTCGGATTCGCAGGCATATAACAAAATCCAAAGTGACATCTTTAATAAAATTTCAGTAAGATTTAATTTCTCGTCCTTTTACCTAATGTTCTTCGTATTGTTCCACAAAATGATCAAAGTTGTTTAATTCATCAGTTTCACTTTTTGTTATTGAAATACCCAAATATTTAAATGTATTAACTTGTTTCACTATAGTATTATATCATTAACTATAATTGGTTAGTGGGCAATGGGTTTCAATGTTATGGTCTTACTCACAGACATTTTCATGTTAAAGATGGAGGATGTGCGATTTAATTAAAAATACAGCTTGTTTAATTATAAGACAATTATACATCTAATGTTACTGTAATGGAGAAAGCTGGCTCCGTAGTAGCTTGTGGGACTCGCATTAGGGAAGTTCCGGGTTCGATTTTAGTCTACCGCCCACTCTGACCTTGGGTTTTCCTGATTTTCCCTTTCATTCCGATTCCTTCTCAAACTTTCATATGTGCTCCTAGGTTTCGTGACGTATGTCGGCGCTGGAGAGATTACGCGGATGCTTGCTAAAAGGAAAGAGCACCACTAGAGAGCTGGTTGATCGAGGGTTGTTCATCGCCCTTTTAGGCAGCTCAAGTAGTGGGACAGGTCTTCCACCCTGCGACTGTAAGCGACTTTAATCCTTTCCTCCTGGTGGTGTTAAACCGCAATATATCTCTAGAGATCCCAATGCACAAGATGCTCCCCTCCGTTATATAACCTATATAAATATCAATGTAACATTTAGGTCAATACTGGTACAGAGCCACGTGTACATCTGCTACAGATCCCATGAAATAATTAAATGTCGACAAGGCTTTAAAATAATGACAAAATGTTAAACAATTCAAACGATTAATAAGGAATATCTGGGAAAGGGTTTAGGTTAAAAAGAAAAACTTATTTGAAATAAATTGTTTCTTAAAAGAGATCTCATTTTGTGTATAGTGTGTTTTCCTCTATCATTTAACGTTTACAGCTTAACAAGATTACACGAAATTTTATCCGAATGTGAAAATATTTTTAATATGTGGTAATTTAATTAAAAGCGTTTTTTTAAGGAAATAAAAAGTCGAAAAATGTTCGGTAGTCGGAGGTCAAGGGATTTCCATGAAAATATTTTTGTCACATCTTTGGAAGTTACTTAACTTAAACACTAACTTTATATTTATACAACTTTTCGGTTTGGAATAATGCTGTTCACACACACACACACACACACACACACACACACACGGAACGTTTACAGAAAATGCTGTTTTTATTCAGGGAGCTCAAAGCAATTTTCGGTGAAACCTCGACATCGAACGTATCAGTTGTAATTATCTTCTGTACCTACTATGTACGTAGTAGAGAAACCTTCTTTTCTCACTCTTAACTATTCTTACAAAAGCTCATTCTTCTATCTACTTCCTGTTGATTGATATAAACTTTCATTACTATTTAGACATTAGTTCTGCATACAAGGAGGATACAGTAGGTAAACCGACAGTCATATTTTTACTTTCTCCACTACGTATAGTAAGTAGAGGAAGTATTGTATTCCACCCAAAGATTCAATAGCGAGATTTCACCGGAAATACATGTTTTGAGGCCCCTGAATCCAAAAAAGCCTTTTTGGAAACATGTCCGTGTGTGTCTGTGTCGCTGTGAACAGAATAACTCAGAAACGAACAGTCGGATAAACACCAAACTTAGTATTTAGGTTCACTATCTTCTATAGATGCGACACAAAGGTTTTCAAGAAAATTCCCCCACCCCAGAATACCCTTACATGGAACATTTTTCGAAAATTTTAATTTTCTCAAAAATGGCTGTAACGATTTTGATTAAAATATCATATGTTTAAGATATTTGTATAAAAAATGAAATGTATATCTCGAATTTTCTGGGAATGTCTCCAAAAGTATTCTTCATTGTGATCGACTTTTGCATAACTGGTAAACCATAAGAGATAGACAAAATTTACTACACGAAAAATAAAGATCCCGTTAAAATACACAATTTATGTCCTATACATTTTTTGTTGAGTGAACTATTTTCGAGATATTGCTTGTTATTCCCTTATATTTTTCAATAATTATTTTCTCAAATGTGAATTCGTTATTCACTTTTTTGTCTTGGATATGCAAGGAGTATTAATCTGTGGCAAAAAGAAGGGTGCTGCACATAACAACCAGCTATTAAGAGATATGTTTATGCTTAAAGGCTGCTGTATATCTGTATCTATATTGCTCTTGCAAATACAAAACAAGGGAAAATAGTACGCCTTAAGCGATAGCCAAATATTTTTAGAACTGGTCGCTATGTGTAAAATGTAATTCTCTTTGAATGTCAAAAGATCCTTTCTGCAAATGTTTATCTCGATTAATATGAGAATAAAAGTTTGTAAAAACGGTTTGTACACGAATAGAGAAAGTCATGTGAGTGTAACACATCAGATTTTTTTGTCCTGGTAATGCAGAGAGAATGGAATACTCCACATAGCAGCCAGCTCTTAAAATATTCGACTATCGCTTAAAGCCTACCAATTCCCCTTGCATCTACAAGAAAATTAGCAATAAGATTTACATTTCGATATCTCGATTAACATGTAGCATATGGAGAATAAGCGTTTGTAAAAATAGTTTGTACCTACAAGAGTAGAAAAAGCCACGTAAGTGTAACATATCAGATTTTTATAAAGCGTGTCCCTATGTAATGTCTTTGAAATGCCTTGCTCATTGCATAACCAAGGGCGAATAGAAATTTTCCACTTGAGAAAATTATGCGTTTAAAAATTTAACTAATAACAAGGATTACCTCAAGAATGGTTGATGCCACAAAAACATTGACATCAATGGAGTGCTTAAAAAAAATCTCCATATTTTGTGTAGTAAGATTTTGTCTGTCTTACGGTTTACCAGTTATATAAAAGTGCAGTAAAATTCCGATAACTGGGGTCTCGTTAACTCGATATTCCGTGTAACTCCACATTTTTTTATCGTTAAACCTTATTGTTATAATTTCTGTAATCCACTATGCGGTAAAACAGTATAGGTAAATTTTAATTAGATTCATGCATATGTGTCCATGTGTTTTGCTGATCTGTTCAGGTATTTGGCATAGTATGGTGTTTTTACATTTTGCAACTTGTTTATGACACTAATTTGGTTACAGGTTTTGTTATTTTTGTGGAAATAGAACCTATCGCATTATCGCTGACCGCGTATTGACCTTCGATATCTGAGTCAGAACATGTCAGTCGGCAGACCATTGTCATGAAATCAAAAGCTTGCCGCTAATAATGACCACAAGCGTTTGTTTGGAAGGTTTGAAAGTTAATTGTTTTAACCAGTACGTACGTGGTAAACTAAACTTTCAGTTATTTGTGGTTAGAGTAAAGCTTCTTAGATTTCAGGCTCACTGTTAGTGTTGTGTTGTGTTGAGTTGTGCTTGTGCCAATAAATATGGCCTACGTGATGAGTGTGAGGGACAGTCTAGCGTCAAAGCGTTTTTTTCTACACAAAACTATCAATTGTTTCTCTCTTCTATGTAACTACGTATTTTTAGATTTACTTTTACAGTAATACTTCTTAGTATATGTTATATTTTTCTGTTATATATATTGTGCTAGAACATGCATTTATGTAATTTGCAGTACAGCCTACGTTAGGAGTTGTGAATAATAGACCCCTTATTCTGTAAAGGTAGACATTTCGGTACCCCGTCACCCTCTCAGTCCACATTGTATCGAGTTATCGGGCTTCTACTGTAATTCAGAACAAGGAGAAATTCAGAGACTATTCCCAGAAAATTCAGGATACACGTTTTACTGTTCATGTCAGTATTTTAAACATACGATATTTTAATCAAAACGTTAGCCATCTGTACGATGTGAGGTTACGCAAAAAGAAATCCCTTATCAGGATTGCCGGGAGGAACCGGCAATACCTCGGGAGGAACCGATTCCTAAAAACGACTGCCAATAAAGAGTGACAGCGAGTGTAGGCGTTGCTATGAAGGAACTGGGTTAATACACTACGTGATCAAAAGTATCCGGACACCTGGCTGAAAATCACGTACAAGTTCGTGGCGCCCTCCATCGGTAATGTTGGAAGTCAATATGGAGTTGGCCCACTCTTAGCCTTGTTGACAGCGTTCACTCTCGCAGTCATACTTTCAATCAGATGCTGGAAGGTTTCTTGGGGAATGGCAGCCCATTCTTCACGGCGTGCGGAACTGAGGAGAAGTATCGATGTAGGTCGGTGAGGCCTGGCACGAAGTAGGTGCTCCAAAACATCACAAAGGTGTTCAATAGTATTCAAGTTAGGACTCTGTGCAGGCCAGTTCATTACAGGGATGTTATTGTCATGTAACAACTCCGCCACAGCCTGCCACAGGTGCTCGATCGTGTTGAAAGATGCAATCGCCATCCCCGAATTGCTCTTCAAGAATGGGAAGCAAAAAGGTGCTTAAAATATCAATGTAGTTCTGCGCTGTGATCGTGCCATGCAAAACAACAATGGTGAAATCCCCCTCCAGGAAAAACAGGACCACACCATAAAACCACCAGCTCCGAATTCCACTGTTGGTACTACACACGCTGGCAGATAACGTTCACAGGGCAATCGCCACACCCTGCCATCGGATCGCCACATTGAGTACCGTGATTCGTCACTCCACACAACGTTTCGTCACTGTTCAATTGTGTAATGTTGACGCTCCTTACACCAAACAAGACGTCGTTTGACATTTTCCTGCGTGATGTGTGGCTTATGAGCAGCCGCTCGACCATGGAATCCAAGGTTTCTCACCTCACGCTTAACTGTCATAGTACTTGGGGTGGATCCTGATGCAGTTTGGAATTCCTGTGTGATGGTCTGGATATATGTCTGCCTATTACTCTTTACAACCCTCTTCAAATGTCAGCGGTCTCTTTCAGTCAACAGACGAGGTTGTCCTGTACGCCTTTGTGCTGTGCGTGTCACTTCACGTTTCCACGTCACTATCACATCAGAAACAGTGAATCTAGGGATGTTTAGGAGTGTGGAAATCTCGCGTACAGACTTCTGACACCCAATTACCTGACCACGTTCTAAGTCCGTGAGTTCCACGGAGCGTCCCATTCTGCTGTTTCACGATGTCTAATGACTACTGAGGTCGCGGATAATGTGTACCAGGCAGGCTGGCAGCACAATGCACCTAAGATGAAAACCGTATGTTTGTGGGGGTATCTGGATACTTTTGATCACATAGTGTACATCACTAGAGTCTCCGTCACGAATGAACATAAAACCTCATAGATACATTCTACGTAGTCGATCAGAGGTGATGTGTTTATGTGAACTTGCTTTCTGTTTAATAGTGACGTTTGGTAATAATAATAATAATAATAATAATATTGCATTGTGTGGACATTTTCGGAAATCTGTCTCTAAAAGGGAATCCAAGAACGAAGAATAATTAAATAATGCGTTCACGTTTAAAAACAAAATATTTCGCACTGTTACGTCAAACCGTCATGTGCTCGCGAAATCTCCACTTCCCCCTCCTAGCAAATTTGTGTGAAGCAAATCTTAACCGCCTTTGTTCCTTATCGAGATTATAGTAATCATACTTACCCCAGGAAATCAAAACTCCGTACTTGATTAGATTTTGGGAACAGAATAAGTGTGTTCTACTTTCAAGGCTAGTGAGTAATGTATTTTTATTTGAGAGTTCGTGCTACCCAGAAAGAAATGTTTAGATTATAGTATAACATCAATGCATTTGTTGTGTACGTGCGTGTTTTTAAAGTAAAAATGTTTTAATATTTTGACGCTTCAACACTGCAGTCACGATTATTAGCGCGCGATTACTTCCTCCAATCATTAGGAAGCCAGACGCAGCTATGAGCGATCGTCACTTTGTGTTTTCCTTTTTTAAGAGCGTTTAGAAGCTTTGAAAACAATCGAACGACCCACTGACTGTGAATGGTATCAGTGATTAGCTTTTTAATTCGATAAATGTTACGCCATCAAACATTCAGCACCAATTGTGTGAGGTTTATGGGGAAATGATGAATGCTAAAGCCCGGGCTCACACAGTCAAACAAAATAAAGATATGATCGCATTATTTGTTTGGAAACAATTCGATCATACTCCCTACACTCCAGATTTGGCACCAAGTGATTATCATCTGTTGCTTCAGCTGAAGAAATGCCTCTGTGGGAAACATTTCAACGACGATGATGTGAAATTTCATCAAGGCGGCATCATTCTTTGACGAAGGCATACCTAAACTGGTTTTCCGTTACGACAAGTGTCTGAATAATGGCAGTGACTGTGTCAAGGAGTAGTGTAAGATGTAAATAATGAATAATAGAGTATGTGTAAGGTAATGTCTTATTCTTAAAAAATTATCGGTATTTACTTTAAACACATGCCACGTGGTCCAGTTCGTTGCTTTGCTATACGGCGTTAGTTTCTTTACACGCAGATATACATTTAATTTAACACACCTCGCAGTCTCTACAAAACAGCACGTCCCTTCAAGGTGTCGTTTGCGCAAAGGAACATGCTTTCGAGCATGCAATCTGACATACCTACCTATATCCTCGCATCACAACCAAAGCCATAAAAATTTGACGCAATGCATCACTGTACTCTTGAGATAATTCCAGTCCTTCAGCATGAGATACAATTTAAAACTTCAGTTACAACATTTTTAAGGGAAGTACCACATCTAACGGGCTCAAATTGACCGATAAAAGTACTCCGGTAGCTTTTCCACCTGTCGCGCAATGTCATGATTCAAAATTCAAATTCACATATGTCGTCCTGGCATGCAACTCGACTCTAACTGTAAGCTATATCCGGGTCCAGGGTTTTTTGGTGTTTATTTTTAAAAAACTTTCTTGAAAAAATATAAGACGTCATATTTATAGTTGAAAATATGGTAAAATTTTCGTAACCTTAATTTCATAACTAAGCAATGGCTCTTTGTCGCAGATTGTCGTCCTCCGTAGCGTAGTGCTTACCATGCTAGCCTCCGGTTCCTGAGGTGATTATTTTACGGGCGTAAAAATCCTTAGCATGGCTTCCTTAGGAAGGGAGGTAAAACCGGTGGTTCCGTGTCGTATATTTACGGCACGTAAAAGAACCTCAAGCCTGATAAAGTGGCCTCTGGGCAAAACTTCCGATCTTTCACGCCCAATAGGATATGCTGGATGCTAAGGATCATAGCAGTTAAAGAGCGTCCATAAATAAAACTCAATTTAATTTTTGTCGCAGCTGCGGCGTGATGGTTTGAAATTCGGATGGAGACAAGCTTTCAGTCGTTATTATCGATTGTTGATCATGTGCGCTGGTTATGGTGCATTTTAATCAGTTTATTTCTGTTGTTTCAACACGATAAATTATTTTTCCGCTGCAGCAATCACTTCAAGAACTTCAAAATGAAAGTATTTCTAACGGAATGTTCCAAAACCTCAAGAAAACCCTGCCAGGTGTCACGGAGGTTCTGCAGGCCATGAAATACAATAACATAATCCAAATGTTCGGTTTAATGTAGATTTCCAAATGATTCTCATTCCTTTACAGTGAGCATCTTCAAAACGAATATAGTTTTACTTTCTCTACTACGTATTGTAAGTAGGGGAAGGTATTGTATTCCACCCAAAAATTCGATAGCGAGATTTCAAAGGAAATATATGTTTTGAGACTCCCTGAATACAAAAAAAAATGCATTTTTGGAAACATGTCCGTGTGTGTGTCTGTGAACTGCATAACTCAGAAACGAACAGTCGGATAAACACCAAACTTGGTATTTAGGCTCAGTATCTTCCAGAGATGCGACACGAAGGTTTTCAAGAAAATCCCCCACCCCAGACTACCCTTTACATGGAACATTATTCGATATTTTCTCAAAAATGGCTCTAACGATTTTGATTAAAATATCATCTGTTTAAGATATTTTCATGACAAATGAAATGTATATCTCGAATTTTCTGGGAATGTCTCCAAAAGTATTCTTCATTGTGAACAACTTTTGCATAACTAGTAAACCATAAGAGATGGACAAAATTTTACTACACAAACAATGTAGATTGCGTTAAAATACCAATTTATGTCATACACATTTTTTTGTTCTTGAGTGAACCATTTTCGAAATATTGCTTGTTATTCCCTTAAATTTTCCCATACTTATCCTTTTTCCCAAATTGGAATTCGTTATTCACTTTTTTGTCCTGGACATGCAAAGAGTGGAATGCGCCGCATAGCAACCAGTTCTTAAAACATTTGACTGTCGCTTAAATCCTACCATATTCCCCTTGCATCTACAAGAAACTTAGCAATAAGATTAACATCTCGATTATCATGAAGTATATGGAGAATAAGGGTTTGTAAAAATAGTTTGTACAAGAGCAGAGAAAGTCATGTGACTGTATTACATCAGACTTATGTTTTATTTATGGTGAACATAAAGATTTTCGCAGAAGAAATCAATTTTCGGGAAAATTCCCAAAAAAATATCAACCATAAATCGGTCACTTCGCCATGAATCGTGCACGTACTTCTTGCTGCATCTCTCCGTTACATTTCGCGTTTATCGTTGACAACATAAAATTCCAGCCCTGACTGTTTCCTTGGTTGTACTATCACACCAATACAGTAGATACTTTTGTAACCTTTACGCATGGATGTTATATAATTATGACAATTTTATCGTTGATCTCATCGTTGATAATGTGGATTTGAAGCTATGTGTTTGAACTTAGCATCCTGGAACGTACAAACGCTTGACGATTGCTTCATTTTCTCATTCATCTTCACCAAACGCATATACGGAGATTTCTTTAGAGGACTTTTCGAAAAGTCCGCCCCTCTCTTTAAATAATGTATCCACACCTTTGCAATGAATTTATCAGCATGTTTCTCAAGAGAAATGAACCGATCTGGTAGTACACAGCAGAACGCAATTTAATTACAAAACCCCTATCGTTTAGTTCTTATATTTCTATTATGGCTAATATTTTATTCCTGATAGTCCTTTGAATCTTTGGATTGTAATTTTATAGTGTCTAAAATTATATGAGTATATACTTCTAGAGGTTCAACAAACAAACTTGGAATTGTCTCTGGGGTCTGGTCGTTAACCTGCTAGCTTCCAAATCCGGAAGTCGCGAGTTCTGTTTCCGGCTGGATGATCTTTAACCAAGATCATTCCCGACCCTCAATAGAGTCTGGAAGCATGATTAAGCGAGTAAATGCGTGTGTGCAAGTGAATTTAATCTTGTAAAGAAAAACCTTAAGTAAAACAAATACAAAGATTAACACAACGAAAAGGGGGTCAAATTCATTGCGATGATTAATTCTTCCAAAGGCAAAGCCGCCGATATCACCTTAGAAGTTACCGGTCAAACGTTTCCGACACCCAATGAAAGTAATACAATTCAGGGTTTAGCTTCAACTGTTATATATTCCACGTAAGTACACGGAACCCAAAATAACTGTTTTGAATACAATATTAGTTTAAACGTTCTGTGTAGTAATATGTCTTAAAAAATTATAAAACCTGTATCACAATTGGTGCTTCTACTTTCCCAGTCACCATCACCGATTATTTAACCTGGGCACACCCTATCCTAATCTAAGGCGAGATAGAGAATTGCCGAGTCGAGCCTCACTGCATAAAGATCATATTCCGGCCATGAAGTAAAAGTTGTCTTTCTATAAATGGCACACTCACTCCGCAACATTTCCAATTACAATCAAATTAAAAATCTGCTGCTGCTTTCAGAGAGAAATAAACATGTACATTTGTATATACTAATGTAATTTAAACTTTTTATGTGAGGAAATCAGGTGCAAAAATTACAGAAAAACGTCAACGAGATGCGTAATTCTTCGTTCAGGTGTTAAGATTACATAACAAAATACAGCGAAATAGCGACAGCTGCTTTAAAAATGACAAAATATTAAAAAATTCAAACCAACATTAACGGATATCTTGGAATTGGCTCGTGCCACAAAGAAAGGCGTAACTCTTGTTTCTTTCTTAGAATAAATCCGTTGGAACTAGATAAAAATAATGATGATTATTATCACATTAAACTTGGATGAGGCAATATACCATGCCAAGATTTTTGCTTCTTCAGTCTTACTAACCTATTATTTTCTTTAATTTTCACTTACTGCCATGAGTGTCCGGAAACTTTTAACCGGCAGTGTAAATGGAACACAAAAAATCTGATGTGTTACACTCGCATGACTTTCTCTACTCTTGTACAAACTATTTTTACAAACGTTTATTCTCCATATGCTTCATGTTAATCGAGATATCGAGATGTTAATTTTATTGCTAATTTTCTTGTAGATGCAAGGGGAATTGGTAGGCTTTAAGCTATAGTCAAATATTTTAAGAGCTGGTTGCTACGTGGAGTATTCCATTCTCTTTGCATTACCAGGACAAAAAAATTAATAACGAATTTGAGAAAAAGTATAACTATTGGAAAATTTAAGGGAGTAACAAGCAATATCTCGAAAATGGTTCACCCAACAATAGAAATGCATATGACATCAATTGTGTATTTTAACGTAATCTACATTTTGTGTGCAGTAAAATTTTGTCTATATCTTATGGTTTACCAGTTATGCAAAAGTCGTTCACAATGAAGAATACTTTTGGAGACATTCCCAGAATACTCGAGATATACATTTCATTTGACATGAAAATACCTTAAACATACGATATTTTAATTATCATTAGAGCGATTTTTGAAAAAATTAAAATTTTCGAAAAATGTTACATATAAAGGGTAATCTGGGGTGGGGGGTTTTCTTGAAAACCTTCGTGTCGCATCTCTGGAAGATACTAAACCTAAATACCAAGTTTGGTGTTTAGACGACTGTTCGTTTATGAGTTATGCTGTTCACAGACACACACACGGACATGTTTCCAAAAATGCTTTTCTTTGGTTTCAGGGGGTCTGAAAACATGCATTTCTTGGGAAATCTCGGTATCGAATTTTTGGGTGGAATACAATATTTCCCCTACTTACTATACGTAGTAGAGAAAGTAAATTCTTATTGAGGAATGATTTGATTCAAAATTGCCTTGTATAACATCCTTGTTTATTTCCTCGTCTACCCACTCCCAGAACTCAAAAGGAGATATGTGTAGATTGCAATATTAAACGACCCCTGCCTATTCCGGACGCTTTACGTGTAAGCGGAATACTGAATAGGTACACCCTTCAAATAACTATATCCCGCGACAAGATAGCGGAATGACTTTTACCGTGCTTTTATCGACCAAAAAGGCAACTATGTAGCTATTTAGAAACAAATAGTGTCCGTACAATTGGGGCACCCCCCTTGTTAGTCCTCTTGGTCATCATCCGAATATGAAATTTCTAAAGAAATGTTCTCGCATGTCTAATTAAGCAAACAAGAGTATATGCTGCTCGAATAAAGTCGTGCAGTCCCTGCATTGTACTAAACGCTAACCACTGCATCGTGTCGTATCAATTTCGGTCGAAATGACCGCTGTGCGTGCAGTGACTTTCACTCGCAGCGCAACAGTGTGCACGTTGGCCTTCAGTGGTGAAGATCCTAGGTTCAAATACTGCCACTTGTAGGTATTTTTTCACAGACAACGAGCCTCCGTTGCATTCTGCTGCGCTTCCTCGGATACTAACAGCATGTCCAGATACTCTCAATTCGAAAGCTTTGTTTCACGTGAGCACGAACGGCTAGAACTTCGTATTTATAGGAAAATCCACCACTAGTGCATTGGGAAGGAAATGATGATGTGCTAGAACGTTCTCGAATCATGAACAGAAATGAAGAAAAACAAGTTATTTATTCGCAGACGTGATTTGAACTCCCGAACTTCACCATGGCTTTCCAGCATCTTAACCATTGCGCTACTAGAGCACATTAATAACGAACACCGCCGTAGCTCTAATCACGGACTGGTAAATGCGGTGTCAACACCTGCATTTCGCATCAAATGTTAAATTCAGGTTTGTCTAGTTACCGATCCGCAGGATGAGAAGACTCACGCGGTATATGAAGCATACGACATCGCCATTGTATTTTGGTTAATCATTGAAAGGTTAGGTGGTTTTTCATGTGCTAAAACTTGAATTACAACAGACATTCTCTAACGGGCAGTTTCATTTTCAGGGATGATATATATTTAATCGGAAGGAAACATAATATCTGTTGTCCACGAGACATTTCTTGATATGATACTTAATGTATGCACTCCAAACATGCGTTGAAATAATATTGGGAAAGCGAATGTTTAGACATTGTTTTTAGATTGGTCAGTTAATTATTTAATGCTTGAACAGAAATAATTACATACAGTTAACTAGTAATTAAAAAATAAACACTATTTTTTATTTCTAGCCTTAGGGATATTATTCCCTCCGGAACATTCCTTTCAATAAAGCACAGTTTAATTAATTTCAATTTACGGTACACACTGATCGGCAATTTTGAGTTTTCAAAATCAATTATAAAAATGAAATTTCAGGTTTTAAATTATTCAATAAGCTTTAAAATTAATTATATATATTTGGATCATTATTCCCTAATTATATGATAACAGGACATTTAAACACAATTAAAAGTTAATCATTAATTTGTGCACGACCCTGCAGTGTTTTTTTACATTTTTCATCAATTGACAGTATACACTTCCCTTCCGTCTAGCTTGTTCTGATTGTGTGGTGCACTGTCGAGCACTGTTAGCTCTAGAATTTAGCGATTTAGACAAGTTTGTTTTCGTATCGCCATCCCAGAGGACAGACGCGTTTCTGTTTTCGTTTCCCTAACAGATTGCATGTAGTTAATTACTCAAGGTATTCCTGTGTAATCACTTTGCGGACATGTAAGCCTTAAAACGTTTATATTGTTTAAATACAGTGAATATACAAGCTAAATGATATATAATATGTGCAATATTTTTAACTTTACAACTGCTTAGTATGAAAACGATTTTCCGGAATATAATTTATCGACAGAAATGGTATACGTTATTTTATTATTTAACTGGAAACTACTAGTGGTAGTTTTGGAACATTTATCACTAACTCATATATATATATATATATATATATACATTCTCTACGACATACATAGTAGATAGAGAATGTGTTCCATTCCACCAAAAATTCGATACCAAGATTTTATCTGGTATACGTGTTTTGTTGTCCCCTGAATCCAAATAAGGCATTATAAGAAAAGCTCCGTGTGGGTGTTTTTTTTGAAAGCGTCTAGTCGCTTAAACATATTATTCATATCGTGACTTTAAACTTTTAAAATAAATATTTAAGAATAAAATAATGAGGTTATTTAACATACTGGCATTGAACAATGAAGTATTATAAAATTGTGACACTGAAATTAATCAAACTCGTTCAACATTATATACTTTTATATATGAATTTATGCTTTTAAGAAACTCAGCTATTTTAGAGTGCATCGAATAGTTGACGGCTGTTAATAAATCATTGGGTATCTGGTACTGTTGTCTCCATTGATCGTATTGTGGACATTCCACGATTATGTGCTTCGTCGTTAACAGTATGTTACACTGGTGGCAGATGCGTGGTTGGTCCTTTGAAAGAAGATAACTGTGCGTGATCCGGTATGACCCATTCTCAGTCGGGATATTAAAACCTGATCTTGTCTGGAAAGAGACTTTTTGGGAAGACGTGTCGAAAAACTCGGTGTTATAGTGTGTGTGTGTGTTTTATATTCTATCTGTGTGTGTGTGTGTGTGTGTGTGTGTGTGTGCCTGCGAGCAGCTTAAAAACGAAAAGTAGCAAAAACATCAAACTTGGCGTATAAGTTCAGTATATTTCAAAGATTCGACACAAATCTTTTAAAAAAATCTTCAACTCAAACTATTCTTTACTACTTCTCTGTCGGAATACCCTCCTCCTCCTTCTAGGGCTTGAACCTCTAAGGAGTTAAAAACCATTGCCTTGGGTCAGTAGCCTGTCAAGGAGCAAGCATAGCATATCCAGAATGGGTGATCAGCCTGACATGATGGTGAAAAAAAGAAAATGGTATATATTGATGAAAGGGACGATAAGAAAATTCGCCCAAGGAACACAGTGCAAAATGCTTTGGTGAGGTTGGTCGGCCCGGACTGCGAGTTGCATACGTTTTCGCTGCTCCATCTCGCTCAGTAAAGCTTGTGTCTATTGAAGTTTAATCTTAAGTTATATAATTCTCTTCGCAGCACTGTTCTACTGGACATTCTATAGCTTACCAACTGTCTCATTTCACATTTGAAAATGGAGATACTAACTTTGGAACAGTGTGTATCTGTCTTAAAGCAATTTTTGAAAACCTAGAAGCAATGCTGTGGTCAGATGCTTATTCAATAAAACATTTGTTTCAAGAATAGAACCTCCAATATAACCATTGAACTGTGAGATTACATAACTGGAGTCAGACTGTAATGATGTACTTGAAACATCTTTTGATGCAGGTTTTTCTAATGGTTTACACATTCATGAAACTTTTGAAACGACTGGAGAAGAACCGATGTCAGGATAACCAATCTTAATTGTAAATCTGAAAAATAAGGAATGAGTAGAATGCTACTATGGTGCAGAATGTGGAGCCGTTGTTACAAAAGACAAGTACAAACAGATACTAGAACATGACTTTACCAACTGCACTTCTGGTACAAAGAGCGCCAAAGAAAATCTCACAGAACCTCGAGTCTATGTCACATTATTCATCGTGGTACGTGGCCTTGCGTAGCCATGGTCATTTAATTGGTTGCTTTAGGTCACGGTGCAAGGTTGCGCCACTCCTTCTGCTAAACAGTTACACCAATAACCATAACAAAGGTTACAAAATGGCGTAGAAGCTAAATATATGTTTACGCTCTCGATCGTATTGGCTAATAGAGAAAGAGATAGAGTGAGTGAATTCAGTTTGTCATACAGACCTCTTATCGTGATTGGTAGCACATACCTTATTGGCTAGTGCAGGACACCCTTTGAAAGGGTTAAAAGCTAAAGGGAAAACTTGATAAGTGCCTAGGTTAGTGAAATGTAGTGTGTTGTGTGAGAAGATTTTCAGGGGGTGCAAATTAAAGCTTGAATGGTGTTCATTAAAGACAGCACTTTATGACAAAAAATAAACATAACTGTATTCTTACAGTAATATCAATGCTTGTTGCTGCATAGAAGCAAACATAAATAAATATAGCAGCATGTATTCAACGCATAATTGGTTAATATACCTTTACTAGCAATTGCTGATCATAGGAATACAACAGGATTATAGACAAAAATATAACCCAATTTTATTGCCATAATATTATGTCATATTGAGTAAACCATACAAATAGTTATCTCTAGTTTCTATGCATGATCAATCAATTATAACGAAAGAGTAGTTTCCATTTGTAAACGAATATCACCATCTGCAGATGTTTTATGGAAAGTGCCCACATTCTGACGAGTATGTAGACCGTCTTCCCCACCTTCCTGGAATATTTTTATCCATTAATTTGCTATAAAAACACTTATGCATTGCTGTTGCAATTGCTGTAACAGTGCCACCAGGTTCCCACATACCCACGATACGTCCATAATTTTGCTAGTGTACGGCATGACTGTTTCTGAGACAACAAACATGTTTTGGTTTCAATAATACCAGAAAAAGCAAAGACATCAACTTCCTCTCTTTTTCTCCTTATTGCTGTGCTATCAAGCCACCACGCTCTGCAATAGGTGAAGTGAAGGACACGCCTCAAAAATACCCCAGAAAATGTACAAAATCCGCCGAAGATTTTCTTTGGCGCTCTGTGTTTATGCAGGATGAAGCACGTCCACACTGTAATGCGTAAGTCCTTCCCTTTGAGCCATTCTAAGGTGACGGATCATTGCCCTGGACACCTTAGCATTCACTGGATGTGGTGTTAAATGGCTCCCTTGTAGCACAACGTTAACTGTTATGATTAACTCTATTGGGGTTATATAAAGAATAGTTTTCAGAGATACACCTGCAATACTCCAGGATTTGGTAATAATGCTTCATGCAGTTGACGTGTGTTGATTTTCAGAGTCGCCGCGAAATTTAGTTTAAGGCTTTATACACTAATTGCAGCAGATGGAAAGCACTTAAAAAGTCCTGCATAATGCAAGGTGTTTTATGGAATAAATGATACCAAGGATAGGGTAGTACTGGAAGTGGAGGGAGACTTAGCAACTCGTATACGCAGATCTCTTGTGCCCTGACAGAGCGCCTCTGGGAGGAAGGATGAAGTGAGAGGAGACAGGCCAGGAGGCACGACAGGCAGAGGGCAGGGCCCATAGTATTTACAAATTTGAACTCCCCGTGTTATGGCTGGTGCAGCTGGTCCCTTCCCCCTATGGACTTACACATCCCCGAAGGGCCCGGGACCCGGGACCGCTCACAGTTGGGTACGAAGGTTTCCTCAGAACATCGTTTGCTCTTACCATGCGCATGCGGAGACCTCCCGCCGACACTTGCAACACTGAAAGAAACCAAACAGAAGAAAGGTAAAATGAAATGAGAATTCAGATGAAATTCAGGAAATTTGGGGGATGTAATGATCCTTCCCAGCATTCGCCTGGTGTCCCGGGGAATCCCCCGAAAAAATCCATGTATCAGGAATGTTGGTCACGGTACTCGAGCCCACGATCTCGCGAATGCGAGCAACAGACGCTATCGCCTAAGCCATCCCGCTCGGTTATGATACCAAGTATCTCTGCCCTTAAATTAAACCGCAGGACGGAAACTTTGTAACACACATTTTGCGCCATGCATTAATATATTAACTTAAAATATTTCCTTTGATATACAAAAATATCAGAATGCTAGAACCAGGACATTATACGCTCGGCAAAGCCAAACTTGGGTAAGCTTTTCTTCTAAACCAGATTTACTAGATGCTTCAAACTTTGTATAGATCCCGATGCATACATTTTGAATAACTACAGCATCCGAAACTTGGCCAAACAATGGAGTTTTAGGCTGTTAAGGTTTGAAAAGTGCACTATATCTGAGGAAAATTATAATTTTAATTTTTCTTAGAAGACATTTCCACTGTCTCATTCTACCTCTAATTTTTAGCACCAATACTAATAACACACCTTGTTCTGTTGAACTTTTTAGGCTGCAGCCATAGGAGGTACTTTTCAATGTACTTTCTGTAAATTTAGCAAAATTGTTACATACCTTGTTAAATTGAACGTTTGAATCAGCAGCCATAGAAACTGCCGTTCAATGAACTTTCTATAAATTTAGCAACGTTGTTACAAACCTTTTCTGTTGAACATTTCAAGCAGCAGCAGCCAGAGAAGGTACGTTTCAATGTACTTTCTATAAATTTGGCAATTTGTTACATACTTTGTTATGTTGAACATTTCAGCAGCAGCCGTAGAAAGTAAATTTGAATGTACTTTATATAAAGTTAGCAATGTTGTCACACACCTTGTTACGTTGAACCTTTGCAGCAGCATACTTATAGGGTAGCTTTCAAGATAAACCCAGAGTATTTAATGTAAAAAAAATGAGATGGTCTAGAACTTGGGCTTCAGAATGCTTTATGTAGCTTCAAAACAATTTAAAAACTCTCCTGTAAAGTCACATCACAAACCAGATCATTCAGAAAGTAGTGTTCAAAATGCTTCCTATGCCTATTACAATACTGTTTTATATACGGATGGGACTTCGATACCCGGTGGTATCGAAGTATGTCTAACTTTTTAGATAAACAATCGATACTTTTAAATGTTTGTTTCCTATTATTTAAAGTTATTCTGTTTAACTTTATAGTAGATAATGAGTGAAAGGTGTCGAGATATACATTTCTTGATAGACTTTAAGTGATTTTCTTGTGATTGAATCAATGCAGCATTCCATTGGCCCTTGTGCCTAAATGAAAGCATGCAAAACAATGGGGAAAGGGTAGTGGTATTCATTTAACATTCAAAGTTAATCGACTAACTCTTATCCATTACATTTACGTACTCCGGTGACCAAAATCTGAGAATCCGAAAATACAAATCCGTAATTAAGACGGGAGATAATACAGCGCATTGGAATATTTGTCATTTTAGTTATTTGAGTTTAATGAAAAATGTATATTATGTAGCTTATATTTTCAACATTGCAGAAAATAGGGTTGCTAGTTTTGTTTTTATTATTATTTATTATTATTGACAACCTTGGTTGACAATAGGAATTATATAACCTGTGGAACTATCAAGATAAATTGCTGTCACTTAGAGACGGTCAAATAGGAACAACTTCGGAATTAACATAAAAATTGGTTACATGCTCGTAGATCTTTTCAAAGCAGGCAATAATTTTCATGGCCAGCATAAAGCGTCCAGTTCTTGAACATTTCGTAAGAATATTCTGTATACCCACTAATAAACCACGGAGAGAGAGAGAGAAAGTCGTGTGAATTTAATACAAGGTTTTTTTTCAGTGCTTCTTAACCATGCACAGTGTACATTTCGCTTCCTTCAGTTTGTTTTGACGGTGTGGTGTCACGGTTGAGCACTGTTAGCTCTAGAATTTAGTGATTAGACAAGTTTGTTTTCGCATCGCCATCCCAGAGGACAGATGTGTTGCTGTTTTCGTTTCCCTCACAGATTGCATGGAGTTAATTACTCTAGGTATTCCTGTGTAATCACTTTACGGACATGTAAGACTAAAACGTTTATATTGTTTAAATAAAGTCAATATACAAGCTAAATGATAAATTCTTTATACAGTATTTTTAACTTTACAACTGCTTGGTTTGATTTTAATGGAAGCTACTATGTTAACTTGGGTTTTTAACAGAAACTCATATGTTTTTAGCACACTTTTATTCTTCACAAAAACAAATTCATTTATCTTAAGCAACTTTTAACAAAACCTTTATTTTTATTAAATATAAAACAAAGATTAAAACTATTGTGACGTGCGCGCGAAGCTCGACCGGCCTTAAGAACAATGGGCGTGCAAGGAACCCACTATGCACGCTTCCCCGCAGATTTTACTGTTTCAGAAGTTTCATTTGAAGCATTTCCATTAACTTCCCTCCCTTGAACATTCCGCTTTATATAGGGATAATCACTAGTGGATAATCTTCCATGTGACCAACTTTGGTTTTAAGTCCAATCACATAGCAATTACCCTTTGTATTTGCACATGCTTAATAACTAGACTTGATTTGATTAGTCTTTACTTTTCGTTATGTCTTTTTAATGATTAATTTCTCATGCCGCTTCCATTATCTGTTCACAATAGAAATTGCAGTACTTCAATTTATCACAATTTGTTGAGGAGTTAACATTGAAAAAGGATTTATTAGCCACACGTTTTGGGCACCAATTTGAAGAATGTATTTTGTTGTATTGTTATTTGCACCACGTTTTAGGCGTTAATTTGAAGTAGTTTGTATTGAAGGAGTTGTATTATATTTCAACTGTTGGAGAGCCGAACTTGTAGTAGTTGCAACCGCACGTATAGTAAACAGTTTCCGGTAGCCTTCGCCCCAAATGTACTTTCTGGTGGTTTTTGCCCCAAGTTTAAAAAAAATATTAAATTTGTAATTTGTCTGTTTCCTTAAATATTATATATTTATGTTTGCCTCGGCTGCGTCAGCATTATTATTAGACACACGTTTCTCTTAGCAGGGTTGTGGTGCAACAAGAATGTAGGCTTACACAGATTATAATTTTACTTCACTCCTTTTTTTAATGCTTGATACTATTTAAATAACACTTCACTGTAATAGTGAGCTATGAGATTCTTTAATTAATTACTTGCACTTTTTAACACTTAAACTTTTTTTTCGTCTCGCAAAATACATATTATATTTTTTGAGGACACTTTTTGCGTCTGGTTAGTAACGCTGTCTGCAGGCAACTAACTTCTGAATTAGTAAACTTTTTTCCTTTTTAGTTCCTGATTGGCTAATCCTATTTTAATAGAATACCTTCATTTAACTAAAACTTTTTCTGGTAGTTGAATGCCTATTTTACATACTGTCACTAAAATTATATTATTGTTGCTCCAATATTGACTAGTAGCATTATTAAACATACTTACTCATTATTGCCTCAACGTTACCTCATTGCTAACTAATTGTTAGCAACTTTTAACCTATTATTCTCAAAGCTCCTACATTACTAAATTACGTAATGCATTCACATAACATCATTGAACATGTTTACAATAATATAAGCATATGCAATGACTGTTACATACATTTTACAAATTGTTACATGCACATATTGCTACGAGGCGGGCTGTTATTGAATTCACATATTATATAATTTGACTGAAATCATTTAAGTGTTAAAAACACTGCCTCAAAATATAGGTTGACAGCTTTGTTTGATCTAAAACATTACACATTTATCTAACCTACATAAAGATAAAATGGTGAAAATTATGATTTCAGAAGAAGCTGAAATGGAAGTGAAATTACAGAAGCAACAGAAAGAATAACACTAGAAGTACATACATAAAAAGCAAGCCATGTGCGAGATAATTGCAAATATATTATTACAAGCCACCACTGTCTTCATTAAGCAACATCTTCATAAATTAGTACAAATGGATTTGAAAAACACTTTTCGTTTAATAATTGCCGCTCTAAGTGGCCTCAAAATTCACTAATGGCTTAACTTAACAAGGAACACAATTCTACTTTAGCATGTCGCATGATATTAATACTGTACACTTTTCCCTGTTAAAGGAGGTGTACAAAGTATTGTCCTTGCATCTGAATGCAATACTGCACTCGTCTCTGCTATGGGTTTCGAATTTCATTAAACATCCCGGGATCATCGCGGAATTCTTGACAAGCACGTACTGTACTGCTCCAGTACTTCGAGAATATCAACGGTGATCCCAAACAGAAAAATCCAAAGAATTGAGTTCAGGTGATCGTGGAGGTAACAGTACAGGCCCTCCTAGACCTATCCATCCTGGGCCATATCTCCACGGTAGATGTCTTCTTACAGTAATAGCAAAATGTGCCGGCGCGCCATCAGGCATGTACCACATACTCTGATGTTGCTTAACTGAAACTTCCTTAATCAATTGAAGTCAGTGGCGGCTCATAACACACATTCGCAATAATATATCTCGCACAAGGATGTTTGTAGACCCATGTTTACTGGAGCTTTTTGCTTCTATTATCGTATTCTTTCAACTATTTCAGTTTACGCTATTAATTATGATACACCCTGTCCTCTAAAGAAACCTGAGTTCCTCTCTTGGCCCCTATTTAGCTGTATAGGGTTCCAATTGGAATCTGATATAACTGACTGTGACTACTATTTCCTGTCGGCACAATAATTTGATTGCCTGGTTTTAAATGACCATGTTAGTTTAGCTTCCCAGCCTCCCGTGAGATATCGGTCGGGCCTCGTTTAGTTTTGTTTTTGTTGGAGGCGCTATTGTCGCTGATAGGTTGGGTTCGAGAACGCGAGCTTAGAGGAAGTCAGTTGTGTCAGGAAGTTGTTTGGGAGTACTTCGGCTTGACTTTCGGTGAGTGCTGCAACTCTTTAATTCTGATTTTCATGTGAACATTGTGCTGACGAGAGACTTCTGTGAGCACTTTTGGGGTTTATTTTAGGCAGTAACGGCTCGTGAGTATACATATTATGTTATCACAAAGTTTTAGATTAAAACAGCCCTGAAAATGTGAAAAAGCGTCTGCTGCATAGTAGTCATGATTATGAAGAAGTTGATACCACTATAGCCGCTACAACAACAACCATAATAACGCGTATGTTGTGTACAGAAGGCTCTAAATGTCTTCCGGTGGGCCAGATGGTGTACAGGAAGACGGGGAGTACTATCTTCTCCACTAGTCATGCCTGGCTATAGCAGCTATATGATCTCAAATGTGTCATTTACTTTTGCGACCTGACTCGAAGAGGAAAGAATGCGCATTTAAATACTTCTATCTTTACTAGATCTATCAAAATGAAATACATTAACATTTTCTTTACATAATATATTGCTTAAAACTCAAATACTACGCTATTTAATGCGGGTGCTACAGATATTTAGGATGCTTTATTCAGTAATTTTCTTGAGAAAAAAGGTGCACATACATTTTTCAATGTTTGTTGCTAATAATAATAGTAATGGTTTCACAATTACCACACAATGGACTGTTCTACGCGAACTCCGACAGCAGAGGGTATCTATTATCTTGAATATAACTTCGGTTTGCTTTCTAATCACCATAGATTGATTACAACGTTTAGCGCCTAATGTGTAGTTCCATATAGTTTGCACAACCATTTCCAATAATATTCAAGTAACGTTTTAAAAATAGAAAGCAAAAGTAATGTCAAACTGTTGAAGCAGTTTGAGCACAACTAAGTGCAACATTCAATTTTTTTCAAAATGAGATAAATTTTGGGTTTTTTTTACTGAAAAACGAATAAATATTGTTTTATTTGAAACATAATTCCCTCTTCCAGACGCTCATAAGAGAAAGGAAGAAAAACTGTGCCAATTGAATAGTGGACAGCTATTGTATCTAAAAGGAAAAAATGTTAATAGTTACGAGGAAACGACGTTTAGCGCAAAATATGCAGTTTCTATATAGCTGTTTTATTAGTATAGGATAACGTAAAAGCTACATTTTTAAAATAGTTACACGAGAGTGTTTATGCAAAACTGTTAATGTGGTTTTGTTGTAATTGGTTTCTCCTTTGAAAGAATTCTATTCTGAAAATTCAAATGCTTTCAAAAGCAAACTTGCTGTCAAATTAACAATCAGAGGAAAGAAAGAAAGAAACAAAAAGCTTTGGAAATAACATACGGTGTTACACTGAGATACTTTGTATTATGATTGACGCTCTGACATCTTAAAATGTTTCTCTTCCCTGGTCAGAAATAGAATGAAATGTGTAACAGGGGGGACTCGGACCCGATCCAGTGAATGAGGATATTGAGTCTGTGCCCTCAAGGGGGCGCCTCTGGGAGAAAGGAACGAGGTGAGGGACACCGGGCGGCTGGAACCAGGAGTGGCGGAACAGCAATGGCAGGGTCCCTACAGTATCCAAATTGAGACGCCCCAGCAGTCGGATAGACAACCCGGGAACCCCGCTCCGCAGGGACTCCAATGCCCCAATGGGGCGGCATATATCCCTGCAACCAGCCGAAGACTGAGAGACGGATAAAGTTTCACAGAGAACAGCCTTTTTCCCTGGCACACCGCATCCGAACACCACCACCGACACTTCTAGCACAGAAACAGACTAATGGGGTTAAAGATGAATTAAATGAGGAATGGAACGTTATGGAGGGACAAAAAATTCATGGGGCGGGGAGAAATCACTCCAACATCCGACTGACGACCCGGGAAAACCATCGAAAAAGCCCATTGGTCAGAAGGGGGGTCACCGGGAAGCGTAACAGGGATCTGCTGATTGCGAGTCGCACGCGTTACCACGGGACCACCTGGATGTAAACTGGAAGATCCGTAGTTCAAATCCCGGCTATGACATTGAATTTTTTAGTCTAATTCTGTCTTTCCAACCTTGTCCAAAACACGTCTTGTGTAAAAGAACAATTAGTTACTTCTTGTTAATTCGATAAACTGTTATTACACTCTTACAAACTTCTTTGTAAGTATAAAGAGGATATAGTAGCTAAAACGATAATCAAATTTTTATGTAGTGGCTTTGTAGTCCCTCGCGCTTTGCATTACCACGAGAAAAATCTAATGTAACTTTCTCTTCTCACCATTCTACATATAATTTTTACTAAACCTTATATTTCTATTTACCTCTTGGTAATACAGCTAAACTTTCAATTCACATTTAGCCCATCTCTATGGTGTGGAGCGTCTGCCTACCATTCAAGAGGTCCCAGTTCGAATCTCGGATAGAGTGAGTTACCTGAATAAAGCTTCTTCCGGGATTAGCCCTTATCCTGAGAAGATGAATGTCAGGTAGCTCTGAGCTCTAGGATCCTTGGTCCCATTTAAGGATCATTTTAACCATTTCATTCATTTACCGTCTGTAATGGCCCAGCCGGTTCAAGAGCGTTAATCAAACACGTGTTCAAATTAACACATTTGGTTGTGGGATACGTAGATAAATCGATAGTCACATTTTCAAAAAGCATGTCTACGTAACACTTTGAAATTCCATACTGTTTGTATGACCGCGAGAAAAACAGAACGAATAGCGACTTTCCAGTTATAAAAAATATTCAAACCAAAAACAAAGATATCTGGGAAGCAGGTAGTTAATTTTATAAAATATATGTATGACAAACTGTGCTTTAACGGGATCTGCATTTCTTGTATAGAAAAAAAACTTTGTCCATCTATTACAGTTCACCAATTACACAATAGTCATTCAGAATGAAGAAGACTTGAGAGGCTCTTCTGAGAAAATTCAGAATATATATTTCGTTTGTCATTAAAATGTCTTAAACATAGAGTATTTTAATCAAACCATTGGAGCCATTTTTGAGCAAGTAACAAATTGTGAAACATTTTCCACGTAAAGAGTTTTTCGTTGTGGTGGAGATTTTCTGAATCTTTGTGTCACGTCTTTGAAAAATGCTGAACTTAAATATCAAGTTTGGTATTTAACCGACATTTCGTTTTAGAGTTATGTTGCACACAGACGCAGGCAAACGGAGCTTTTTTCCTATAAAATGTGTGTTACATGACTTTCTCTAGTCTCTCTCTTCTACAAACTATTCTCAAAAAGTTTATTCTTATAACCATTTTATGTTAATACAGATAAACCTTCATTACTTATTTACACATTTCGTTTTAAGTAAAAGTAAATATATTAAGCTGAAGCAATAGTCGGATTTTTTTAAAGCTGATCGCTATGTGATAACTTTGGAATTCTTTTCTCTTTGTATAAATACGAAAAATAAATAAAGAAAGAAATACATTACCGATTTGCAGCTAAGAGAAGTATGAAGCATTTTAAAATTCAAACTACTACAAAGAATATTTCAGAATGGGTTAACACCATAAAACATTTTTTGACATACATTTTGTACTTTAAGAAGATCTACATTTGCTGTGCAGTAGAATTGTTCTCTCTATTACAGTTTACTAATTACCACAAGTCATTTACAATGAAGACGAATTTACAGACTATTCCCAGGAAAATTTAAGTTAACATTTTATTTATCGAGAAAATAGTTTAAGCATGTGTATGTTAATAAAAATCGTTAGCTGTTTAAAAAAAAAGTTCCCAAAATGTTCAATGTAGAGGGTAGCTTGGTGTGGGGCACTTTCTTCAAAATCTTTGTGTCTCATCCTTAGAAAATGTTGAACTTAAACTTTTAAGTTTAGTGCTCAACCAACTTTTCGCTTTTGAGTAATGCTGTTCACGGATCCACACACACATACACATTAAACTTTTTTTCTAAAAATACATTCTTTGGATTCAGGGAGTCTCAAAACATTTATTTTCGGTGAATCTCGTTATTGACTTTTTGTGTGGAATGCAATATTTATTCTACTTACTGTAAGTGCGTAGCAGGGAATGTAAAATGTTTTCTTTGGTTTCAGGGAAAACATGTATTTCCACTGAATATCGTTAATGAATTTTTAGATGGAGTACAATACTGTAACTACCTACATAGTAGAGAAAGCAGAAATGCTTTCGCTGGATTCAGGGAGCCTCATCGTGTATTTCTAGTAAATCTCGTTATTGAATTTTTGGGTGGAATACAATACTTTTCCTACTTTTTATAGGTAAGTAGTATAAACGCCAAAAATTAGAGTTGTGGCATAGATAAACGGCTGTTTGTCGTTACGGCATCTTGCATGCATCCCAATTGGGAAAAGTGTAACTTAGACTGCAACTTGAAATAATTTCTGGCCTAGATTGTTATGACGATTAAGGTAAAGTTTATGGAAAAATCACTTTCTAAGGATATAATGATAGGTAAAGAACATACGTTATTTGATATTGCTAGAGAAATCGTGAATATTGAAAACCAAACCATTTTGTTTTAACACTTGCTTGTTATACAATGATATGATGGCTCTATTTCCAAAAAAAAAAAAAAATAGTTTGTATACCGCTTATGTCACTGTGTTTTCTTTTCTCAGTTATTACTTTCTTACAGCCAGGTGTAAGAAAAATGTGTTGGAATGATATTTTCCTTAGCGCTGGAATAACATTACTTTCCTTAACCTTGTAGACCAGGTATAAGCTAAGGCTGGCATAACCTCTGGATAAGCCTTCCTCTCCACGGCTACTCACACGTAGCCCGAAAAACATTTGAAGCTGTCTGTACATAATTACGTACAGCTTTTAGAGCAACAACGAAGTGTACAATACATTTTGTAGTTGACGTGAAATTATAGTGGTAGTATGGAAATAGAGGGTTGGAGGGGCTTCGAGTGATAGTGCACACTTACTTCTTGAAGTGTTCACAACTCAAGACATGCTAGGAAACCTGTTGACATATTTAGTCGGATTTAGTGGAGTAGGGCAGTAGATTTAAACGTAGTGGGTTTTAAATTACCACATAAACGCTATTTACTAGCATTCATTGGAAAAGAAGTGCCAATAAGTGCGCAAGGTGTCAAAATAAAGGTTTACTTGTTCTTATGCACTTATACAGCAGTCGCCACTGATATTGGGCCTCTCCGGGAGGTATTTTGCATCTGGCTGAAGGTTTAAACGTATTTATTTAACATTTTGGAATTAAATATAACTACGCAAGCTTGCTTCAAAGCTCATTAAACAATTCTTAGTGCATTATTGTCTTGTGTTAGTGTGTCAATACGTCGGATGAACTTTTAACTATTTTATTCTTCAAGAAAATCTAATACTTGTAATGTCTTTTACGAAAATTTCCACTGAATCTCGTTAAGGGATTTTTAGATGGAGTACAATACTGTAACTACCTACAAAGTAGAGAAAGCAGAAAAGTAGGAAAAGTAATGTATTCCACCCAAAAATTTAATAACGATATTTACCGGAAACACACGATGACACTCACTAAAAATTACAAAATACGAGGCGTGTTTTTAAAGTAAGTACCGATATTTTTTTAAAGGTAACATTATTTTCCAAACACTTTATCATCATTCATTACCTTGCACTACTTCTCCACTGCCGTTATTCGGGCATTTGTCGTAACGGGAAGCCAGTTTTTGTATGCCTTCGTCAAAGAATGATGCCGCCTGTGGTGAAAGCAAAGTCTGAAGTTTTTGTTTCACAGCATCATGGTTTGAAATTTTTCCAGCAAGGAATTTCTTCATATGAAGATCGCGTGATGCCAAATCCGGACTGTAGAGAGGATGGTGGAATTTTTCCCATCCAAATAATGCGATCAGACCTTAATTTTTTTTGGCTGTGTGTGGCCGGGCATTGTCACTCATTATTGTTTCCCTATACACTTCACACAATTGGCGACGAATGTTTGCTGTCTAAGATTTGTCGAATTCAAAAATCGAATCACTTATTTAACTTCACAGTCGGTTAGTCGTTAGATTGTTTTGAACATTTAGAAACGCTTTAACAACATAATGACGATCGTTCACTGCAGCACCTGGCTTCCTCCATCCGAAGCTTCCAGCTTGTATACAAACAGAAAGCGAATAGCACGACTTCTCCCATGCTGAGGTAAGGTAACTCGAGTATAGGGAGGCTGAGCTCAGCTTTACTTTGGTGTTCTGTAGCTGAGCCTTGAACCCAACATCGAAGACTGATGAATGGAGGAATTGACCACGCATGCTCAAAATGGCAACTGTAGTGGCAAAATATTAAAACGGTACTTACTTTGAAAACGTGCCTAATACATCGACAGAAATGTTAGCATTTTACGGACCATTTTATTCTCTTCTTTCATAATCACTTTATAAACATTTACTTACATTGACAAACGGTGGGCTGGCGGTGCACAAGTGTGTATCTGAATTAAATACCATTGCTTTCACTATGACTCATCTGCATGTGACTCTCGAATTAGTTTAGTATTACTATTTACTAAGAGCAATAAACCAGCGCTTGAAGTAGAACGTCTTGGAAAAAAGCGAAGCAACAGGTTTAGCCAGATGTTGATAATAAATGGCGTATTTAAATGCTAAACTCTATTCATCAGCCTTGGTACTTGAAACTTCCAAATAGTTACGGTTTAATTAAGTTTTGTGCATTGTAAGCAGATTTCTCACAAGCAGCAAAACTCTCTCCAAAGAGCCTCTTTCTTTCTTTCTTTGTGCCAGAGAATCTCTTGAAGGAAGAAGAAAAAAGAATTACCTCCTCTGTCTGATTAACCAGCGGTAATCCCAGGCGTCTGGAACGGCGCCAGCAGCGAGGTGGCTTTATGTCCGAGAGCTGGTCAAAACTGCACCAAATAAAGTGAGACGTGAGGATGACAGATTGCTCTCTTTCCTTCTTTCTTATACTTTTTCGATCATTCGATAACATTGACGGTCCTCAACTTCAGCTCCGATAACAGCTTCCCTCGAGGTTATTTTGTGGGATTGTGTCCTCGACTTTCTGACGCTTCTAAACCTTTGAGTGGAGACCGAAACAATATTTATACCGTCTCGAGCATTTATTGTACAAATCATTCATACAAGACCTTACTTTTCTCTGTTCTCTATGCTAATCATGACAAATATTTACCAGATGCCTTCAAATAGGTAATATAGCGACAGCATGTGTTCTATTCCGGATATAGATGAGGTTAAAGCGGAAATAAAACACTTTTTAAAGTGTCGACTGGCATACATTGGCCAAAAATCACTATATTTTTAAGTGAACTGCATAAACGATGGCTAGATTTAAACTGAAAGTGCATAAAACATTTTTCCGCAATAATTTCTGTCTCCCTCTTGGATTCCCATTTAATTAAAACTCGATAAGAGTGAACAGAACTTCACGAGCTATTCATAAAATATTTGATTTCTGTACAAAATCTTAAGCAAAATCGTGAGAAAAATGCTCGAAGCGATAAAACATAACATACGTGTTACATAGTGTGCGGAAATTGTGTGCTAGTATCCATAAAACGTGACCAACTTAATTGGGAAATGTATGATTTGTCCAGTATCTGATTTATGCTGCTTGCTCTCCATCTCCCTCATCCCCCCACACACATTTACAATTTAGAAACCCTCACATTTGTATGCGGTTAAAATATTTTGGTGAAATACATATATACGTATTACAACTTCGGATTTTTCTGTACACGTAAGCGTTAAAGGACACGCGAATGTTACAAGTAGAAAGGCTGAAGTTTAGAATATCATAATCTTCACTAACAGCAAATTTACGACTGTAAAATAGTTCGACTCTTATAATGGAATTAAAATGCTTTTGCTGCTTTCAGAGTAAATAAGCATGTATATAGTATTAGTATAATAATTCTGATAGAGCTCTGCAATAAAATACAATAAATGACATAACTATAACATTTATTTCCTAGAATGAAACCATAAAAATAGTGGTGCATGCGTAACACCGCCGTTTATTCCATAGAATAAAACCATAAAAAGCAACTACACATTCTCAGTTGGAAAATTGTTCAAGGGCAAAAAATGCCACTGAGAGGCCCAAAAAAGAGAAGCAGGAGAAGGAAAGTAGTTGCAGTGGACCAGGAAGAAGCTGACAATAGTTAGGAGTATTTAAGTGTGCAAGCTATTTTTAAACAATAAAAGTAACATATTTTTTGTTCTTATTATCCCAATTTTTAATTGTTCAACAATTAGCATATATACAGTGTGTCAATAAAACCATGTCGCCTTGGATAATCGTATTTAAATGAAATTGGTGACTTTGGAAAGAAAAACTCAAACAGTTTTGTACATGTCAACAATGGACAATAATGAGGGACCCGGGAATCAAACACGAAAATTAAATTCACTCACGCTTGTGATTAGTCGATATGTGCTCATTGTTGGATACTTAGCAGGCAGGTTACTTGTGAATGTTTACTTTTAAAATTGTGTTGTTATTAAAGAAGTTTTAAGGAATTATGGTGAACCCACAATGGTGTGTTTTGGAATATCAAGCACGAAGAATGTGTTGCAGGCTCAGCGTGCTTTTAGGCAAAGGTATCAACATGAAGCTCCTACACGTACGTCAATTTTGAAATGATACCGTGATTTTGTGGATCGTGGCTGCATATATCAAAGGAAAGGCCATTCAGGGATATCATCTGACAATGTGGGAACTGTGAAACAAGTGCAGGAGGCATTTGTACATAGTCCTAAGAAGTCTGTTCGTAGAGCTAATCAGCAGTTAAACATCCCTAGATCCATCGTATCTGAGTTCCTGGGTACGCGACTGAAGTTTCACCCCTACAAACTGCATAAGTTGAAACTTGACGACCCTGCAAAAGATTAAATTTCTCTGAACATTTATTGGTGGTAATGGAGAATAATGAAGATTTGTCAGCAAAAAATAATGTTATGTGATAAGGCAACATTCCACGTTACTGGAAATGTGAACAGGCATAATGTTAGAATTTGGGGGAGACAGAATCCAATGACATTTTGGAAGTTGAAAGAGACTTGTCTTTTGTGCCGTATCGAAACGTCAAGTCTATGGCCCATTTTATTTCGAGAGGCCACTGTCAAGTCCAACTTATATTGACGTGCTCACTGAATGGTAAATTCCATTTCATAATCATAATGTTTATCTTAAAGGAATGAAACTCTACATTTAGTTTTAGCGTTATATCTTCTAAGATTTTGTGTGTTTATAAATAATTTGGTCAATAAAAAAGGTACACTGTATGGCCTTACCTTTTTTCTCACCATAGTTTTGAGGAAGTTGCTTGAAAATTTATATACAAGTAACATTTAAGTCTTATATATTTTGCTGCAACGTGTTTTACTATCTCCTCTCCAGTGATTTCATAAATTATTTTCAGTGGTATAAGCCGTCTTTAAAATCCTTGTGTACTTGAATGCACAAACATCTACGGAAACCAGAATATAGGAAAACTATTGCAGCAAAGTACTCTCATAGTTGGAAGTTATACCTAATAATTTCCGAGAGATATAGTGTGTCCACAAAAATACTTTCATACTTTGAACTGGTATTACGTCGCTTTGGATAATCTTATTTGGGTGAAATTGGTGACATTCTAAAGAAAAACTGAAATATTTTGCACTACACCTCATAGACATTGAATGTGGCCCACACGAGTGAGGCTGCTGTGCTTTTCCCATTTACGCCACACCCGCTCCAACATATCTGATGAAGTGGACTGGATGGCAGCAGTGATACGAAATTGCACTCCTTGCAGGTTTTGAGGCAATAGGGGTATATAGATACAATTATTTATGTAACCCCATAAAAATAAGTCACAGACCGTCAAGTCAGGCGACCTCAGCGGCCATTTGTAGAAGGCATTATCATCATTTCTTGCACGTCCAATCCACCTTCCTGGAAGCCGCTCACAGATGTTCCCGAACATGCAAATGCTAGTGAGAAGTCGCTCCATCTTGTTGGAAAATAAATTCGTTGCCTTCTTGTTCTTCCAATTATGAAATTAAAGAGACTGTTCAAGCAGGGCTGAGATTCAGAATCTCTCGATGTCATAGATGGCTATTTTTTCTCAAGTTACCAAGGCGCCAACAGGTGGCCCGCGTAGCGTTAGGTGGTGGGGCGTCACACAGCGCGATTGGTATCCTCTACTACTAACACCACTGCTATCAGCTAAAGCTTGGTTACGAGCACTAATTATGTCTGCTACCATAGACTTTCCTGCCAAGTGCAAGTTACACAGTGTTATATTTCTACAAGCAGAACGACATATTGAAACGGAAATCTACAGCGGAATTAACCGTATATATGAGAGAACGTATGTAAGTGACGGCATCATGCAAGAAATTTACAGATTGGCGGACAGACCTTCGTGATGAAGTCAGAGACGGAAGTGCTTGATCAACTTCCCTACAGTCCAGACCTAGCGCCGAACGACTTCCATATTTCTCCTTAGACGAACGAATGGTTGTAGGGAGAGCATTTCCATCCCAGTGAACTTAAAGACTCCCTAAGAGTCTGGATCAAGAGACAGGTAGCAACTCTTTTTGTGAATTGTATTGGAAAGCTGGTGCTTAGGTGCGAAATATTTGAATCTTCATGGTGGGTGCTGAAAAAAAATAAAACCACTTTTTTATGTACATTGGTTGTGATTAAATCACTTGTCGAAGGTTAAAAAACAAATACCCCACATTTTCTTCCAGTAATGTCAGCGTCGCTGTCAATTTTCTTCTTCTAAGTGTTAATTAATTAGAGGGATTTAAGCGATGGTCGCGTTAGATAAATAAAATACTGTTATGGCTGTGAGTATAGTGTCATTAGATAAAATTTGCAAGCGTTAGAATATTAATTCAGTTTACGCACAGACATTACGCGGTTTACTAAGCATATAATCTATCACTAAACTGCGGTAAATTACATCCCTATCATTTTACAATTTTAATCCTTGATAAACAAAAGTGTTCATTAGAACAAACCATGAAATTATTTTATGGATAAATCTTTAAATTGCAGCAATAAAAGCAACCTAACATAGGTGGAGAGCACATATTCTGTTGAGTTTTAAATTAAAAATTTGATGTGTTACATTCACATGACCTTCTCTACCTTCTATCGCTTATTAGTTGGTATAAAAATTATTCTTACGAAATTTATTTTCCTAAATATTTCACTTTAACCGAGATAAAACTTTCCGGAAATAGCAACATTACACATTTCCTTATAGATAAAAAGGGAGTAGCAATAGTCAAATGTTTAAGAACTGGAAACTATGCGCTGGCCTTAAAATTCCTTACTCTTTCCCTGATATCGTGATAAAACAGAAAATCGATAGGTCTTAATGATTTAAGTAACGAACAAATCGAACCGTTTGTAATCGATACCTCGGAAATGGGTGGTGCTACAAAAAATATTTGAAATAAATTATGAGCTTTAAAAAGATCTACAGCTTTTGCGTAGTAAGTTTTTGTCTATCGCTTACAAGCTTTTCCAGAAAGTTCAAGATATACGATTTATTTGTTATGCAATTGTCTTTAATATCTGGTATTTCAGTGAATATCGTTATAGCTGTTTTTCAGAGAATCAAACAGTTTAAAAATGTTCGATGTAAAGGGTAGTTTGGGGTGGGAAATTTCCTTGAAAATCTTCTTGTCGCATCTTTGGAAGATATTGAACATAAATCCAAGTTTGGTATCTATCCGACATTTCTAAGAAAGCGACCCACCCCAATCCCTTTTACTGTCTGTTGGCGTTTGCAGACAGCACCCGCCACTCACGAAACCATTTTTTATCTGCCGTCGTTTCCCTCGGCTGTTGTTATGTTCTTTTATTGATAATGATTTGAGTGTAGCTGACTTGAAGCCAACTTCTTAAATATTGCTACGTCTGGTAATTATCAGGCAGAGGGGTTTAGTAAGGAAGCCATCAAGTTAGGAACGCACCGAAAGTTATTGGTGAGTGAAGGTGCAAGCATTTACAACCTTTCAGTTTTCTCTGTAAACAAATATGAACAGTTGAAGGCACTAAAGCCTACTCCGAGTTCAGGTTGATCAGGGTTACACAGTATCAGAAGAAAACAATGTAGGTATGTCTAGCTACTGGTAGTGTGCAATACAGTTACTTCATTATTTAATTAAATTATTCATTCATTCATTCACTGTTTAACCTCATCTTATGTAGGACTTACACCTCCAGGACTTACAGGCGGGTGCCTGGGGTCAGAGGCCCGTCGAGGAGCAGACACACTCATGGAGCAGACAGAATATCCAGGATGGGTGATCAGCCCGATGTCTGGAATGGGATGAAGGAAATAGTTGAAACGAAATGATGGCGAAACGGATGAAAGGAAAGGTGATGATGGAGCAGTCGGTGGAATGAATGGCGGGGGAAACCGGAGAACCCGGAGAAAACCCGCCCAGATGCCGCTTTTTCCACCACAAATCCCACATGCGAGTCCCTGGAATTGAACCCGGGTCGCCTCGGTGAGAGTCGGCCACGGTGCCGCCAATTAAATTATTCATGCTCAGAAATCTGAGTTACGTTGCATTTTCTGTTACACCGTGCGTAACATCCCCGGGATTTGACCCACATATGCAAAAATCTTTAAGTCTTGCATTTGGGGTATGTCATCTCAATACAATTTGAGATTTCCTTGTGTGCTTTACTGGGAAAAAATGCGAATCAGTTGAGAAATTAAATATCCTACCGGCATGTTGCCATGGTTAGAGCAACCGGACGGAAACCGGGAGATCCGTGGTTCAAATTCCGGCAACGTAATTGCATTTTTCAGTCATCTGATTCTACCTTTCCAAACTTGTCCAACACACGGTTTGTGTGGAAAAATTAATTCCAATTGTATGTAAGGTACGAGCGATCAAATATTGGATTAGAATTAGGAGATTTCACTTATGAGAACCGTATGCTATAAGGAATAACTTGGAATGAGAGGGGACAAGATTTGGGCAACGAAAATCAAGAGAAGGCTGGAGAGAATAGGGATGGGTAATATTTGGCTTGAAGGATCTGGAAATAGAGCGAATGTGTGGAGAAAAGTACAGAGGCGACTGAAAGATATAGATAGCAGACGTTGTCACAATGTAATGAGAAAGTATCATTAAGCTTACAGTCAAAACTGAAAACAGAATGGGGTATAGAACAATATATTTTGTCCACAAATAAAGCCAGCAAACAAGGCTCAGATTGGGATCATGGCGGGCGATCAAATTCATTATTGAGGAAGCCATAAGAACCTTGCCCTGGTGCAGAGAGTAAGAAACTTGGATTCATATCCTGGCACATTGTACACAGTTGAGAAGAAAGTATCTGCCAGGTTCCTTTGTTAACTCAAGGAGAGGGTTAAAAGCTTGCTGAATCTTGCTGGCTGGGAGGGGGCAGATATAGGAATTGGTACACTTTTGCAAAAGATTTTGCAGACTAGATGGGAATATAAGGAAGAGGGTCAAGGACGGGAGGGGAAGAGTTAGTGGCTTTGGTGCTGGTATTTGTTTTTTTTTTGAAAACGATAGCTTGTGAACAATTTTTTTATCTTCTTCTGTTTTGTTTGTGTGATTTTTGTTAGTTTATGCGTTGTTTTTCTTTTCTTTTTTATTTCTTGCAAATATCGTTAGCTTTTAAAGTACAGTGTGATGAATATAGTCTGAAAAATATTAATATTCTATCTGACCCGCGCGATGCATCAGTTTGAACATGTAAAGTGTTGAAGGCCAGTAAATACACCAACCTACTCTACTCTATTCTACTTTAAAGGGAAATTTTTAAATTCTTGTTTTTGATATAGAATTACGGGTTTTTGAAGTTCCTATCTAAACTTAAACAAAGAGATCTAAATTGCATACGTAAATGCGCATACAGCTAGAAAATACCTAAAAGTGGAGGTCTTATTTAATCTCTTAGCTAGTTGCTCGGGAACGCGAAATAATCGGCAACTAGTAAGGTAAATTCCTTCTCCGCTCCCGGCAAATACCCCACCCAAAAGCGCAATTTTTATATAACCTTCTACTTGACAAATTTTAGAACGAGAGGTTGGTAAATTATAAGACTGCCTCAAAGCCGCGAATCCGGAAGAGGAAATGGCGGGGTGAAGGGTGTACGAATGGCGTCTATAATTTAGAATTGAGTCTCAAGAATAGCAATTTGTACGCCGTTATTGAGATTTTAACGGAGCGATGTCGGACCAAAATTGGACAGTAGCTGTGTGCAAAAGCATTAGCCAAGTAATAATAGTTATTTACGTAAGTGTATAGAAAGGCAAGTTTTTTTTCAGGACGAGAAGAATTTTTACGGTGAAGGGAAGCTAGGAAATATCGAAAAGAGTCCTGGGAAAAACACTTTCCTGCAGTTACGCGCAGTACTTCGTTTCATACTATGTCGAAATACATTACATATTGATTGTTAAACATTGTACTATAAGGGTTATTCAAATGATACCCGGTCATTTGTGTAAAGTAACGGTAAAGGTTTTATTAACTCAAAAATAGTCGCCAAATCTGTTGGCACATTTATCCCATTGCGACACTAGCCAATCGATTCCATCCTTGAAGTAGCTAGTAGGCTGCTGTCGGATCCAGGCCTGGATCCATTCACACACTTCGTCGTCCGTTGTGAATCGATGTCCGCGAAACGATGTCCATAAACATGAAAGAGACACGGTTAAAGATCTGGACTGTACAGTGGATGTTCCAGCGTTTCCCATCGAAACTGCTGCAATGTCGTCTTCACCGCATTGGCAGTGTGTGGGCGGGCATTATCATGCAGGAGAATAACGCCATTGGACAACATGCCTGGGCGTTTCGACTTGATGGCTCGTCTAAGGTTCTGTAAAGTGGCTTGATAACGCTGGGCATTGATGGTGGTTCCCCGTTCCAGGAACTCGACAAGCAGTGGGCCCCTGTGGTCAAAAAAGAAGGGCATCATGACCTTAGTAGAACTGGTGTGCACGGCCTTTGATTTCTTTGGAGGTGGTGAAGTCGCATGTTTCCACTGCTTGCTCTGACTCACTCCTCGTTGTCCCTGCTTACTCGCCTTCATGTTCAGTAGTGGACGATAGCTTGTGTGACCACCTTCTCTTCGGCGTGAAACTAGACTGCGCGTCAAACGTTGCACACGCTGTAGTCACTCTACCAATAGATGGTGCCACCATACACGCAGTTACGTGGTGTCGACTTACGTGTAGTGCAAAGTTAGACGCACTGACCAGGTTTCATTTGAATGTCCCTCATACATATTATGTGGCACATATCTACATATTGGCTCAGACGGCAACGTCTCTGTGGCCCACATTCGGGAGGTCCCAGGGTCGATCTCGGCGACAATCTAGTCTGACCAACTTTCGTTTTTTCCGGATCGCCAGGTGAATGCTGGAGTGGTTTCTCTCAGCCCCCGAGTTTCTTATCCCTCCATTGCTTCTATTCATTTCATTCATCCTTCATTCTGTTGGTCTCTTTCAGGGTCGGAAGTGTCAGCGATGTCGTTTCCGTACAATGTGCAGGGAAAAGATTGCGCTTTGTAACTCTCTAAGTTTATCTGCTTTCGGCTGACCGCCGTGGTATTCCAACCCCCTTAAGGAGCGTTGGACTTCTTCTGTCAGGGGCGGGGTCCCCGGTTTGTCTGTACGTCTCCTTGGGTGTTGAGAAAGTGTATTGTCTTTACGTTGTTTGCCCCATGTATGGGCGCCAATTTGAGAAGATGGTTTGTATTGAAGGAATTGTATTATAGTTCTTATGTTGGGGAGCCGAACTTGTAGTTGCAACCGCACGTATAGAAGACAGCTTCCGGTAGCCTTTGCCCCAAATGTACTTTCAGGTGGACTGTGCCCCAAGTTTAAAAAATATTAACTTTGGAATTAAACTGTTTCTTTAAGTATTATATATTTATGTTTGCCTCGGCTGCGTCAGTATTATTGTTAGCAGGGTTGTGGTGAGGCTAAGTATGTAGGCTTATACAGATTATAATTTTACTTCACTCCTTTTATTAATGGTTGATACGATTTATATACCATTTCACTGATAGAGAGCTGTGAGATTCTTTATTAATTATTTGCACTTTTTAACACGTAAACTATTTTTCGTCTCACACGAATACGTATTAAATCTCTTGAGGACACTTTTAGCGTCTGGTTAGTAACGCTGTCTGAACTGATTTCAACCGCCTAAACTTGTAAATTTCTGTATTTCAAGTCTTTGATTAGCTATTTCTAATCCAATAAAACACCTTCATTTAACTAAAGCTTTTTCTGGTTGTTGATTGGCTATTTTTATAAACTGTCACTAAAATTACATTATTGATTCCAAGAATCGCAAGTAACATTTAAACTTTCTAATTCATTATTGCCTCAAGGTTACCTCATTGTTAACAACTTTTAACCTATTATTCTCACAGCTCCTACATTATTAAATTACGTAATATATTCACATAACAGTATTACACATGGATACAATAATATAAACATATACAATGACTGTTACATACATATATTGCTTTAAGGCGGCTGTTATTGAATTTACATATTATATAATTAGACTGGAATTATTTAAGTGTTAAAATTACTGTTCAGTGTCTATATCTGGAAACTTAAGAAACCTGTAATTTGTGTACCATCGATCCTGGATGCGGTCGCCCGGTGTGACCTCTTGCTTCATCCTTCCTCGGGATGCCTCCTCGTGGGGCGTAGGCGTAATATCCCTGTGAATCGGTGACGAGTCCCCTCCGTCACATAAAATATGCTTCATATGCTCATTTCAGGGCCAAAATTTAAGTTACTGATTAAACAGTTTAAGCGGAAAATAAAAGTGTGATGGAGGGCATTTCAAAAGAAATTCTTTGTAAATAAACCAATTAAGATCAGTTAAGTAATATTCAAATTTTAAAATGAATATAGAAATAATACAACATGAAATAATACAACACGGAACAAAAATTATAATGGAAAGTTTTTCTCGTAGCACTTTATATTATGTAAAACATGAAATTCCATGTAGCATGAAACAAAGGCTATTTTGTTTGTCCAAACGTGAATAATACATTCTAAAAGAGAGTATGCATTTAACCTCAAGGGAAGCAGGGTTGGCTCCTTCACTTTAAAAGACGAAGTCAAATATTAAATATATCAGTACAAATCAAGGAATCTTGAAGCCACCTGGTACTCAGTATGCGTTTTGTACTCGAAGGTCTTGGTTTAGATCGTCGAATTGGACAAGTGGCGGCGCCGTGGCCAAGTGGTTAGACCGTTCACCTCTCATCGAGGCGGCCCAGGGATACGCATGTGGTATTTGTGGTGCACAAAGCGGCTTCTGGGCCGGGTTCTCCGGTTTCCCCCGCCATTCATTCCATCATCACCTTTTCTTTCATTCATTTCACCATCATTTCCTCCTTCTTCCTTCCTCCTATCCTGGATATTCTCTCTGCTCCACGAGTGTCTGCTCCTCGAAGGGCCTCTGACCCCAGGCATCCGCCTGTAAGTCCTGGGGTTATAAGTCCTACATAAAAGGACGTTAAACAGAGAAGGAAGAAGAAGAATTGGACAATTAGGATGGGTGAAGCTAGCGTTTCCATTCGATTAGATTAATCATCTTCATCAGAGGAGTAAAGTTCATGGAGGGTATTTAGAGATTAGAAGGTTAATTCTTCATGCATAAGTTTAGTAGCCTTATACAGCATTATAACAGGTTTATTGCGATGGTGTGACATGGATTGACAAACCTCGTAAAGTAGGAAAGACAAATGTTATTTCTCATAAATTTCATATTTTAATGAGTTGTACACCTACGTAGTAAATTTTTGTCAGTGCATCATTGTTTTTCATTATACAAATTCAAAGGACTGAAGATAAATTCAGTAAAAAACAACAATATTTTCCATGTGAAAAAGTTTCTGTTGTGTGGGGAATCACTTCAAAATATTTGTTTTGTATCCTTTAATTGATTGGTTGATTGAAAAGAGGAGTGTGTTAAGAGTTTCATTGGCCTTCCAAACGTGAGCTTAAAAGGATTATTGCGCAACCGCATTGGAAGAGACGCCTTCACCGTTTCCCAAAATCTGTTCTCTGAACGTTGCATTATTTCGTTTCCAGTGCCTATATCCCCTCCTAGATTTTCCATGGTTATAGAATCTCTTTCTATCAATAATGGGCCACCAAACAGGATATGCGATGTAGTCTCCAACTCATGTTTGCACAGTCTACAAATGGTTTTATCTTTATTTACTCATGTTCAAAATTAGTGCAACTATTTTCCCCATTCCTCTCTTCTCCAGTTTTAGAAAAGATAAGGAGAGACTACTATTTGGACCCAATTTGTCCAGAATTAGTTTTCTACCTATCGTAGTTGGTCCCAATATACTGACGCGTTAGAAAATTGTGGAGCCCAACGGGTTAGGAGAGTTAGGTTTTATCAGTAAAAAGCTTACGTCTGCTGCAGTAGTGAATTGTTTTTTTAATATTTGAAACAACAAATAAGTTTATAACAATTTAAACAAAGTAAAACTTAAAGTAACTCATATAATTTATTGAAAATATAAATAAAATTGAATTGTAATTAAATTTTGATGTCTTTATGTTTCAACACAATATTTTTTTAAAACAATTTTAGCTTTCCTTTCTCATGATGCACTGCTGTACATTACAGCAAATAAATCTCTCCTTTTCTCTGAATTTTTATATAATTACTGAAATTAGCATCAAATTTAAAGAAAACGTCTCTTTGTTCTCAATTGCTGAATGCTATACGCAATTCATATATAATTATCCACAAATTAGTTAACAAAAGTATCGTATTTAAATTTCCTTTTAAATCTTTAACATATCCATAATGATGGATTGAGAATTGCCGGTATTAACACTAATAATACCGGTCCATTGAACTATGGATACTCATTATATTCAATTTATTTGGATAGAAAAATCGAAAAGTTACATTGTACAATTTAATTACTGAAATGTGAAAGTAGTATTACCTGGATAGATTACTGTAGCCACACATAGAGAAGGCCATAGTGAGAATTTGTGTTCCGTAACACTAGCCAAAGTATAGCTCATCCGCTCTCAACCAGAAGCCAGCGACCTTTTGCCGTTTTAAAACCTCGCCAGCTAACTTCTCCCGGACGAGTATTTTTCTTTAGCTAAACGGAGTTATGAGGTATGGCGTATGGCTGGTGATTTCTTCTACAGTGCGTGTTTTTACGAAGGTTTTGGCAGTACATGCATTGACTTCAATCGCGGGTTCAAGGTCAAAATATAGTATTTCAACAACCTTTTTACCAACTGATCTGCTTCTTTATTTCCTTAATGTCACGGTACCCACCGCAATTCGACCGTGTTGTAGGATAACAGGCAGACCATTTAGATCCGTTATATACTAATTTCATCTGGTATGAAGAAAGGGTTTTAAAGCGCTTTTTGCATCCTTGAAAGTTTCTGGACTTATGAGGTTTGATACTTTTATTTTTGAGTTGTAATAAGCGTGAGGCAGTATTTTTATCACTTAAGTGATATCAGTCTAATTATATAATATATAAAATATAATAACAGCCCGCCTTAACGCACTGTGTGTATGCAATAATATATAAAATGTATGTAACAGTCATTGTATTAATGTTTATATTATGTGCATGTTTAATAACGTTATGTGAATGTATTACATAATTTAACAATGTAGGAGCTGTAAGAATAGAAGCCGAAAGTTGCTAACAATGAGGTAACCTTGAAGCAACAATACATTAGAAGAATGTTTAAATAATGCTACAATTAATTCTTGGAACAATAATGTAATATTTAAAACAGTTTATAAATAGCCAATCAAAAACTAGAAAAGCTGAAAGTTAAAGTATTCTATTGGAGTAAAATTAGCCAATCAGAGACTTGAAATATAGAAAAAGTATAAATTTAGGCGATAGAAGAGATGCTAGAAGGCAGCGTTCCCGAGCAGTTCGCTCGGTATGTAGTCAGAATGAGACATATAAAATTCATTACGGCGTGAATAATATAAAGTTTACGTGTTAAAAATACAATTAGCAATAGCCTCACAGCTCTACAGTGGGATATATCAGTGAAGTGTTATTTAATCATATGAAGGATTAATAAAAGAGTGAAGTAAATAATTATAGCTTACGTAAGCCTTATTCTATAGCCCTGCTAAGAGATACGCGTTTCTGCAAATTACTACTGACGCACACGAGGCATGCATATATAATATTTAAATAAACATTAAAATACAAAGTTGGTGTTTCAAACCTGGGGCGAAGGCCACCGCAAAAGTGAACGCGGGGTGAAGGCCACCGGAAAGTTTGTATCGTACGTGGTGCAAATAACGTAAAGATATTGCAATTCAAAATTGGCTCTCTAACACAAGTAATACAACTACTTCAAGCGTCAAATGTATAAATATATTTTTTTTCCAATTTTTGGGTATTGAGTTGTGTCAGGAGCTCAAAATTTGTTTTGCCTTTGAAATCTCGATAACAAAGTTTTTATGGAATGCATTATAAATTTCTTCTATCATAGGTAAAGCGATATAAAACATAAAAGTATAGCGTGATTAACTTTTTATAGCTAAATGCAAATCTATTTGGATTTATTGACTGAAATGTTGAACTTTGACCAATATGGCTAAGATACCAATAACCTGTATATGTAATTAGTAATAGCTAGGGGCTTATCAGCGGCAGGCCACAGACAGACCGGCTCAATTCGCGTCCTCCTGATGTACTGGTATTCGATATTTGACTCGTTGACTGATTGACGCTACATGTCGCCAGCATAAGCTCACCACATATCAATCCTCTCCCATCCCCTGTTATTGAATGTATAGTTTTGTTGCAGCTCGGCAAAGTTCATTGAACTAGAACCGGAGTTGCGCAACAAAACATAATCAAAATGAAATCAAAGGGGCAGTGTTCGGCCATGTTACTAACGTTTATTCAGTATCTTCCGTTTATACGTATAATAAAAAAAAATCTGATGTGTTACACTCACATCACTTTCTCTACTCTTGTACAAACTATCTTTACAAACGCTTATTCTCCATATGCTTCATGTTAATCCAGATATCGACATGTTAATCTTATTGCTAATTTTCTTGTAGATGCAAGGGGAATTGGTAGGCTTTAAGCTTCAGTCGAATATTTTAAGAGGTGGTTGCTATGTGGAGTATTCCATTCTCTTTGTATTACCAGGACAAAAAAAATGAATAACGAATTTCCATTAGAGAAAAATCTGATGTGTTACACTCACATGACTTTCTCTACTCTTGTACAATCTAATTTTACAAACGCTTATTCTCCATATGCTTCATATTAATCGAGATATCGAGATGTCAATCTTATTGATAATTTTCTTGTAGATGCAAGGGAAATATGGTAGCTTTTAAGCGATAGTCAAATATTTTAACGCTGGTTGCTATGTGGCGCATTCCATTCTCTTTGCATGTCCAGGACATAAAAAATATGAATAACGCATTTGAGAAAAAGTATAAATATTGGAAAATTTAAGGAAATAACAAGCAATATCTCGAAAACGCTTCACTCAACAAAAGAAATGTATATGACATAAGTTGTGTATTTTAACGCGATCTACATTTTTTGTGTAGTAAAATTTTGTCTTATCTCTTATGGTTTACCTGTTATGCAAAAGTCGTTCACAATGAAGAATACTTTTGGAGACATTCCCAGAAAATTCAGGATATACATTTCATTTCTCATGACATTATCTTAAACATATGATATTTTCATCAAAATCGTTAGTCATTTTTGAGAAAATTAAAATTTTCGAAAAATCTTCCATGTAAAGGGTAGTCTGGGGTGGGGGGATTTTCTTGAAAACCTTCGTGTCGCATCTCTGGAAGATACTGAACCAAAATACCAAGTTTGGTGCTTTTCCGACTGTTCGTTTTTGAGTTATGCTGTTCACAGACACACACACACACACACACACACACACACACACACACAGACACACGGACATGTTTCCAAAAATGCTTTTTTTGGATTCAGGAAGTCTCAAAACATGTATTTCCGGTGAAATATCGGTATCGAATTTTTGGGTGGAATGCAATACTTCCCCTACTTACTATACGTAGTAGAGAAAGTAAAAATGTGATGTAATACATTCACGCTACTTTTTTTGTCAATGGAAAATTCACAGATATTCCTTATACAGGGTGAACAAATAACCCGCAACAGCAATTTATTTATAAAAATACGATATTAAAACTTTACAGACTAAAAGAATTTACCTAGATATAACTAAAGTAATTGAGAACTTTCACGTGAGCTTGATTTCATCATTCAGCCATAGCCGGAGGTGTAGTCTGTGGCGCATCACATTAAAATTTCAAATGGGAAGGGGTCTTCAGACCCAACCACTTAAAGGAAACATTTTTATTAATTCATAATCTTTCAAAGATAAGCATATTGTATCTATTTTTGTTGTAGCTAGGCTGCAGTTATCCACTTGCTTGTACATGAGCAGCAAAACGCCTGACGAGCACGTTGAGGATATCTCTGGGTACGTACGCTCGGCAGCTCGGAAATTTATACCTACGCCGTTTGCCTAATAGTAATTAACGCATCAAATCCTTTCTCATTTGTGAAAACCAACGCTATTTATACTAGAAGTACGAGAGTAAGTGAATAAGTATCAGCAGATAATTTTTTAAAATTTATTATAACAATAATGGAAAATTACAATTACATAATTTTTAACCTAGTTCACTTGTTTCTCATTGCGCATTGTCCCTCGTTGCACAAGCTTTCTAATACTGTCAGAAAAAAAAATTATATATATATATATATATATTTTTTTTTTTTTTGGCTGAGCAGCAAGCCATGTATGTACCGCATCCTTCACTTCTTAGTTTGTGGTGAAATAAGGGCCCCTTAAGGCATTTCTGATTGGACCGATACTGACTTGCTCATTGTTGGCGTCACTAGTGGATATAAATGGGGTTCCTGTTCTTTCCTCGTCCTTCACAGTTGTTCGACCATTTTTTAACTTTTCAATCCACTCGTACATATTCCGCCGGGGTAAAACTTTGCTCTCATATTGTGTGAAACGTCTTCGATGGATTTTGGCTCCTGGTAAACCTTTGGAACAACGGATAACCGCAGTCTGTTTTTCTTTGGTGCAAACGGTGAGGGGTGCAGCCATTATTATGCAACAATACAACACTCACTGGAGTGATAACAATCAAACATTCCAGAAACAGAGACAAAAGAACAACATATCGACGTACACTCGCACAAGCCGATAGAGCCAGCCTATAAAAGATTAAAAATAGTGATCGGAAATAGTTGACCTATCCTCGTATTTGCAATCAGTTAACTTTTATACTATTTCATTAGTCACACAAGTAATAAAACAAAACACTTTATCAATGTATTTTTCAAGGCCATCTGGGTTTCATTTGCCAACGTTAATTTTACTTTCCTCTTGGTATGCCTCAAGATGAATGACATTCCTACCTGCATATCTGAGATTCGTGTACCTTTGTCTGCGAAATAGATTTCCGGGTCTTTTAATTACTTTTAATGGCAACATTTTAATTTTTTTGATTTGAAAAAGAGGAACACCTCAAGTGTAACGTGGTTGTCATTCCCCGCCGCTCGCCCTTAGATGTTAATGAAACATCGCAATAGACGTAAAATAAACTTGTATGAACTTCAGCCAAGTTGCAGATGAGGAATACGTTGGACACATTTAATTCTTAATATCGCAGAGTAAAAGATCTCAATTGTGAATGGAGTCCCGGTCTTCAAATTCACAATCATGTATTCTAAGTCGTACAACAACGAGGATCACTGTTAGTTATCTCCTACTAATTATCTAAAACAGACATTCTAATGCAGTAGCCGAACGTTTGTGTGATTGCAACTAATGATAATAAAAACAATCTTTATTTCCCCCTACCGAGTTGTAATCCATTCCTTTTACTTTTGCCAACGATAATTAATCGGGAGATTTCAGTAACGAGTTATCTTCAGCATCTGAGCATGCCCATTGTTTCACACGGAGAGGTGCTGGTCATTTCTTTTCTTCTTATCCTCCTTAACGGAGGGGACTCGGCACCGATCCAGAGGGGTTATTGTACCTATGTCCCACGAGGATGGATGAGGCGAGAGGATACACCGGGCAGCCGGATCCAGGAGCGAAGGTACAGCAATAAGAGGATCCCTAATATTCCAGAAGTAGACTCCCCACCAGACGGACAGGCAGATTGGGGACCCCACCCTCACACAGAGGGTTTCTTTTCTTACTAAAAATGCTTTTTGAATACAGCTTTTTGGTTGAGATATAGTACTTCCCCCACTATGATAAGCAAGCGGTAGAGAATGTAAAACTCGTGTACATATACAATTTTGTGTTCACGGTTGCAACTAATCAGCAGCTAAGAATAAAGTAAACTGGTACATGTGTCAAAATGAGATCCATATAATTCATTACAACATTTTTGTTTTTATATAGGAAGATAAAAAATATTAAAAATTACTTACAGTATGTCCCAAAGAAATGGTCAAGCTAGAATTAGCAATATTAGATGTAAATTATTAATGATTATGGAAGAAGGATAACTACAGTGTAATACAGTGTATTTAACTCAAAGTTAAATACAGTAATACAACATTAAATATAGTAATTTTGCGGATCAGTACTAAAAAATCTATATTTTGGACAAAGCACATATTTTGTCTCTATATGTAAGTTAAACGTTCCACGTGGAGTAGTGGTATGGACCATGTTGTTCAACTTTCACCTCTGTAATGCGCATATGGGCATGAGATCGGCAGCCGGGTTGGTAGTCCAAGTTTCATACGTGTTGTCGTGTTAAACATTTAATTTAACTTAATTCAGTATATTCATAAGTTCTATTCGTAAATAATCATGAAGTGTAAATAAAATGTGTTATATGCGTTTAAATATTATATTTGAAATGTTTCCAAATATCACATTATGGGTAAAGAGAATTGTAAATTTTGTCCAATGCATTCTTCATCCGCGTATTTGCAGTACTTCCCATAGTCTCATGTCAACAACTCTCTCTTCTCCACATAAGTAGCAGAATCACCTTTATTTTATCAGATTTGGGTAAAACAGGAAATTGACGGTTATTTCCTTTTTGGGGGGGGGGCTCCCCCGCTGCTCTTGGTTTTGACACTCTTGACGCTTTTGTATTCTGCCTGTCTTGATCTCGTATAAAAGCTTGCTTACTTCAACCGCTTAATTAGTTTTTTGGTCACTTGTTTGAACTTTAGTCTCTTGACTTCGGGCGTACAAAAAATGTCCTTAAATGAAGTTTCTGATTTTGCTTTGTCATCACAAAGGAACAGTCACTAGATAGATCATAGAGGAAGAAGCCATCACTTGAGTAGCTTAAGTCATTTGCTTCTTTTTTGAGATGCCTTTCTATGGTTTAAATTAAGTATTATTATTAAATATAATTAACTATATTTTAAAGTTGTTTATAAAATTAACATTAAGAAGTTTTGAAGCAAACTAATGTTCCATATTCACCCCTGGGTCTTGTTCAACTCACCTGGGAGGAACTTGTTTGGAGCCTCCGGTTACACCGTGCTTTCATTCATTGATTTACTAATGAAGCTAAGAATTCGCTTTGTTTTCGAATATCAGCACACCAGTTTATTTTACTTAAAACAAGATTTTAAAATTATTTACACCATGTTCATATTCCTCAAATTGTCCCCTCCCCCCAAAAAATACTGCAGACAAATTTCCTTGAAATAATTACAGATATTTCTTTGGAGACGTCGACATTGAACTTGCCATATAGATACCTAATTTCTGGAGTTGTATTTGGAAGTCAGAGGCTTGCGGAAACAGAATTACCGAAGTTCTCTGAATTTTATGCATGTACACTTGGTGAATTTAAACCCGGCGGGTGTAACAGATGGAACTCGAATCAGGCACTTCCGTGAGCATTCAGAACACAAAGCCTACAATATTCTTGTAGTAGTTAAAATGGGGAACACACTATATCCCCAAAAGTCTTGTAAGAAAATAATCCGTATTAGAGATTTCAAATATATAGAGTTTTCGTGTGTTTCGACACGAATATTTGTAAACAAAGCATACTTTATTGATTTATAGTCCATAAATAGAGTATGGCTAAAGCTGGTTATAATGCCACGTTTACTGTAACTTCTAGATCAGTGATAGACAGCTTACTGTTCCGAGCTCAAATCTCTGTGGAGCAACTTAACTTTTCCCTTACTTTTCATTTTAAATACATGAATAAATACATAATAGGATTTCTTCATATTTTATATATGTGACGTTTATTTAGTAGACCGTCATACCCACTGGTATAATGCATGCATAACATTAATTTATTGATCGAGAGGAGGTTTTACGCTGAGTCAATTTAATTTTATAAGCACAAATTTCGTCACTGTTGCAAGTATATTTGTAAGTAAAATTAAGACAAGCAATGTTATTTAACTATATTACAGTAAAACGAGTGTAAAACTGTAGCGGTTCCTACGTGGTAAGCCCCCACTAAGTTGATGATAATGATGATGATGGACCGTTGGGAGATGATGGATGCTGTATTACGTACCTGTAGGTCGTCTTGATGCCCGTACTCATGTGATGTGTCATGACGTTCTCGTAGACTGGAATTTGATATTATATCTGTATTCTTGCGTGTATGTTAGTATGTTGTAATTATTATTTTACAATTGTGCCACGGCGGTTGTATTTTGTGTTGGAGAGCAATTGTGTCTTGTCAGGGTAAGGTATGGACAATGTTAAAATATTTGGCACACACGTATTCTGTTAACTATTTCACTTGTATTTTAGATAAACCACATGCAGATATTCACAAATCACTACTAGCTTTGTCATGTTAAAATATGTATAACTGGCAGACTTTAAATACGTAGTTTTAGCGTCTATTTAGACACAAGCTTGTATACCGCCTTCCTACTCGAAGTCTGACAAGCTTCTGTTAGCGTTCCCTTCAACCGTTTTCTTAGCGTCCATATTTGAATAGTAGGCATGTATCAATGTATCTGATTGGTGCTACTATCCAATAACAGTTTGTTACAATATGTGTGTGTGTTAACACACTTCCATTGTCTTAACTGTGAACCCAAGGTTCGTTATATGCTTATGTAGATGCTACTGCATTTCTCATAATTTGTATTACTGGTTTTATATGTAACAATAGCCTTTCCCTCTTATATTATATTTTATATGTTATAACGTAATATTCTTGTGCTCTACCATTGTACATTATGAATATGTGTGTTTTTTACACCATCTTAATTATTATACGTACAATATTATCAAAAAAAAAACATAACACGTAAAAACTTAGAAGAAAAACATTAAAGAAAGAAGTTATTAATGTGTTGATGCTGAGAATCTGTGAATTAGATGTCTTATTGCATTAATGACTTATCGTATTAGTTTGTCCGTGGCTAGTACTGTATGTTTCTTCAAAACATAAAAGTTAACAAACCACTATGGAGAATCGAAATTGAGCTGCTTGCTAGAAATTAAATAGCTTAATCACTGCTCCACGCCAAGCACGGAGTGGAGGTAGCTCTAAATCAATGCCTTGGCTTCATCATAGGGTTAGCCAAAGCGGCGTATGGAAGTTGACAGTTGTGAAGCGCATGCTCATTAGAAGGGACTTTCAAGAGGTTTAACTCCTCAAGAAACCGGCCACTTTTAGTTTGACAGAGAGTACGTTAACATATAGTTAGTCAGTTTATACGCAGGGCTGTAATTATGCTGGTCATATCGGCGGCTTCGCTTTAGAAACTCTCGCTCTTTATTTCGCTTATTCTAGCGGGTTGTTTTTACTCCAGTATTAGCTGTTAGTTTACTTTCTTTTTAGCAATTGCTAAACACAAAAACAAAAGCGGTTTTAGAAAGAAGCTGAATTTTTACCACCATTTTATGCGGATGTGAAGCTACTACACCATACTAGTTACCGATTTATTAGAGCGAATAAGTTGAAAAATAAAGAAACTTCATATTTGATGCACAACTACGTAAATAACGCAAACTGATGTTTTGCAAACCTCAAAAATAAATATCATGCATGAGCTCATATTTGCTTATGCGCTGTTGAATTGGGATATCGTTTAGGTAAACATAAAACTCTTGAAGTGCAATACATGGACGACGTTCACATATATCCCTTATATATCATGCAATCCACATAAGAAGCTATTTTATACTTATGTTATATAACTAACGATTAATGTTTTTATAGAAGTATTTTCAAATTAAATATTAGTTGCAAGCAACTTGAGAAAACAACGTTCCACTGTTTAACTTACAAATCTGTTTTGTGGGAACTCGTGCAGATTTGAAGGCAAATTTTCAACAAACTGTTCTATAGATCAAATAGATAGAAAATAATTTAGAAGTAGCTTTAAAAGCAAAAAAAACAGAAAAGTTAATGGGTTGAATATTAAAATTGTATTAAAATATTGGATTTCTTCATTTCTTATGCATTTCGTAGAAGAACTCCTCAGTTACCAGTGAATGGAATGCTACAGGAAATTATAGGGGAATAAGTTTATTAAGTACAGGCTACAAAATGTATGAGAAAATTCTCAGTTGGAAATTACAAGCTGCTACTGATGTAACAATATCAGAAGAACAACCAGGCTTTAGAAAAGGACGTTTATGTAGTGATAACTTGTTTATAACGATAAATATTTATTAATTTAATCTATAAACTAACATAGTGTTCATTGATTATCCGAAAGCATTTGATAAGGTAAAAACACCCCCCTTTTACGGAAAATATTAGAAGCAAGAGGTTTTCCTAAATACCTTATAAGTGTTATTAAGAGTTTATATGTAAATACCAAAATAGTCATTAGTCTGATTCTAAAATGTCAGACCTCAACAAAGCAAGGTGTTCCACAAGGATGTACTATATCACCCACTTTAGTTAATTTATATGTTGACGATATAAAATAGGAATATAAATACAGTTTAGGATCAAAATAAAATTCAGCACATATTTAAATGTATGCTGACAATCAAATAGTTATACAAGAAATGTAAAATAATATACAAAGAGCAGTGTACAAATTGAGTCACAATATTGTGTATTATAATTTAATTATATCCATAAATAAAATAAGATAGCTATGAAACCCTTCAGATCTAAATGAGAAAATATTGGAGCAAGTATACCAATTCAGCTATCTAGGATATAATATTAGTTATAAGTTCGACAAAAACATTGAGATGAAAGTTAATAGATTTCAAATTGTGGAACAATTAGTAAAACTTTGGGAAGAAGAACTAGAAAAGAAACACTGTAAATTCTATAAGATTATGGATGTCCCTGCTGTATTATACGGCTCCAAATCGTGGACAATGAAAAAAAGAGAGATCACGTATACAGTCTGCGGAAATTAATTTATGATATATTTAAAAGGGTGCACTAAAGTTATAAAAAACTTGATGAAACAATAAGTTCCGGCTTGAATATTTTCTCAGTTAACGACAAGACTGGTGAAAATGAAACAATTCTGCATTTGTTACGTACTGTACTGTACACTGACAGATCAGATTAAACACACTGTGATAAAAGTATACGTATTTCATGTTCGGATGTTGCATTAACTGTTATGTGTTGTACGTTTTGGTTAGTGAATACTATACAGGCTTCTGTGAAGGTATTTTCACAGAAACAAGTGTGATTGGGATAACAAATTGAATAAATCATAATTACATTATTATTCTGTGGGTCCCTAATACCAAAATACTCGGAAGATATCCCTGAACAACCTCTGAAATTTTGTCAGAGTTATGGTTCATCCTGTATATATAAAATTTGACTCGCTGCTTGCTCTCGCATACGGCACGAACGGGAGCAGAGTTAGTCTTAAAGTTATTTTGCGAGGCAGCAAGTAGACCCAGCTAACCTCGGAATCGAAATACTAGCCCCACAAAAAACAAAACAATGCCACCCGACTCGACTCCATCATTTCACTCGTACACGAAATGTAAATAACTCAAGGGAATTTAAATAAATAGGCCCAGTGAGAATATGTAAGGGTACAAAAAGGACATCTGAAAAACTATTTTAGAATAAAGGTTATGTGATACAAATGATTATTTGTGTTTCGAGAATATTAAAATCTTCTTCTTGCATCCTAGCGAATATTGAATCTAAATAGTATGCTTAGTATTTGTCAAATTATTTGTTTCTGAGTAATAATGTTACAACACACATATGCGAAATTAAGGGTAGTTTATACGGGTAAAGTGTTCTGCTTTTAGGGTAACCACAGTTTAAATGATATACACCAAATTTGAATAGTATTTTTTGAAACCCTTCAGAATGCTTTGAAATTCACACATAATTAAGCGCAGTTTTAAGACCCTGCAATAATCTGTCCTAGTTTATAGATTATACATAGGCGATTTTTTTCGAATTCAGGTTCAGTTGAAATTTTCTGAACCCAGGTTAAAGGATAGCTGAAACAGTGCAATAAAATGGTACATAACTGACTGAAACTCCAAAGGAGGAAATAAGTACAGAATTTATTTAGCTTTTATCATAATTAGAAACGATACACAACCATGCTGAAACCTAGGGTAGTAGCAAAACGGGATAAAATATTTATAAACTCACTTCCCAGTAAGTGTATGAGTGATGTTTTGTTTGCACTTGTAGATACTACGAGGAAGATCGTGGTTCAATTCCTCTCCTAGGTTATATATTTAATTGTAGCTTAGTAAATTTAAACGAGTTAAACTTTTAATAAATGCAACTTGCCTAGGAAATATTTTTTTTATTTTAAGCTTATTGCCAGAATTGAGACTTACTAAAACATCACAACCATTGGCATGTGTCCAGAAACGCCACATTTTCCTGTATCTCCCTTAAGGTTGGAACGATATTATAGCTAGTAATAAATTTATTTGAAAACTGTGAAAATTTCTTAGATTTACAAAACATCTTATTACACATAGTAATGGCATAACCCCATAAATATTGTTACATGCTGCGTAGAGGCCTAAGAGTTCACATGAAAATTAAATTAATTTCTAATACCCAGCAAGCACATTGAGGGGACATACACACATTTGGCTGCGGAGCACGGAAATGTGGTGTGGAAGTTAAGAAGAAACACGAGTTTTTCACTGTACAAAATCTATAACACAAATCTACTTAATATTCCTAGATTTATTTCCCAACCGTTTGGAGTTCCTACATTATTAAATATGAAAGATGAGAGGAGATCCAAAAGCCAGCTTGCACACACGATCCCCTTCTCACGGAATCCTAATACAGACGCTATATCCCCCACCACTCGTGGCTAGCACAGCTACCAGCCAGGAGTGACGTAAACAATAATGTGTCTGGTGATGACAATGTAGAACAATAATGTGTCTGGCAATGATAATGACAATGCAACCCCCCAAGTTAATAATGCGCCACAATATACGCTGCAAAACCGATGTCGAGGTGTTAAGGACATGGACTTGTGAGCGCTAGGGCCACGGTTCAAATCCCGTCAGGCTCGTCCACTCTGATTGAGGATTTTTTCAGGTTTTCCTCAGTCCTAATAACTGGCAAATGCAGGTAGGTACATTAAACTGAACGCCTGGAACGTTTCCTTCATAAATTTCGTTCCCAAATGTCATATCATTTCTTGTATCATCAGTGTCCACCACCTGTAGTGCCGTATGTAGTAAAAACGAGCGTTAAAGGCTGCTAGAGAGATCTAATTTGACCTCTATATTGTATCGTTTATTAGTGTTTACACGAAATACTCTTAAGAAACCTTATTTTTCTGTCTGCTTCATTTTAATCGAGATAAACCTTTCCAGAAATAGTTACATTGCACATTTGGTCATAAATACAAAAGGAATAGCGATAGTTAAATATTTAAGATCTGGAACAATACATGGAAAATGCCATGCTCTTCATATACAATCGTGAGAAGCAACTGAAAGTTGACAGGAATTAAAGAAAGAAGGTATTCAATAATTCGACCCATTAATAACGAATATTTCGGAAATGGCTTATGCTAGAAAAAAGTTATTTGAAATAAATGTTATATATATACTAAGGAATCTAATTTTTCTGTAGCACGTTTTGGTCTATCGCCTTTCCAGTAAGACAGGTTTAAACAAAATCCTTCCAATGTAGAGGACTGCACAGGCCATTCCCAGAAAATTCAAGATGTACATTTTATTTGTCATTTTAATATATTTAATTTATGGTATTTTAACCAAAATCATTAAAGCCAATTCCGAGAAAGTAAACAATGTTACATATAAAGGTTGGTTGGGCTGGGGGAATTTTCTTGAAAACCTTCGTGTCGTATCTTTGGATGATACTGTACTTAAATACAAAGTTTGGTATCTATTTCAATTTTCGTTTTTGAGTTATGCTGTTCACACACACACACACACACACACACGCGCGCGCGCAGACCTTCATCTAAAAATCCTCTTTAGATTCAAGGGGTCTCAAAGGATATATTTCCGGTTAAATCTAGGTATCGCACATTATTTACCTACTATGCACGTGGCAGAGAAAGTAAAAACGCTTTTAAAATACAAATTGCACCATGTGTATAATGTAATAATATTGTTTTATTTGTTTACTTGGTATAGATTTCCTTTAACTTCTTTGGTTACAGGTGACCTTGGATTAAAGAACAACTGATGCTGTTGCTCGCTGAATTGTAGAGTTTCTTGACTGTATTAACTTTTAGCCATTAAATACATTCACATTCACTCCCAGACTCGGTGGAGGATAGGTAATGATTATGGTTAAATAAAAGTTCTTCGCACCAGTCAGGAATCGATCCTGGGACCTCTAGTTTGAGAATCCAGTGGACTGTCCACCTAATCGTAGAGGCAGCCGAAACGACATTATATGATATAATGTTTTTAAATTTATGAGAAAACAAGCTTATGTACCAAATAAACAATGTCAAAAAATTCTAAGCGAATATTCATGGATGCAACATTTTTGGAATCGAATTAAATTTGAGTGGTTTATGTTGGGAGGCATAATGTAAATACAGCTTTTTGGTCCTTTTTCTAAACGGTTTAGTAGATAGAACAACACAAGATGGGAATCGTCCGCCGTGGTGAAGTAGTTACCATGCTAGCCTCTAAATCCCGAGGTCGGTGGTTCAAATCCGGCAGAGGGCGATGGATTTTTTGTGGGCGTAAGAATCCTTAGCATGGCTTCTTTCGGAAGGGAAGTAAAGCCGGTGTTTCGGTGTCTAGATTTACGGCACGTAAAAAAAACCTCAAGCCTGATAAAGCGGCCTCTGAGTAAAATTTCCTATCTTTCACGCCCAATATAGAATGGAACGCTTAGGACCTCAGCAGTTAAAGAGAGTCCATAAATAACTCAATTAAAAACACACACACAAAATGGGAAAGTTGCAGATGAACCTGACATCTTGCTTTTTTTCTGTTACAGCTATAGAAAACCTAATAGTATAGCATAAGGAAATAGGTATTTTATTCTTCTTCCTCCCACTACAACGCCTCGATTGTTCCTGAAGCATATCCTTGCATTTAGTGTCGACAACTGGCTGTTTCCCAGTCTCTTATGGTTTTCAGCTTATACACGACACTTGAACACAAACTTGCGTTGTAACATCGACGTCTGTGGAACACACGTAACTCTGCTGCAGAAGGGAGGTAGTGTGCGTAAAGACTTTGTACTCTGCCGCGGGGCGAAAAACAAGAAATACGTGCTTTCTAAACAACAAAGTTGCGGAAGCTCAGCGTTTGCCATCCCCCTAGGGTTGAAGAGGGTTGTGTAACAGAAAGAGCAGCCCATACGGTACAAACTTTAAAGGACCAACTGTACTTAGAAGCAATCCTATCTTACAGCTTCCGATTTGCAAACAACCAGCACAATGTACAAAGGACACAGCTCCGGGCGGTTCCTCAGTTCACAAGTTGCATATAACCTTCGTGTTCCTTTTTAAAGTGTGCTTGCATCGAACTTGGTCCTGCAGCATGTATTACAAGTGATGTAACCCAGCTCGAACGGTCAGAACCGATTATAAACATCACAAAAACATTTATTCATTTCCAGTCCCCGGATTTTGATAACCTAAGAATGTTAAAAATGGCGTATAAAATAACTCTGAAACCTTCAAAGAACGCTAATTATAAAAACATTGCCCTGAAAACTGAGATTAATTTAATTTATTTAGTCCACAGCAAGCTCTAAACTAATACATAAATGTGCATAATCTGTACAAGCAGGAAAAGTAGGTTTAAGAGTAATGATGAAGTAGTTTGAAATTAATTAAAATACAGAGTTACTCAAAAAGAAGGAACATATTTTAAATATTTATTTCTAATAAACGACAATAGATGGCGACACATTCAATGCATAACTCAATAGAGAATATTTCAAAATTTTATTTTATGTGTTCAAAATGAGCACTATTTGTTATGGACGACCAGTGCTTTTCTGTTTGCATACGCAACCATCTTATACAAATTTGTTGTATCAATTTGGAGTTTTTTTATGACGAGGCGGCTCGCTGTTGAAGTTAAAAACGAAATTCAGGCTGCAATGAAACAATAGATTCACTCTTCGCATAATGCGGCACACAAAATGACTTTTCCTGTGGCGTTGCCATCTTCTCGTAAACAAACACAGCGCCGCTGTTGGTACTGAATCGGGCTTAAAACTTTGAACTTTCCTCTATTCAGTGATGCGTTGTGTGTGTCGCTATCTATTGTCGTTCATTAAAAATAAATATTTAAATTCTGTTTCAAATTCCGTGGGCCGGCCAATATGACTGAGGTTTATTCGTGGTTTCCCTCAGCCGCTAAAGTAAATGCCGGATTGGATATTTAATACCACGACCCAAACTTCACCTTAAGTCTAAAACTACTTCTTTCTCTGTTTAACGTCCTCATATGTAGGACTTGCACCCCAGGGCTACAGAGGCCTGTCGAGGAGCAGGCACTCATGGATCAGACAGAATATCCAAGATGGGTGATCAGCCCGATGCCTGGTATGCGAGGAAGGAAGTAGATGAAATGAAATGATGGCGAAATGGATAAAAGGAAAGGTGATGATGGAGCAGTTGGTGGAATGAATGCCGGGAGAACCCGGAGAAAACCCGCCCAGACGCCACTTCGTCCACCACAAATCCCACATGCGGGTCCCTAGGATTGAACCCGGGCCGCCTCGGTGAGAGGCGAGCGGTCTAACCACTCGGCCACGGCGCCACCCAAGTCTAAAACAATAGTAAAAATGAAAAATAGATGGTAATAGCGAATGTTGTGCCATCTATCCGCAGACAATGAAAGCAGTTAGACTGGACGGCACCCTAATACCATCAGCAAGGCTCGAAGCAGAAGATCCACTACGGTCTCTGTGGACACGATGAAGCAGGTGGTTACAGGGTTGATACACAGAAGGCTAACTGTCCGCCACACCTCTCTCTAAGAGTTATTCAGTAACAGATCCGTTGCGATATGACTCTGTGGTTAAAGTGACGTAAAGTAAATAAACACTGAATTTCTCTTGCGAATGCTGGAAGCTTCTGTTGCTAGTTGTTTAAACTGGTATAAATAAAAAATTATCAAAATTTAATTTCTTATTTATATTTCTATCACTTCGTATAGTAAGTAGAAGTAGTGTATTCTATCCAAAAATTCGAGATTACACATACAACATATTTTTTGTGTTCCCCTGAATCAAAACAACATTTCTTAAAAAAGGGTCCCCGGATAATGATGTGTGTGTGTGTGTGTGTGTGAGAGAGAGAGAGAGAGCGCACCATAACTAAAAAACAAATCTTTAGATATATACCTTACTTGGGATTAAAGCTCAGTTTCAACAAGATTTTCAAGAAATGCTCCTACCACAAACTACCCTATGCGTGGAAGCAAACGTTTTGTAAATATAAGAAAACAGGTTTTTTTTAAAAAAAAAATTAAGTTAAAGTAGATGTGTATAACTATAAAGAATGAATGTTACCTTAAGGAAATATCTTGGAATTAACTACTACTAAAAATCTTAGTGTCATAACCTAATACTTGGTGCTTCATGGTCGTTACCACAACTCGGTACGCACTGTACTGTGGGGCATTCGTCACCTCACCCCACCAACCGGCACTTTCAACGCGAATCCCATGCACATTAACCAAACGTTTCTTTGTTCTAAAAGAATTTTTCTACAAATGCATGTCTCATTCAGTGTTTGTTGACAGTTTATAGGTACTTCCATTAATACTACTTCCTACCTGTTATCTAGGACAGTTTTGGTTCTTTTAATAACATAGTGAAGCTTATCTCTCACTAATAGTTCTTTCATGCAACTTATATATCTCCTGTAGTTTAGGATATATTGGTTTTAATTTTGAAATCGCTGGTACATTAATTTTTTTATTTTCTATTTTTCTTTTCCATATCTATTAAAAGTGGTAATAGGCCTCCTTACTGCAAAAATACGAACCCGATTTGAAATGGAGCACGTAGATCAAATATATTACTATATTCCAGCTGACATTTCTAGACTTCCGTTATTTACTTTGTGTCATACCATTCGGAAAGAAATGCCTAAAGAAATACTTGGCTACGAAGAAGTTCCATGAGACGGAGAATAAGATAAAAATAAGACAAAAAGAAACAGCTAAGAAATTCGAGGGAAGCTTAACCTCCCAGTGCGGCGCAATGTTGGGAAACACAATAAAGTGCTTAAGCTGTCAAGCCGCTTTTTTCTGCCGTTTTTTAAAGGAATAAGACAGGGATTGTATGTTGGGTCATAAAAACAGAGGACAATAAATCAACAACAAAAGGAACACAACAAGTAAGCAAACAAGATTTAGAGCCTCCTCCTGAAGATAAAAATCTTTTGTCAGCCACCAGGATGATAAGCGCGAAAATAGGATTATGTTCCATAAACACGCCTGTAGGATCTTGGCTAATAAACCAGAAATATAGCACCGATAAACTATATAACATTCCCAGGTATTATTATTTTATAATTTTTAGTTTTACATAGTGCTAAACTATTCTTTCCATCATTATTTCGAGACCTGCAAAACGATCTATAAAGATGGTGAATTGGGAAGGAGAATTCACTATAGAAACACTGGGCAGAAAAGGTAATATCACCCAATGCGACATTATCGGAAGACATTTCACGAAAAGGAAAAAAGCAACATATTCATAGTTAAATAGTTAAGAAAATAATACAATACGTTTCAGAAATTTGGCCAATAATAAGAACAAAAGAAAGGAAATTATTAGCAACAGAAATGGAGTTTTGGTTGGAATGCAGTACCTTCACAAGCTACTAGGTATATGGGCGTGTCATAACGGTATAAAGCTGTATATGTTGGTACTGGCAAAATGTATCTCAACCCTACCACCGTGACCACCTCAGTTTCTCGAACATAATTTGTTCTAGCTCCTGGATTGGCAGGGTACTTTGCCTTCACCAAAGTATTCCCGAACTGACGAAGGTAACATTACAACTTGAACCATATCTTTCACAATACTGCTATCTAACTCAACAACTATGGAAGCTGCTACCCTATTAAAAGTTTCTAGTGTAATTTAGTATATGTTAGAATTTAAAAATTAATTTATCTAAAATAAATTTTAGAAACTTAATAAATGGTTTGTTTGCTCTTGGTTACACGATTTAAATTACGTACAATATTGCAATTCCTGGATTAATGCTTCCACAACGCAAGATAAATAACTTAAAAACATAAGAGTAATATAAATTAATTTTGAGTTAGCTTATAAAATATGTAAAGCGACTTTAGACATTAGCCTTACCTTGTCTGCTGAAATGCTCGAGCAAACCGGACCACGAAGTTGTGCTTGCTGGTCAGTCTGTTCTCGTCCACGGTACCTTGTTACACTTCTGGGCCTCAGCATGGGAGACCATGTCCGTCCACTTCCCTGTAGGAGCGCTGCCGTCGCGGATGTATGTTGCTCAAGCCAATGTAACACATGTATAAGCTATGACGTTGTTCTACCATGCGTTTGCCCATGATGACATTCAGCTCTAGCTGGATCACAGGAACTACTCTCGATATCATCATCTAGAAGCGCTGCGAGGAGATAAAACTGGCTCAAACTTAAAACGTTATATTTTTATGTTATTCTGTCGTTTTTAATGCCATTTTCGTATTGCCGTTTAGTAACGATAACAACTTTAACCTTCGTCTCCATGTGGCTGGTAAATGTCGTAGATGTCGTTCACTTTAACCACACATGCAAGTAATTCTTCTCCCCTTCCTCTAGAAGGCGGAAATATTCTCATTTGGTTACACTTTCTGTGTGTGCTAATTGTAGCTAAACTGTCCTTTAGAGGTGGTATCTGAACGCCTTTTTATTCTATATAGATTATAAACATCCCTCATCGATTAGTTTATAATTGCTGTATTTATTTTGAGGGGAGTCACATAGAGAACTGATACCGGCTGAATGGAGTCAAAAGTTGGTTACCTAAGGCTGGAAGCTTTACGGAGGGAAAAACAGTATAGCGATGTAGAGGAAGGGCCACATTCTATGCACGGCAGTGTACGTGGTAGAGAACGTAAGAGGGATACAGAAAGTTAAACGGAGTAGAGAAAGTGATAAGGCTTCTGAAGTTATTACGTATTATTGACTTCATGTAGCGCTGTAACGCCATCGCTTTAGTCAAAATAAATCCATTGCTACCGCAAAGCATGGCCTTTTGGAGAAAACAAGCAGTTCCCATGCTCTCTTGTGCTTACAACAAACGTGGACAAATTCTCAGGAAACTGTAGCTATTTAATATAGTAATTTAAGACGCAGTCACGTCCAAAGTTAGTGAGACTTGGTTTTTACTGCATTTCTTGGACATGTTCCAGGTCAGAAAGCGCTGGAAGGGGTTGTTATTGAGGAAGTGGGCCAGCTCCCTCCCGAAATGCCTCGACTATCGCAGTTCGAAGTATCATCCTCCCATTTTGTTTCATATCTCACGAAAACAGTGCATGCGCATGTTCAGCTAAAATAAGATGTCGGGGAATTACATCGTGCGATGGCTAGATCTAGGCTGCCTTCCGAAATGGTAGCTCTCTTGCATGAAGGAAAACATTTACGTTCGTTTTCCCCTTCATATTTCCTCGTTCTTACTGCTGTTACATTTATTTCCACAGCCAATGTTTTCATAAGGGTTTTTGGAGGGTAATCTAGGCCTAGATTACGATTCGACTATTCTCATGATTAGTCTTTATGTAAGAAAGTTTAAAGCTAGCATAACACCGCTAGATATCGGGATTATGAGTATCACATTGTTAATAATATCGATATAATATTCAGCTTGCACTAAGGAAACCGGAGTTCGAAACCCACCTGTGCTATTGAAATTCTTTTTCCCCTTGCAACTTGAGGGACACTGGGGCTGAGGTTTAAGGCGAAAATGACAACTGTTTCGATTTTTACCTCTACTATGTTTAGTAAGTTGGGGAAGTATTGCATTCCACCTAAAAATTCGATAATGACATTTCACAGTAGATGCATGTTTTAGGTCCCCTGAATTCAAATAAATAATTTTTGGAAACGTGTCTGTGTATATGTCTGTCTTCTGTCTGTGAACAGCATAACTCAAAAACGAAAAGTCGGATAAACACCAAACTTGGTATTTGAGTTTAGTATCCTACAAGGATGCGACCCGAAGATTTTCAAGAAAATCCCCCACCCCAGACTATCCTCGACATGGAACATTTTTCGAAAATTTTGATTTTCTCAAAAATGGCTCTAAGTATTTTAATCAAAATATCATATGTTTAAGATATTGTATGTCAAATGAAATGTATACCTTTAATTTTCTGGGAATGTCCCAAGTCCTCTTCATTCTGGATGACTTTTGTATAACTGGTAAACGGTAAGAGCTGAACAAAATTTTACTACACAAAATATTTAGTACTGGTTAAAACACAGAATATATGACATGTAGGTGTTTGTTTTTCTTTTCGTGAATTATTTCTGAGATACTCCTAGTTATTTGTTGGAATTTTCCGATGCTTATACTTTTCTCAAATTGGAATTCCTTATTTTTCTTTATGTCCTGCACATGCAAAGTGATTGAAATGCTTCACTTAGCATCCAGCTCTTAAAATATTTTAATATTTCTTAAAGCCTACCTACCACCTTTCCACCTACAAGAAAATTAGCAATAAGATAATTTCTGCAAATGTTTATATCGATTAAGATGAAGAAGATGGAGAGCAAGTATTTGTAAAAATAGTTTGTACATGAGTGCAACATCTGAGTGCAACACATCAGATTTTTTAATTATATCATATAAATATGGTATAGGCACCCGTGAATCATTTTGACCAAATATTTTTCACGATTCGGTAGAGATGTATTTAAATCACCCTAGCGCTCCCTTTTAGCTTCACTATACCCTTTCTGTAAGTGTTTTCTTTCAGTTTTACATTTTTTGGGCATGGAATTTATTCCTTAGATTTCAGTTCTGCTCATATTTGTATGCAAAGATGTATACATAATATAACATGTGCTAAGGATTCCAGCATTTATTTTATGTTTGCTTTATTAATTGCCTCGCAACAACTTAATTTATACCTAAAGACCAGGCAACTTTTAAAACCAACTTAATAAAAGTAAAATAATATAAACTTCAATACAATCTTAGATGTATTTGCACTGTACTAAAGTATTAGAAAATGCCACTATCATATTTCTCTGACAAATTTAAATGCGCAAGGCAGTTTTAGAAAGTTTGCATTTGTTCGTTAACTAAAGATGTTTAATTGTATTATATGACAAACTGTTTGTGCTAGAGCTTTGAACATTTTCACAGTAATTTATTTATTTACTCATATTATGTGTGCCAATTGATACCGTAATTATTGAAGGGGCAGATAGAGAAATACGTAAGATGGAGAAATAAGTGCAATAAATAATTTCGGTATATCCAGCTGTTCTGATCGTTTCATTTGAAATTTTGATACTGCAATCGGGGTTTAATATGTAATATATAGACCGAATTTCAAGCACATTTTAAATTAGTCATTAATATTTTGTTTTTTATTTACTGTTTTGAAAAATTGCTTTATATGATGCAATTAAGTTTTGAAAAAAATAATACCTTATGATTAAAATATTTAGTACTACCTATATTAAGAAATTCCAGAGATAAATTGTCAATTCACATCCTAGTTTGGGATAAAACAAATGTTAAATATGAAACTTCAATTTTTGGCTTAAAGATTTTTAAAAAATTAACATTATTGTTTAATAAGGTCAAAACTAAGCATGCCAAAAAACATCTCAAATGTTTATCCCATTAATAACAAGGAAGTACATAAAATTTCATTTATTTATACCGAAAAATACATCCTGTGAAACAATCCGAAAATTGGAATGTGCTGATAAATTAAAACCAAAAAATGAAACTTAAAAATTATAAATTTAAAGCAACACTTTTTCTGAGTTAATGCTGTTTAGAAAACGCTTAATACATACGCAGTCCCTCCTTGCTCCTTTTTCCCTCCTCTGCAAATAATTTAGCAATTGAAGATTCCTGAGTTCATCTCTTGAGTGGTTGTTCACTTTTACATTAGCAAAGCTTGCTACAATTTTATTCTAGGCTAGGCTTATAGACAGACATTTAAATCGACTTAAAAAGTTGTAGAGCTGAAAAAATAGTAATAAAGTGTATGGTTTGTAGTGTTTAATAACATTAAATCAGTATTTCTGAATTTGGCCTTTTCCCCAAATGAATATCCTTAAATAAATACATAATGCAATCAGCCAGAGTTGAAAGATTTGTCCGGAATAAAGAAGGTAATTAGGAAGTCGGTTAGCGAAAGTCATTAGTATCCGCCGAGATTTTGGGGATTCAGTTAGGTTATAAGCTCAGTACGTTTGCAGGGTCATATAAAAAGAGAAAACCGCTTAACTTCTGAAAAATTAGCAAAGGCCCTATTAATAAAGTAACAGAGGCACACGTAGGATCTTAAGTATTGCTTGCGCATAAATAATAACGTATGTGGGGAGTAATGAGGTAGACGAGGATAAAATTAATAAAAGCGTGCAATTTTATATCTCAGAGTTACTCTGTTACCGGCACGGATACACACCTTTGTGCAGACAGTTGTGCATACATTAGTTATTCTGTTACCGTCACTGGTGCTTACCGCTCGTGTGGTATTTTAAGCGCTTAGTGACGCGCTTGTGTGAGCAAGATTTTGCAGCTATCGTGAGGGATCTTTCCGAGCAACATTTTAGGGATTCATGGTAAGTTACGCTTCTAGTTTCTTTTATTGCAGAAATACTTATTTCCAATCGTAACTTTGATACTGCAGAAGTTAGCAGGTATAATAATTCACTTATTACGACTTCGAGTGCTACGATTCACAGTCAGTTTCATTCTTTATCCTCAAACGGTTGTGACTCGCTTTAAAAGTTCAAGTATTAGATCACCTTAAATTCCTCATTCAATTTAAACTGGCGTTATGCTATAACAATACATCCACACATACCCTGCTAGAAAGATCTCGTAGCTTACCATTGGAGCAGCTGGCGCATGAGACAATAGCACGAGCTACGAGATCATGGCAGCAGAAACAACAACGAAGCAGATAATGTAAACTACTTCAAAAGTGTCCACGACCACCGAGCATGTATCAAACTGGCTACAATCGCGGAGCTGTAACGACATCGTTACTGCTTCACAATTCAAGTGAATAGTTCTTAACTTTAAAAGGTTAGAAAACTCAGTCACAGTGTCCATTAACGTCCTCTAACTGGTAGGTCCTATCGGATGATGAATGAAATGGGTGAATGATGCTCAAATAAGCCCAGAGTTAACCGACATCGGTCTTCTCAGCATAATGTGAGGCAGACACGTCTATTATTATTATTATTATTATTATTATTATTATTATTATTATTATTATTATTATTATTATGGAGTGTGTATTTGTTTAAAATTCGGAAACTTTAATTCTTTCACAGTCGAAAGGCACTGTTCTTGGACATATGCTGTATTTCAATTCTCAAATGACTAGGAGTTACATGTAAGTCAGACGGAAGGCCCTCCATTAACTACCACACAGCACCGCAGGTAGTACATAGTGTGCCTTTTGTGCTTCCAACATTACCCCTGGAAAGAAGGAATGAAGGGGATAAGTGAAGGGCGACCAGATTCGGCAGACGATTAGCGCTAGCAAGGATTGAAACGTGACACACAATCATAATACCGGCTAATACTGACTTAACCGACCGCAACCTGTGGTTTTCGAGTGTAGACGAGACCCTCCCAGGAAGAAAGAGGGCACAAGCAGTACCGTCAAGCGCCACGGAAAGTCTTTCTAAAGCGCAAATCCACCGTCCCGTCGCAACACCCTAACCGCCATCGCCTTGTCCTAAACCAGGAAACAGATAAGGTAAGGAAATGGTGGGGTCAGGAACTTCATGGTAGAAAGGTACCACACAGTATTTGCCTACCGACCGGGGAAATCATGAAAAAATCCAATGCCAAAATGACTAAGTTGCTGCAAAGGACTTACGCGCCTGTTTTACCAGAATACGAACATACTGGAGTAATAGAATGCACTTGTGAGGAAGGCTTTGACTCTTGTTTGAGAATGAGATGCAGTAGCAAGTAAATTTGTTACTCCACAGAAAATGTCTGTATAAGAGGAAAAGGGGCCAAGGATATTTCATATCAAGCAATTTGCATAGATGATCACGCTTTAACAACTCAGAAAACAGAAGACGCAGCAAAACAAAAGAGGATGAGATGTGCTTATAATGTTGCGATGCGAATGCGATACTTGTGCCAAAATATTAAGTCCTATGTAAGAATATTTTTCTAGCTTATTCTGGATCCTGTATTGGAATTATTTTATAGATAATGTTAAATAATTGTATAAAGAGAGAAAATTGTTACCATCCTAACATCAGAAAATTAGCCAACGAATATTTTATAACTAACAACTTAAAAGGTTTATTTTCTCCGTGGTTATAGTAGTGTAATTTCCAAAATACAAGAGGTGATCAGCAATTAATGTTACAAGCATTATATTTCATACAGCCAATGTAGTCATATGATAGTACATACACTGGGTTATTTTTCCACATAGTCTCCTTATCGGTTTAGGCAATTGCCACCTCGTGTAATGAGTTTGAACATTCCCTCCTGGTAAAAATCCTGTCCTTGCGTGTTCAGCCACGTTGTCGCGAAGTGTTTCACCTCCTCGTCTGAAGTGAGTCGTCGGCCTCCTTCAGGCGAGGAAAAAGGTGAATGTCGCTTGGAGCGATGATATCCGAGCAAAATTACTTCAACAGCGTGGTGGCCTCCTGTGCTGTATGAGGTCGCGCGTTGTCATGGAGGAAGATAACTCGCTTGGTTAGAAGTCATGGCCGTTTTTTCTTGAATGCTTCGTGCAATCGTGTCAAGGTTTTGCAGTATCGTTAGCGAGCACTGTGTGCCCTCTTTCCAAGAACTCCACGAGTATGAAACATGCGGTGTCGCAAAACACTGTGGCCTTCACCTTCCCGGCAGATGTCATCTACAGCTGGAAATTATTTATTAATTCGAATTAATAAAGCTTTTCCCAGTTGACTGTTAAATTTGTTACTGTTAATTTCTTTTATAACAACATTTATATCAGGCCTGTGTTCGAATTTTGGAATGATTTTAAGAAGGTTTTGCTCGAGGGGTGGAGGTCAACTATCAAGAGGTTACCTTAGTGAAATGGTACTTGTATCGTACCTTTCCAGCATTTACATTTGGAACTTCATTCGACTTCGTCTCGTCCATTCGCAATCTCAGCATATATGCTGATTGGTAACTCAAATAATTGGACGATTTTGTAGCGTAGTGTCTGGGATTTAATGACACAACATTAACTCATTTAATAAATAAAAATATTTGGAGCAATATTTACAAATATTTTAAACGTTTTTACATATGTTCAAATATTTTAGTTTTTTCTGTTTTATTACTGAAAAATCTTTCGTTTCTTATCATTTTTTTTGTAGGACTTGATTAAATTCGGAATCCTTTCGTATCCTTCCAGTTCGGAAGTAGCACACAATCATGCAAATTCTTGATCGGTGATTACTTCCATATCACGTGCAATGAACGCATAAAATGTCTTAACTCAAAAATATTCTACACCGCCGCTTTACATCAACCTGTTTACGTAGTCAGGAAAGCATGCAGTCCGAGGGTCAATTTCGCACCTCCCTTTTGAGACAAGAGACTCCCTGAACTAATGCCTTTATTTATTAATTTAAACTGACTGGTTGTAAAGGCAGGATAAATCAGAAGACCCCTTACCTATGTATTTATCAGAAAACTCATAATAAAAATCTGATGTGTTATACTCACATGACTTTCACTACTCTTGTACAAGCTATTTTTACATACACTTACTCTCCATCTATTTCATATTAATCGAGATAAACATTTGCAGAAACGATGTTTTGACATGCAAAGAGAATTACATTTTATACATAGCGACCAGTTCTAAAAATATTTGACTATCACTTAAGGCGCGTACTATGTTCCCCTAGTTTTGTAATTGCAAGGGAAATATAGAAATACAGTAGTCTTTAAGCATCGAAATATATCTTAGTAGCTGGTTGCTATGTGCAGCACCATTCTCTTTGCCACAGATTAATATTCTTTGCATATCCAAGACAAAAAATCTGATGTGCTACACTCACATGACTTTCTCTACTCTTGTACGAACTATTTTTCCAAACGTTTATTCTCCATATGCTTCATGTTAATCGAGATATCGAGATGTCAATCTTATTGCTAATTTTCTTGTAGATGCAAGGGGAACATGGTAGGTTATAAGCGATAGTCAAATCTTTTAAGCGCTGGTTGCTATGTGGCGCATTCTATTCTGTTTGCATATCCAGGACATAAAAAATTGAATAACGAATTTGAGAAAAAGTATAAGTATTGGAAAATTTAAGGAAATAACAAGCAATATCTCGAAAATGGTTCACTCAACTAAAAAAATGTATATGACATAAATTGTGTATTTTAACGCGATCTACATTTTGTGTGTAGCAAAATTTTGTCTATCTCTTATGGTTTACCAGTTATGCAAAAGTCGTTCACAATAAAGAATACTTTTGGAGACATTCCCAGGAAATTCAAGATATACATTTTATTTGTCATAAAAATACCTTAAACATATGATATTTTAATCAAAATCGTTAGAGCCATTTTTGAGAAAATTAAAATTTTCGAAAACTCTTCCATGTAAAGGGTACTCTGGGGTGGAGGGATTTTCTTGAAAACCTTCGTGTCGCATCCTTGGAAGATACTGAACCTAAATACCAAGTTTGGTGTTTATCCGACTGTTCGTTTCTGAGTTATGCTGTTCACAGACACACACACAGACACACAGACACACACACAGACATGTTTCCAAAAATGCTTTTTTTGGATTCAGGGGGTCTCAAAACATGTATTTCCGGTGAAATCTCGGTATCGAAATTTTGGGTGGAATACAATACTCCCCCTACTTACTATACGTAGTAGAGAAAGTAAACAATGAATAACGAATTCCCATTTGAGAAAAAGTATAAGTATTGGAAAATTTAAGGGAATAACATGCAATATCTCAAAATGGTTCACTCAACAAACAAAATGTATATGACATAAATCGTGCATTTTAACGCGATCTACATTCTTTGTGTAGTAAAATTTTGTCTATCTCTTATGGTTTACCAGTTATGCAAAAGTCGTTCACAATGAAGAATACTTTTGGAGACATTCCCATAAAATTCGAGATATACATTTCATTTTTCATAAAAATATCTTAAACATGTGATATCTTAATCAAAATCGTTAGAGCCATATTTGGGGAAATTAAAATTTTCGAAAAATGTTCCATGTAAAGGGTAGTCTGGGGTGGGGGGATTTTCTTGAAAACCTTCGCGTTGCATCTCTGGAAGATACTGAACCTAAATACCAAGTTTGGTGATTATCCGACTTCGTTTCTGAGTTATACTTTTCAGACACACACACACGGACATGTTTCCAAAAATGCTTTTTTTTGGATTCAGGGGGTCTCAAAACATGTATTTCCGGTGAAATTTCGGTATCGAATTTTTGGGTGGAATATAACACTTCCTCTACTTACTATAAGTAGTAGAGAAACTAAAAAGCACTATACACAAATACAAGACAGATTTCTATTCTCGATAGCAAATAACATTTATAAAGCAAATTATTCTGTTTTACTGACTTTGTAGTTGCAAAGCTACTAGTTTGTAGCCCCTTAATCCAATTGTAAAGATTTCTCGCGCTATCCCCTTTGTTAAAGCTCTCTCTAGCTACCCTCACCTTTAACGCAGTTGATATTTCAACGACCTTTTATTGACCTAATCCCATTACTTAAGGCGGAGACACCAACGCTATTATTTTTCTTGACTAAGTGCACGACGCTACTCTGCAAAAGCGAAGCATGAATAATGCAATATTTCGACAAAAGACAAATGTTTCAATAAATCACTGCATGTCCATCGCAAGAAAGCACACGATCTGCAGCATCTTGCATCTGCAGCTAATTTTGGTGAACCTTCAAGCCTTTTTCTTTCGTCGCTGTAATCATTTTGAATAACACGAATGCAGTCTATGTTGCTATGATTTTTCCAAACTGCAAAGAATGTAATATCCATAAGTTACTATTTTTATATTCGCTACCACGTACATAGTAGAGGAGGTATTGTATTCCACACAATAAATTGGATTCCCAGTTTTCACCGGTAACACATATTTTGAGGCCTCCGAGTTCAAAAACAAATCTGATGTGTTACAATCACATGACCTTCTCTATTTTTACTAACGATTATTCTCCATCTACTTCATGTTAGTCGAGATATCCAGATGTTTATGTTATTGCTGATTTTTTGTAGGTATAAGGAGAATAAGGTAGGCTTTAAGCGATAGTCAAATCTATTAAGAGCTGGTTGTTATGTGGAACATTTCATTCTCTTTGCATGTCCAGGACATAAAAAAATGAATTACGAATTCCCATTTGAGAAAAAGTATAAGTATTGGAAAATTCAAACAAATAACCAGGAATATCTCGAAAATGTTTCACTCGACAAAAAAGAAATGTATACGACATAAATTGTGTTTTAACGGTATCTACATTTTTTGTATAGAACTGTTTGCCAGTTATGCAAAAGCTATTCAGAAAGAACCGAACTTTTGGGGACATCCCCAGAAAATTCAACATAAACATAATATTTGTCCTAAAATATCTTCAATATGACATGTTAATCAAAATCGTTAGAGCTATTTTTGAGAAAATCAAAATTTCGAAACTTTTTTCATATAAAAGGTAGTCTGGGGTGCGGGATTTTCTTAAAAATCTTCATGTCGCATCTTTGAGAGGTACTGAACCTAAATACCAAATTTGGTGTTTATCCGACTTTTCGTTTTTGAGTTATGCTGTTCACAGACATACAGACGCTCACACAGAGCTTTTTCTAAAAATGTTCTTTTTTGGATTCAGGAGGCCTCAAAACAGGTATTTCCAGTAACATCTCGATATCTAATTCTAGAGTGGAATGCAGTACTTCCCCTAGGTAGTAGAGAAAGTAAAAAAAAAAGCATTTTTAGAAAAGTCCCTGTGTGTGTGTTTGTGAGCAGCATAACTCAAAAACGAAAAGTAGAATAAACACCAACGTTGTTATTTAAGTGTAGTACCATCCAAAGAAACCTCACGAACACTTTCATGAAAATCTATCCAAACCAAACTACTCTTTACAGGGAAAAGGTTTCAAAATGTGTGATTTTCGAAAATAATGACTAACGATTTTGATTAAGGTACCGAATGTTTAAGATATTTACATTATGAATGAAATGTATATCTTGAATTTTCTGGGAACAGCCTTAAATTCCACTTCATTTGGCAGACATTTTGTATAATCTTGTATAACTCGTAAACGTTAAGGTATAGACTAAAACGTATTTTAAAAAATCTAAGTTTTAAAACAAAATTCAGAAAAGTGTAACATATCCTAAAAATAATTACTGTAAAATTAGACATAAAAATGCGTACTTGCATAAAATAGAGAAGCCATTGCTAGTTCGTTGTAGAAAAAAATGTTGTGATGCTAGACTGCCTCTCAAACTTGTGTCGTCGCCGTGCAGTTTCATCACGTAGGCCATTTTCATTGGCATAAACACAACTCAACATAACACTAACTGTACGCTTGAAATCTGAGAAACTCTACTGTAACCAGAAATAGCTGAAATTTTAGCTTACCACGCAGGTACTGAGTAAAGCAATAACTCTTCAAACCTTCAAAACAAGTGTTTGTGGTCATTATTAGCGGCAAGCTCTTGATTTCGTGACAATGGTCTGCCGGCAACTTATGTTCTGACTGCAATATCGAAGGTCAACTTTCGGTCAGTCGTTTTGTTAGTGAGGAAGAACTGCGGTAGGTTGTATTTCCACAAAAATTACAAAACCTGTATAAATTGCAAAATGTGAAAACATCATGCCATACCAAGTACCTGAACAGATCAGGAAAACACATGGACATTTATATGCATGAATATGAACAATAATACACACACTAATTAAAATTTATCCATACTGTTACCGCATAGTGGATTATAGAAATTATTAGTCGAGTTTAACGATAAAAAATAAGCAAATAAAACAGGTGGTCGAGTTATACGAAATGTCGGGTTATCGGGATTCTACTGTATTAAATCTTTAAGTGATATGGTAAATGAGAGAGTAAATAATTAGTATGAAAATTTACTGAGCATAGAATGTACTAGATTACCGTTGCAAGAGCTACAACCAAAAAGGAATAAGACCAGTTGACACTGTAGACACTGAAAATTTCAACTGCAAACTGGAGTTGGAGCAGTTTAAAATGCCTAAAGCATAAAGCTGTAGTTTATGATGGATATATATTGACTTGGAACAAATACAACACCAATCTTGAGATAAAATACAGTATTTCACCGGCTTGGAAGGCGCTCTGGAGTTTGAAGTTCATATTTTTGACAAATCAATCAACCCAAACTGAAATTTGAGGCTCTAGAATCTTATATCTTCCCAGCAATCTTCTATAGAAACCAAACATGAACTCTCTCTGATAAGAAGTTTGCAACAATACAAGCGTGCCAGAGAAATATGCTGAGAAAAAATAGTAGGTCACTTTGAGAGACAAAATATCTACCTAGAAAGAATGACTAAAACAGCTGACGCGGCAGAACGAGCAATGACAACAAAGTGGAAGTGAGGGGGGCATGTTTCATGAATAGGCTATTGAAGCTGGGATACGCGTGACCACCAGGTGGGACCGGCATATTGAAACAAGAAACCAAGGAAGATCGCAGCTTAGATGAAAACGTCAGACAGGCTGTGGTCAAGAAAAGCGAAAGACAGAACTCGGTAGTAAGAACTAGAACGTAGCCTACATCACAATCTACCATTAGTTAAAATTTTACAGTGCTAGATTTAACAGGTCCAAACTAACACTAGCTACGGAGTTTTACAGTGTTAGAATTAAATACGTTACCTCGGGTGGAATAGCTCACCAAGTGAGAACTTCACAAATCGCCCCTTATGTAGGAGGCGTTGCCCTTTAAGGGACACAATCTCTGCTTTCATTCATTAATTTCATAGATAGTCTTGAAATTACTTCATAGTAAATATTCTATGAATAGAAAGTTTGCATTATTTATAGTTTCAAACGAAACGTAAGGTAAGTTAATAACAAGAAAACGAGGTTTAAAAATATTTCGATCAAATTAAGCAACACGCTTTACTTTCAGCAGAAGTTTCTTAATAGTGACTTACCGTGACAGAAATGTGAAGGTATTGTCCTTGGGAACGTAAGAACATACTCGTAGTTCTAATTCCAGGGGGAGACATTTATGCTAAGTAGTTGTGGAAAATAAGGGAGGAGCAGAAGTTTTCTGTGACGACAAGGGAAGAGTAAAAAGTTCGTCCACTTTTGGGATTTACGACATGAACAAGGGGGTGGGGGAAAGGAACATGCTCACAAGATAGCGGCAACATGGTCTCATGAGAGCATGCAGTAACATTGTTGTAAAGTGAACAGAAAGGGACATTTTGTTCCCACCCAAAAGGGCATCAGCATTTGTGTTTTATTTCATGGCACTTCTCACTTCTAACGCAAATAAAATTCGAAATGCGATTTTACATATAAATGAATACACTCACCTTAGCATTGTACTAGTCTCACATGTGGATCACCGTTTATTCTGCGTGAACCCTCCGTTCCTAGCGTAGAACTAACAATTCTCTCGCTAACTGCTCTTGCTTAAAACGAGTAATTCGTTCAAATGCTTGAGACGCACTAAGCTGTGCATATCACATTACAGAAAAACAAAGGGGAAACAAAATAATAAGAGCTCAATAAGTGTTACACAAGATTAATGAGTTTCTCCACCTTTTAAGTGCCTAAGCTTGAGAGTATTGCATAGAGATTTCACTATGAAAAGTCATATTTCATACTTCAGGAACACTTCGTGTAAGAACACATGACAGAGATTTGAAAATATGTTATAGGTAGTTTACTCTTTCTGTGTAAAAAAAAATATCGTTACGTATTATTTTGTGGAAAATGGCTCCAATGAATCTGATCTAGATAGTGACATTAAAAATGAAATCTATTTCTTGAATTTACTGTGCGTAGTCTGTGAAGTGCCCCTGATTCCTTGCTATTTTACGAAGCACGTTGTTACTAAAGAAAATATGCAAAACTTACTAATATTTGTATTTGCGTCAAATGAATTTTTTCACAGTATTGGCCATTGCTAGAATATTTATTTTTCATTAGAAGTATTCAATCATTTAGGCAAAGCATTTTCAAATGCCGTTGTTTGTTTCTAATGAGGTCATATAAAGACTGTGTAAGGTTGCGTCAAATTATAGAGACGTAATTTTGAAACATTTTATTGTTATTCTGTGTTGAAACCATTTCGGAAAGCATTTGTCAGGAATCAGACAGAAAAATATGATTTTCTATAGTTTTGCAGAATAGTATGAGAATAAATTATAAGGGAGTAAAAGACGGCCCTATTGTTGTAACTTACTAGTTTTTTTGTCCAGTAGAACGTTCGACTTCGCTTTCCTTAAGGACGTTATTTCCATCACATCTGTTCCCGCAAAGCGTCCAAATTTGCAGACATTGCTTTCAGGCAGTTACCAATTCTCTTGAGAAAGCTGCAATATCCGCAGAAATGATCACGGATTCAGAACCTTACTACAACAGTTCCACCGCAAAGAAAAAAAACCTCTTCCCAGAATAGCCCATCTTATTATGGTGTTGCAAGAGGAGAGAAGAGGATGAAAGTGCCGAGAAAGGTATAAGTGTAGTCCAAAGAACATTAAGGGAAACGGTGTATGACATAAGATAATGCAGAACAAGATTGATAGCATAAAGGACGAGGTCAAAACATAACATGTTATTTTTAACTGGCAAAGAGCAAAACAGTCGCATAGTTCAGAATGGCGAAAGATCAGGACTGTCGCACCTTCACCGAAATGGCATCAACAACAGCCCACGCTATGACCTCTGAAACCAGAATTACATCTGACACAACGGGAAAATACTGGAAAGTCTGAGATTGCCTTCGGTCGGTTGTGTAGTTTTGGTTCGTTACAGATTTTGCTGTCTCTACTGCTTAATTATAGTAATGAAGGTAGTATTACATACTACCCAAAATCCTGTACCAAGATTTCATCTGAATTATGCAAATTGAGGCTCCGTAAATAAGAAAGCAGTTGCAGACAAAGGTATGTGTGTGTAGTGTGTGTGTGTGTGAGAGAGAGAGAGAGAGAGAGAGAGAGAACCACATAACCCAAAAACTAAATGTCGCCTAAATACCAAATTTGGTATTTTAAATTCAACGTGTACCAAGAATGCGTTACGAAGCTTTCAAGAAAACCTCCCCACCCAAACTAGCCCTTACACGGAACAACTAATTATTCTTTATTTTTTCAAAACATCGAGTACATTTACCAGGTGGTCCAACCGCGGTGTATTTCACGTGTGCAGATATTCCTTCGTGCGATAAGAGAGTTGTAGAGCTCAACAGGAAATAATTCCACGCAAAAATAGATCAGTGGGGCCCTGGCGCATTGACTCTACTCCTCTTGCTCATCAGAGGACGGTGAGCATTTCGTGCTCATATAAAGACAGTACCCAGGGTTGCATTAGAGTGTACAACCCGTGATGATAGACAAAACCAGACCGTAAAGGTCTTAGAATATTTTCCAATTCAGTTACACATACGTTATTTTCGAGGGAATAAATTCACCTTTTAGACTGACAAATAATCAAAACCTCTCTGTTTTTCCTATCCGTATCCGCCCATAGTTATTTTTAATTGCGTTTACGTTCTTGTCTAACATTACGAATTATATGCAACAAACTTGAGAGAATGCAGCGCTTCATTGCCATTTTTACTTGTTATTATTGTTAGTCTTATCATTTTATTATTACTGTTATTATTGTTACCATTATTATCACCAATTAACAATACCGTTATGCTGACTTCACTCAATGAATACGTATTAGAAATTTTGCCCCTGTTGATTGATACGATATTCCAACCGTCTCTTTGTATCTATATGGACTTATCTAAGAAACTCTGGTGCGGTGGTGGTGGTGGTGGTGGTGGTGGGTGTTTAAGGCGCTAATGTCCAGTTGCCTATTCAGCTGTGTTTACTTATTATTACCCCGTTGAGTTCTGCAACTCTTTTTAACACACGAAGGGATATCTGTACACTTGATATACGGGGAGATTGGACCCTCTGGTACAATGTTGATAGCAAACCTTTATTTATGTAATGTGCTTTTAAATTTTTTTTTTAGTCTGCCAATCTAGATTTCTTTTCGGCTTATATTGCGTGCTTTTTGGGCGCTTGAAGCATGATTACACATTTTCAAACCGGACGGTTTCGTTCCGGCTCTGGTTTTCTGAAGGTCCGACGTTCTATTCCCGGCTCTGGGGTGGTGATTTTAAGTCTGGCCTAATCACGATTTTACCTCTGACTTTCCCACTTGAATATTTGCAAGACCCAACTAGTTCGGAGTCCAAGATATAAGCTGTAGGTCCTCTTATTCCACTGTCATCACCCTACCATCGGAGGTAACGGACTCCACTCTCTGGTTGCCTACATCTCAAAAATAGGTCCAATCATCGTTTGATAGAATGAGATAATCCCCGAAGGTGATAGGCCATATGGGGAGTGTTATAAATGAAACATTTTCAAACCACGTGCTTTTTAAGTCAAAGTATCAGCCTTTATTTTTATTTGAGGAATAGTGCATTGTAACTATCATACATATATATATATATATATATATATACCTTTTTTAAATTATTTTCTTAAAAGTATTACGACAGCTTTTTCTGTCCTCTGTCTTTAATTATGCCATTTTTGGTAATAATTAGCAGTTTTGACTACTTACCGATTATATATCGGTGTTTCAGACATTATTACTTATACATTCAGCATTTTAATGCACTAAATTTTCTTCTGCTGCTTTAATTTCCTTATTGCATTTATAACTACTCAAATCACTTTTATCATATCCCTCCGGTGGATTTGTGCTTTTTGTTGTATTTTATGGTTTCTATTTACAGATTCAAGACAAACAACTGTTTTATTTTAAATTATATTGTTTTCTAGCCTATACTATAGCTAATTACACGGCGCCGATATTTTCTGGGCGATTGTGTTGGGTTTTGCAAATTTAAAACTTAAGTACTTTAAACTACGTAACTTCTTTTTGTGGAGTATTCATTGACTAACCATTCAGTTTGTTTGTATTAGTGCTGAATAAACATGGCATGTAGGTTTATAGAGAGAAGAAAAGGGTCTAGTATCTCTTTAAAATAGCAATGTCTTACACACTTTTGTAATATTTAATTAACGTTGGTAGGGTTTTAACACAAGGATTCTGCTGTAACCTTGCTCTGTGGTTTCGTTCTTCTGCATTTGGATGAAGTAATTCAGAACCACAGAAGCTGTCTGTTGTTTCTTGCATCATATTTTCATGCTGTACAAAATAAGAAAATAAATACTTATTCCAACTGCTGGTAATGGAGGCAATAACTAATCTGCATCCTGTTTTCCCTCTAAGCTAAAGTGCATTATAAAATAATTATGAAAAATAATGTATAACATGAAATAGAAAACAGCTGTGTGCCAGGGCAGTGTAAGATTTAAATTAAAGGAATACTTACTTGTAGAAGCGCTACTATGTGTAACAGACGGTTGCTCTTACCAAAACCTAATTACATCTCAACATCTAAATTGTGTTTTTCATTCACAGCCATCCATTAACAACCGGAGCCTTTCTGAACTTGCAGAATTAGTACAATTCAGTGGAGCAAACAAAAACACCGATCAATTTAACGTGCCGCATAAAACGCAAAGAGAACTTAACGCAAAAGCAGCTTTGAGAGCGGCGAATTAATTCTGAGATGCTGATATAGGTGTAACCTATTCCTTCTTGAGGCGGAGCTTTCAGACAGAAGAACTCTTTAGTACAATTTCGTAAATATAAGGGATGTTTATTACAAAGTATGCCATGACTTGCTGTATGACATCGCTTTTCCAGTCATTAAGCCAAGAATTCAATTCGCCTGGAACTTCCGCAGAGGTGTGTGATTCGTGTGTCGGAGAAGTTGCCTAACAAATAAGGCGTTTAATCTGAACGTGATAGCATGGTAGCAATACCTGCCGATCTCTATAGTATGTTACCAAAATCTCTTACCTACTGTGTTTGGTCGATACCGAAGGCCTACGACTGTCGTAAGTAGCGTACTTGTTTTATCATCGTTAGCATAACGCAAAATAAATTTTTCATCAATGTGTGTTGCGGTTCCCTTCTGCAAATGCTAATAAAAACATTATCTGGTGGAATGTATGGACTTTGATAGGATTATGCAAGAAAAGTTAACATGTTTGATAGTTTATTGTATGACATAACGAGGCACGTTATTTGGTCTCCGTTTTATGATTAATGTCATAACTGCATCAGTACTCTTCGGACTGAACGCCATGCTTGCTAGGCAACTTCACCACACTAAAATTGTGAGCGTACGTGTTTCCCCTGACTCTCGTTTACAACAATTGGCTCAAAACAATAACTCTGTGACGAACTCTCAGTATAATTCTGGCTGTTGCTTTATTGATCCGTTGCTGCAGAAGTTTATAATTATTTGAAAATGGCGTAGACATAGCTATGGCTATAAACAAGACATAAATGGAAACTTACGGAGCGCATACCGGAGGTAAATTAGCTGACAAGAGCAGTGTAAGATCCCTCATGCGGAAACTCGACCTGAAATTCCTGTGACAGAAGCGATGTAGTATAAAAAGAACACACTCTTAGCATTAGTTGCCAATTTTGATTGAAAAGTACCAAAATTGAAACTGGAATCCTTCAACGGCAGCTCAGTATGTGATTCAAACATTCCTTCAATGTAGCGCGCGGAGTTTGAATAACTGCGGAACACCAGTTTCTAGCCCCCTCGCCACATAGAAACCATAAACTGAACCCTGTTTCCACTTCCTGCGCAACTATCAAGCAAGCATTCAGGGATCTCCAATCGAGATATTAATAGAATTATTATTTCCATGTAGTCAGTATAGGAGATATAGCATTCATTTTCGAGGATTTGCAGATAAATCTAGCAGCCGACGTTTTAAGTGTAGGTTCCTTATACTACATCGCTTTTGCCACAGGAATTTTAGAAGGTTTTTCGGCATGAGGGGCTTTATACTTCCCATGTAAGAATTATTTTTCGAGGAAAATAGGAATAATATTTCTAAAAAAATTCTAAATTCTTGTTGTAACTGAGACCATATATTATAAATTTTTCAGAATAAAAATACTCTATCTATAGATTAGTACAACTATAACACAAATATCTGTTCTAACTTTTGACCTTGGCTGAAGAGTGTAAAGTATATAGTGGACTCCTTATAGCCATAAATTGCATTTTAATGCAAGCGCTTTTCACGCAAGAATGGCCAAGGAATTTGTTATGAAATTTTATAGATAATACACCTTAGCTTACACTTGGAAAATATGCCATATGACAACTTGATTACTTTTATTATAAGAGGGGGTGTTCCAATGAGGTACAAAACCAAAGTTGGGACTATTGTGCTTATTAGTTGTTTAAAAATGTATTTTGTAGCAAAGTTGTGTAAGCATCATATTTCTTACACGTTTTGGTATTTATTAAGTTTCGATACGATGAATATGTAATAACTTATAACAATTTTTATGATGCTATTCATGCACGTAAACCGATTATTACGAGAAATATCTCCTTTATATTTCATTGCAAGAATAAGGGAGAGACGCAATAGGTACAAGCCTAAATACTGTTAAACTGTTAATTATATTTTATTTTTTATTTAAGAGGACCCCAAAAAAACTGCAAGACATGTAAGTTTGCAGAGAGGTGCGATCTGGGCGAGACCAATACAAGAGCAGAGAATGAGTGAAAATATAAATAAACCGTGATAGTGGGCGTAAAGAAACACATATGTAGAGAGAAGTAGATATAGGAAGAACAGAGAGAGAACAGGAAAGGATCAAATAATAAGAAACACATTATATTTCAGCTTAAATACTATTGTAGGTAGTATGACCAGAAACAGTTTTCCTAAAAATCATATTCAAGTTCTAAAATTCTGTATAATAAACATACTTTACAAAATTTTAACATAATTATATTTTTAGTTTTTCATTATCAACATAGTGACAGATAAACGAACAGGCCCAAAAGAATATACTCGTACTACTCCTAATAGAGAGATACTATGATATGGGATCAAAATTAATGCGGAAGTTCAAAGAAAAGAAAAACAGATGAATTCGAGGATTATGGATAAAGTAGTAAAGTAAATGGAATGCTTTAGATGCTGGAGATCTGCAGTCCTCCTCTTCGATAGTGACTCGATGTAAATAAAGCAAGAGATCCGATTATCCTTCTCAATACTTGAGTTCCGAGGGTAGATATGTGAATTGAGGTATCTTACGTTGGTAATTTGAGCTTAGTGGAAGTGCTGTTTTGGAGACGAGTTTATCATTTAATAACCTTTGTAGGATTAGCTTACTTCTATATGTGTGAAGTTTTGGGTGGATTGATCTAACGTGCAGGATTTTGATCCATCAATGTTTCCCTTTCTAGACAATATAAATTGTGTATCTTTCCATCTGGTACAGCTTTTCTCAATTATGGGCATTCTAGTAGGTGAATCTTGTCAGCATTGCAAATCTTACATGCTTTTTCATTCATAAAACCAAAACTATGTAGATTTCCGCCAGGCAGTCATGTCTAGTGGCTAATCTAAAGTGAGCAACGGCTTCTTTCCTTGGGGAATTTTTTTTAGTTTTCCACTATTTCTTTTATGTTGGAAATATTCAAACAAAAATAATTAATTACGTAATATTGTAATGAAACGCTTAGTTATGACTGGAACTCGTTTGCGCAAACGTCAAAATATGCAAACACATAACATTTTGACACTAAATATACATGGTTCTTATTAAAAAATGAGGGAGAAAATTTTCTAATGATGCTTTTAGAGTGCCTAATTCTTGCAAATTTCTTAAATAGAAAACTAAAAATGCATTACTATTGATTATATAGTGTTACTTTATACATTTTAGGGTTATTAGTGTATATCAATACATTTCGAATGAAACTATTTAGTTGTCAGTCAAGGCCCTATTGCTGCTCAACATTCATTCAAGATATAGGAAATGAAAGTAACACACTGTTCCAAACAACACCGCCCCCTTTTCAAATGACCTTACTTTGCTCACTTTGCTGACGATAACTATAACACTAGCTGTCAGTAGTCGAACGTGGATAGGAACGTCGAACAAGCTCCTAGAAGCGTAATATGAATAGAAACATCTTTCCTGGATTCTTAACAAAATGCGTTTGAATCTTTTGAATGGCGAGGGGACAGATGTGATAGTTATCCAGAAAAACCAATGACTGTGACATTGGATAAGAAGAAACAGATGCACTGGAGTGAACGGTAAATGTGAACGAATCGGATCAGGAAAAAAATAAAACTATCTTACATACCCTTGGACACGTCTTGGGCGTTTGCCCATTAAGACCTTCAGGAACACCCTTCAGCATAAAATTAGGTCCCTGACTGCCGGAGTACTGAGAAACCATCATCATGCAGTTTACGAGGGAGTTCATGGGCTAGCAACCGATGGATCTTGTAGCCATTCCACTAGGCTCGTCGTCTGGTTTCATTATCGACCCAAAAGTAGGAACAGAGCCCATGAACAACAAACCGGCATAAGCCCTTGCAGAAAAATGTAGGTTATATGAGCCTACAGTTCCATATTACAAGGAGAAATACCATCTCAACTAAATCCAAGTGACTGGATTCATGCTTAGAGCTAGAGGCGCGCTACATTGCCAGCTGATGAACTTCTGTAGGCATTTCAGCGTTCATACGAACCTAATACAAGTATTAGCCATTGTTGCGGTCAAAGAATCACTTTTGATTCTAAACAAATCACCTGTATAAAATAGCTCTCACTTTCTTTCTCTACCATGTGTTACTTTTTAACTTATATATTTACACCACGTACATTTTCTTCGTAATTTTATATAGATTTAAGCAACTTAAATGTGCTTTTCATTATGCTTTGTCTACAATTGCATCCCCTGAATTGAAGAACTGAAAGATAAATCTGTATATTATTATTAAACAATATACAGAAACCTGTTTATACACTGAGGAAAACACAGTTTGGTAGCAAAGGACAAGTTGAAGCAAAATACAGTACTACCCACGGAAAAATTAATGCAGTAACTCATTAATGTATTACGATATCTAATTCACAGCTTATGAGCATTAACACATTAATAATTTTTCTTTAATATTTTTGTTTTAAGTTTTTACGTCTTATGTATTTTTTTTGCTAATATTGTACGTGTAGTAATTAAGAGGATATTAAAGACACACATATTCGTAATGTACACATGGTAGAGAACAAGTATATAACGTTATAACATATAAAATATAATAATGAGGGAAAGGCCATTGTTAGCTATACAAGCAATAATAAAAATTACGAGAAATGCAGTAGCATCTATGTAAGCTTTTAACGAACCTTGGATTAATAATTAAGACGATGAAAGTCTATAAACATATATATGCAACATAAACAGTTATTTGATGTTATTCGATAGTAGCACCAATAATGTATATTGACATAAGCTTATAATTCAAATACGTACGTTAAGAAAACGGTTGGAGGGAACGCTAACAGAAGCTTGTCAGACTTCGAGCAGGAAGGACGCGTATAAGCTCGTATATAAATAGACGCTAAAAACTACGTATTTGAAGTCTGCCAGTTATTCGTATTTTAACATAACAAAAGTAATAGTGTATTGTGAATATCATATGTTGTCTATCTAAAATATAAGTGAAATAATTAACAGAATACGTTTGTGCAAAATATTTTAACATTCTACATACACAACCATGACAAGACACAGTGCTCTCCGACACAACTACAGCAGCTGTGGCACTATTATAAAATAATACTTACAACATACTAACACACACGCAAGAATACAGATATACGATCATCAGATTCCAGTCTGCGAGAACGTCGAGATACGTCACGAGAGTACGGGCTTCAAGACGACCTACAGGTACGTAATGCAGCATCTATCAACATAGTGGGGCCCTACCAAGGAGGAACCGCTACAATGTCCTTGGCTGTGTTCGACTATTTGCTTTTCGAAACAAGAGTCAAACCATAGATAAGCATATTACCAGAACTTTTTAGGAATATGGTACGCGCACACCAGGTTTGACATCCCTGTTTTAAAAGTTTCCTCCAAGGCAGCTCGTGGAAACGAGAAAATTAAATTTTAAAATTTATTATAGAATTGTGCAAATGCCTTCTGCGCCTCTAGAATAGTTGAAATATTTCGCTCTCAACTTTATTCGCGCAGCGGTTTTTGTATTTTGACATATTCGTTCGAGACGCATCTTGTGATACGCGTGGAATTTACTGGGGGATTCCAGAAGCTATTACTGTAAATATCTTGGTCCCAAAACGATTCTAGAGAGAGTGGGAATAAATGATGGGAGCACTTGAGGAAGGGGTCGTTCATAATGTTCGGTTGCGCTATCAGGAGGCAAGAGGAGCTTCTGTGCTCACGCAAAGGGCATAAAAAGTTACTGTAGCAGTTGGGTAACTTTCTGCGGAGGATAAACAAGTTATAAAATGTGGGACGAGCATCGTAAAGAGGTGCGTTCGCTCGTAACGTTAACCAGCTGGATAACCGACTCTATAAACATCATTTGGTGATCCAGCAAGGAATAAAATTCTTCCTTTATTACCAATTTAGTAGTGATAAACGAGTCAGTATGTGAAAAATTTGATTCCCTGTTGAAAGTCCTTAACAAATGTGAACTTCTGTATAGCTAATCTTGCACCCTTGAACCAGCACTTGGTAGTACGTAACTAGCAGAACGGAGGGTCACTCCAAAAGTCTAGAGAATGGACGTAATAAAATATTAAAAATTTAGATCTACTAGTTGCATCTTTTCACAATATTCTCCATTGCATTCTGTACGCCATTTCATCCTTTTAAACCCTTTTTCAAATGTTGAATGCCAAAAACTTTCACCTCTAATTTTTTCTTTCATTTTAGGGAATAGAAAAAAAGTCACATAGGACCAGATCTGGACTGTAGGGAGGATGGGACAAATACCTGACTCCTGCAGAAATTTGGTTATTTCTTGTGCAGTATGGGCTGAGGCATTCTCATGGTGCAACAAAGTTCCACACATACCAGTCTTAGAACGCCTTTTTCTCAGTTCATTCAACACTTGTGGTAGGTATTTTGTAGTGTACTACACTATGTAATAAAAAGTATTCGGACACCCCACTAACATACGTTTTTAATCTTAGGTGCATAGTGCTGCCACCGACTGCCTGGTAGTCATTAGACATCGTGAAACAACCAAATAGCTCGCCCGTGGAGCTCACGGACTTCGTACGTGGTCAGGTGATTGGGTGTCACTTGTGTCAGAAGTCTGTACGCGAGATTTCCACACTCCTAAACATCCCTAGGTCCACCGTTTCTGATGTGATAGTGAAGGGGAAACGTAAGGGACATGTACAGCACAAAAGCGTAAAGGCCGATCTCGTCTGTTTACTGACAGAGACGCCAACATTTGAAGAGGGTCGTAAATAGTAATAGGCAGACATCTATCCAGACCGTCACACAGGAATTCCAAACCGCATCAGTACTATGACAGTTAGGCGTGAGTTCAGAAACCTTGGATTCCATGGTCGAGTGGCTGCTCACAAGCCACACATCACGCAGGAAAATACCAAACGACGCCTCACTTGGTGTAAGGAGCGTCAACATTACACGATTGAACAGCGGCAAAACGTTGTGTAGAGTGACGAATCACGGTACACCATGTGGCGATGCGATGGCAGGGTGTGGGTATGACGAATGCCCGGTAAACGTCATCTACCAGCGTGCGTAGTGCCAACAGTGGTGATGTTATGGTGTGGTCGTGTTGTTTTGCGTGGCGCAGACCTACATTGATATGTTAAGCACCTTCTTGCTTCCCACTGTTGAAGAGCAATTCGGGGATGGCGATTGCATCTTTCAACACGATCGAGCACCTGTTCATACTGCACCGGATGTGGCGGAGTGGTTACACGACAATAACATCCCTGTAATTGATTGGCCTGCACATAGTCCTAACTTGAATCCTATAGAGCACCTTTGGGATGTTTTGGAACGCCGACTTCGTGCCAGGCCTCAGCGACCTACATAGATACCTCTCCTCAGTTCCGCACTCCGTGAAGAATGGGCTGCCATTCCCCAAGAAACCTTTCAGCACCTGATTGAAATTATTCCTGCAAGAGTGAACACTGTCATCCAGGCTAAGTTTGGGCCAGCACCATATTGACTTCCAGCATTACCGATGGAGGGCGCCACGAACTTATACGTCATTTTTAGCCAGGTGTCCGGATACCTTTGATCACGTAGTGTATCTGGAAGTAAGAAGCTTTGTTCCTCAAGCGGAATCGTCGCAATGTAGCCACGTGCTGAGAAGAAGGAACAGTTCATCTTCTTGCCAACACTTCTCGTTCGCTTCACTTTTTTGGGGGGATCTTCTCCTCGAAAACTCGAACCAACGACTGTCGTTTGGATTCTGGATCATACTAGTAAATCCAAGTATGGTTACCTGTTTCAATGTTAAATATGTTTTTGGTTATTCCTCAATACATTTTTCTATCATTTATGACACCATTGCAACGTGCTTGTTTCTGCTCATTTGTGAGATTGGGGGATCCAGTGACTACAGATCTTCCTGACGTCAAACTTTTCTTTCAGAATTGATTTCACTGATAAGCGAAAACGTACTACACAAAAAAACGCAAATTCCTTTAAAACACACAATTTATTTCAAACATATCCATTATTAATGGTTGTATTGTTACAATAATTTTATCATTCTTTTCAAGACCTGTCAATTTTTAGTTGTTTCTCTCGATTGGGCGGAAATAGTATGAAATTTTAAGGTAACATATAGCGTCCAGTTCTTATACATTTGACTATCGCTATTTCCTTTGTATCTATAACGAAATGTAATATATAGCTATTTCTGCAAAGGTTTATCAGTATGAATATGAAGTAAATAGAAAAATGTGCTCTACTAAGAAATTTATATACCCACTAACAAACGATTAAGAGTAGAGAACGTCATATGCATGTAATCAGATCGTTTCAATAAAATGGTGTAGAATGCAGTACAAAATGGTAGATACAGCACTATTTTTAGAAATATATGTTAAGTATATATGAGTGTTGTGGCTACGATGGAGAAATATACAGGGTGTACCATTTAAGTTGAGACTGTACAATATCTTCAAAACTAAGCGTTGCAGAAAGGAAAGTCTTTAATAAAAGTTGATCGATATTACGGGGAAAAGTAAATACCATTGGTCGTGTTTTATTTGGAGGACGTTATGGTGGTCATTTTAGGGTTAATTTAATTTTTTAAATGGAAATCTACATTTAGGGTCAATTTAAATTAACCCTAAATGACCATCATAACGTCCTCCAAATAAAACACGGCTAATGGCATTTACTTTCCCCCATAATTTCAAGCAACTTTTATTCAAGTCGTTTCTTTCTACAATGCTTAGTTTTGGATATACTGTACAGTCTCAGGTTAAATGATCCTGTATACCAATTTAAAGACAAAATTGCATTCAATAATTAGTCTGTATAAAAATTAAAGAATCCTGTGTTGTTATTTAGTCTCCCTTTATTAGTATTTGTTGGCCATATGCAGATTATTAATAAGAGTATTCCGTTAGAGTGAACACGTTGCTTGTTTGAGTGCTGAAGGAGTGGCGCATGTTTCCAAGAAACATCTCATAAGTAAATAAAGATGCTCTATTCGTTATTTTGCCAAGTCCCCCAGGATTAACCAGTTGAGCAACATGTGTTGGTACACTGACTCGCTGATGACGGCGTTTAAATCCAAATTTCACCTCATTGAAACAAGCTTTGTGAGGCCCATTAAATTAAATTCTATTACGTAGCCTCTGTAACAATTTGGTGTAATTTAGTTGCTTCGGTAAAGAGTAAAGGAAGCTGTTTATTCAGTACTCACAATACGCTGTTAACCCCCTTACTTTACTGACGTGCCTTTTTGTTTCTTTGTTGCAGATTTCGGAAATTGAAGTGGTGAGTAAACTGCAAACAACGGAGACTGGGACTCTCCGCCAGTTGGGGTAAATATTTGTTTAGATGCATTTACTTTGCGATTTCCAGGATTTGCAAAGCTTTCCAAACACCTTTGTGCACCGAGATGAATGTGTGTCGCAATGTTGGAACTGGTGTCGGCGACACTACAACGGATGGCTTTGGCCAGGACATTAGTTTGAAACTAACAACCTACATGTACTTGCGACAAAGATCCTTTGTTGTTTTTTTCTGTTATAATTGTTTTCCAAAATGACGAACCATACCAGTTATGAAATTACGTGTAAGCTTAAAATCTTCCTCTATATACCCATAATAATCATATTTAATGTAGAAAATGCATGAAAAGTATTGAATTTGAGAAACTTCATCATTAAATACTACACGGTTTGGGCGTTTTGGCCCTTTAGGCCTCCGTCTTCCACTTCACAAGGTTTTAAATTGGTCCTTCCAAAGTTTTCTCGGTCTTCCGACCACTCTTCTTCCTCTGAGCTTGCATTTATATATGCTGACTGAAATATACAAAAGTACTTAGATGGTCACACCATTGTTTTCTGTTTTGTTCTATTACTTCCAAAATGGTGGTTACATTTAGTCCCCCGAATGCCATCGTTTCTCTGATGGTCAAGAAGCGAATATCCAACTAGAATATCCTTTTGTAAATGTCCAGTCTAAGCTCATGAAGCATTTGTAGGGCCATTAACTTATGAAATTTACTATATAAATAATCTCTGTTTAATATTCCCGTTGAACTTTAGAAATTTATCTAGTTTATTTTCTAATCACCATTTCTTAAATTTGAGGAATTTGAAACTGGAGATATTTTTAATAATTTTCAATAATCTGCACTAATTTTATTGGAGGGGCCATTTTTCCTTCGAAACCTTTTACATTAGTTTTTCCTGTGATACTTCTAAGTTATACTGCTTTGCAATTACACTTAGTTTATAAATTATAAATGTGACAGTATGATTAACACTGATTTAGAAAATTAACAGTGAAACTTTAAGAAACTGGTCGATATTTTATAAAAGAAATTCTTAAAGAAAATGTTCCCCAAAAGCCCTCGGTTATTCAACGAATTACTTCACTATGTGCACGTTTGATAATATAACTCTACACTTTCAAGTTAGTATCTGTTAATAAAGTAAGGTATAGTAGGGTTATGTCCTGCGCGTGGCGCTATGGGTAAGAGCGTTGAGTTGGGGTTCCCGGCTAGGGAATGTGCTTGGTTTCTTTTTTTAATTTTTTTTAATTAATTTTTTTATTTATGCACGCCCTTTAACTGCTGAGTCCTTAGCGTCCCATTCCGTATTGGGCGTGAAAGACCAGTAATTTTTGCTCAGAGGTGCCGTAAATCTAAGACATCGGCTTTATTTCCCTTCCGAAGGAAGCCATACTCAGGATTTTTACGCCCGAGAAAATCCATCGCCCTCCGTCGGGTTTGAACCCGCGACCTCGTGAACTAGAGGTTTATATGGTAACCACTACACCACGGAGGACGACGTGCTTGGGTTCGATTTCACCCATGGGGGTGGGGATTTTAACTCCCGGGTATAAGACCGGTGCTGAGGAAAGCGAGGAGCTGCAATAGGCAGTGATCCCGGTCAAAGAGGTGAACATTATGGCTGGGGGATGCATCACTACATTACCTCCTCGCATGGTTGAACGTTCGCCCACCTTTGCTGTGAGTACCTGGGTGTGAGGCCGGTGGTCGGGTAAGCAGATCTAGGCCCTTCATGTAGCTTCGCGGATTCTTATTACTATTATTATAGTAATGTTATTCTTTACATATTGACTTCCTCAGATTGACAAATATGACACATTAATCTAATAGTGGACTTGATAATGTATCCCTTCTGTTGCTGCCATTTGAGGCCTCATATCCTTGATAAAATTTTCGTCCAATTTTAACTTATTGGCCCTTATTCTATGCTGACGCGTTTTCTTAGCATTTTGCCATAAGAACAAAATATTATGAGTGAATGTTTCTGTATCTTTGTTCAGCGCCGACAGTGGTTATTACCCTAATCAACGTGTTACATGTTTTACTCCAGAGATATTGCTGTCAACCCATTAACACTCACATTAATTTAACCTTTGAAGTTCTTGAAAATATTATTACAATACATTTATAACGTCTTGAATATTATTAGCTTTAAGCTAGCAACATTAACCACTGTCCTATAAACAGGACGCTGGCGATTTCCCTTAAAATATTACAGATGTGTTGAACCTTCGAGATATACTAAAACTAAATCATTCATGGAATCAAGGGAGGCAAACGATACCATACCTTAAATTTCATTTGGTGCAGATACGTGAGTAGCTTTTCCGAAAAATTTTTGAAGTGGTGTCTTCTGTGCAAACTTTTTTATTAGTCGTGTACTGGTAAAGACTGGCCAGCACATGTTTCTTTTTTGTTCCCTAAAGATTTATTATTGTGTTTTTTTTTTCAAAATCTAATCATGGATATCTGCGCTGCTCACTTAGTACGAGGATCGGCTGATAAGTCCCGGGTCTCTCAATGAAAACAACATTTAATTTTTTTTTTATTTCTCAACATAATCTCCAGAAAGGTTAATGCACTTGTCATGCCGGTGTTCTAATTCAATTAAACCATCTCTGCAGTGTGATTTATCAAGGCCCTCAAAATAGCTGTTTACCGCATCAATGGCCTCCTCGTTGCTGTGAAATATTCGTCCTCCAAGAAATTTTTTGAGATTAGGGAACAGGTGGTAGTCACTGGGTGCTAGATCTGGCGAATAGGGTGAATGTTCAAGCAATTCGAGCTTTAATTCGAAATTTTCACCATTGCAATGACTGAACGATGGGGCGGAGCAGTGTCGTAATGAAACAAGATATTTTTTTGCCAAATGAGGTCTTTGTCTTTTCACCTCATCACTCAAGCGTTGCAGTAAGCTTGCGTAGTAGTCACCAGTGATACTTTTACCCTTTTCCAAGTAATCAACAAAAATAATTCCCTGTTCATCCCAGAAAACACTCACTATAACCTTGTTAGCTGACAAAATTGACTTTGCCTTTTTGGAGTTGGTTCACCTGGCGTAATCCACTGTTTTGACTGTGATTTATTTTCTGGAGTGTAGTGATGTATCCAAGTTTCATCCATGGTAATAAGCCGTCTCAAAAATTCATTGGGATTTTTACGTAGAGCTCCACATTCTTAACAGAAACAGTTTTTCTATGCAACTTTTGATCAGGTGTTAACAAACGCGGCACCCACCTCGCACAGACCTTGTGAAAGCCCAAAACATTACTTAAAATATTACCTGCACATTCCTTTGATACGTTTAAAGCCTCTGCTATCTCAAACAGCTTTAATCTGCGGTCTTCCAGTACTAAACGATGAAGTTTTTCAATCATCTCTGGAGTTGTGACTTCCACTGGGCGTTCAGAGCGAGGCTCATCACTAGTGCTCGTACGTCCCATTTTAAACTCTGCAACCCACCTTTTAATCATTGAGTATGAAGTGGCAGAGTCTTTCAATGTACTGTCCATTTCCTCCTTAATTTCTTTAGGCGTTAAGCCTTTCAAATGAAAGTATTTAATCACTGCTCGTTTTCCCAAATCCTCCATTTTCCTGAAAACTCTAAAGCTGTTTTGTTTAAAATGCTGTCATTCAAAACCTAAACAAGCTATTGACCTGTAACTATGGATACAAGCTAGTCTAGAGTAAAACTATACGATGCTACCGTCTAACGGGCCTAGTGGCGCCATCTCTGTTTGAGGCCCGGGACTTATCAGCCACCCTCGTAGATAAGGTGGTTGGACAAAATAAGTTTGCTTACATTTCTTCCATCAGCAATGAAGATAAAGGTTTGATAAAATAAAAATAGTTTTGCAAATGTGACAGATGTGTGGTTATTTCATTGAGTGAGTTTGCTGTTTGTGTGAAAATAAGAATATCCCAACATCCTCGCTACCTCTCTACTAGAGATTTGTCAGGTTTCAGGAGACAATGAATGTATTTGTATTATTCTACCAGTAAAGAATTCTATCTCGTTCAGTTCTACAAGTAGTGAATATGAGCTAAACAAGTTACCAAAAATATAGCGTGGCTGTTAGAATCAGCAACATATCTGAGAATTGTTTTTGCACTTCAATTCCTAAAGCTGGTTTGCAGTTAAGCACTGGGAATTATCAGAAATATCCTTGCTGCAATAAAGATCAAAATATTAGCAATATAAGTAACTTTTATAAAAGACCACACTTTCAACCAAATCTAATTGGTTCAGCTTTCAGAAATTGTTTCAGGCGATGGTGGCCATTCTTCTAATCACAATTTAATCAATAGAAAGATGTTTATCACTAATTTTCATAGCTATAAGTTTCTCTTAATGCTAGTAATTCAATTTATTTAATTCCTGGACCACTGTTTTACTTTCTCTATCACGTATATACTACATAGAGAAGGTATTGCATTCCATCCAAAAATTCTATACTCACATTCCAACAAAGATATGTTTTGAGGTCCCCTGAATAAAAAAGAAACGCTTCTATCTTTATACCATATACATAGTAGGTTGAGAAGGTACGAGTATTGCATTCCACCAACAAATCCGACACCCAGATTTCACCGGAAATACATGTTCGAGACCCCTTGATTCCAAATAAAAAGCGTTTTTAGAAAAATGCTCCTGTGTGTGTGTGTCAGCATAACTCAAAAACGAAAAGTCTGATTAATACAAACTTGATATTTAGGTTCAGTACCCTGCAAAGATGTGACATTAAGTTTTTTAAGAAAATACCCAACCCCAAAACATACTTTACCTGGAAGATTTTTTTAAAATCTTTATTTTATATAAATGACGGTAACGATTTAAACTAAAATACCATATATTAAAGGCATTTATATGGCATATAAAATATGCATTTTTAATTCTCTGGGAATAGCCCGTGAAGTTCTAATTATTGAGAATGAATTTTTTATAATCTTGTGTAACTGGTAGACAACAAAAATGTTGCACACAGAAAACGTACATATCTTTAAAACCCACAATTTATTTTAAATAACTTTTATTGTAGCTTCAACCATTTTCGAGATAACCGTTATTAATGGTTCGATTTGTTCAATACTATATCATTCTTTAAGTTCCATCGTTGTATGGAAACGGTATGGAATTTTAAGCCAGCATATAGCGTTCAGTACTCAAACAGTTGACTATCTCTGTCTTTCTAACCTAACAAAATGTATAATGTAGCTATTTCTGCAAAGGTTTATCTAGATTCAAATTAAGTGGATAGAAAATAAGTGGATCGTAAACATAACTTGTATACTTGCTAATAAACTATAGAGGGTATAGAAAAGTCATTTGAATGTAAAACATCAGTGTTTTAGAATAAAGATGTGTGTGTGTGTGTGTGTGAACAATGTAACTCAAAAAACGAAAAGTTATGCATAAGCGTTAAACAAACGTATTTAAATAAATATTACATTTAAAATAAAAGTACATACCACACTTGGCACTTAAGTTCACTATCTTCCAAAGCTGCGACACGAAGATTTTCAAAATATCCTCCCACCTTAACTACCCAATACACGGATCATTTTTAAATGTTATTTTCTTAAAAATACCATGTATTAAAACTATTTAGTGATAAATAAAACATATATCTTGAATCTTCTGGGAATAGCCTGTGAAGTCCTCTTCATCAGAAGGATATTTGTATATTCTTGTGTAAATGGTAAACGTTAAGTGATAAACGAAAACGCACTAAACAAAACATGCAGATTCTTTAAAACAGAGAATTTATATCAAATGACTTTTATTGTGGCATCAGCCATTTCCGAGATATTGGTTATTAATATTTTGCATTTTTCAGATTTTTCTCGTTCTTTTAAAGTCCTTTAGATATTCAGTAGCTTCACGTGGTTGTATGGAAAATGTATGGAATTTTAAGGCCAGCTTATGGATTGAATTATTAAACATTTGACTATCGCTGTTCCCTGTGCATTTATAAGTAAATGTATAATGTAGCCACTTCTGCAAATATTTATATGGATTAAAATAAAGCAGATACCCATTTAAAAATTTGATGAAGATTAGAGAAAGTCGTGTGAATGAATGTAATCGCATCTTTTTACATTTGCTTCATTATCAGCGAAATGAAGCTTCGAGTTCCAAACACTTTACACGGGCACCATGAAATCATCTTTAGCAGTATAATAATCCCTATTACGGAGCAATTTCGATATCCATATAAAATAAGAAAGCCAATTAACATTTTCATTTCATCTACTGAGGTACGGAGTCTGATTTTGTTTTCCTATTGTTTGGCATACTTCTCTGTTTTATTGTAGAATATCCTCCAGGAGGTTTGTAAAAACAAATTCTTCAAAAGTTTTAATCAGCACGGAACCAATTAAACCAAAACAACCGTTTCAAAGTTTATCTCTGCTAACTTGTCCTATCGCCATGCTACGATAGGATGATTTTTTCCCCTTTCTTTTCGGAAGGCTGATTACAAACATTCACATCCCTACAGCCTGTTGATGTTGATGGTGGCGATTCAACTTTTATCACTTTCATTGTACAATGCAGCTTAATTCTCAGACATTTTCATCCTCGGGAACATTGATTTCTTCCACTAGCAAATATTGTACGTTTAGGTCACCCTACTTCACCGACATCAAGATCCACCCCAACGGTCAGGTCATCAAAATCAGATGGTAATACGACTCCGCCTCTATCTCCTTGGAAAGCAAGTATTCCAGAGCGTCTTCGCTTATTCTAAATGTTTTCCACTGAGATGTATTCACAACTGGAGAGATGTTATTCATAGCGCCACTGTTTTATTCATAGAGCATATTAAAATACTTATACTAGAAAAACTTTAATATTTAACTGGCGTTGTAAAAACATTTGATCGGCATATCTTTTACAATTCAAGAATAGAAATATAATTAAATCGCCCTTTCTTTAGTGATTTGGTTGAAAATCGTACGTGCAGATTCCAAATTACTAATGTTCACACAAATTGAGGCAGTATTTTTAACAATTAAATGATTTCAGTCTAATTATATAATATATATAATCCAATAACAGGCCGGCTTAAAGCAATATGTGTATGTAACAATATATAAAAAGTGTATATTACAGTCATTGTAAACGTTTATATTATTGTAGAAATGTTCAATAATGTTATGCGAATGTATTACGTATTTTAATAATGTAGGAGCTGTGAGAATAATAGGTTAAAAGTTGCTAACAATGAGGTAACTTTGAGGAAACAATGAATTTCAAAGTTAAACAATACTACTTACGATTCTTGGAAGCAATAATGTAATTTGTGTGACAGTTTATAAAATAGCCAATCAACAACCAGAAAAAACTTTAGTTAAATGAAGGTATTCTATTGGAGTAGGATTAGCCAATCACAGACTTGAAATACAGAAATTTACAAATTTAGGCGGTAGAAATCAATTCAGTTGCTTGTAGACAGCGCTCATAACTGGACGTGTTGCTTGCAGACGCGAGATGCGTCCTCGAGAAGTATAATACGTATTCAGTGTGAGACGAAAACAGTTTACGTGTTAAAAGGTGAAAGTAACTAGTTAAAAAAATCTCACAGCTCTCTCTATATCATTGAAGTGTTATTTAAATCGTGTCAAGCATTAATAATAGGAGTGAAGTAAAATTATAATCTGTGAAGTCTACATTCTTCAGTCGCACCACAATGCTGCAAAGAGAAACATGTCTCTAACAATAATACTGACGCAGCCGAGGCAAACACAAATGTATAATATTTAAAGAAACAGTCAAATTACAAAGTTAATATTTTTAAAGATTTTGGGGGGCAAAGGCCACAGGAAAGTACATTTGGGGCGAAGGCTACCGGAAAGCGGGTACTATACGTGCGGTTGCAATGAACTTCAAGTTCGGCTCCCAACAGTTGATATATAATACAACTCTTTCAATACAACCTACTTCAAATTGACGTTCAAAACTTGGGGCAAATAACGCAAAGATACCAGCTACTTCAAAATATAGCAATCCACAGAACGACAGACCAGCATTCAACTAAGGGTTGTTAGGTCAAAATCATAAGTTTCCTCCAAAGTAGAAAAATCCTCCAATTATCCACATTGTTTACCAATTCCGCCAAATATTACCACTGCTAGTGCATTTTACATCACTAATTACGAAGAATGTCCAGAAGGAAACAGATGGTTTGAAATAAACAATTAAAAAATGAAAAAACAAGGTTTATTATATACATTTGAAAGCTACACTCTTAGGCTATTTTTCTATATAATCGTCATTCAAATTAAGGCACTTATCATAGCGTAGCACAAGTTTTTCAATACCATCTGTGTAGAAATCTGCCGCGTGCGATTTCAACCGTTGGTTTACAACGGCATACAGTTTGGCGTCAGCGTCAAAGTGTTGTGTAGCCAGCCATTTCTTCATCGCTGAGAATTCATCATCCGGGCTGTATGGTGGATGATCGAAATCTCCCATCCAAGAGTCCGCGGGTACGATTGACCGTGTGTGGACGTGCGTTGTCGTGAAAAAACAACGCATTACAAAGTTGGCGATACATTTCAACTAGTTTGTGTGGTATTTTGTAAACAAAAAGCTAATTACAGTCTGCACCTCACAAATTAATTTTCTTTTGTAGTGCACACTTGAACGCCTCACAGAGAGCAAAGTAAGGGAGGTACAGTCCACGTGCTATCACAGCTGGATACGTGTAGGAACGTTCTGCCGAATCCAAGTTCTTTTTGAGAGAGTACTCCTTCGACCTTATGTTCAAGACCACTCCACTCTCAGAAATATAATTTTTCACAGTTCTTGTTGCGGTTTTGTGTAATTTGGAGAGATACCAATGGGTGTACAAGAAAATCTCTCTAACTTAAGCTGCCCTTTACATGTAAGACTTTTCTAAATTTTTTCTTTTCTAAAAAATGGCTAACGATTTTTTATAAATACTGGGTTTTAACGATATATAATATGTATATCTTGACTTTTTTGGGAATAACCCTTGAAGTCCTCTTCATTTGGAGAAAAAAAATCTTGAATAACTGGTGAAAGTTAAGCGATAGATGAAAAGGTACTACACAAGAAGCCATTTCCGAGCTATCCGTTATTAATGTTTGGATTTGTTCAATACTATGGCCATTCTTTTAAAGTCTCATAGATTTTCAGCTGTTTCTCACGATTGTATGAAAGCAGTATGCAATTTTAAGACCAGCAGTTCTTAAACATTTGACTATCCCGGTTCTGGAATCAATTGTTCTTCCACACAAGCCTTGTGTTGGACAAGGTTGTAAAGGCAGAATAATTCATTGCCATATTTGGGATTCCCGGAGATTCGTGGTTCAATTCCCGGCTATGGCATTGAATTTTTCAGTCCTCTTATTCTACCTTTCCAACCTTGTCCAACACACGGCTTGTGTGGAAGAACAATTAATTCCATTAATTTACCTAATAGGGGTTGTAACTATGAAGCCCGGGACTTAAAGCACATACAACAATGTAAGTCGCCATTGGGGTATGTCATCTCAATACAATTTGAAATCTCTTTGTGGTTTACCGGGAAAAATGCAAATCAGTTGGGGAATTTAGTGTTTTACCGGTATGTTGCCATCGTAGCTCAGTGGTTAGAGCAACCGGACGGAGAACCGGAGATCCGTGGTTCAAATTCCGGCTATGGCATTAAATTTTATAATCGTCTGATTCTACCTTTCCATTACTGTTCTCGTTGTATCCTGACAAAATGTGTAATGTATTTATTTCTGCAAAGGTTTATGTGGATTAAAATGAAGTGCATACAAAAAATAAGCGTTAAGTAAGACTAGTTTGTATACACACTCATAAACGATAGAGAAAGACATGTGAGGGTATAACCTGAGATTTTTTCACCTTAAAGTGGGAAAATGTAGGATTCTTTAATGATATACTTCTATGCTAATAGGCAGTGACTTCTCTGTATTTACTGCAAGACCTTGCTGTGTATATAAGCTGTCTCTCCCGATAATCACTCTTATCATCGGTACACCCTAAATTAGCTGGCATCCTTAATGACTGACAGTGGCGACTTCTGTCATTCATCCAAAATATGCTCTATTGCCAATTTTAATAAAATTTAATCCTTGCATTATTTCTTTCTTAAACTACACAGACTGTTTTCCCTTGATTTATTTCAATTAGCCTGCGTTTTATACTTCTACTTTTAGAATTAAATCGGAAATTTTATGCATGTAATCGGTTAGAAACGCTTTTACAGATTAGGATAAATTATACATATCTATCCAAAAATTATAACTCATTTTTCTTTACTGCTCAAAATTTTTAATAATCCTTGGAACCAGACCTTACATTACAAACTTAACACCAAGTCTGGACAGTAACTTAATAGGATTTAATACATTAAGTAATGGTGTTGGCCAACATCTTTTTTATTTTAAATTAACCAAAACTGATTTGCTTAAATCATATATAATACGTTTTACATAGCTTATAAGTACCATATTTAGACGATAATCTCTATTACTTCATGTAGTTTTGAACATGTGCTACAAAGATCATTAAATTCCATTCACTACTTTAGCAGAAAAAATGTTTGGTGCAAGAATATGTTACTAAAATTGGTTAGAGCCAACTGCGTTCAAAGTGTCACTACATCTGATGATGAAGCTGATGATGTAATGACTTCTGATTAATTCACTTTTTAACTTTTTCACTCAAAACTTGCTATATCACCTAGCCAATTCACTAACTGTAGCAATTTGTTTATCTCCCCCCCATTCCCCATAAAAATTAAAGTTACAGCCACCAAAAGAATCTGAATTATTCACTTTTAATCTAATATTTGACTATACCCTATAAGCTAAATAACTATTTTAAAGTCACAACTATCTAAAACGAAGGATTTTACAATCAAATGCTTTCTTCTAACACGTAGAAAGTTTCACTTTTTTGGAGAATTACACCACAAAAGAAATGTGTGTTTAAATTCTATATTCACAAATTTCACTTTTAACTGTTGCCATCTTGTGAGAAAAGAATAACTATCCTACAGAAGCATGGAGTGTGGTGCTAAGAATAATGCACTACGAAGTAGTCATAAAATTAGTCATAAAAATCTCATGTGAAACGTTCAGATGACTTTCTCTACTCTCTATATTTATTAGTGGGTATACAAACTATTCCTACTAAAGCTTATTTTGCTACCTACTACATTGTAATCCAAATAAACTTTTATAAAAACCACATACATTACACATTTCATTATAGATACAAAGAGAACAGCAATAAACAAATGTTGAAGCTGGCTATATGCCAGCCTTAAATTCCATACTTTTTCCATGCAATCGCGAGTAACAGCTGAAAATCGATGAGATTAAGGCAGACATTAGTTTTGGAGATATTGTACGGTCTCAATTTAAAAGGTTCACCCTGTGTATATGTATGCATTATATATATATATATATATATATATATAATCTGTAATACGAATTATCTGTGAGATGTGTCGTTTTTACACAGATTGTTTGCTCTTACGTGGTTTATTCCTATTTAAGCCGTTACATTTGAAGATTATATTCATTTAAGATATTACATAATTCATGTATAGCACGTTGTAAGTTATTTTCCGAGTTTGTAATCAAGATCTTGTCATCAGCAAATGTCAATATATCAATATATTTTTCTTTTATTATAAAGTGTGTTTTCTTGCCATCGTATGTCATTATATGATTTGTATTATCCTTATGAGAGAATTTTCGGAAGGAATTTTATAAATTTTCTTTAACTGGTAAACGTTAAGCGATAGACAAAACGCACTATACAAAAATGCAGATATCTTTAAATCACACAGTGATGCCACTTTTTGTGGCATAAGCCATTTCTGAGATATCCCCTATCAATGGCTTGAATTCTTCATTTCTTAGTCATTCTGTTAAAAGTCCTGTCAGCATCCAGTTGTTTCTCGCGACTACATGGAAATATAGAATTTTAAGGCTAGCATATAGGATCGCCACTAATAAACACAATAAAGAAAATCATGTGAATGTAACACAAGATTTTTTTCAATCATAACTGACATCTTAATTACAATAGTAAATTAGCCGCATTTAAAGAAAAATCTTATGTTACATTCATATGAATTTCATTACTCTTGTACAAAATAATTTTACAAACGGTTATTCTCTACCTACTTTATATTAATCGAGATTTGCAGAAACTTATGTTATTGGTGTTTTTCTTGTAGGTTCAACAAAATATTGTAGACTTTAAGCTATAGTCAAAATCTTTTAAGAGCTGGTTGCTATGTAGAGCATTTCATTCTCTTTGCTTGTCCAGAACTAAAAAGAAAGCGAATAACTAATTCCCATTTGAGAAAAGTATAAATATTGAACAATTCGAATAAATAACAAGTAATATCTCGGAAATGGATCACTCTAGAAAAAATTCTGGAACATAAATTGTGGGTTTTAATGACATCCACATTTTTTGTGTAGAAAATATTTGTCTATCTCTTGCGGTTTACCAGTTACGCAAAAGCCATTCAGAAAGAAGAGGACTCTTGGGGACATTCCCAGGAAACTCAACTCTACATTTTGTGATGAAAGTATTTTAAATATATGATATTGTAATCAAAAACGTTGGCCATTTTTGAGAAAATTTTAAATGTTCTATGTAAAGAGTAGACTTGTGTGGGGGATTTTCTTGAAAATCTTCGTATGCATATTTAAGATGCTGAACTAAATACCAAGTTTGGTATTTGTCGCATTTTTCGTTTCACGCATCTTTTTCTAAAAGTACTTTTTTGAATTCAGGGCCTCAAAACATGTATTTCCGTTGAAATCTCGGTATCGAATACTTCCCTTATTTACTATACGTAGTAGAGAAGGTAAAAATGAAAAACAAAACGCCATTAGTATGGAGAACAGCGCTGCCCTTATGTTTGCACTAGCTAAATAATATTACCTAGCTATTTTACACTAAAGTTTGAAGTAAACATGTTTATTTTGTCATGTGGTTACCTCGTAATCATGATTATATTAATCAAATCTAAGAGCATTTATTGGCTGAAGCGTTCGAAGATGCCATGCACCGCTGCAGTCATGGAGACTTCCTATGCATGGCATCACTGCGGTACCTCGCAGTCGTCTTCTGCAATAATTTAGAACGGAAAGATTGGTACAATTGGTGAGCGATAAGAGGGGTATCAAGCACGTAAAGGTTCTGGCCATTATGCCTTGAAAAGAAGAGACATAAAACGAACCCGGGAACACAGCTCTCTTGGGATGGATGGACAGAAACTCGATAACAACCTCTCAATCCCAACCGACCTCGAGGCAACAACGATGCAAGGCATCTCAACAATCTCACTCGCTTTCAGAATAAAACTACTTAGGTTAGCCAGTTCACTGCACCTTCGGAAGAAGTGCTCTTAACGACTGAAACCGATACAAGCCTCTTGTCGCTCCTCTGAGTAAAGCTTGAAATACGTCAGTGGTTCCCAAACTTTGGATACTGGCACGGGCTTTTGCAAGTCTTGTGGTTCCCATGTCCTCCTACAAATAGTTTGAAAATTCATTACAGTACCCACTAAACGTGAACTAATTTTAACAAAAATTGCAAGGCGCCTGAATAAAGACATCTATACTTTCTCCTATGATAAGTAGAGGAAATGTTTATTCCTCCAAGAAGACTAAACCGAGATTTCGCTGCAAATACAAGTTTTGGGACTCGTGAATCAAAAAGCAATTTTTTAGGGAAATTAAGAGTCTTATGTGCGTATGTAATGTATATATGTAATGTATGTATGTAATGCATGTATGTCTCAAAACGAAAAGTCAGTTAGATTCCAAACTAATATTCAAGCTCAGCGTATTCGAAGAGTGCTATCGCAAGATTTTTCAATAAAATACTCCACCCCAAACTACGCTCGAGATAGAAATCTTTTTGTTACTTTTGATTTACTCAAAATGGCTCTAACAGTTTTGAAAAATGTACAAGGTGTATTTTTAAAAAGACCCAATATTTTTTTTAAAAAATAACACAATATTATTTTATTATCATTCATTTCTTACACCTTACACTACTTCTCCACATAGTCACCACCGTTATTCACGAACGTTTCGTAACAGGAAACCAGTTTTTCTATGCCTTCGTCAAAGAATGATGCCGCCCGTGATGAAAGCCAAATCTGCACTTCTTGTTTCACAACACCATTGTCGTTTTCCACCAGAGAATTTCTTCAGATGAAATAGATGAATATCGCTTGGTGCCAAATCCGGACTGTTGTGAAACAAGAAGTGCAGACCTGGATTTCATCACAGGTGGCATCGTTCTTTGATGAAGGCATAGAAAAACTGTTTCCCGTTACGGTAAATGCTTGAGTAATGGCTGTAACACTGTGGAATAGTAATGTAAGGTGTAAATTAATGATGAATAATGAAGTATTTGAAAAATAATCTTGTATTATTTTTTGAAAAAGCTATAAACACGCCTCGAACCATATGTTGAACATATTTGTAGGGCAAATATAATATACATCTTGTACTTTATAGGAATAGGCCTCTGAAGTCCTTTTCATTCAGAATAGTTTTCGTGTAATTGCTAAACCGAGGAAGATACACAAACTCTTACTACACAAAATTGTATCTCATTAAAGCGCGCAGCTTACGTGAAATACAGCTTTTTGTGGCCTTAACCATTACCGAGATATACTTTGTTTCTGTTTTGAATTTTCAAACCCTTATACTTTTTCCTTTCTCTCTACATACATAGTAGGTAGTGAAGATATTGCACTCCACCCAAAAATTCGATATCGAAATTTTGCCATAAATTCATGTGTTGAGATCACCTGAGTAAAAAAATGATTCTTAGAGAACTTTCCGTGTGTTTGTGTCAACAGCATAACAAAATAAAATGTCTGATAAATACCACACTTGGTATTTAAGTTCAGTATCTTCCAAACATGAGATATGAAGATTTTTAAAATAATCCCCAAACCAACTACCCCTTACATGAAATATTTTAAGATTTTTTTTGTTTTGTGAAAAATGGCTAACGATTTTTATTCATATACCATATATTAAAGAGGTTTACATGGCGAATAAACCGCAACTTGTGAATTGTCCGGAAATAGCCTGTGAAGTCAACATCATTCAAAAGGAATTTTAAATAACCTTGTGTAAGATTAAACGTTGAGCGATAGACGAAAGGGTACTATACAAACTATTTAGATTTCTGTAAACCACACACTGTATTTCAAATGACTTTTTTGTGTCATAAGCCGTTTACGAGATATCCGTTATTAATGATACAAGTGGTTCAGTACTGTGTCATTCTTTTAAAGTCCTGTTTACATCCAGTTGTTTTTACGCGATTGCATGGAAAGTAAGAAAGTTTAAGGACAGTATATAGTGTCCAGTGCTTAAACAGATAAGCTTTCGTAAGAATAATTTGTATAGCTACTAATAAAAAATAGATGATAGAGGAACTAATGTGAATGTAACACAAATGTTTTTAGTGGCAAGTTGCTTCTCTCTCTCGGGCATGCAAAGAGAATGGAATTTCAAAGTTATCACATAGCGATCTTCTATTAAAATGTTTGGCTATCGCTTTGGTTTATTGTATTCTTCTTGCATCTACCACGAAATGTAAATATGTATTGAATTTGTCTGTAATAACAAGAACTTTATAATAGAATAATGAACTTTATAAGAACGATTCCTAGAAGAGTGAGTAGAGAAAGTCAGGTGCATACAACATATCCGAATTTTTTCTGCAATGTCCTTAGAGGCATTGATGCATTGCATTATACATTCATTATTCCAAAAGCTTGAGTAAAGTGTATATCCTCTGAATGGACTAATATATGTGTGACCGCTTCCTCGGTTACATAGGTGTTCAAATATTGTGTCTTCTGCAAAGTAGGGAAAAGTGGGAATCACTAGATTTGGATTCATAGGAGCGCTTCTGACTGATGCAGGTAAAATGGATGATCTTTGCTAGTATAAGGCTCTGCAAGGTCGTTTAGGAGGTTTATCCTGATGTTATAAGTTTAAGTCTCTTCCTTCGAATTGAATTATTAGGTATGTGCTGTTTTCACCTCCCCACGTCGACTGCTGCTGCTGTTGGATACAAGATCTAACACCTACTTTATTTTTTGAACCTACCCTCTAGACATAGGGTTTTGGCCCGCTGAGAGGTGCGCATTAAACCAACTGCGTCGAGGACGTCGGCAGACAGCAGCGCCAAGTCGCGCACGAAGGGATGAGAAGCACCTCCTGGACCTTTAAGAAGCGATGGCGGGCGATTGGGCGGCGATGTAGTGAGATTAGGAGAAATTGCACACTTTTCAGATGATTCAAAATTATCTGAAACTTATTTTGGTGGGTAACATTTGAAAATTCTTTTTTCGTTCTATTCACGTGCCATGTTTAATGATTAGGACGGATGCATTTGAATGACAGCACTAGTGTTTAATTTCACCTCAAATATTCGATTACTTCTGTTGTAAATAAAGCAATGATTGTTAATTTTTTTAAATAATTAAAGCACATTCATGTAAAATTATTTAAAACAAACCCTGCAATATAGAGAAAATCAAATCAATTCTAAGAACTTTTAAATATGTAAGAAAATGTTTAACTTCAAGTTACAATAAAATGTTTTTAATATTTAACCTTAACTTTCCTTTACTTTAGACCTGTAAGTCTATCCTTACCTTCCACACCTTATGGGCAGACAACATAGTCAAGGTTCAGCATTATTTCGTTTAGCCTTCTTTTTATTAGTACCTGCACTAGATGTGATATATTAAAGTAAAAAGAACAGTACAAATAAAACATTGCAGGTTCCCCATGCGCCCACGATAGCAACACTATTATATCTGTTGACCACACACTGTGCTGATTTCCCCTTCTTTATCAGATCTTTGCTTGTACCACATACGCTATAAAGTTCAGACGTAATGCAACTAAAAGAGGATAATACCTCTAAAACCAATTAAACCAATGTGTCCACGTGTTCAGAGAGAGAAAAAATTGAAAGCTTATTTTCCGAACTCCCCGTGGAGCAATTCATTGTTTTTTAAATGTTCAACCACCTGTTGTGGCGTACATCTTATAACTAGAGAAAGGCAATGTGTGAAATTTGATATTAAAAGCCATCCTTGCTGCAAGACAAAAATGTTCGTATTTCATAACATTTTATGGAAATATTCATTTTTTAATATAGACGGTATTTCGGTTTTATAGTAAATTCCAATAGGTATGGACCGCGATTTCCAGATATCTCTTTGGGCAATTTTCTGGGAAACACATTTAAAAAACCCAAGCCATCCTTTCTAAGAAGTCAGATACAGTGTAGCATTTAGTCTATGACGTCACGTGCGAAATTAAACCGAGGCCTATTCTTGAAGAGTGTATATTTTCGCGAAACGATGCTTTTAGTGGTATATTGCAGAAATTCTATGTAATTTGTTGTACTTTGTTTGATATTTTATTATTTATCTACAAAGCCTATATAACTATGGCTAATGAAGTGAATCTCCTCCAAATCTTTGAAGTATAAGATGCTTTGGATTTAAGGAATATATTATTTAATAATATTCTTTTATGTTTTCTTAATATTTTCATATTTTGGAAAATTTGTCATCTTGTGCGTCTTATAAATCCTCAAACACTGTTATGTTGAACCAGACTTGCAAAATTCAATGAGCAGGGGAGGGCGAATTTACCCCACGCATTGTTTGCAGAGCTATACCGCATTCATGTGGTCATGGGTTGTCCAAACTCCAATATTTGGTTACCGTGTAACATGCCATTGCGAGCTGCCGTCAATGAGTGAATGAAGGGGAAATGTTTCATAATACCAAACGAAAGAGGTGGAGCAAGGCGACAGTGTGACGTCATTAGCTCATAAGAGACAAGGTTGGGCTTCACTGCTCCTGCAGATGTTTAGCATGATACTTGAATGATACAAAAAGGTTAGATATACACGTATGGGCATTCGTCATAGTATCTCAAGCGTTAAGAGCATTGGCACAGAGAATCAAAAATCCATGGTTCAAGTCCCGGCTGTGGCATTGAAGTTATCAAGTCTGATTCAACTTGCCAAATTTGTGCATACATACGGCTAGTGTGAAACAACAGTTATCCCAACGTATTTTGCATAGCCTAAACTGTAAGTTTGATTGTTGTAAACAACAGTTGAGAAAACAAAAGGAAGGACATCTGGAAGAATGAGTCACGAATGGTCAAAACCAGCAGAGAGACTTCATCGATTTCAAACAACTTTTCTCCCCTTTAATTTCCTAGTTTTTCATCGTTTCGTGTTCGTGTTTTCTCAGAAAAGATAAGTAAACAGCGTGTGAAAGCATTCAAAGCACAAAATGGCGTTGGTATTCTCGATTATTATTTGCTGTCATGCCGTTATTAATCCACAAAAATATCATACTCTTCGTTTTAAGTACGGCTTATCTGACCTATATAGCAGTCTTAAGATTTATTCGGACTTCACTACCTGTTCGTTTAAATGAATGACGTCATTATTAGTTCAGAGAGCACCTTCTCTCAAACGGAGGTGCGGAATTGAACCTCGGACTGTATGCGTTTCCGACTTCGTAAACTGGTTGATTTACTGCGGCGGTGCAGAACTGAATTTCACTAGGACATTGTGTGCGTTCTTTGCACGCGAGATGGAAGTGACCAGCGATCACAGAATTTGCATGGTTGTGTGCTTAAGGATATGAGGTGAAAAGATATGAGGTGGAGTTTGTCGATTCGACATTGGCCGCTATTGAATGATTTTCTCCATTCTTGCCCAGAATTTGATTTAATTCCGAGACAAACATAATAAGAAAACAAACCACAGTTTTTATTAAAAAAACGGAGGAACAACTATAATGTTTGAAAAAAAATATTTACTTCCATTTGTTTTTTTTATTAAAAAAACCAAAAATTTTACAATTGAAGCCGAGACACACTAGGCTACAAAAATCGTTCCTTATTTAAGTTACCTATCAGCATATATGCTGAGACTGAGAGTATACGAAGTTCCAAATGTATATAATGGAAAGGTACGATACAAAGCCCATTTCACTAAGGTGACCTCAAATTATTGATATCCACCCCTTCCACTTATTTTTCGCTAGTCCTCTGCTAGAGGCGTTCAAAGTACTGACGTCATGCGCATACAACCGACTGGCGACAACGACCCAATAAATCTGAAGATCACGTATTTATGCATTAACATGCATAAAAATTACACAGCATTTATCACAATGAAATTAAGTCTCGGTGACTATTAATGATCATAATACTATTTTACACATTACACATTATACCTAAAAACTGAAAAATCTTATTCATTCCATTCGCATGAACTTCTCTACTGGTTCGTACACAAACTATCCTTAAAAAGGCTTAATTCCTCGGTCTACTTCTTGTTAATCAAGATTTAAGTATGATAAACTCTCAGTAATATTTATGCCTTTGGTTTTAGATATAAGGATACAGTAGGCCAAAGCTATATTTACATATTTTATAAGCGGGTCGCTATTTGACGGCTTTGAAATTCCATGCTGTTTGCACGAACACGAGAAAAAATTAATAAAGACTTACAGCTTAAAAAGAATTGTTGGGAATTTTGTAACCAATAACAAAGACTATCTCGGAAATGGTTAACGCCACAAAAATATTTATTTGACAAAAATTGCGTGATATAATGTGTAAGGAGTAGTTTGGATTGGAGGATATTTTTGAAAATATTCTGTTAGCATCCTCAGAACCAACTGAACTTAAATATCAAGTTGCTATGGTACCGAATTTTCGCTTTTTTTATTTACGCTGTTTACACACATACGTACGTGTACCTTTTTTACTTTCTTTAACAAGTACATAGTAGGTAGGGAAGGTATTGCATTCCACCCACAATTTCGATACCGAGTGCACCCTGAATCCAAATAAAGCATTTTTATAAACATTCCGCGCGCGTGTGTGTCTGTGAACAGGATAACTCAAAAACGAAAAGTCGGATAAATGCCAAATGTAGTATTTGAGTTTTGTTGTTCCCAGGATGCGACAAGAAGGTTTTTTAGTAAAATCTCCCCACCCGAACTACTTTTGCATGGAGCATTTTTTAAAATTTTATTTTCTAAAAAACGGGTCTAATGAGTTTGATTAATATACCATAACATTTACATGATAAATAAAAACTATATCTTGAATTTTTCGAGAGTAGCCTAGAAAGTCCTCTTCAATCGGAAGATATTTTGTATAATTTTGTATAACTGCTAAAGGTAATAAACGACAACGTACGGCACAAAAATATATCTCTTTAAAACACAAAGTTTTTTGTTTGTGGCATAAGTCATTTCTGAGATATTCATTATTGGAGGTTTGAATTGTTCAACACTTGTCGTTCATTTTAAGTCCCATTGATTTTCAGTTGTTTCTCGCGATTGCATACAAACAGTATGAAAGCTTAAAGTAGCGTATAGCGTCCAGTATTTAAACATTTAACTATCACTGTTCCCTTTGTATCGAAAAACAAATGTGTAATGTAGCTATTCTGTAAAGGTTTATTTGGATTAAAACTGAGTAGATCGAAAAATAAGCTTTAATAAGAATACTATGTATACCCACTTATCATAGAGTAGAGAAAGTCATGTGACTCTATCACATAAGATTTTTTATAACATTCTTTTTTTATTTACTCAAGGATTCTTAATACGCGTGTTTCTGGTGATATCCACAATCGAATTTTGAGTGGAATTAAATACTACCTTGCTTACTATAGGTGTATAAGCAAAGAAACTAAAAATATGCTTGATATTATAGTACTAAACTTGACGCAGCTTGGTTTACGTAGGTATAAATTTAATTTTTTCATTACAAAATTCCATAATTTCATCATATGTGATAATTCCCAATATGGCGAAAACTATTTAATTAATTCCAGTGCCATTTTATGTTTTATGAGGTCGCGGAAACAAGCCTCCTCACACAAAGAGCCCTGTACAATATTTTGGAAAGCTGCTGCTAGGGAATGTTTGAGGTATTTTTCATCTCTTTGTGTGGCTATTCCTGGATCATCGGGTGTTAAATACCGGCGTGCTTGCTGATATTAGCTGGATATTACTGCCTACTACTAGGCAGATCCCACAAACGATGCCCACTGTACAGTTTCTTCCTTTTCCATAGAGTGCTTGGAATTATTGTCAGGAATTATTGGAGTGTTAGACTAAAGATATTTCACAAAAATCTGATGTGTTGCACTCACTTTCTCTACTCTTGTACAAACTACTTTTATAAACAATTATTCTCCATCTACTTCATGTAAATCGAGATAAACATTTGCAGAGTTTATTGCTAATTTTCTTTTAGGTGGAAGGGGAATATGGTAGGCTTTGAGCGATAGCCAAATCTTTTAAAAGCTCGTTGCTATGTGGAGCATTCCATTTGCTTTACTCGTCCAGACAAAAAAAAACCAAAAAACAATGAGAATTCCCGTTTCAGAATGAGGCAGTATTTTTAACACTTGAATAATTTCAATTAAATTATATAATATGTAATTTTAATAACAGCCCGCCTTGAAGCAATATGTGTGTAATAATTTGAAAAATGTATGTTACAGTCATTGAAAATGCTTATAAACATGTTCAATAATGTTATGTGAATGCATTATATAATTTAATAATGTAAGAGCTGTGAGAATAATACGTTTAACGTTGCTAACAATGAGGTAACCTTGAGACAATAATGAGTTGAGAGTTTGAATACTACTAGTCATGATTAGAGCAACGATAATGTAAATTTTGTGACAGTTTAAAAATAGCCAATCAACAGCCAGAAAAAGGTTTAGTAAAATGCAGGTATTCTATTGGACTAGGATTAGCCAATCAGAAACTTGAAATACAGAAGCTTACGGGTTTGGACGGTTGAAATACGTTTAGTTGCCTGCAGACCTTAGTAGTAACCGGATGGAAGACAAGACAAGAATGCGACAAGAATGTAGGCTTAAACAGAGAAACGTGTCTCTAAAGTCATAGTGACGCAGCCGAGGTAAACATAAATATAAATACTATCTACAGAACCAGTTTAATAACAAAGTTAATAAATATTTTTTTTAAAACTTGGAGCGTAACAACAAAAAATACATCTTCAAATCAGCTTTTCATTCATAGCAAACAAACTTCTTCAATTTGACGTCCATACGTGGAGAGAAATAAAATAAACAACTCCAATGTAAAGACAATATCTACTTCAAGTTGGCTCCCATACGTGGGGTAGTTAAATTAAAGCAACTAACTATTTCTCAAGTTGGTTCCCAAACGTGGGGCAACTACTGTTACAAACTTCAATAAACAACTATCCTTCTTCAAGAAAAAGTATAAGTATTAGAAAATTCAAACAAATAACAAGGAATATCTCAAAATGGTACCTCGAAAAAAACAAGAAAAAATGTATATCTTATTAATTTTGCCTTTTAACGAGATCCACATTTTTGTGTAGTAAAATTTGTACATCTCTTATGGTTTACCAGTTATTCAAAAGCTATTCAGAATAAAGAGAACTTCTGCGGACATTCCCAGAAAATTCAAGATATATATTTCCTTTTCCATGAAAATTTCTTAAACATATGCTATTTTAATCAAAATGCATAGTCATTTTTGAGAAAATCAAAATTTTCGAAAAATGTTCCTTGTAAATGGTAATGTGGGGTGGGAAATTTTGTTGAAAAGCTTTGAATTGCATCTTTGAAAGATGTTGAACGCAAATACCAAGTTTGGCATTTATCCGACATCTTGTTTTTGAGTTATGCTGTTCAGACACACAAACGAACGTTTTTCTAAAAGTACTTTTTTTATTCAATAGGAGCCTCAAAATGAGTTTCTGGTGAAATCCCGGCATCGAATTTTTTGATGGAATGCAATATATCCCCTACTTACTATACGTAGTAGAGAAAGTGAAAATATATTTTTTGCTGGAACTTATACATGCAGAAATTTATCATTAAATGTATGTGTACCGATTGAGGTGGCACTGCGGTAACGTGTGCCGAATTGGAGAGCAGCCAGGTTCGATTCCCGGTGATCTCCCACTCTGACCCTTGGGTTTTTCGTAGTTTCCCCGGGGTCGGCAATCGAATGCTGCGATGGTTTCTCCTCTACCATGGTATACTTTCCATCATTTCCCTTTCATTCCGTTTCCTTCTATCTTTCAGGTGCAATTCTACGTTTTTGTGGGTCGTTCATTGCCCTCTCTCAACGACTCTTGCAGTGGGATGGGTCTGCCAGCTTGGAAATTTTAGGGAATTCTGCGCGTCTCTGTGGTTTGTCTACCTACGACCTGAAGCCTCCTGTGGTTTCTCCACTCATCCCTTTTCTTGGGAGCTGTAGGCGTAATAGATCTGAACAGGTCAAAGCGCACGAGGTGTCCACCTCGGTTGAGTGATCCACTATTACATCTAGGTCTTGCGCCGTGGCGCTGTGGGCTAGAGCGTCGAACTCTGGTTCCGGCTACGGATTGAGTCCGGGCTCGATCCTACCTATGGGGTTGTGGATTTAAGTCCCGGGTATGGGACCGGTACATTTAGCATCCTGAGAAGAGTAGGGAGCTTCGATATGCATCGGTTCTGACCTCGTGAGCTAACTTCACGGCTGGGGGGAGTGTGATGCTGGCCACATAACCTACCCGTATCGATTGAATGAGTGGGCGTGAGGCCTGCAAAATTGGTAGGCCCAGGCCTCAAACGGATTGTAACGCCACAGGGAGTGTGTGTGTATCGTAGGTTTGTTTTCCGATAGTCGCCCAATTTTCGTTAAAGGGTGTTATCTGCAGAAGGTAATCAATATCCCGGATAACCTATGGCAGAGGGTGTTAATCCATTGTTTTATAATGCACAGGAAAGTTGCTCAGAGCAGTCCAGGGAATGTGCAGAAAGAAGAAAAGGAAGAAACAAATAATAAAACAATAGCGGAGCTGTGCTATAAGAGCAACTGAATCGGTATCCTTAAATGTACTAGATAAATTTTATTTTAATGGAGAAACTATCGGAAATTATGATTGATTGATATTTGAATCATAATACCCGCAGTATTTCTCTTTGGTGAAATCGTTTATTTTTAAGTAGTTATGAACAGGTAAATATTAATCCCTTCTATTGCATAATATTACGCAAGTGAGGGAAAGCGAATATTTGACTGCATTTCTATATAATGTCTAAGAAAACACAGCGAGCTTGTTTGTACCATATAGCGTCTCTCGTATGCAGATTTCCATCTTTTCCTGTAACTGCAGTCATCATCTGTCATTTGCTTATCTTCCATAGTTTGTCTCACAACTTCATTCCACAACAGTCGTGGTCTTCCCCTCTTCATACACTTTTTTTTTTTTTTTTTTGGAAAACAGGAATAAAGGTATAAAGGAAAACAAAGTGTATGGGGTGCTTGAGGGGAATTTGGGAAAGGAATAGAAGGGGTCTTATTCTGGGGTGACACAATTTATTGTGACATACTTGGAGACCGGTTCCGCCGAAGCGCCCCGGAGGATCGTGGGTGATAACATACATGTGGCGGAGCAAATCCGCTGTGGTGGTCAGGTAACTGCAATGGCGATGGCCCTGACAGGGACCTGTAACGGTGGTGAATTAACAGGAGATGGAGGCTCCAATCCCGGGCCTGTTACCTCCGGGAGTTGGCACGTTGATGTTGATATACTGGATGAGGTGGCTGTCGCAGTCTGTCGATCTCAGCAAGGGTTTCCTTGTTGGTCTCGTTGATTCTCTTCATACACCGAGGAGGCTGCCAATTAAATAATTTTAGTGACCATCTCTCATGTGATACTCTTCTAAGGTGTCGATACTATCTTAACCTTCTTTCTTCTATGGAATCGATAATGTTTATTGCTATCACTTGCATCTGCTTTCGTATACTTTCATTTTTGATTTGTGAAATCTAGAGACACCACAACTTCTCCAATAGTACATTTCCATAGAACCTCATTTATTACTTTCTCTAGTACGTACAGAAAGTAGGGGAAGTATTGTATTCCACACAAACATTCGATGCCCAGAATTCACCGAAAATATATGAATACAAAAAATGCATTTTTCAAACACGTTCGTTTACAAGAAAATAATTCACCCCAGATTACTCTTTACATGCAACATTTTCGAAAATTTTAATTTCCTCAAAAATGCTCTAACGATTTTGATTAAAGTATCATATGTTTAAGGTATTTTCATGACAAATGAAATGTATATCTCGAATTTTTTGGGAATTTCTCCAAAAGTATTCTTCATTGTGAACGACTTTTGCATAACTGGTAAACCATAAGAGATAGACAAAATTTTACTGTACAAAAAATGTAGATCGCGTTAAAATACACAATTTGTCTCATACATTTTTTTGTTTATTGAACCATTTTCGAGATAATGCTTGTTATTCCCTTAAAATTTTCAATACTTATACTTTTTCTCAAATGGGAATTCGTTATTCATTTTTTTGTCCTGGTGATATAAACAGAATGGAATGCGCCACATAGCAACCAGCTCTTAAAATATTTGACTATCGCTTAAAACTTACCAATTCCCCTTGCATCTACAAAAGAATTACCAATAAGATTAACATCTCGATTAACATGAAGCATATGGAGAATAAGCGTTTGTAAAAATAGTTTGTACAAGAGTAGAGAAAGTCATGTGAGTGTAACACATCAGATTTTATTTATTCCTTTTCGAGACCTCCTTTAAAGCAGCGCCTAGCACGTAATGCTTTGGACTATTGTTTCTTGAATTTTTCTCTTTATATTCTTATGCATTGCATTATTCCAAATTATGGACTGTAATTGTCTGTGTGTTTCCTTCTCACTGCTTCCTTTGAGAGATATTATTCTTAAATATTTGTAAGTTTTACAGCACTCGATATTAGATCCATCCCAAAGACGAATATTCAGCCTTGTATAAATTTATTTTAAGTAATAAATTCCATATTCTTCTTGCAATTTTCTAAGCATACAGCTTGTATCACTTTCATCTTCAGGGAAAATAATTTTATCAACTACAAAGCTTAATGAGTGTAATGCATCTTCACTTATCTGTGCCCACATTGATCTTCATTTACTTCTCCAATTTTCTCAATTTTAAATTTTAAGGTATTGCCAATAAATTGTATAAATACTTTCTTTTTGACATCTTACATTCTTCATACATAAAATAATCATTTGTTTTTTCTTAAAACAACAATTAAAACCTTTTATTAAAATACAGAAAACTCATTATTGCATTTCATTATTTTTATTTCAATAAACTATTAGTTTGCTTATTATACCAAAAAGTCCGAGACAAAGTCACAATAAACAGGGCTTAAAAGGTCGTTTGACATAAATTCACGTAACCTAGTGTTTAACAACTTGCTAAATTAATGGCGTGTATTTTCATACTACTACGAGAATTGCTATAATCATTGAACTTAGTAGTACCCTCTGTTTGCTACTATACTGCATAATGACGTTCAACGCGGAAGAATAACATTAGGGAGACGCAAGCATTTTCTGGGTGTGAAAGTGACTCAAATATTTTTCTTAGGAACCTCTTTCAGCTGCTTTTCAGTAAAATTTGACACTGTGCACAAAAATAAAAGAAACAACCCAAAAGCTGCCGTAAAATAGGAGTGGGGACATTGACCACTTGTTGCAACAATTTCTTAATATTTTGCTTTACATATTTTTAAGTACTATCTGTCTGAGGAATAAGTGCAGACGGAGGCAGAAGAAGCACGCACAAAAAATATAACAGGCCTATTACGTCACCATTCCCGTTGCGTAGCATGTACATATTGGCAGTAAGGAATCGCAGATCGTCATAATGGACGGGTTCGTAAACAAACCAAAATGCAAATACCGCAACACTAAGCCATACGCTCACAAAGTTAAAAAAATATATTCAATTTGTTGCAGTTTTGTAAAGAGAAACGTAAGGGTCTAACTATTCTGTTCCGTACTTTGTGTTATGTTTTGATGATCCGACTGTAAGTACTGTACTCTCGTTCGGTGGTTACCTCTTCTATCTAAACCTAGCCATGCTACACTATTTACCACGCCCGAAAACCACACTCTTTCGTCAGACAGGTAGTATGGCCATTCTAGATTTACAAATGAACTTCATCATGAAATTAAAACCCTCGGGTTACTTCTATAAAATTTATTTTACTTTTAATTTGCTCGTTTTATAATAAATTGAATTTCCAATGTTTTCCGTATATAGGGGAACTTAAACGCCGTTTTGCAAGTGTTTACCTAAATGGGTTTACTTTGGCATGCGAGTCCTTTTAAACACACACACATATATACATATATCTACCTCACATTTGTATTTGCGTGCATATATTATGACGCAATGGTTATAGTACAAATTAATGGCGAGGTTATTGTTCTGTACTTGGAGAGCTAAATAGAGGTAAATAGACACGGTAGCGCTGTCGCCCAGCGGAAACCCCAGAGGCGTTATGAACGGGTAAATATAAATTCCTGGAAGCTTCCTTCTCGCCGCCTCCAGAATATCCTAAAATGTACTGTGGAAAATTCCACCGCCTATATAAGCCAACGAGTTCGTAAGTGAGGACGTTTCTGATGCGACAAAAACTACTGTTCTCCGAGCGAGTTTATGACGAATGTTGTGACGTGCAGCGAATAAGAATAAAATAAAATAAATCTGCAATATATTATTTTGGTATCTGGTTACCTAAACCAGGACGTTTATTTCAAATTTGCTATTCATAAATCAATATTTATTACATCATTTGTTCTATTTATAATTGCACAGATAATTATATTCTTGACCTCCTAAACAAAACTAAAATAATTCAATAATAATTATAACACAAAAAATAAGATGTAATCTAACAAATGATTCTAATAGTATTCCACACTATTACTTTATACTGGAAGCCAGCTGTGTTACATTCTGGTAACCAGTATCTCACTTAATCTAAGTGTGCATTTAATCGTGCATTTAATATTTTATTTCAGATTAATTTATTTTAAATATAGTGTAACTATTTATTCAATAATTTCATTTAATGAATTTAAAATTATTTAATACATATTCTTCACTTTCATCTAAAGGTTCCAAAATATTCCTTTATATCATTATTTATCAAAACATTTAATCATTTATATCCTGTAATAAAGTCATGTTGTTTTTAATCTAATATCCAAACTAATTGTTATTACTTTATATTTTAACCTTTATCTTTGGACATTATTTAGACATATCTTTAAACACTATCTTTCACTATTCCACTCACACTATTGGGTGCTCTATCCCATCCTTACTTTTCACTTATAACTTTCCCTTCCGTAATTGCAAGAGATTAGACAGGTCTTGTGTTCGACTCCCTAGTGTGTGAGCCGTCCAGAAGAAGAGGCAATGTCATGGCGAAAATGAAGTGACGGTGAAAATTTGAACTACATCACATTAGTGAAGTGACAGTGAGCACTAGACAAAATCACAGCATTCATAATAATTTTACCTGTCAAAATAGGGAAATGTTTAAAAGAATGTTTCTAAACTACGGACGTAAGCGACACGATACTAAAAAGACAAAGTATTTGGTTTAAAGCATAGTGCTATGCATAGGATAGCTTTAGTGCGCTTTCATTTTAAATGTATTGCAGCGAAACAAAAAGTGAACTGTTTTGCGGCGACAGCGACATATAGGATATTTGTTTTTGCTACCACTGCGTCTGTGCATCCAGTTTCTAGTTTTCTGACTGAAAGGCATCATTTAAATTCCTGTTCCTCCACAACTTCATAAACCTTATTATACGAACTGGATTTGGTTGTCCTACGGCTATGCATCTCAATATGGTACCTGTGTCATCTGCAGTTTGACCTCTGGGGCACCACTTTTGATTCTGTCGGATATCTACTTGCAATCTTTTTATAGGTGGGTATGCTCATATGTTCTATCTCTTATGCCACAGTCTGTTGTGAATAGTCTTACGTATATAAAATGTCAGTCAGTTATACAGGAGATTCAATAAAATACGGCGTTTTTTGTATTTTCTCTTTTTTGAAATACATATTGTTAAAAACTTACGGAATGAAGCAAGAAAAATGTAGTCTTTCAGAAAGATATAGAATTTTTACTTTACCACATAACCAGAAGTTAGAAGCAGCATTGCATTCCACTCAAAAATTCGATATCGAGATGTCAGCTTGAAATATAAATGCATTTTTAGGAGAATATACGCGTCTCAAAAAATAAATTGGATGAATACCAAAGTTAGTTTAAAGTTGAACATCTTCCAAACGTGCAACACAAAATTTTTCTGGAAAATCACCCCCACTTCAAACTGCACTTTTCCAGGCAAAACCTTCCGGAGTTTTTTTTATTTTCTCCAAAATTTCATAAAATACCAGATATTTAAGGTGTTTCTATGACAAATAAAATACGTATACTGAATTTTTGGGAATATCCTAAGATCTTTTTCTCATTCAAAACAAATTTTGTATAATTCTATATAACGGTAAAATCATAAGAGGTAGACCAAAAGAAAAGTAACACAAAATATACCAAACAAATGTAGATCACTTGAAAACTTATTCTGTCAAATTTATATGACATTGGCCATTTCCGAAATAACCGTTATTATTGGTTTGAGTATGTTGTTCAATAATTTGTTATTTTCATTTTCTCTACCAGGTACTTACGAGGTTTCACGGAAGTGTGTTTTGATGCCCCCCTCAAAACAAAAAGCCTGTTGAGAAAAAGGTCCGTGTGTCTGTTTTTGAACAGTATAATCCCAAAACGAAATATTCAAGCTTGGATTAAGGTTCAGTATCTCCCAAAGATGTAACACAAAGATGTTTAATGAAATGCCCACAACCCAGACTACCTTCTAAATGCAAGGTTTTTCGGAATTTTCGACTGTCTCAAAAATGGCTCCTAACGTTTCTGATTAAAATACCATATGTTTAGGATATTCACATGACAAACAAAGTCTTGAGCTTTATGGGAGTATGCTGTGAAGCCCCCTTATTCAAAGGGTATTTAGTATAATTCTGTGTAACTGGCAAAGCGTAAAAGTAGAGAGCGTACTACACAAAAAATGTATCTTCGAAACCCCAGTTCATTTTTCAAAACTTTCTTGTGACCTCAGTAATTTCAGAAATAATTGTTATTGATTTGAATCGTTCACTGTCTTGTAATTTTTTTAAAGAGCTGTCGCTATTCACTTGTTTCTTGATATTCATGGAAGACTTCGGAATTTTGAAGCCAGCATATATCGAGACTTTTTTAAACAGCTCTCATTCTATCCCTTTTGTGCCTACAACAAAATGTCGTGTAATGAAACTGTTTCTACAATAGACGAAAAAATAGGGTTTCGTAAGAATAGTTTATAGAAGCTATATAAAAATAAACGATAGTGTGTAAATAAACTCATGTGAATATAGAGCGTAAAATTTTTTTATGTGCTAAGCCTGTTCAGTTTCTTTCGATGTTATGGACGGAGTATGTAATTTCAAGTGCAACACATAGTGAACCCTTTTAAACACTAACTATTGATTCGATTCGTATATCCATCTTATGCACGCGCTTTCATTTATTCCGTCACATCAGCTTTGGGCGGCATTCTACTGGCCTTCACAGGTGGAGTATGTATAGCAAGGATGGGGTGTGTATCTTTATTACGCGCATGCAGTGGCATTCCTTTTTACATGCACAATTATAGATGATTCACATATGAACAATGAATCACTTAGGTCCTAAAAGAACTCTGGCTCTAAACGCTATTATTCCCACATTGCGTGACAGTCTTTCCAGAGGATAACAAGTGTTTCAGTGCTTGGACGGCTGAATCAGGTGTTTGGTAAGAATGGAGATTGGGAAAATTATTAAAGTAATGTGTAGTAAATTTATCCTCTTAAAGATTAAAATGTATAAGTAAGTTTTACATTATGCTGTCATTAAAACTGTTATTTGTTGAGATGTTACGCAAAACAGGTCTTTATTTGGCTATATATTTAAAATTGTTATTATAGGTGAGGAGTAAAGCCGTTGCTTAAAGTTATATATTCATACGTAAATAATCTACGTTGTGCACGTTAAACAGGACAGCACTGCAAGCGTGAAAACGTAGATACACACCCCTCATCCTAGCTATGGATGCATACTCCGCTTGTGAAGGTCAGTAGAAGCCTCCCAAAGCTACGGTGACGCCATAAATGTAGGCGAGTGTATTTACAACGAAGTGTGTAGTGAAACTATTTTTTCAAAGATCTATCTACATTAATATAAACCAGATAGATAAACCAGCTTTGACAAAAATAGTTTGCTGAAGGCATATAAAAGTAACCGAGAGTGGATAGACATTTATTTATCTGAATAGAATAAAATACATATGCATTAAAACTCAAACCCATTAAAAGTAATGATAAAAGTAAAGTTACAATATATATTCATATATGAGTCGGCATGTTAACACAATTTCACTAGCGTCAAATTCTTAATAATCAAACTGGACAATTGTTTCAAGTAGAGTCCCATTAATCTTATGCAGCTAAGTCGATTCAAGAAATATAAATACGTATGTATTATCTAACTTGGGAATATAATCTGGAAATATGGAATAACTAGGAGGGGTTGATTCACCTGGTATACTTCTGATAGTTGGTTCACACTTAAATGGTCTAACATGAGTTGGAAACATCCTGTGTGATCTAAAATTTCAATGGCAAAACAACTTACTTCCAGCACGCATTTTCCAAAAGTGAACCAATTTGCATTTTGGCTACCTCGATATTAGGTACAGCAACTGTTGCAAACAAGGGGAACCAAATCCAATAGACAAGACAGTAATGATATTCCCCTATTTTTTCCTGATAAAGGATGGTAGCCCTGCTTGCATCGTTATTAATTCTGACAGCGGAAGCCGCATGGGTCGACAGCAGAAAAAAATTGCTCCGGCCTTGTAAATAATTACCAATAAAAGGGAATGGAAAAATTTGCATTTCGGAAAAAGGCGTTTCATGATAACCGTCATTAAATGTGGATAGTTATATAACTGTAGTGGATGAGTAACGGGCAATCGGAGAAAAATTACAGAAAACAGAATGGGAAATGGAATATTGGAAATGTGCATTCTTTACGTGGTTAATAAAGCTACATGTAACATGGTGATCAACAAAACTGCTGGTCCCCCATTATCAGTGATTTGAAATCTATGCCCAGCAATACGGTCACAAAGAAAACTTCCACACACGACACAGGCGTTTTTAATTAAAACAAACGAGAAAGTCGATACCGCAATGCAAACAGTTGCATTTAATGAACGTGTTACTTATATCAGATCGCGAGGATTTCTGATGATGCTCTGCGTTTATAACAAATGTGCTAACTAAATGTTTACTAATACTTTTTAATTTGGGGTAAATAACTAACGAACCTTCCTGAAGTACTACCACGTACATAGTAGGTAGAGAAGATATTTTCTTCTTTAAATTATGTTGCTTAAATTTAAATCCCTTAAGTTGGTTCTGTAATTGTATTTTTCTGTAGGGTTTTGAAGATCCTCCAATTCCTTGTCTGAATGTGTATAATACATCTTAGAAGGAATTAATCTCTTATAACTGTGATTAATTGGATTGCATTGCATTCTGCGAGTTCACCAGTACCCATAAAGGCCTGTGATCATTGAACATGTCAAGGAAGTGTGCAATTTAGTAAGATATTACATAAATATCAAACAAAGAAGGATAATTTTGTAATTATCTACAGAAACAAAATCGAATACTTCCCTGCAGTTCTAAGACTAACATAATAGGTATAGGTATATATAATGCACAATTTGGCTGCTTATAAATTGCAATATTTGAGCTTTGTTTCAACCCACACCTTGCAAAGACATCGTATGGCTTCCCAACATTTGGCAAAAAGGTACTAAACTTTGCCGGTGATTATATTTAAGGAATCTAATGCAACTGTACTTGTAAGGTCATTAAAAATATTTTATATGTGTTTCCACTACTTGTTTTACAACCCTCGTAGCTTTCATTAATTTTAGAGCAGGTATCAAATGTAATTGGCAATGTTTGTCATTAAAACCGCTAATACTGCCACAGATCTACCTTATCATCAGAATAATTTGTCATTCAGACTATCTTGCACAGAATAAAAGATTTTGAACAAAGGTACTCTTTAACAGCTATTTTAGAATCATTGAAATTGCCAACTTTCCCCTTAAGATCATTTAGGAAGAGAATTAAGATAATTTTATGGTTTCATAATATACACTTTTCTGGAAGCAAGAAGTTTTTCCACTGGGATGGCGGATGTTACCCTTTTATCTAGTATTTATCTCGTGTATTTCCTTGTTTTATGTAAATGTGACTCGATTGCATACAAAGAATTTTAAGATCGAGAATACATACAAGCAAGGTAGGATTAACATTTTCAGACTTATAAAAATATCTTTGCCAGAGTGTATGCTTTCAGCGTTCGAAATGCTTCTTATGTATAAGCTTTCTCTCGCATGAAAACATTGTCCCCATCGGAAAGGGTTACACTCCCGTAATTATATCAATTAACGTTTTACATAACAAAAACTTGCGACACAGTGCATCCACAACAATACGGAATGAAAAAGAAAGGAGTTGAGCCCTATTTAAAATAATCGGCAAAAGGTCACTAAAATCAATTTTGCCAAAAATACTGGATCATTGAGGTTTACCCTCGAAAATTTTATGGCCTGCGCTCTGTTGTACGCAACTGTTTTACTCCTCTAATTATAAAAGTCTAATGTGATACATTAACATGACTTTCTGTACCCTCTTTCGTTAATCAGGAATACACAAATATTCTTACTGAAGTTTAATTTTCCCTCTACTACATGCTCGTCTAAAGAAACCTATACAGAAATGCCATATTACACATTTCGTTATAGATACAAAGGGAACAACGACAGGCAAATGTTTTCAGATGGCAGGCCTTAAATTGCTTACTATTTCCATGCAATAGCGAGAAACAGCTGAATGTTGACAGGACGTTTAGAGAACGGTCAAAAATAAATAATTCTAACCATTAATAACGGATATTTCAGAAATTGCCAGAGAAAACTTATTTGAAATAAATTGTGTGTTTTAAAGAGATACACACTTTTTGTACATATTTAATTGTATACACTAGGAAGATAGAATACCCCGAATCGATAAGTCAGATCTTTAAAAACTAGTTGCTAAAAATGCCCTTTCTATGATAGCGAGAAACAAATTGAATATGAAAGCACTTCAAAACATGAAGTATTATAAACCAACAATAAAGAATATATCGGAAAGGACTATTGTAAACAAAAGTTTTATTTTAAATAAATTTTATTTTGGAAGCTAAATGCATTTTTGTAGTATGTTATGTACCTCGATGATTAACGAACTATTCAAAATTC